>CM042967.1:24915251-26155444 GCA_023678885.1 Pogostemon cablin
CAAGACAGAATTTGGATAATGTTTCCATACGTGAAATTTTCATGAATTATGGGAATGTCAACATGGGGTTGATAGGAGCAAGGAGGAAGATGATGATTTTGAGATAAATCCCGTTCTTATTAACATGGTAGAGAAGAATCCCTTTTCTGGAGGTCAATTTGAAGATCCATATCAGCATCTCCGAAGATTTTTTGGTTATGCAAACACTCATAAGGGAGCTAGATATAATGATCACGCTAGGCGGATCGCCCTATTTAAGTTTTCATTAATTGATAAGGCAGAAGCTTGGTATGAGACTCTTGATGCCACAAATTGCATTACATGGGACCAACTGCAGCAAAAGTTCTTGGATCGATATATGCCACCCTCAAGGATCTTAAGAATGAAGCAAGAGATCACCCAATTTGTTATAATTCAGGGTGAGCAATTTCATGAGGCGTGGGATAGGTTCAAAGACATGCTCATGCGGTGTCCACAATATGGGATGTCTAAGGCTCAATACATAAGCATCTTCTACTATAGATTGGATTGTGAGTCGCGTATTTTTATTGATGCATCATCAGGAGGAACGTTGTTCTCAAAGACAGCAATAGAAGCAGAAATGTTATTTGAAGACATCTCTATGAATTTACGTGACTGGCCTGTAGAGAGAGATAGAGGATCATATGTACTTGCTAAGGTGGCGCAGGTTGAATATCAAGTAGTGAACGAATAGGGATGATGAGATCATTTCTAGTCTAGCTAACATCAACAAGAGACTAGAGTCCCAGATGAAAACAGATTACAGAGTTGACACAAAGGGGGCCTAGTATGAAGCATCAGCAAGAAGTGAAGAGTGTTGAAGATACCTTCAATCGATACATGGCTGAGAATGATGCAAGGGTTGATCGTCTAAGGGCCAAGCTAGAGGCAAAAACTAATGCAAACCATACAGATTTATCTAAGCAATTGAAGGACCTTACCTTGATGATGGGGCAGATGGCGACAAATGTAATCACTTGAAACAAACATTGGAGAATAATGCCATCACATTGAGGTCTGGAACACAGTACGAGGGACCAATGAGGCTGGAATTGAAATTAGAGAGGTCGAGAGCTCAATTCGACCCCAATTCGACCAACACATCAGGTCGAATTCAACAGGGGAGATCGAATGAGGCAACTGGATGTGATTTGGAAGCAACAGAGCCTCAATTCGACCAGAAACACTTCAATCGACCAGACCCTCTGGTCGAATTAAGGTCAAATCCTACCCTCCGGAGCACCCTGTTTCATCAGATGCTCGATTTGACCAAGACCTCTTCAATTCGACCTGGCCCTCAGGTCGAATCGGAGGACAAAATTCATACAGAAGGTCAATTCGACCAGACCTACAGGTCGAATCCTGGTCAAATCAGCTCCATAGATAGTCCATCAGAAAGCCACGGAAGAGAGAATCGTTTTCACGCATGAATCACCTCATTCGGAGGTCGGATGCGAAAGTTATGCTCAAAACCGTGAGACTATGCAATCATGCCCAAGGAAGCCATTCGACCAACCGTTCGAGTCGAAGCTTCAAGCAATGAAGATGCTAATGGAGACTAAATCATGCAAGAGCATATATATGATTCCTAACTTGTTTAATCGTATTTTTCTAAGACAGATGATTCTGAATTTGAGTGAAAGATTGACAATGAGGTGTCTAGAAAGCCATGGGAGGAAGGTAATTCTGAGGATCATATTTTTGTGACCAAGAAAGGAGAGGTGTTGAGTGTAGACAAGAAGAGGGAAAGAAAGTACTTGAAGGTGAAGATGCGAGAAGACCGTCCTCTCATCCAGTAGCTTACAAAGGTTACATCTGTCATAACTCTTCGACTATAAACATGAGTGCCTGTTGGGGGCTTTTCCTTCTGTTTTATTGCTTTATACATTTCGTGTGAGTAAGAAATTTTTAAATTTGAGGTGCTTACTAATCGCCAATTACATCTCTTTGCAAACTTAGTTTCAACTTACGTTTTTACTAAGTTTGGGGGGGGGGTGTGATGTACTTACCTCATGAAGC
Organism: Pogostemon cablin; assembly: GCA_023678885.1. Lineage (NCBI taxonomy): Eukaryota > Viridiplantae > Streptophyta > Magnoliopsida > Lamiales > Lamiaceae > Pogostemon > Pogostemon cablin. Next base: position 24,917,292 of record CM042967.1, read on the forward strand.
ACCAATAGTATAATCTTTTCTTTGTAATGTTTGCTAGGGGAGTTAATTTTTTGCGATATGTTGAAACTTTAATTGGTTTTGATGTGTCGATTTTTTGCAATTTGCCTAGTGTTCAGTGGTGTTTCTAGTGTATGGAGTCTATTAGATAGTTAATTAATTATTTCTTATAGTTCTCCTTTTTTATTATTGATGAATCTTGTGATGATGAGTGTGTTTGAGCTATGATGATAAAAAAGGTAACTAGGTGGCAAGATCAGTTCTACATTGAGGCTTTGACTAGAGGAGCTCGTGCAAAAGTTGAAGGAGAAATCAGGTGCCCTCGTTTCCTTATTCTAATTTTTATGTGTGCTTTTAATTCATAGAAGTGGAAGGATTGAGTTTATATTTTCGGTGATCCATGTGAGCTTAAATTATTTAAATTGTGCTTGGAATATATATGCTTTTGAAATTGATGAAGGAAGTGTACTTGAGTTATATTGTGATATGAAGTTCTATGTGTACTTGTGGGATATTGCTTACCATGAAAAGTGCTCTATTACTTGTTGAAAACTCATGTGAGATTTTGAGCCTCGTTGATCATGTACATAAAAACATGATATTTTCTTTTCAGGTGAGTATCGTTCTTGAGTGTGTATTCTAGAACTTGCCTCTTGTCTTACTTGAAATTACATGTGTGTTAGATGATGGGAGATGATTTTAGGCCATCCTTGAATTTGAGTCACTTAGCCAATTAATTCCCTACCATATAATGTTTATCCGTAGTTAGCCCCATTGAGCCTAAAACCTCATTTTTTTGCGGCCTACGAGAAATAACCACTTTGAGCATCTGAATTTTTTTAGCCTTGATTTTCCTTCTAGAAGAGAATTATGGAGCTTGAACAACTTGGGAAGGAATGAAATTGGTATTGAATTAGTGATAGATCTGATAATGCATCTAAGGAGAAAATAATGGAGTAGTGCTTAAATCTAGTACTCCATGGAATCAAACACCCTAGGGTAGTGCTTAAATTTAGTACCCTATGGAGAATACGCGAGGTAGTGCCCAAAACTGGTACCTCATGAGAAAAAAAAGAAGGGAAAAATGTTGTGCTTGAAGAAAAAAATAGAGTGGAGGAGATGAGGAAGATGTGCTTAATTGAAGTGAGTAAGAAAAATGAAGATCATGATGGAGTGCACGCTTGATTGGTCCAAGTTTTGAGTCACTTATCCATATATTTCCTACCCTAGCCAAAGAGCCAATATTACATGCAAAAGAAAAGTCCTTTTTGATCCCATTGTCAAATCATACTTTTAGTGGTGGAGAGTTTGAGACCTTTGGCAAGCTTATGGTTACGCATGCACTTGAATTAAATTTGAGCATAAATACCTTAGCCCGTAAGTGTACATCTTTTACACTTGAATGTGAGTGATATATACTTCCCGTGAGAATATGTCAATGGAGCATTTGAATTGATGGTGATTATCTTAACTTGTAAGCTATGAATTGATTATTACATGTAATGAGAGTTGCATGACCTAATTTGATGACAATTGTATTTTGAATGGGGTATTTACCGTAGTCCTTGTTTTTCCGCTAATTTTCTTACTCTCTTTCTCTTTATTTTTATTTTTTTTGCCTCGGGACGAGCAACGGGTAAGTTTAGGGGATTGATGAGAGTGAAAATAAGCGTGTTTTAGTGTCCAATTGAACACCTTTTTGATGAAAATTATTGTTATATATTAACACAAGTATCTTATATTCAATATATGTGAGATAAAGGTGCGTTTGGGGTATTTTATTGTGTTTTAGGTGGAAAAAAGATCAAAAGTGCAAAGTTGGAGAAAATGTGCAATTTGTGCAAGAATGTTGAAAAACGCATGTCCAACTTGTGTAATCATTCTGTATTCTTTTAGAGCTCTGAACTAGAAGTGTGAGACATTTTTGGAAAGCCACTGAAGAGAGGTTCGTTTTGATATAAATAACACCTCAATTGGATTCCAAACGAGAAAGTTATGATCGAAATGGTGACATCGCGCAAGCTGTTTATACTCAGCATGACTGTTCCAATTTACATGACTTATTACGCCTTCAAATATTTGAGTTTTGGTAAGATCTTTACATTCAGAGCAAGCCAAGGAGAAGATAATCGTGTGAGCGCAAGAATTAATCAAATAGGAGGTCGGACGAGAAAGTTATGCTCAGAATCGTGAAGTCGTGCAGCTGTGAGCGAGAATTTCTGAAAATTACCTTATTTATCTCCTTATCACATAATCCTCCATGATTCACCCATATCTTTTATTTCCTTATTCCATTCCCACACCTATTTATATTTCTTTCGTTATTTAATTTCATTCCATGTCCCATAAGGAGAGCCTACAAGTATAAAAAGGGGTGTAGATTACATTATTAGAGATCATAAATCATAGAGAGATTAGAGAGGGATACAACACAACACATCCATCCTACACGCCACTAGGGGAGATCATCCCCCAACCATCATCTACGTCCTTTCCTCCATCCATCCACTACTTTGCAGATTCGTTTGTGGAATCAAGAGGAGAACCAAGAGAAAGATTCAAGACGGAGAAGGACGCGACGACTCCCACATCTAGGGTTTTATTCTTTTCCTAATTTATCTTGTAATTTTCCAGATATCCGGATAAGATCTATCCAACACGCATGATTGTTCTTCGAAACATCGTGGGCTAGAGCCTTTTTGGTAGAACTAGGGTTGTGAAGGTTTTAGGAATTAATTTAACTTTCGAGTGTAAACTCTGTACAACATTACTTGTGGTTTATTTTATATAAGATTGTGCATTTTTAATCTATACTCACGGTAACTGTTATGTAGAGTCTGAATACATATCTTGGTTATTGATTGAGTGCGTTCACTGCTGAGCAGGATTCCATGTTATGATTCTAAATGAGGGGACTCTGAAGCTTCATTAGAACTATCATATATGAATACTTATTAATTGAATTGGATTCGGGTTATAAGTAGGATAAAGAGGATAATTTCATAATACTTATAAAGGGAGATCATATCGGGTTAGGTTCCAGAAGTGGAAAATAATTGACACAGATAATACCTAGAAAGGGTGGTGAAATTATACCTCTTGCTCCGAGGTTATTCACACGTGTTACACGCTTGTTTACTTGTGTCTATAGAGTAGATTTTTATAGCTTAGTGATGCGTCCATATTCCACAAGGCAGAGTCAGACATCAACATATGAAAGGGAGATTAATGAGTGAAACTAGATTATCCTAGACCTACATATTCTCCTACTTGATCCACCTTCGTACTCTTCGAGTGATATTTTATTTTATTTGTTATTTTAATTATTTTTCTTAGTAGTTTAAATAATTCAAACCCTCAAAATCTAATTGTCTTGTATTAATTAATTTAGTAAATAATTAAATTGATAATACGTCGTGCTTTGGGTTCGATATTCACTTGGTCGCTCGCTTAGACTGTAGCTAATATACTTAATACATGGGGATTAATTTTGCATGCAAAGAAAACGCGCATCAGTATTATCAATTTAATTATTTAATAAATTAATTAAGATGAATGGCAATAAGATTTAGGATTGAATTAATTATCAACTAAAATACTAAAATTTAATAACAAGTACTAAAATAAAATATCAATAGAAGAATTCGAAAGTGGATCAAGTAGGAGAATAGGTAGCTCTAGGATAATCTAGTTTCATTCATTAATTTCTCTTCCGTGTGATGATGTCCGACTCTGCCTTGTAGAATATGGACGAATCACTAAACCATGCATATCTACTCTATAGACACAAGTAAACATGTGTGTAACACGTGTGAATCACCTTGGAGCAATAGATATAATTCCACCCCCAGTATCAATTATTTCCCTGGTCAACTAGTAATCTAACCCGATATGATCTCCCTTTAAAGGTACTATAAAATTATCTTCTTTATCCTACTTGATGACCAGAATTCAATTCAATTAATAAGTATTCATATATGATAGTTCTAATGAAGATTTGGAGTTCTCTCACTTAGAATCATAACATGGAATCCTGTCCAGCGGTGAACGCACTCAATTGAAGATGCACAAAACAACCAAGATATATATTTAGACTCAGATGCACAAAACAACCGTGAATATAGATTAAGAAAGCACAATCATATATAAAATAAATCCACACGTAGTGTTGTACGGAGTTTACACACAAAATTATTCAATTAATTCATAAAAACCTTCACAACCCTAATTCTACCAAAAAGGTTCTAGCCCATGATGTTGTGAAGAACACTCATGGGTGTTAGATAGATCTTACCCGAATGTCTGGAAAATAAAAGATAAATTAGGAAACTGATAGAGCTAAGGTGATCTCAAGAATAATATAGAAAAATTGAGAGATTAAATCCTCAAAAGAGGCCACGGAATAATCCGCCACAACTAACGTTGCTGTTGAGTAATGATCCCAAGATGATCTGCTAGGTTTACACATAAGTATAAATACTACTAAGAATAATTAAGGCCGATGAACAAGGCCCTTATTACTATAATCATTAATTAAGAATTACTATAAATATATCAGGCCCCCAGGCCTGTTGCTGCCTTCCTTCTACGAGTATACACGAGTCGAGTATCGCTATCAATTACTCCCTCCCTCGAAGCAGCCTTGTCCTCAAGGCTGAAATTAGAGAATTGGCCCATCATGTCCGCAACATCCATCCATGTGGACTCCTCCTCCTTCAAGCCCTGCCACTCAACTAGCACCTGCTCCATGTTAGGCTAAAATTGCGCACTTCAACTAAAATCCCCAAGTATAAGGATATCGATTGTAGTGACAAGTACCCCAAGTATAAATATCGTTCCCACTGAGACAGCTAATTATTTACCTATCTTATATTACTATTTAACTAGAATTAACATAACTAATTTCCAATGATTTGAGATGATTAATAACTAAAGAATTGAAATAACATATAATTCAATAAATAAAATTAAAGTGAGAATTATTTAAGTTTAAATCAAAAGAGAAATAACAGCTCTAAGATATTAGATTTAGTGCAATTGATTTGGTTTCCTAGACGTCCTATTGTTCATTCATGCTATTTCAATGGAAATACATCACTAAGTCCTATTAACCCACTGAATATGATTCGATTTCAAGTTAATAGTATTATCAATGAATATCAAAAGATGCGTGAATTATTTTGAACCCCCTTCCTAGATACTAATAAAGCAAATTTCATAAACCTCCGGATGGCTAATTTGACTAACATATATTCTCTGAAAGTACTATTCAAACCTATTCACTTCCTACTTGATTTCCTAATTGCATTGTTCCACTAAGATAATCAAGCATCTTGTTTATCAGACCTTAGGATTATTGTGTTCACGGGCAAACTACTTTAATCCCTAGCAAGCAGACAATATTAATTACGAATGCACACAAGCTAACATAACATATCAAGCATCACGGGCAACATCAATAATATGCTATGAAGACGTTATAAACGTATAACACAATTTGAATAAAACAAATAAACTAGAATATATTAATAGCAAGAATTCACAATTCTCAATCTAGGGTTCCCAAATCAATTACCCTAACCTTCAATCCTTATAACTGTAAAAGGGTTTTAGCCAAACAACTCTCATGGTAATCAAATTCATAATCAAAATAACAAAAGAAAAGATAAAGAGAAATACGAAACCCTAGTGTCACGTGGTTTGTGTTCTTCTTTCGTCTCTCCGATTGAATTGCCTCTCTCAACCGCACTTGAATTCTCCTTTGGACCGATGAGAGGGATGGATGGATGATTTGGTGTGTGTGGGTGGATGGATGGGTGAAGCGTGAATTAAATTCACGTTACGTTTCTGTGGTGAATGATCGGTTCCCTTTCTCCAGGTGTATTGATCCATTTTTATACTTTGGGCCATGATTTCTACTCCATTGGGTTGTTTTTACACTTTATCACGCATAGGGGATCAACAATCCTGATTTTTGGCCCAAAATTGCATGTACTGCAACTCGTGTAAACCCAACACGAGTCTTGTTGATAACTTGTGCTATTGCCTGTCTAGTCGTGTTGCGATGCTCTGAAACTGGACTGCTTTCGGGACCCGACTCGACTCGAGTTGCAAGTCGAGTAAGGCCTTGCAACTCGAGTTGTCTCACTGGATGATTTTCTGGACGCTGCTCCGCCCCTAACTCGACTTGAGTTGCAAGTCGAGTTAGACCTTGCAACTCGAGTTAGCTCATTGGACGATTTTGGATGCATTTCCGGACCCCAACTCGACTTGAGTGCAAGTCGTGTTGCAACTCGAGTTGGGTCTTTTCAGCCCCATTTCTTGCTCGTTTTCATTCCTACTTCATTTCTACCCTGTTTTAACCTTCAAAACTCAATAAAACCCATTAGTAGTACCATAATCATGTAAAATACGTAGACTATGCAAACTGACACGAATATACAGCACTCTTCTAACAAAAACAAGTTATTATGAGACCGAAAAGACGTAAATTTCGACTCTTATCAAACCCCCAAACTACCATATTGTTCATCCCCGAACAAAGAATTCAAAACAAAAGAGAAATGAGAGTTGAAATTCTATAGCAAATAAGGGATCATACAAATTCAAACCAAGATAATATACTCAAATGCCAAAATTTTATCACTTGAAACACGCACTTCAAACCAGTTACTCCCCATTTCAAAATGCTCATCATCCACTCTCACGGATAGTATTTACACTCATCGCTCAAGTGTGATCTATACACTCTCATGGCTAAAATATATGCACTCAAATCAATTCACATGCACGCGTAACCATAAGCTTGACAATTATCTAGACTCTCCTCTAACTTGAAAGACTCAATGATGGGATCGCAAAGGACTTGCTGAGGGTTGTAATGTTGGCTCTTTGGACAAGGGTAGGTAAATATAGGATAAGTGACTCAATCACTAGTAGAGAATCAACTGTAGAGATATATGTTCAACAGATATGCTTGACAAATCAATATCCTTCTTTTTTATTTTTGTTCTTCATTTTTTAAACATCTTACTCCTCCCTTTACTTTCAAGCTCAACGTCTTCTTTTCCTTTTCTTTTTTCAATTAGGGTACCAGTTTCAGGCACTACCCTATCGGTGTACCAGTTTAAGGCACTACCCCCTTTTCAAGTTTTAACCATGCTTCTCTTCAATCACAATCAACCAACATTTATCCTTCCAATTTCCTTCACACACTACACCAATTCGTCTCCTTTATTTCACTACTAGGATAGGGATTTAAAGGCTTTTAAAGGATTAAATTGGCTATCTTCATAGGCTTCCAACAAAAAAGGCTTATAGGCTCAAATGGGAAACTATGGATATTATATCAAAAGGTAGGATAAATATTTAGCTAGTGACTCAATAAGGAACAAAATGACCTAAGTTCATTTTCCATCATCTAATCAATCATCTAATCTCAAGCAGATTAGAAGTCAAGTTCTAGAATACGTGTATGTAAACGATGCTCTCAAGAAATAAACCAATCATGCATTTTCATGATCCATTAAAGCTCAAATCTCACACAGGTATTATCAATTAAATTCAATTAAGTGCTTATAAAGAACCAACAATCTGTTGGCGTTCTTGGATCATTTGGTTAACGTGACCCGTTAGAATATCATACGTTTCTATCATAGCGGAAGCAATAAATTATAGAAACGATCACCGTTCACCAAGGTATGTTGATGAAGATTGATTCTCGCAGGCAGTCTGCGCAGTCCCACAAGAATGGCCATAACTTCCTCGTCTGATGTCGGAATTGAATAATCTTTGTGCTCAGACGATCCTCTCTTCAACGGCTTTCCGTCAATATATTGATCATCAAATTATGAGCACTGTACGAATTTATACAAATTTCGCAAGGTCGCAGACAGCAGCAGCAAACTACCTTCTGATCTTCTGCTGTATGTCCCAAGTCCGATCTCGACGTCGTGTGGGCGACGATCTACGAGACCTCCTCAATCTGCTCTCAACCCTCATCACACGTGAATAATCAGTTAGATCAGATTAGGGTTCCAGATAAGCTGAGGTGACTTATATACATGGGCTACAACAGGGACCAGGAGGAGAAATTGGGTTGGGCCTCCATTGGGCTTAAGTATCCAAGCTTAGCCCAAAGCTTATACTTAAGTCCAATAATAATAATATATTCCACTAAAATATTATTACTGCACTACCATACCAATCCCAAAATTACGTTTTGGGCACCTTCTTATTATGAGCCCGTTAGTCTCCCCATGTTTAAGATATACAATGTCCATTAATTAATTTAAGTTACTGACAACTCAATTAATTAATATCTTATCCAAGAGTAGTATCACTCAACCTCATTATCATGCCGGAATAAATTCCACCTGCAGGGTTTATATGATAATCCTTATGAGCTCCTCAAGGGGACATCATCAACCTATGACGGACATGGATTCCTTCTACAATCAACAGCACACCATAGAAATAGCACTACTTCCCAACTCACCGAGTTTATTGATTTAATTACATGTAAATCTCACCCATTGATGAATCAAAGAAATACATACTACCCTATGTGTCGAGGTTATTGTATAGGGATTAAGAGCACGAACATCCATAATAACTGAGATCAAGTTCTCCTATAAGTCAGTATAAGTCGAACGATCTCAAGCGGTCCTGCTCAATACACACAAGTGCACTAATGTGATTCTATAGCTAAGACAAGCTAATACCAAACCACACTACAACCATCCCGATAGAGAGTCCCCGTCTATCTCGGTTGTGAGCATCTGTTTATACTTTATAAGAAAACCGATAATATGATCTTCCGCGTGTTGTCGCACAACATATTATCTACAGTATAAAGTAAGTGGACTATTGCATAGAACATATAAATAAATTATAAGATGCAATCATTTGATCATATGATTCTCAATTCAAATTAATTGTTATAACATTGTTCATACAAAAAGCTAGACTTTTAGTATACAATCCAATAATCTCCCACTTATACTAAAAGACTATGCTGTCATGTCTTCCGCCATACATCTGATTCCCACTCTCACTACACGACCATTAAAAGCTCTCGCCTTAATATTCTTGTAAATGGATTTACTAGGTCATCATCCGATGCAATCTAGGCGACAACAACCTTCCCCTCATCATACGATTTCTCGTTATAGGTGGTACTTGCACTCCATGTGTTTAATTGTCTTATGGGCTCGTGATTCCTTCAAATTTGCAACTGCACCAATATCATCAATATAAATTATGATATCCTTGGGCAAACTTAGAAATACTCCAAAGTCCATCATGAAGTTTCTAGAGTCATACAGATAATTTGGTTGCCTCATGGCTCTAATTTATCATCTTACCATGATGGAATTCGAAGTCTGAAATATATTTCTATATAACACTCCTCCATATTATGACTCTACTTCTTAAAATTAAATGCATAACCTTTGAGGTGGATTTACTGTCGTCCCTATCTGATTTGAAAAATCTGAATCTATGTAACCCATAAGAATCAGTGAATCTGTTTGGTAAGCCCACATATAGTTTCTAGTCCTTTTCAGGTACATAAGTATATGTCTTACCACAGTTCATCATTCTTGTTCCGGGTTACGTTGATACCCACTGTTCATGCCATCGGCAAAACAGATATCCAATCTCGTGCATAGCATTCCTTAGATTAAGCTTCCTCATTTGCCAAAGCATAAGGAACCGCTTTCATCTTCTTTATCTACTTTTGTGTCACATGCTAAACGAGTAAGGATCGTATCATTATATGAAATTTGAGATAAGCATAACATCCTTTCTTGTGATCCGTATTACCGTGATCAAAAGGATATTTTTGCTCTTCTTAAGTCCTTCATCTCATACCGCTTTATCAACCATACCCATACGCCCGACAATACTCTTTCATTGTCTCCAATGAGCAAGATACTATCTACGTATAGTACAAGAAATACCACCACGTTTCCATCACTCTTTTCAATACACAAGACTCATCCGATCATTGATTAGATCCATGTCACTGGATTACCTCATCAAAACGGATGTTTCATGATCTTGAAACTTGCTTTAGTCCATGAATGGACACTTTTAAGCTTACTATCACAATGCTCTTAGCTTTTTGCAGTGAATCACTCTGGTTGCTTCACATAGATGTTTCCCTTAAGACTTCCAATCAGGAAAGCTGTCTCGACATCTATTTGTTATCCCTCATATTTCATATGAGTAGCAACAAATAAAAGAGTCCGGATCAACTTAGGCATAGCTACCGGCGAACAGGTTTTCTCATAATCGAACCCTTTCTTTCTGAGTATACCTTTTCGCAACAAGCTTGCTTCCAAGGTTTTCACCTTATTCTATGATCCTCTTTTATTCTTGCATGCCCGCTTCCAATGGCTTTTACGCCATTTGGTGGTTCAACAAGCATCCAGACCTAATTTAAAATCCATCGATTCTATTTTAATATTCATTGCACTTACTAAGATCCCGCATTTTAATTTTGTAGTGCAACGTCGTATCCCTAGGATAATACCATGTTTACTAGGGATCAAGTCTTACGACTTTCCCAAAATATTATCTCACGGGTTGTCGAATAACCCTCCCACTGCGACAAGGTACTACATGTAATTGTGTATCAGACGTGACACGCGTTGCAGTTTACCTTGTGGTATATTCTCTTGTACACTTGGTACTTATACTTTGTGTTTTCTTCTCACTACCTTTAAAACAACTCGTACATGAGTATGTGATTTATTACATAGTCCCTTTCCAAAAATCTAGTGTTTGTGTTAACAATCACCCTTCGATCTTTTGGACTAAATAAATCACCTTCATTTTTATAGCATATCCCACAAACAGACAAACATTCAAATGAATTACTGTTTCTAGGGCTTATCCATAAAATGAATTAAGTAATTCCAAATAATTCATCATCTATCTAATCATTACCATAAGAGTCTTATTCCTTCTATCCACCACACCATTCAGCTGGGGCATGCCCGGTGTAGACCACTTGAGATTTAATCTCAACCTCTGATTAATAGTTCCTAATTATCCTAAGAGGTACTCGTAATGACGATTAAATCGTCATTATTTGATATATTTTCCATGATGCTTTACTGTACCAACCTTGTAATTCTTGAATAAATCAAAGAATTTAGACATGCAGTGCATCAAATAAATATATCGGTATCTAGAATAATCTTCGATTATTCATAACCACCTCTCGCCTAGATAATATTAGGTCCGCTTGAATCAGAATGAACCAATTCCAACATATATATCTTTGGCTCTACACCCCTTTACCTTGAAAAGGTAATTAATCATTTTTACTTCCAAGTAAGACTCGTAAGTCCGATAGTTTCCACTTCAGATAAACCTTACGGTCCATCTGCTATCAACTTTTGAGTCCTACTCAAGTAAAATGATCTAGTCTTAGACGCCAAATGCATGTTTAGTTCATCTCCGAAGGTTACTTTCTCTTACTAAGATCAGAAGATGCATTATTAATTACTATTTGTTGCATCTGTGGAATATACATGATTTAAGAGTATACAAATTGTCCATCAACGTACCATAACAGATTACAACTCTATCCTTCATTATAATGACCATGTCATTTAAATGAAATGGAGTATCCATCTATTAATGCATAGAAACCGAAATCAAATTCTTTCTATGAAAACGTAAGTAAAGACAATTTTACAAAATCAAATGTTTATTCATATCGTAAGATAAATAAACAACTCCCACTGCAATAGCCACTAGTCTTGTAGTTTTACCCATGTCATAACAATCTTATCCTCACTTAGTAATGAACATTCAGTGATTCCAGTATCTACACACTTCGTGTCAGTAGATGCCATCACTAATCATGTTTAAACAACTAGTAAGTAAGATTCTATCCTTGTTCACTCCTTTTATGAAATTGAATTTCCTTTACCACATGTTTTGTCAGAAGTTTCCCACCATATACAACCTCTTGTAATTCATGAGAAACTTACTCAAAACATCTAGGCAATTATGAAGAATAAAATTGACTTAGGTTTCCCCTTCAACTTCTATTACATGTATTTCCAATTCATTCATCAAATTCAATCATGACCTACCACCTTTTAAATTACTCAAGTATCCGAAGAGTTACATGAGACCATCATATTTTTATGAACCTCTCATCTCTTCACTAGAGACTTTAATAGGCATCATGAGACGTCCTTTGTGAGAACACACATGTATTTTCTTAAGCAGTAAAATTCAAAACCAAGATTCTTTTCTAATCATCTAATTTGGACAAGTAAATATAATTTCTTTTAATTAATAATAAGTGAGATAAAACCATTTGAAAATCAGAGAATCACAAATAAATGTACCGATCAAAACTTCGAATTTTATCCTTTTATATTGATTCCCTCAAAACAATATAAAAATAAAATTCACCGACATCTCAAGCACCGTGACTCTGCAAGCCACGATAGTGTGGACGTTTACAAACCCGAACATTTACAAGAGAAGGTTTTACCCATTAATTTCATTTGTCAACCTAACTTTATGACAAAATAATTAATAGTCGGTTCCTCTTTAGCCATGCAAATAAAAGCAGTGACTCCGATGGGGAGGATACTTATTATTTACACCTAAGTGTACACCATTATTTGACTCCAAGTCCGCGGCCCAAGCTTATGTGCCTTACAGATGGAGAAGTACACACGCGCTCGGATAACTTCCTACAGTCATCAATTATAAGTCTGTACAGTGATCCGCACATGAACTCATCCGATAGGGAGGAAGGTCTATGCCAACGCGCAAGTTCATATGCATCACATTACAAACATAATTATTTAAAGAAGTCTGTCCCAGCAATCCATGAATAAACTCATCCGATGGGGAGGAAGGCTCTAATGCCGACGCGCAACAAACCAATAATGAAGGCCGCGGGAATTTTTACCAATCCCCTCTCCCACTTAGTTATTCAACACTGAGGGTTTTTACATGCATATAATATTTAAAAATAAAATACGCAACCTAGCATGCTCATACTTCCAAATATATAACAATAATTGACCAATAAAACAATTATAGCAGTTATATATAAGGAAATAAATTGCCAAAAATAAGTTGACTTGATCAACACTCCAACATACATGCATATAATATACCAAATATAAGCATGCTTCTATTTAAGGCAATAAATCATAGAGAATCATGCATACATATATAACAATAATCAATTAATAAATCAATTATAACAGTTATATAACAGCGAATTCGATTGTTCGCCACCAGGCACGAATATCAGCAAAGACTTCCAGACTATCAAATTTTCAAAATTTCCAGATTGTCCAATTTTCGAAACCATCGATATCGACCGTCGATGTCGTCCAGATTATCAAAATCATCGATATCGACTAGATTATCAAATATTCGAAAAACATCAAGATTATCAAAATTTCGAAACTATCGATATCGATCGTCATATCGTCTAGATTATCAAAATCATCGATATCGACGAGCAACCATATATAACAATAATAGATAATTAAATCAATTATGTCAGTTATATATTAGGAATCAATTCAACATCCATATATAACAATAATAGACAATCAATTATAGCAGTTATATATTAGGAATTAATTCGAAATTCATATATGACAATAATAGATTATTAAATCAATTATACCAGTCATATATTAGGAATTAATTCGACATCCATATATAACAATAATATACAATCTATTATGGCAGTTATATATTAGGAATTAGTTTTCCTAAAATTGGATGTCTTATCCAAGACTCTAGCAATACATGCATATAATATATCAAATATAATACGCAATCTAGCATGCTTCTATATAAGACAATAAATCATAGAGATCAGGCATCCATATATATATAACAATAATAGACAATTAAATCAATTATGACAGTTATATATATTAGGAATAAAAACGCCTCTAAATTTTAATGTCTTGTCCGACACTCCTACTGTGGAATCGATGCCTTACGCAACAAGCAGGATTGCTTGTGCCCCAAGACGTCCATCGTCATATTCCATTGTCAGGGAGCGTCCCAAGTGCCTTGACGAGCGCCCCTCGCCTGGACTGTCGCTCGTCCAAGGGCCTACTTGCACGGAACCAAGTTCAGCCCAACGCGCAACATCAAACTACACCAACTGTCGTTCAGGGTTCGCAACTGTAAGAACCTGGGAATCCAATCTCCACCGTCCAAAATCTACACATGTGAGTTTTGAACATGCTGTCCAAATTACAGGTCAATCCAACGGTTAGATAGTGAGAAACAGCTCTTTTCCCTCGACTGCGCAGAACAGAATCGCCCAAAAAACTGCTTTTGTTTTCGGCATATTCCCAACAACACAAAGCTCTAAATACAATCTTCACCGTTCAGAATGTACATCCGCAAAATCCAAACGTGCTGACCAAAAATCAGCCTGATCCGACGGTTGAAACTCCGATTATTGCCTCTGTAATATCACTGCGCTGGATTTTCTCTCAATTTCTTCCTTCCATGTGAAATTGACGAACAGTTTTCGTCGAATCCTCTCACACACAACCATCAACGAATAGATATGATATAATATAGGGTATATTTCACATAGGGATATTCATGGTTTGCGCAGTAAAACCAAAACCCTAAACATGCGATCCTAATTTCGAAAAATTAATCACATAAACCCTAGCCTAACGTGCACGCTTCACCACGAAACCGAAGCTCTGATACCAATTGTTGGCGTTCTTGGATCGTTTGGTTAATGTGACCCGTTAGAATATCATACGTTTCTATCATAGCGGAAGCAATAAATCATAGAAACGATTACCGTTCACCAAGGTATGTTGATGAAGATTGATTCTCGCAGGCAGTCTGCGCAGTCCCACAAGAATGGCCATAACTTCCTCAATCTGCTCTCAACCCTCATCACACGTGAATAATCAGTTAGATCAGATTAGGGTTCCAGATAAGCTGAGGTGACTTATATACATGGGCTACAACAGGGACCAGGAGGAGAAATTGGGTTGGGCCTCCATTGGGCTTAAGTATCCAAGCTTAGCCCAAAGCTTATACTTAAGTCCAATAATAATAATATATTCCACTAAAATATTATTACTGCACTACCATACCAATCCTAAAATTACGTTTTGGGCTCCTTCTTATTATGAGCCCGTTAGTCTCCCCATGTTTAAGATATACAATGTCCATTAATTAATTTAAGTTACTGACAACTCAATTAATTAATATCTTATCCAAGAGTAGTACCACTCAACCTCATTATCATGCCGGAATAAATTCCACCTGCAGGGTTTACATGATAATCCTTATCCTCAAGGGGACATCATCAACCTATGACGGACATGGATTCCTTCTACAATCAACAGCACACCATAGAAATAGCACTACTTCCCAACTCACCGAGTTTATTGATTTAATTACATGTAAATCTCACCCATTGATGAATCAAAGAAATACATACTGCCCTATGTGTCGAGGTTATTGTATAGGGATTAAGAGCACGAACATCCATAATAACTGAGATCAAGTTCTCCTATAAGTTAGTATAAGTCGAACGATCTCAAGCGGTCCTGCTCAATACACACAAGTGCACTAATGTGATTCTATAGCCAAGACAAGCTAATACCAAACCACACTACAACCATCCCGATAGAGAGTCCCCGTCTATCTCGGTTGTGAGCATCTGTTTATACTTTATAAGAAAACCGATAATATGATCTTCCGCGTGTTGTCGCACAACATATTATCTACAGTATAAAGTAAGTGGACTATTGCATCGAACATATAAATAAATTATAAGATGCAATCATTTGATCATATGATTCTCATTTCAAATTAATTGTTATAACATTGTTCATACAAAAAGCTAGACTTTTAGTATACAATCCAACACAATCATCCACAAGAACCAAAAAAATAACCACACTACCACTAGGATTAACGCGCAACAAACACAAATAAACAACATAAACCTCGATAATCACAAAAAAATCAACATCTCAGTATCATCAAATGAATCAAAAATACTGAAAAATCACAAAAAATCAATCATCCAAGCAGACAACACAGTGAAGCAACTTTACTTCGGTGCTGCGAGACACAAGTGTATACGTATCCCCCCAAACTTAGATCAAACAAAGTGAGGGAATAAGTTTCCAAAGAAGTATACACTGCAGTCGAGCAACACCTAATAAAATCCCTACATTGACACAGACTCAATAAAGCAATTAAAACGGGAGGGTCGGCCCCCAACTGGCGCTCAAGTTTAACATCGGAGAGTCACGACGGATACCTCTTGCTGACTACTAACTCGGAGCACAGTCCTCTCGCATTTGTACATTCCAGTACTTCTTCCCTCTCTTATCTTTTGCAGCTTCCATCTCACCTTTCTTTGTGACCGCTACATAATCCTCTATGGCAACACACGGATGTAACAAGTTAGAATGCTCAACACCCATGTGAGAAGGAAAATCCGGAGGTAAATTCGGAGGCTTCAAATATGGATCATCCATGATTCCTGCAACCAAGACATTATCAAACATAATAGTAGAGTTAGTAATAGGAAAAGTAAGAGATCATCTTGCTTTGTTGATCCCCTCTACTACTTCAACTATTTTCTCCTCATAATCAACCTCCTCGGCCTCAGGTCTCCTTCTCTCTTCATCAACACCCTTTTTATTATGATTCATGTCAGCTGTGGTCCTCCTTAACTGTGCATCCCTGGCATCCCCTAATGCAAATAACTTCTCAAGGTAGTCAATACTCGTATCATTGGACAAACTCTCAAAACTCAGCATCAGACAAGGCAAAGTGTTCATCATGCTTTGTGTCCACTACATCCATAGACTTGCATTGCTGCTGATTTTTAGGCCACAGCATCTCCTTATTCAACAAGAAAACCACTTTCTTTTGGTCAGCTCTAAGCTTCAACTCTCAATTGAATACGTCTATCTGAGCTCTTTCAGTAGCAAGAAATGGACACCCTAAGATAAGAGGCGCGCCATCCTTGTCATCCTCCATATTAAGTACTAGAAAGTTCACAGAAAAAAACCAAATCTCATACCCTCATCAGCACATCTTCAATAACTCCCTCAGGGTATGTCAACGACCTATCTGCTAACTGTAAGGCCACAGATGAGGGTTTCAGCTCCCCCAAACCAAGCTTTTTGTACATTGATAAAGACATCAAGTTTATGCTGGCTCCCAGATCACACAGTGCTCTTCTTGATGGTCCTTTTCATATCTCACTGGGAATGATGAAGCTACCAGGATCCTTCAGCTTCTCAAGTAACTTTCTTTGGATTATGGAACTGCAATTCTTCGTCAGGTTAACTGTCTCCACACTGTTTAGCTTTCTTTTTCTTGAGATAAGTTCCTTGATGAACCTCACGTAAAGTGGCATTTGATCCAAGGCCTCTGAAAAGGGAATAGTAACTTGGACATCCCTCATAACTTTAGCAAATTTCCTGAACTTTTCATCCAAACTCTTCGATAACTGTCTTTGAGGAAACAGAAGTGGTACCTTTATTTTTGGAAGACCCAAACTATCTCTTTCAAACACATCTTCCTCTTCTCTCAATCTTCTTGCTCGCTGCCATTTTTTATCTGCAATAGCTTGATCAGATTGATTCACCATAGAATTTGGAAGCGTAGGAAACTCCATGAGATTGTTTCGATCTGAGGTTGTACCACTGATGAGTGTGTAAATTCACGAGTCTAGCACCGGAATTTATGCTATTTTGGAGAGTTTGAAGGTTGGAATAGGTGGAAAACCTATATATATTGTGAAAGAGCATGAATCAGGTGTTGCTGGAGCTATTTGAGTGATTTTACTAGTGAAATTGGAGTGGAAGTGCCAAGAACTGAAGAGACGAAGTCAAAGCCATTTGTACGGGTGAAGAGGAGGCTCGGTTCGACCTGAAGGAGTCCAGTTCGACCTGTCCAACAGGTCAAACAGACGACATAATGTGTGCAGAAGTCTGATTCGACCAAGATGGGAGGTCGAACCTATCCAGTTGGTCGAACTAGACCCCAAAGACTTTTAGTAGCTGGGTTCGACCTGTGGTTTGACCTGTGATGATTGGTTCGACCTGCTTGTTGAGGTCGAACCGATATGTGGAAACTTACCATATCAGGATTTTCGAGGCCAAAACGCGTGTGATCACTTGAAAAGCCCATTCCAAGCCCTAAGGACGTGATTACAAGTATAAAAGGAGCCTCAGGCTGTGCAAGAGAGAGAACCTTATCAAGAGATAGTATGCAAACGTCCTTAGAAAGAGAGACGATCCATCATCTGGAGGAGCTGCACAAGGAAGTTTTGCTGGAGTTTCAAATAAGATTGGTCCATCTAACCATGATTGTTCCTAGATCAATCATGGGCTAGAGCCGCTTCGGTAGTTCTAGGGTTATTAAGGTTTCATGAGTTAATTTGTATTTCGTATGTAAACTCCGTACAACATTACTTGTGGTTTATTTTATATAAGATTGCGTATTTTTAATCCATACTCATTATCATTTTGTGCATCAATAATCGTTGTGCAGAGTCTGAATACATAACATGGTTATTGGTTGAGTGCGTTCACTGTTGAGCAGGGTTTTATGTTATAATTCTAAGTGAAGGGATTCCGAAGTCTTATTAGAATTATCTTATATAAATATTTATTAATTGAATCTTATTCGGGTTGATAAGTAGGATAAAGAGTATAACTCCATAGTACCTATAAAATGAGATCATATCGGGTTAGAGTACTTAGTGCACGAGAAATAATTGATACTGATAGTATCTAGAAAGGGGGGTGAATTATACGTCTTGCTCCGAGGATATTCACACGGGTCAAACGCATGTTTACTTGTGTCTATAGAGTAACTTGCATGGTCTAGCGATGCGCCCATAAACCACAAGGCAGAGTCGGACACCGTCACACGAAAGGACAAATTAATTAGTGAAACTGGATGACCTGAAGACTACCTAACGTTTTACTTGATCACAACTCGTTCAATTAATTGCTTGTTATTTAATTATTAATTACTGTTATTAGATCTTTCATAGTTCAACCAACATCACAATATTTCCAACGTAGACTTATTCGGCTAGAGCTTAGTCAAAGTGATAGTTATCCGTCCCTTGGGTTCGATAACACTTGGTCACCTTTTGAAACTACAATTGATACCCTTCATACTTAGGGATTAATTGCATGTTGAGAAATCGCTCATCAAGTTCTTGGCGCCGTTGCCGGGGATGACATAAATATCCTTTACTATTTCTAGTTTTATTAAGTCTATTTTGTTCGTGTTTTGTTTTCTAACATTTTAATTTTTCAGGTGTATGATAACAAGATCAAAGGTTGGAAAATTAGCAGCTTTTAATCCGAAGATCGGGGCATCAACACGGAAGAAGAAGAGTAAGAAGTAAGACAAGAAAGAACAAACTCCAGCTCTGAATTTTGGAATTGAAGTAAACGAACCGAACTCGGAAGTGACTGAATTTGTTGTTGATCCAAACGCAGCATCAGAGGAAGTCGATATGGCCAACGAAGCGGCCAATCTGGACAATCTGGCTATCTGTGAAGTCTTCAAGAATAATGGGGCTGGAAACTTTGGACTTTTAGGAGTGAGGGGGACGAATACGGACTTCGATCTTCACCCCGCTCTTATTAGCATGATTGAAAGGAACTCTTTTTCTGGAGGAACCTTTGAGAATCCGCAGCAGCATCTAAGTAAGTTCTTGAGCTATGCAAGTACCCAAAAGGATGTAGGAGACCACGAAGATGCCCGGAAGATCCTCTTATTTAAATTCTCGCTTACTAAATGGGCGAGGGATTGGTACGATACTATCAATGCAGCGGAATGCACTACTTGGGAGCAACTGAAGTTGAAGTTCTTGGAGCGATATATGCCACCTTCAAAGGTGTTTAAGATGAAGCAGGACATTAACCAATTTGCTATCGGTAGTGGAGAGATGTTTCATGAAGCTTGGGACAAATTCAAGGACATGCTTCGAAAGTGTCCTCAACATGTGCTATCTAAGGCTCAATATATCAGCATATTCTACAATGGATTGGACTGTGACTCTCGAGTGTTATTGGATGCTTCTTCTAATGGAGCATTGCTTACTAAGTCATCCGTAGAGGCCGAGAAACTTTTTGAAGACATTTCGATGAATTCGAGAGACTGGCCAACTGATAGAGTTAGAGGTACTTATGTGCTTGGAAAGTAGCTAAGGTTGAGCATACAATGGTGAAAACGAGTAGAGAAGATGAGATCGTCTCTAGCTTGTCTAATATCAACAAGTTACTTGAGTCCCAACAGAAGCAAATCATTGATATATCCCAACGAGTACCAATTATGCAGCAGGAACTAATGAATGATGGAACAATCCAAGAGGATACGGAAGAAGCAAATTATGCCATGGGTCAAAGTATTCAAGGAACTAGGTACCCAAATCAAGAAAACCGGAACTACCAAGGGAACTACAACAATCGTGGTCCCCCTGGTGGTTATCAACAACAACCAAGGAGGCCTGAATTTTCATGGAGAAATCCAAATAATGCGATTCAAGCTCCTACGAGGGTTGATCCGGGTGCAAAGATGGAAGAAGGGAAGCCAGATTTTGAAGATACGGTGATTAGGTACATGGGCAGGAATGACGAAAGAGTGAACCGTCTTGAGGCCAAGTTAGAAAAGAAGATTGATGCAAACCATGAGGAATTATCAAAGCAAGTGAAGGACCTTACATTGTTGATGGGAGAGATAGCAGGAAGTGTTAACAAGCTTACTCAAACTATTGAGAAGGGAAAGTTTTCATCTCAGAGTATTGAGAATTCGAAGTCGTGTAATGCCATCACACTGAGGTCAGGAACGCAGTTGAGGGACCTATGAGGCTGGAATCAAATTAGGATATGTCTAGGCCTCGATTCGACTAGAATTCGACCTACCCAATAGGTCAAACCACACAGGGCAGGTCGAATCGAAGCTCTGGACAAGATCAGGAAGAGAAGCAGCATCGGTTCGAACAAGTCCCAGCTGATTCGACCTGGCACACAGGTCGAACCCTGGTCGAACCAGACCATCCCGAGCACTCTGTTTTTCCAGAAGACCAGTTCAACCAAAGCAAAATTGATTCGACCTGGACAACAGGTCGAACCAGGTCGAACCGCACCATGCAAAGCATCCTGTTTCATCACATCAACGATTCGACCACGTTGAAATTGGTTTGACCAAGCCAGTAGGTCGAACCCAAGTCGAACCCGAGCTCAGAAACTATACAGTGAGCAGATTCGACCTGGGGACATTGGTTCGACCTGGTCAGAAGGTCGAACCCAGGTCGAATCGCAAAATTAGAGAGAGATCAGAGTTCCAGATGGTTAGTTCGACCACTATGTACCTGATTCGACCTGTCAAGCAGATCGTACCAAGTTCGAACCCTACCAAAATATACCTGTTTCTGCCCCAAATATTCGCTATGATGTGGATGCTACTCCAGTGGTTCAGAATGAGAAAAATACAAAGATTTTTGTAGAAAAGAAGTGGGAAAGAGCCAGGAGGTTGAGAGCCGAGAAGAATAAAGCGGAGAAGGTTGAGCTTGATGAATGGGGTATCCCCAAAACAAAGATACCACCACCGTTTCCTTACAAGATTGTGAAGAAGAGTTTGGAAGATAAGTTCAAAAGGTTTTCAGAAATCATGAACAAGGTAAGCTTGAGTATTCCTTTTTCAGAAGCAATAATGGAAATGTCATACTATGCCCGATTCCTTAAGGACATATTGTTGAAGAAGAGAAGTATGAATGGAGTCAAAACGGTAAATTTTTCTAAAAATTGCAGCTCGATTATCCAAAGGAAGTTGCCACCAAAGATGAAAGATTCGGGAAGCTTCACTATCTTATGTGAGATCGGAAAAGGGCCGGCAAGACGAGCTTTGTGCGATCTAGGGGCAAGCATCAATTTGATGTTATTGTCTATCTTTCAAAGGCTTGGTTTGGGGGAGTTAACTCCTACAACGGTTGCTCTACAATTGGCAGACAGATCGATAATGTTTCCGAAAGGCATCATTGAAGATGTACTCGTCAAAGTGGAGAAGTTAGTCTTTCCTGTGGATTTTCTTATGCTAGAGATGGAAGATGACAAGGACAATATCCCTCTAATCTTGGGGAGACCTTTCCTTGCTACTACTGGAGCTATGATTGATGTTCAAAAGGGGGAGCTTAAATTATGGATGGATAAAGAAGAGGTCCTATTCAACCTTGACAAAGCAATGAAGATGCCTATGGAGTCGCAGTGTCATAGTATTGATGTGGTGGAGGAGATTGTGAAAGATGATATGTCTCTGATCCTGTCTAAGGATCCTCTCGAGACATGTTTGATGGAGTCTCTTACTTATCCCACTATGGAGCTCGACGGTCTCTCCAATGAGGTATATATTGAATTTCTTGAAAATTTACTTGCTTTGGGTGATGACAGGTATGCATTGGAAGAAACTAAGGTTGAAGAGGTGAAGTGGGCTAGGAAGTACTTGCCGTTAGATAGAGAGAGCACTCCAATGGAAGAGAAGAAAGAGGAGTTGAAACCTTTGCCAGAACACTTGAAGTATGCTTTCTTAGGTGATAATAAAAAATATTCGGTAATTGTATCTTCTTCCCTTAATGATGATCAACTTGAGGAGTTATTAGATGTTCTTAGGAAGTACAAGTCTGTGATTGGTTGGTCTCTCGATGATTTAAAAGGTATAAATCCTTCATATTGCATGCATAAAATAAGATTGATGGATGAGGCCAAGGAAAGTGTTCAGAATCAGCGAAGGGTGAACCCCGCGTTTCAAGAGGTTATTAGGAAACAAATCCTTACGTGGTTAGATGCTGAAATTATATATCCTATTAGTGATAGTCCCCATGTGAGTCCATTGCATGTAGTTGCTAAAAAGGGGGGCATGACTGTAGTGAAAGCTGAGGATGGAGAAACAATAGCCACTAGGATTCATACGGGTTGGCGTGTATATGTTGATTATAAGAAGTTGAATGAGAATATATGTAAAGACCATTTTCCTCTTCCCTTTATGGATCAAATGTTAGATCGTCTTGCAGGATATGATTATTATTGTTTCTTGGATGGGTACTCGGGGTACAACCAAATCATGATTGCCCTCGAGGATTAAGAAAGGACCACTTTTACTTGCCCTTACGGGACTTTTGCTTTTAGAAAGATGACATTTGGATTTTGTAATGCACCTGCTACTTTTCAGAGATGCATGATGGCAATTTTTTATGGGTTGATAGAGAAGATCATGGAGGTGTTCATGGATGATTTTTCTGTTTTTAGTTCATCTTTTGATATTTGTTTATCTAACCTTGCTACTGTTTTTGAAGAGATGTCAAGAAACTAATCTTGTCTAAAATTGGGAGAAGTGCCACTTCATGGTGAGAGATGGGATTGTTCTTGGGCATCATGTTTTTGCCAAAGGATTGCAGGTTGATCGAGCTAAAGTGGTGGCAATTGAGAAGCTTCCACCACCGACCAATGAAAGAGGAGTGTGATCTTTCCTTGGACATGCCGGATTTTATAGATTTATCAAAGACTTCTCAAAATACTCCAAGCCGTTATCTCACTTACTTGAAAAGGATGTTCCTTTTGTTTTTGATGATGAATGTCTAACAGCTTTTCAGGTTTTAAAGGAGGCGCTTATTACCGCGCCTATCTTGATCACACCGGATTTGACTCACCGTTTGTGCTTATGTGTGATGCAAGTGATGTAGCACTTGGAGTGGTATCACACCGGATTTGACTCACCGTTTGTGCTTATGTGTGATGCAAGTGATGTAGCACTTGAAGTGGTGCTTGGGCAGATGAGAGAGAAGAAGTTTTGTGATATCTACTATGCGAGTAAAACTTTCGATGCGGCACAAAAGAATTACACGGTGACTGAAAAGGAGTTTTTAGCTGTTGTGTACGCATTCGACAAGTTTCGTCAGTATTTGGTTGGAATGAAGACTATTGTGTTCATGGATCATTCAGCGATTCGGTACTTGATGGAAAAGAAAAAAACAAAGCCAAAATCATTTGTTGAATTCTTCTTCTTCAGGAGTTTGACATGGAGATCCGATATAAGAAAGGTGCGGAGAACGTGTTGGCGGATCACCTGTCGAGGTTAGAGACTAGGGAGCATTGTGATAATTCTTTCAAGTATATTGAGGAGATGTTCCCGGATGAGAAGATTATGGCTGTGTTCGTTGAAGGGGCTGAGCGAGCATGTGTGGTTGCTGCACAAGGAATGGATCCATGGTATGCGGATTATGTCAATTACATTGCTATGGGGGGGATTCCAAGAGATCTCAACCGATATCAACTTGCTAAATTTAAGAGGGATGTTGAGACTTTCAATGGTATGATCAGTTTGTTTACAAGATTTGTATGGATTCTATCATCCGTAGGTGTGTGCCTGAAATGAAGATGGAGAGTGTTCTCGAATTTTGCCATGCACAACCTAATGGGGGCACTTCGGAGCTCAAAAGACAGTAGCCAAGGTACTTCAATCCGCTCTTTATTGGCCTACTTTGTTCAAAGATTGTGAAACCTATGTGGCGACGTGTGATAGATGTCAACGGATGGGTAATATAAGTAGGAGAGATGAGATGCCACTTCAACCGAGCATAGTAGTAGAGATCTTTGATGTGTGGGGTATCGATTTTATGGGGCCTTTTCCCCCATCTAATGGATTTATCTACATCCTTTTAGCTGTGGATTATGTTTCTAAGTAGGTGGAAGCGATTTCTACTCGCTTGAATGATTCACAGACCATCATATCTTTCTTGAAGAAGCGTATCTTTGCCCGGTATGGAGTTCCTAGAGCGCTAGTAAGTGATGGAGGATCTCACTTCGTCAATAAGTTTCTTGAGAAGGTGCTCAAGGATTATGGTGTTAAGCATAGGGTTACTACACCCTATCATCCTCAAGTGAATGGGCAAGCGGAAGTCTCGAACCGTCAAGTGAAATAGATTCTGGAGAAAGTGGTAGGAACCAATAGAAAGGATTGGGCTATGAAGCTTGATGATGTCTTTTGGGGGTTCCGGACTACGTATAAGACGGTGTTAGATATGTCACCGTATCAAATTATCTATGGGAAGCCGTGCCACTTACCTGTGGAGATTCAACACAAAGCATTTTGGGCTTTGCGAAGCTTGAATTTGACTCTTAAGGATGTGAAGGAGTTGAGGATAACTCACATTAATCAATTGGATGAGTTTAGAAGTCGTGCTTTCAAGAATTCAGCAATTTACAAGGAAAGGATGAAGAGGTGGCATGATTCTAAGATCTCATACAAGAAGTTCAAGCAAGGAGATGAGGTATTGCTTTTTAACTCTCGTTTGAAGCTTTTCGTAGGAAAATTGAAGTCGAAGTGGACGGGACAGTTCATGATTCATAGAGCCTGTGGAGGGGGAGTTTCGAGCTTATTGACAAAGATGGAGACATTATCATGGCGAAGGGGCATCGATTGAAGCATTATAGGTCGTCGGATGATGCTTGTGTCATCTTTGAGGATACCTTGATCTGATTTGGTACCGTCGTGACTCTCCGACGTTAAACATGAGCGCCTGTTGGGGGCTTTCCTTTCTGTTTTTATTGCTTTATTTCTTTGGTGTGAATAAGAAATTTTTATATTGAAAGTGCTTACTTATCGGCAATTACATCTCTTTGCAAACTTAGTTTCACTTATAGTTTCTACTAAGTTTGGGGGGGTGTGATGTACTTACCTCAATAAGCACCGGATATATAATCTTTTCTTTGTATCGTTTATTAGGGGAGTTGATTTTTGCGGCATATTTAAAAATTTTATCGGTTTTGATGTGTTAATTTTTTGAAACTTGTCTAATGTTTAGTGGTGTTTTGTTGTGTTTTATGCAGAGTTACTCATGAATGTAATGTTTAAGAAATAATTTTTGATGAAGTTGTGCTCTATTTGGTACCTAATGATTCATTTTGAAGTTTGAAGTGTGTAGGGATTGAAGAACACTCGATTTTGAAGCTTCAGAGGGTAGGTTCGACCAAGCCAAGGAGTTGAATCCAAGCCGTGAAGTCGAATCGAGGTGCAAAAGTTGTCCAGTGAGTGGGTTCGACCTCCAACAAGTTGGTTCGACCTGTTAGACAGATCGAACCAAGGTCGAACCGATGCAGCCAAAATTCCAAAAGAACGATTCGACCACGACGTACTTGGTTCGACCTGTCAAAAAATCGAACCAAGGTCGAATTGGTGACCTGAAACTTACAGAAGGGTGGTTCGACCTAAGCCATTCTGGTTCGATCTCTTCAATAAGTCGAACCAAGGTCGAACCAGGGAGAAAACTTGTCCAGAAGGTTGGTTCAACCTCGTCATTTATGGTTCGACCTGTTTAACAGATCAAACCAAGGTCGAACCAAGCCAGGTAAGTATGTTTTAAGTTCGATTTTTGAGTTGATTCGATCACTTTTCACTCCACCCTCACCCGAATCATCTCCGAATCGAAACACCCATGCACCAATTCTTCAATTACACTTGATTTTGCATCGATTACACCACACTACACTCTTAATTCTCTACTTTGTCGCGAATTTGGGTGGAATTCATCTCAAATTAGGGCGTTAGTCGTGAATCGTAATTGTTTATGCATTTGTTCGATTTTTCACCATAGCAAAAACTAAAGGTATGTTTTCTAAATTCAATTACTCTAGGATTGAGGTTTAATGTATATAAATTGTTGTGGGTAAGTTGATTGAAGTTGTTTTTGCTTGAAATTCATGGAGATATGTGATATTTTTTAATTGATTCATATGAATTCTTGCTTATTGAGTTTAGATTACTTAATTGTTGACAGAATCTTGAGTTTCATGTGAATTGTTGGAAGATTTAGGGAGTGTGAGTGATGAGTATGTTGATTTGGTTTGAAATTGTGAAATTGAAGTAGTTTATTGAGTAGTACATGTTGAATTGCTTGAATAAGTTGATGCATGCTTGCTAGATGGTGATGAATGGTTAGAGAAGGTGTTATTGATGTCATTTGAGCATGTTGAATAAGCAAGAGTGTTTGGATTGAGATGATTGTGTGAACGAATATGTGTCAGTTGATTATGCATTGAAGCTTGAAGTCTTGAGTAGAGTATATGAGATGCTAGTCAAAAACTTGTTTTCTTGTCTTGTTGGATTGTTGTTGAAGTATTATTTTTAGGGCAGGACAAGGAACGAGTAATGATAAGGGAAAGGGGAAGGAAGCGGAAGTGAGATCAAAGAAGAGGCAGGATAGGCCCTCGAAAGTGGACAACGTTACGAAGAAATTAAGGTTACAGCAACGTCTACCGGAGAACTTTAAACTTCAGATGAAGGAATGGGATGAGATCAAAGAAAAGTGGGAAGAAGTCTCAAACAAGATAGCCCAAACGACATACCAAGATGACGATGCTATGAGGACGATGAGCATCCGTGATGATATTTTCTGGATGTTCGACCAAGTAGGGATCCGCAGGCTAATGGAGTTGAAAAGGCCGACTTATTTCCATGTTACAGCAGAGGTGATTTGTTCATTCGAGATGGAGAAGGACACGTCTGGGTATCCTTATCAGTGTTGGTTTCAGCTTGGTGGTGTTCGGAGGAGGTGGACTGCTGAGGATTTCAACGAGCTAATTCAGACACCTTTGGAGATTTCTCATTTGGAGAATGGGTATTTCAATACTAACAGTTTTTGGAGGGAGATTTCTGGGTAGATTAGAGACTATAAGGTCAAGAAAGCTCGTGCATCATCGATCAAGAATTCAGTTTTGAGGTACATGGATAGGGTGTTAGACAACACACTGTTTGCTCATTCAGAGGGGAGCTGTGTGTCTAGGGGGAGTTGTATGCGCTTTGGTGTATGTTGAATGGAGTGAAGTTCAATGTTGGAGCTTATTTCATCGCACAGCTGCATCGGTTCAGGACCGTAGGATTTCAAAAGGTGAATATCGGAGGATTGCTAACGATTGTAGCTGAGCACTATAACCTAGATTTCACCAGCATCACACCTGTTGGAGGAGAGCCTGATTTGGTTATGTTCAAGGGCGTGAAGAGTGGATTCGCCCATTTTAGAGATGGAGATTGGTTCTTCACGAGGGGTCTCAAACCTTTCGATTTCATGTTTTCCTTCGCCGTGAGCAACCTGATGACCATTCGGGAGGAAAGGAACAAGTTGATGAACTCTCTCGGACACACCACCCTATCAGTGACAGTGAGGATGAATGGAGATTGGAGGACAGTTGTGCAGATGTGTGCGGAGGGTCGGATAGCGGAGCTGAGGCAGATTGTTGCACAAGGAGAGTTTCGACTAGCAGCGTCGCAGCTGCCACAGTAGCCGGAAGTTGAGCACCAAGAGGAGGAGCAGCAGGATATGGAGATTCCTGATCAGCGCGATGCGCCGGAGTATGTTCCAGCAGCGCCGCAGCAACATCGGGTTGTTCCGGACAATCATACACGAGAGCAGCTTAGCCTTATCCATGAGCAGCTGGCCACGATCACAGCAAACCAACTTGAGACAAACAGACAGCTGGCACTTGCTAATGCCAAATACACTGCACTCCGCGAGAGATATGATTCGATGGATGAGCGCTTGAGGCTAGTGGAGAATCGATTGGGAGCGATGGATCGTGACATCACTAGTCTTCATAGGAGATTGGATGATCAGCAGTCTGATGAGGAGGATGATGATGTTGGTGCTCCAAAGGAGTAGGGGGTCAGGTTTTTATTTTTCTAATTCATCTCATCCCCCCTTCTACTTTTTATCTTTACAGGATGTGTGAGTCTTGCGCGAGTGGCATGTATATGGTGATTGCATTGATTGAGATACTTGTATGGATGATTTGATTGGTATATGTGATTGGAGTGTATATTCATTTGTGCATGTGTTAACTTGATTGATAAAGAGAAGGTATAACTTGTTGAGTATGTAGAATTCTTGTGAAAATTGACCTTGATTATGTGCTATGAGGAGTACTAGGATTCTATTTACCGATGTGAGGAGCCTTTTAAATCATGCTCAATCATGATCATTTCATTCTCAAGAGAATCATCCATATGAACGTATTCTAGAACTTGACTTGGAGTCTTGTGTGAAACTTATGATTGATGAATTGCTAGGACATGATCTTAGGCCATTATTGTGTATTGAGTTACTTAGCCAAATCTACCTTCCCAATTATCATGTATATCTTTGGAAGCCCTGTTTGAGCCTTTAAAAGCTTTTTCTTTGGTAAGCCAAACTAAGAGCCTTATGAACTTTTACTTGAACCTTGTTTATCCTATTCATTGATAGAGAGTTGAGGAGATTAAGTGTTTAAAGAAGATGGAAGATAGATTGTGGTTGAATGAAAGAGGAGAAGTATATGGTTAAATCTTGTTAAGGGGTAGTGCCGGAAATTGGTACCCCGGTTGTTGTTTTAAAAAGGGGTAGTGCCTAAAACTGATACCCCGATTGCTATTGAACAAGGGTAGTGCCTAAAACTAGTACCCTAGTTATCTAAAGAATATGATGTTAATGCAATGAGAAAAAGGGAAGTTCAGGAATTTTACAAATTCAAGAGACGAAAGTGGAGTAGATAAGATGAAGCTAATGAAGAAAAGAAGTACTTCCAAGGTAACTCTCTACTATTGTCTTAAGTCGCTTATCTAAATTTCCCTACCTTTCCAAAGAGCCAACATTACAACCCAAGAACAAGTCCTTTGTGATCCTAGTAATGAGTTGATTGTAAGTTGATTTTTGAGACCCTTGCCAAGCTTATGGTTATACATGATTGTGGTTGAGTATGAGTGTGAACACTAGCCCATTGGGTGCAGTAAGCACTTGAGTGAGAGCGTAAACACTATCTTGTGAGCTAGATGACTTAGTACTCCGAATGGTAATATGATTGGGTGATGTTTTGCATGAGTAATATGTATGATGCAGGAAATATTTGTTTTAATTGATGAAATTGCATGTGTGTTATGAAGTATACTTGATGATTATCGTGAATTATACACGACTCCATGGTTTGATTTGGTTGCCTCGGGACGAGCAACATGTAAGTTTGGGAGTTTGATGAGTGTGTAAATTCACGAGTCTAGCACCGGAATTTATGCTATTTTGGAGAGTTTGAAGGTTGAAATAGGTGGAAAACCTATATATATTGTGAAAGAGCATGAATCAGGTGTTGTTGGAGTTATTTGAGTGATTTTACTAGCGAAATTGGAGTGAAAGTGCCAAGAACTGAAGAGACGAAGTTGAAGCCATTCGTACGGGCGAAAAGAAGGCTCGGTTTGACCTGAAGGAGGCCAGTTTGACCTGTCCAACAGGTCAAACTGACGACATAATGCATACAAAAGGCTGATTCAACCAAGACGGGAGGGTTCGACCTGAGCAACAGGTTGAACCATGGTCGAATCGATTCGCAGAGTAGCTGGTTCGACCACGTCGCTGTGGTTCGACCTTTTAGTTGGTCGAACTAGACGTCGGAGACTTCTAGTAGCTGGGTTTGACCTGTGGTTCGACCTGTGATGATTGGTTCGACCTGCTTTTTGAGGTCGAACCGATGTGCGGAAACTTACCATATTCGGATTTTCGAGGCCAAAACACGTGTGATCACTTGAAAAGCCCATTCCAAGCCCTAAGGACATGATTACAAGTATAAAAGGAGGCTCAGGCTGTGCAAGAGAGAGAACCTTATCAAGAGATAGTATACAAACGTCCTTGGAAAGAGAGACGATCCATCATCCGGAGGAGCTGCATAAGGAAGTTCCGCTGGAGATTCAAGTAAGATTGGCCCATCTAACCATGATTGTTCCTAGATCAATCATGGGCTAGATCCGCTTCAGTAGTTCTAGGGTTATGAAGGTTTCATGAGTTAATTTGTATTTCGTGTGTAAACTCCATACAACACTACTTGTGGTTTATTTTATATAAGATTGCATGTTTTTAATCTATACTCATAGTCATTTTGTGCATCAATAATCGTTGTGTAAAGTCTGAATACATAACATGGTTATTGGTTGAGTGCGTTCACTGTTGAACAGGGTTTTATGTTATAATTCTAAGTGAAGGGATTCCGAAGTCTTATTAGAACTATCTTATATAAATATTTATTAATTGAATCTTATTCGAGTTGATAAGTAGGATAAAGAGTATAACTTCATAGTACCTATAAAGGGAGTTCATATCGGGTTAGAGTACTTAGTACACGGGAAATAATTGATACTGATAATGCCTAGAAAGGGGGTGAATTATACGTCTTGCTACGAGGATAATCACATGGGTCAAATGCATGTTTACTTGTGTCTATAGAGTAACTTGCATGGTCTAGCGATGCGTCCATAAACCACAAGGCAGAGTCGGACACCGTCACATGAAAGGACAAATTAATTAGTGAAACTGGATGACCTGAAGACTACCTATCATTTTACTTAATCACAACTCGTTCAATTAATTGCTTGTTATTTAATTATTAATTACTGTTATTAGATCTTTCATAGTTCAACAAACATCACAATATTTCCAACGTAGACTTATTCAGCTAGAGCTTAGTCAAAGTAATAGTTATCCGTCCCTTGGGTTCGATAACACTTGGTCACCTTTCGAAACTACAATTGATATTCTTCATACTTGGGGATTAATTGCGTGTTGAGAAATCTCTCATCAACCACATCCTTTTGCTCTTCTTGATCACCCCCAATCCCGACTCTGCTTGAACACGAGAGGAGCTAGTGGCTAAACGACCTTTCTCTTCTTCCATTCTATCCTTTCTCATTTTTGTCATGTCTTGCATAAGTTCTTGAACACATTGCTTCCCGGACCTCAAAATGATCGCATTTGCACTCTCCTTCGGGTTGATCTCTGTATCTGAAGGAAATTTTCCCTTCATAATCTGCTGCTGCTGCTGATTTACCATTGTAGAGATCTGACCCATAGAATATGTGAGGCTCTGCAACTACTTATTCACTTCCTCATTCTATTTCGTCATATTGGAGTCCATAAGCACTATGTAGTTATTGATTTTGTTGATGGAAGCATCACTCTTCTGCATATATTTTGCCAATACATCATCAACACTTAGCTTCCCCTCTTCAGTCTTCGCTCCATGATTAAAGTTTGGAGGGTACTGAACAGCATTGTTAGGATTAGAGTAGGCAAAGTTCTCATGCCTCTGCTGATTCTCCTAGCCTCCTTGATTATTGGGACCTGCTTGATTGCTAGGACCTCCCCCCACTGCTGCCTAATATCAGAGTGATCAAGTTTTTATTCATCTGCTCTAACACTGAGAGAACCTTATCACTTCTATCTGTATCTGAGAACTTCTGCTCCACCTGTGCAACTTTACCTAGAATATAACTTCCACGTATCCTTTCAGACGGCCAATCTCTAGAGTTTGTGGAGATATCATCGAACAATTTCTCAACAGCATTAGATGTTTTCCCAAAAATTGTTCCTCCAGCAGATGCATCAACCTGCACTCTCAAGTCATTGTCGAGGCCATTGTAGAAGACACTGATCAGCTAAGACTTTTTAAATCCATGTTGTGTCCATCTTCTCAACAGATCATTAAATCTTTCCCAAGCCTCTCCAAATTGTTCATCTCTTCATTGCTTGAATTGGTTGATCTCTTGCTTCAGTGCAAGAATTTTTCCAGGTGGCATGAAACGTTCAACAAACAACTGCTGCAACTCAGTCCAACTGGAGCAACTGTCACCTTTGAGCTTGTCATACCACTCCCTCGCCTTGTCAACTAGAGAAAACTGGAAAAGCCTCATCTTCCATCTGTCATTTGTAGTATCTGCGACTTTTAGAATGTCCATATAGCTGTTGAAACGCTTCAGATGACTGTATGGTTCATCGAAAATGCCTTCGGCGAATAGGTTTCTCTCCACCATGTTGATCAGGGTTGGTCTAATATCATTTGCTTTACCTATTTGTATGGCCCCAACTACGCCTGATCCTCCAAGGTTGGTAGACTTGAACGTCTTCCTGATGATAAAGTCATCTTCATGTGTTCTATCTCCTATCGCTTCTGATTCAGAATCTATTTCTGATTCAATTTCTGATTCAGACTCTGCTTCAGCTTCTTCTGGGATAACCGGATTTTCAATATGCTCTTCTTCCTCCAATATAACTGCCTTAGGTTTCGGTGTTTCTGTTTTCTTTTTCTGAACTGGTACCTTAGCAGGCTTAAGAGGTGCTTTGAGATTCTTTGCTTCCCCTCTCATTTTTCTCGCAGACGCTTCAACTTCTTGATCAAATACGAGACTTTGTATTCCCTTCTTTGACCTGGTGTGCATGCAACTTCAAGGAAATTCAAGGAAAAGACAATTAAATCACAAAGAACATTCTAATTAAATAAGCAACAAAGCAAATAAATAATTAATACTATCCCCGGCAGCACGGCTCCAAAATCTTGTTAGGCTAAAATTGCGCACTTCAACTAAAATCCCCAATTATAAGAATATCGGTTGTAATGGCAAGTACCCCAAGTATAAATATCGTTCCCACTGAGGCAGCTAATTATTTACCTATCTTATATTACTATTTAACTAGAATTAACGTAACTAATTTCCAATGATTTGAGATGATTAATAACTAAAGAATTGAAAATAACATATAATTCAATAAAATTAAAGTGAGAATTATTAAAGTTTAAATCAAGAGAGAAATAATAGCTCTAAGGTATTAGGTTTAGTGCAATTGATTTAGTTTCCTAGACGTCCTATTGTTCATTCATGCTATTTCAATGGAAATACATCACTAAGTCCTATTAACCCACCGAATATGATTCGATTTCAAGTTAATAGTATTATCAATGAATATCAAAAGAGCGTGAATTGTTTTGAACTCCCTTTCTAGATACTAATAAAGCAAATTTCATAAATCTCTGGATGGCCAATTTGACTAGCAAATATTCTTTGAAAGTACTATTCAATCCTATTCACTTCCTACTTGATTTCCTAATTGCATTGTTCCACTAAGATAATCAAGCATCTAGTTTATCAGCCCTTAGGATTATTTTGTTCACGGGCAAACTACTTTAATCCCTAGCAAGCAGATAATATTAATTACGAATGCACACAAGCTAACATAACATATCAGGCATCACGGGCAACATCAATAATATGCTATGAAGACGTTACAAACGTATAACACAATCTGAATAAAATAAATAAACTAGAATATATTAATAGCATGAACTCACAATTCTCAATCTAGGGTTCCCAAATCAATTACTTAACCTTCAATCCTTAGAACTGTAAAAGGGTTTCAGCCCATGAGGTTACAAACAACTCTCATGGTAATCAAATTCATAATCAAAATAACAAAAGAAAAGATAAAGAGAAATACGAAATTCTAGTGTCACGTGGTTTGTATTCTTCCTCCGTCTCTCTGATTGAATTGCCTCTCTCAACCGCACTTGAATTCTCCTTTGGACCGATGGGAGGGATGGATGGATGATTTGGTGTGTGTGGGTGGATGGATGGGTGGAGCGTGAGTTGTATTCACGTTATGTTTTTGTGGTGAATGATCGGTCCCCTTTCTCCAGGTGTATTGATTCCTTTTTATACCTTGGACCACGATTTTTACTCCATTGGGCTATTTTTGCACTTTGTCACGCACAGGGGATCAAAAATCCCAATTTTTGGCCCAAAATAACCCAACTCGAGTTGGGTGTATACAACTCGAGTTGGCAACTCGAGTCTAGTTGCATGTGCTGCAACTCGTGTAAATCCAACACGAGTCGTGTTGACAACTCATGCTATTGCATGTCTAGTCGTGTTGTGATGCTCTGAAACTGGACTGCTTTCGGGACCCGACTCGAGTTGCAAGTCGAGTAAGGTCTTGCAACTCGAGTTGGCTCACTGGATGATTTTTTGGACGCTGCTCTGCCCCTAACTCGACTTGAGTTGCAAGTCGAGTTGGACCTTGCAACTTGAGTTAGCTCAGTGGATGATTCTGGATGCGTTTTCGGACCCAACTTGACTTGAGTGCAAGTCGTGTTGCAACTCGAGTTGGGTCTTTCATCCCTGTTTCTTGCTCGTTTTCATTCTTGCTTCATTTCTACCCTGTTTTAACCTTCAAAACTCAATAAAACCCATTAGTATTACCATAATCATGTAAAATACGTAGACTATTCAATCTGACATGAATATACGGCACTCTTCTAACAAAAATAAGGTATTATGAGACCAAAAAGACATAAATTTCCACTATCATCACTCCACTTGACCACCATCTAGCTGCACGATACGGCTAGCCAACACTCGTGTAGGCACAAACGGGGGATCCACTGCTAGCAAATCTTCGGGTAAGTCCGACGATGCCACCACTGTTCTAATTGCTGCCTTCAACAATGACACGTGGAAGACCGAGTGAATCTTGGAATTAGCTGGTAATTTCAAACGATACACCACCTTCCCCACTTTTGCCTCCATCTAAAATGGCCCAAAATAGTGATGTTCGAGCTTTGCATTCCTTCCCGAAAATAGTGTTCTCTGCCTGTATGGTCTAAATTTTAGAAATACCTTGTCCCCTGCTTAAAAACAAGAGGGAAGCGATGCTTATTGGCCTCCCGGATCATACGTTGCTGGGCCCTTTCCGAATGCCATCGAAGATCCTTCAATATTTCATCCCTCTCCCTCAAGGAATCAGCTACAGCCTGCACACGTACCTCTCCGGGAAGAAACGGCACAAGTAACGGATGAGGTACCCCATAAACCACTTCAAAAGGAGTAGTTCCTGCCCAAGACTGAAAAGCAGTGTTGTAGTGAAACTCAGCCCAAGGCAGCCATGTGCCCCAACCTTTCGGTCGTTCAGACGCAAAACATCAAAGATATGTTTCAACACACCTATTTAGGACCTCCGACTGCCCATCCATTTCAGGATGATATGCGGAACTCATCTTCAATGTAGTACCTGCCTGCTTAAATAATTCCCTCCAAAAAGAACTTAGAAAAAATGGATCTCTATCGGAGACAATAGAAACTAGAATACCATGAAGTCGAACTACCTCGCGTGCAAACAATCAGCCACAGGTTTGGCAGAAAATGTGTGACTTAAGCCCAAGAAATGACCATATTTGAAAAGCGATCAATTACCACCAATATACAATCTATTCTGCTAGAACGAGACAACCCCGTTATGAAATCCATGCTAATATCCTCCCACACACGAGATGGAATCGGAAGTGGGCTCAACAACCCTGTCGGAGATTTAGTCTCATACTTGTTCTTTTGAAATTTTTTGCAAGCGGCCACAAACTCGGTCACTGTTCGTATCACGCCCGGCCAATAAATATTCACAGCTAGCCGCCAGTAAGTTCTGAAAGCCCCAGAGTGGCCACTCGAAGAGGTAGCATGAAATTCATAAATTAATTTTGGAATCCAAGGAGAGCCTGTAAGTAAAACTAGTCATCCTTTGTAGTAGAGGATACCCCGAACCACTGCATAATGTGCAGGGCCCGGCAGACCTTGTAACAGATTCGTCATAATTTTTGCTAAGTTCAGATCACCTTGCACCGCTGCCCGAAGTTGCGCCCAATCAACCCATTGTGGAATAGAGATGGCTGCCAAACTTATGTCCTCATCCCGCCGAGATGGGGCATCAGCCGCATGATTATTCGCCCCTTTTTTGTAAACAATTTCAAAATCAAATCCTAAAGCTTTGCTGTCCAGTTCTGTTGTGCTGGTGTTGTCAAAGGATGGGATAGTAACTGCTTCAAACTACACTGATCGGTACGTATCTCAAAACGTCAACCCAATAAATACGGTCGTCAATGTTGTACTGCCAACACAAGTGCCATAAGCTCCTTCTCATATGCTGATTTCGTAACATACGACCCAACAGATTTTTGCTAAAGTACACAATGGGATGTTTCTCTTGCATCAGAACAGCCCCCAATCCCTTGCCAGAAGCATCACATTCAATCACAAATGTCTTCGAGAAATCAGGCATTCGTAACACGGGGGCAGACATGAGTGCCACTTTTAATGCGTGAAAGGCTGATTCTGCCTCTGGGCCACCGCCAAGCCATCAAACCCTCTTTCTTCAATAATTGTCCCATAATTCTGAATGAAACAACAGTAATACCCTGTTAGGCCCAAGAACCCTCGCAAGCCTCATGGAGTACTCGGAGTTGGCCATTTCAACACAGCCCCTATCTTTCATGGGTCCATCTCAACCCCCTTTCTCTGACACCAAATGTCCTAGATACTCGACTTGAGTATCCCCAAAAACACACTTCTTCGGATTAATGAATAAGGAGTGGGTATGAAGTGATTGGAATACCTGGCGAAGGTGGCCAAGGTGAGCATGCCAGGAACTGCTATAAACTAGGATGTCGTCAAAGAAGACAAGCACAAATTTACGTAGAAAGGGCCGGAATATGTCGTTCATCAAGCACTGAAAGGTGGCGGGGGCGTTAGTTAGCCCAAAAGGCATCACCAGGAATTCATAGTATCCTGAATGAGTCCTAAATGTTGTTTTTGGAACATCATCCAGATCCACCCGAATTTCATGATATCCAGCCCGCAAATCAATCTTACTAAACCATCTGGCCCCGTGGAGCTCGTCTAACAACTCCTGAATCACTAGAATTGAATATTTGTTAGCAACAGTTAATTTGTTGAGAGCTCGATAATCTACACAGAACCGCCAAGAGCCATCTTTCTTGCGAACTAATAGGACCGGGCTGGAATAAGGGTTGTTACTTGGTTGAATAATACCTGCAGCCAGCATCTCAGAAACAAGTTTCTCTATTTCATCCTTTTACGTGTGATTATATCTGTATAGGCGAACAAATACCAGCGGCACCCCCGGAAGGAGTGTAATACAGTGATCGCATTCCCGACGGGAAGGCAGCTCAGACGGTGGCTGAGTGACCAATGGATAATCTTTAATGATTGTATCTAGGTCACGCCATTTGGAATCCAACAAATGCGTGCCTTGAGGTGCGTGCCCAGAAATGTCCTTGATATCCAAAGCCCACAGAAGCCACATCCTCTCGTCACCCTCCATACACCTTAGTTCCTCTTGGGAGCAAGCCCGTCTCGTTAGAGATGGATCTCCATACAAGCATATTTGCTGACCATTCACTTGAAAATCCATAGTTAAGGTGGCCCAGTTGGATGTCACATTTCCTAAAGTTGCAAGCCAAGAGATTCCAAGAATAATATCCACACCACTTAAAGGAAATACATAACAATCAATGAAGAATGTATTATTATCAAGAGTAAGACAAAGTGCCTTACAAACCCCGTGAGTGGAAAGACGTGTGTCGTCGCCCAAAATTACCGCCATGTCAGTTGTTGGCGTAGTGGTGAGATTCAACAGTTTAACCACCTTATCAGAGATAAAACAATGGCTTGCCCCACTGTCAATCATAGTCAAGACACGGTTGTCCCCAATGTGGCTAAATAATTTAAGCGTCTGCGAGACATCAAACCCGTTCGATGATAGTTTTGACAACTCAAGATGCTGAATTTCCAAATCTGATGGAACTGTGGAAGAGAGTGGGATGCTTTCAGAATCTGGAGTGGGATCCACCACATCATCTCCGGGTTCATCTCCCTCAGCAGCAATGTAAATTCTGAAGAATTTAGCAGTGCATTTGTGCGTGGGAGTGTAGGGTTGACTACAGCGGTAGCACTTTTCTTTTGCACAGAATTCTCGTGTCTCCTCTGCGGTGAGATTTCGTGTGTTCCTGTTAGGGCGATACCCTGATAAAGCAGTACTCACAGATTAGGATTGAGGCGGCTTTGGTGTTGGGGAACCCTGTGATGTGGTTTGGGCCATCGCCAGAGAAGGTGGTTGAGGGAGGTCGTGAGTACCCACCTTGATTGAACAGGGTACGGCCCGATGGCTGGAGAGGGTGTGCTACGCGGGCGATATGTCGGGCAGCCTTAATGGCAGAGAATACATCGATCATTTCCGAATCCAGAATACGATCCCGAATTGAGGATTGTAGGCCACCAAGGAACATGCCAAGGTACTGTTCAGATGGTCGATTGGGCAATTGGGCTACTCTTTCCTCAAACAAGGTCAAATAGTCTTCTAAGGAACCCATCTGTCTTGTTACATGCATCGTTTTATAAGCGTTGATAGCTGAGCTATCACCAAAATGATCGATCAATTCTCTAGAAAATTGATCCCATGATATCGTGGCAGAACGATGCAAAACCCACTAGGCCCAGAACATTGAGCGGCCCGACATGGCAATCAAGGCCAGCCTAACGCTGTCCGTCATTGGGATGTGATAAACCAGGAAATACTGCTCCACTTGCGCAAGCCAAGCAATGGGGTCATTGCCATCAAAGGTCGGAAGATCTAATTTCGGGTTGTGCAGTGAGAAAGTACTCATGGGGGTAGACTAGGGAATCACCCCAAGTGACACGATGTTGTCACGTGATTTGGCTCCAAGTGAATGACCAATGGCCAAGTGTGGTGTGGACAGCGTTGCCTGGTGCACTATGGCCGTGTTGACGGGAGGGTTTGTCGATCCCATTAGGGCAAGGATCTCCAGTTTAGCCATGATGGCGTCCTGGGTTTTGCGAACATTTATGAATTCAGAGGAAAAGGTTTCCTCAATGCTGGAAATGCGTGAGTCGAAGGATTGTTTCATGGTTTCAATCACCTTCTCCATCGCATCACACCTCACCAGTGCCACTGATTCAGATCTGTCTTTCTCTGTCATTGATCGGGTTTGGGGCATGAGGGAAGAAGAAGGGCAAGTCGGACCAATTGATAGAGTTAAGGTGATCTCAAGAATAATATAGAAAAATAGAGAGAGTAAATCCTCAAAAGAGGCCACAGAATAATCCGCCACAACTAACGTTGTTGTAGAGTAATGATCCTAAGATGATCTGCTAGGTTTACACATCAAGTATAAATACTACTAAGACTAATTAAGGCCGATGAACAATGCCCTTATTGCTCTAATCATTAATTAAGAATTACTATAAATAAATCAGGCCCCCAATCCTGTTGCTGCATTCCTTCTTCGAGTATATACGAGTCGAGTATCTCTATCAGAAATGAATAAAACCCTAGATGTGGTTGTCGCCGCGTCCTTCTCCATCTCGAATTCTCCTCTTAGTTCTCCTCTTGATTCTACGAACGAATCTTCAAAATGATGGATTGATTGAGGAAAGGATGTGGATGATGGTTGAGGGTGATCGCCCCTTGTGGTATAGGATTATTGTGTTGCTTCTCTTCTCTAATATCTCAATTCAATTGTTAATGTGATCTACATTCCTTTTTATACTTGTGTGCACTCTTTATGGACCTAGGATAGGCCTTTTCTTGGAAAATACATAAAACACGCACTTAGGGTGTAAAAATCGGATCTGGATACGTCCCAGGCATGGTGTTTGACCTAGGGATTGGTCGAACCCTGGTCGAATCGAAATCGGTGATAATTTGTACTCCAGGCATTCGATTCAACCAAAATGGATGTTGTTCGACCAATGTGGCTGGTCGAACTCAACTGTCGTGGTTGAATCCCATTTGCGCCATCTCACTGTTTCGTGTATAACTTCCACATCCGAGCTGCGATTTGAGTGATTCTTGTGCTCACGCAATCCTATCTTCCTTAGATTTATATCCATATAAAGATATTAAAAAAATGGAAGATTTAAATTTGTAACAAAGCGTGGAAAGTAGAACATCTGTTCTGTTCGGTACAGCTCGCGCGACGTTACTATTTTGATCATAACTTCCTCTTCTAGAATCTGATTGAGGTGTTCTTTATGTCAACACGATCATCTTTTCAGTGGATTTCCAAGCATGTATTAAAATTTCAGTTAATATCTCCACAAAAACAAAGAAAAATGACGAAAGATGGACGTGCATTTTTCAGCATTCATACACAAGTTGCACCTTTTCTCCAACTTTTCACTTTTGAACCTTTTTCTACCTAAAACACAATAAAATACCTCAAGTTCACCTTTTTCTCAAATGTATTGAATATAAGACGCTTGTGCTAATATATAATAACAATTCTCATTATAAAGGTGTTAGATTGAACACTAAAATACGTTTATTTTCACTCTTATCAGTTACCTTCCTCCTGGCCTTCTCTCCGTCACCTTGGGTTCCAGGAATATTACCTGATCTTTTAATTTTTTGATGAGATCAAGTTGTTTTTTTGCAACGTCTCTATCTTATCCATTTGGAAGTTGATCTCAGCTACCGTCTTGGACATGTTTTGGTAATATTCTCTAAAGAATTTCACATTCTTCTGTAATTCTCTAAGATCCTGATTCATCTTAGAGTTATCTTCCTCGATTTTCTTCCACCCTGTCATCCCGTCCAATATGAAAAGTCATAAGGCTTGCAGATCTCTCTTGGACCCTAGTTTGGTCATCTCCTCCATTGTTTGTGTTTGGGGACACGTCCATGGATCTCGGTGAAACTTTGAATTTCTATGATGTTTCTTGATACTTCTTTGGAGTATCTTATCTCCATCTAGCGTCCTTTCTCCAGATGTTCTTCCTTGGTGTGGTTAGCGTGGGCCTTCGCCAGTTTTAACCTTTGGTCCATGCTGTCTCAAAGTCGATCGACGCCCTTGTATTCTTTTTCCGCGTATTGTCTATACAGCACATTATAATATTGTTGTATAGAGCTGCTTGTTTCATCATATCCAACAGGCCAGAAGTCCCTATTGTCCAGCTTTGAACAATACTAATAGTCATGTTATTCTCGGATGTTGAATTTTTTGTTCGAATCCATACGCCTTTGAAACTCTCCTCTCTTAAGTGGTAAATAAATTTATAATAAATTTTCCATTCATAAATAAATAAACCTAAGGCGCTGATACCATTTTGAAGCGTGAGAAAATATGAGAAAAATTAAGTTGAGATGAAGTTGTATACCGACATGATTATCTATATGGCTACCGATATAATCACCTATATAGCTACTGACATGGTTACCGACAAGTACAGGTAAGTGAAAATTTGACTGATTGACCAGTCTGACTTTTCAAACTTTTTTTTGAGGGCAAAACTATTCAAAAAGTGGCACATGAGTAGAATTAATAACTTTTTTGAAGGACTAACAAAATTAAATTTTTTCTTTGCGTTTTGGGTAATTTTGTATATTGGCACTAATAATTGAGTATATTTGGATTATAAATAATGAGTTGATATTTGGTGTACCCGGATGTCAGGGTGCACCTATATTTGTATAACTTTTTATTCTATTTTGTATACATATTTCTTAATAATTTTTTTAATTAAACTTTTTTGAAGGATTGGCAAAATTAAAATTTTCCTTTGCGTTTTGGGTAATTTTGTATATTGGCACTAATAATTGAGTATATTTGGATTATAAATAATGAGTTGATATTTGGTGTACCCGAATGTCAGGGTGCACCTATATTTGTATAACTTTTTATTCTATTTTGTATACATGTTTCTTAATAATTTTTTTAATTAAAAAGACTAGTATCCATATGTGTATAACTTTTTATTCAATAATGTATGCATATTTTTTTGGGTAAGTATTGCGTGAGACTGTCTCACCTGAGATCTTTTTTCACTTTTTAAAATAGTTATTACTTTAGCTATAAGTCATTATCACTTTTGCTATATAATGTTATCACTTTTTATTTATATACTTTCTCCATCCCACGTATTTTTACTCACTTTTCATTTTGGATTGTCCCACGTATTTTTACTCATTCCATAAATGGTATACATAATATTTTATTACCTACTTTTTATACTTTACCATTGATCCCAACCACTTTATCTACTTTTTTACACTTTATTCATCAATCTCAACAACATTATTTACTTTTGTTTTTAAATTACTAATTGATCCCTATTTTTTCTTACATTATATATTAGAAAAATAACATCGTGCCCTTACAAATGGGTAAAAATATCCGGGACAGAGGGAGTACTATAAATTGTTCATGAAATAACATTATCATTTTTCATTGATTTATTATCACTTTCCTATATACTAAAAGTTATCACTTTCTGGCCGTTAGATGGTCTCACACAAGTCTTTGCCTATTTTTTAATAGTTGTATATTTTTTTAGATTCAATTTTTCTTAAATTAACTACTAAAAAAATTGTATACATTTTTATTTACAATTATATATGTTTTTGTTCATAATTATATACGATCTAAAAGTGGGTGCACCATATCGTGGGGTGCACCTAAGTGCACAGTAGTATTAGCCATAAATGATACAATAAAATAATAAGTTAGGAAAAATAAATTATACACTAATTTTGAAATTGATCTATTCATTTTCTCGATTTTAAAATTAGTTCATTAGATTTATGAAATCTGACTTTTTCGTCCGTTGACCGACTGATCAAGTGGCTAAGTCAACCAATTAAATTGACGTGGACTTTATCACTTTTTAATTATAATAAAATAACGATGCATATATGATGAGTGTTTTCTCAACACACAATTAATCCCCAAGTATGAAAGATATCAATTGTAGTTTCGAAGGTGACCAAGTTAAATATCAAATCCACAGGACGGATAAATATCACTTTAGTTATTTTCTAGCAATTATGACTATGTTGAGAATTGTAAATTTGGTTTGTAAATTAAGTAATAATTGAAATAGCAATTAAATACAAGAATAAGAAAATAGTAGTTGTAATCAAATAAGATAATAGGTAGTTCGTCAAGCCATCCAGTTTCATTCGTTAATTCATATTTTCGTGTGTCGATGTCCGACTCTGCCTTGTGGTTTATGGACGCATCGCTAGACCATACAAATCTATTCTATAGACACAAATAGATAAGTTTTTTACACGTGTAAATATCCTCAGAACAAGACGTATACTTTACCTCCCTTTCTGGGTACTATCATAATCAATTATTTCCCGTGCACTTAGTACTCTAACCCGATTTGATCTCCCTTTTTAAGTACTATAAAGTTATACTCTTAATCCTACTTGTTAACCCGAATTAAATTCAATTAACAAACATTCATATAAGACGGTTCTAATAAAACCTCAGAATTCCTTCACTTAGAATTATAACAATAAACCCTGCTCATTAGTGAACGCACTCAACCAATAACCATGTTATGCATTCAGACTCTACACAATGATTATTGATGCACAAAACAACTATGAGTATGGATTAAAAACGTGCAATCTTATATAAAATAAACCACAAGTAGTGTTGTACGGAGTATACACACGAAATATAAATTAACTCATGAAACCTTCATAACCCTAGAACTACCGAAGTGGCTCTAGCCCATGATTGATCTAAGAAC
Organism: Pogostemon cablin; assembly: GCA_023678885.1. Taxonomy (NCBI): domain Eukaryota; kingdom Viridiplantae; phylum Streptophyta; class Magnoliopsida; order Lamiales; family Lamiaceae; genus Pogostemon; species Pogostemon cablin. The sequence goes on from CM042967.1 coordinate 24,961,569, forward strand.
AATCATGGTTAGTTGGACCAATCTTACTTGAATCTCCAGCTACACCTCTGTCACCGCCCTCCGGATGGATCACCAATCTCTTCTCTTGTCTCCTCTTATGATTCTCGCGTCGTCTTTTTTTCTTGACTGCATGAGCCTCCTTTTATACTTGTAATCACGTCTCTAGGGCTTGGAATGGGCTTTTCAAGTGATCCCACGCGTTTTGGCCTCAAAAATCCGGATAAGGTAAGTTTCCGCGTTTTGGTTCGACCTCGTCAAACAGGTCGAACCATCGGCCACAAGTCGAACCACAGGTCGAACCCTGCTACTGGACACATTCTGCACTTGGTTCGACCAACTGTACAGGTCGAACCACTCCCTCTTTGGTCGAACCCCAGGTCGAACCTCACCACTGGACAATTTCCGCTCCTGGTTCGACCAACTGTCAGGTCGAACCCCAACGTCGTGGTTGAACCCATCTTCTCGCGAACTGGTTCGACCATGGTTCGACCTGATGAACAGGTCGAACCCCTTGAGTCGTGGTCGAACCTTCCTTCTGCAACTTTTCAATGCTGGTTCGACCTGTAGGAGAAGTCGAACCCTCCTCCATCAGGTCGAACCCTACTCTTTCCTTGGCGGTTCGCGTGGTCTCAACTTCGCCTCTTCGATTCTTGGCACTTCCACTCTGTTTTTGCTATGAAAATCACTTAAATAGCTCCACTAACACCTGATTCATGCTAATTCACAATATATATAGGTTTTCCACCTATTTCCACCTCAAAACTCTCCAAAACTAGCACAAAACATGATGCCAAACTTGTAAATTTACACACTCATCAAACCCCCAAACTTACATGTTGCTCGTCCCGAGGCAACCAAATCAAACCACATGAGTCGTGTATAATTCACCAAGATCAAGTACAACACATATCACACATGCAACTTCATTCAATCAAACAAGTATTAATTGCTTCATATATATCACTCATGCAAAACCAATCCAATCACATACCATTCGGAGTACTAAGTAATTTCGCTCACAAGATAAGTATTTATTCTCTTTCACTCAAGTGCGTTAGGCACTATATAGGTTAATATAAACACTCATATCAATCCATATTCACGCGTAACCATAAGCTTGGCAAAGGTCTCAAAAATCAACTTATAATCAACTCTTCACTAGGATCACAAAGGACTTGTTTTTGGGTTGTAATGTTGGCTCTTTGGCGAAAGGTAGAAAAATTTAGGTAAAGTGACTTAAGACACTAGTAGAGAGTTACCTTGGAGGTTCTCGATTTCTTCTTCTTACAGCAAGTTCTCCTCCAATGTCGTCTCTTGAACTTGTAAAATTCCTCAATTTTCCTTCTTTTCATGGCATCAACATCATCTTTTTAAACAATTCGGGTACCAGTTTCAGGCACTACCCTTCTTCTCATGTATAGGCCGTCAGTTGCTAAGCTTCATGCACCATGTATAAAAATAATCGGGGTACCAGTTTCGGGCACTACCCCTAAACAAGATTTAACCATATTCTTTTCATCCAACCATATTCTATCTTCCTTTTCTTCTTGCAACACTTACTCACCTCCACTCTCTCTACCAATGATTAGGTTAATCAAGGCTCAAGTAAAGGTTTATAAGGTTATTTACTTCGGCTACCAAAGAAAAAGCTTTAACGGCTCAACAGGGCATCCAAAGGTTAATAAAATCATTAGGAAGGATAAATTTGGTTAAGTAATTTAATCACGAAATAATGGCCTAAGATCATGTCCTAGCAATTTATCAATCATAAGTCTCACACAAGACTCCAAGCCAAGTTCTAGAATACGTTCATATGAATGATCCTCTCAAGAATAAAATAATCATGATCAAGCATGATTATCAAAACTCAAATCCTCACATAGGTAATTAGAATCCTAAGTACTCCTCATAGCACATAATTAAGATCAATTTCACAAGAACTCAATATACTTATCAATTATACATGCTTTTCATCAATAGAAATTAACACATGAATATATGAATGCACAAAAATCAATAAGCTTATACCCAATCAATCATACAAGATATCACTTATACATTCCACTCACGCATGAATCACACCCCAACCTCTCAAGATAAAAAGAAGAATAAGGAAATCAAGATGAATCGGAGGAAACCAAAGAAAACTTGAAAAACTACTACTCCGGAGCATCATCATCCTCATCATCATCATCCTCATCATCAAGCCTCCATTCCACAATCCGGTGTAAATCACCGATGTGCCTATCCAAGTAATCAACTCGATCACCTAACCTACCAACTTTCTCATTCAAGACCATATACCTCTCATTCAACGTAGCATAGTTGGCATTGGCTAGTGCGAGCTGTCGGTTTATCTCCTGCTGGCTAGCAATGATCGCGACCAGCTGCTCATGAATAAGGCGGAGCTGCTCCCGTGTATCATTCGGGACAGCCCGCTGCTGCTACGGTGCTGGCTCATGCTGATGTGTGTCATGCTGTATCGGCATCTCCTCATCCGCACACATCTGCAATACAGTCCTCCAATCACCACCCGACCTCGCTGCCACGGATAAGGTGTTGTGTCCAAGAGAATCCATCAACTTATTCCTCGTAACCCAAATAGTTGTCAAGTTACTCACGTCGAAGGGAAACATGAATTCGAAGGGCTTGAGTCCCCTCGTGAAGAACCAATCTCCATTTCTGAAATGTGCAAATCCTCCCTTCACGCACGTAAACATCGCCAAATCAGGCTCTCCTCTAACTGGTGTGATGCCGGTGAAATCCAAATTATAATGCTCAGCCACGATCGTCAGTAACCCTCCAATATTCACCTTTTGAAACCCAATGGTCCTGAATCGATGTAGCTGTGCAATGAAATACACTCCAACATTGAACTGCACCCCATTAAGCATACACCACAAAGCATAAAGCTCTCCTCTAGACACAACACTTCCCTCTGCGCGGGCGAACAACGTGTTGCTTAAGACACGATCCATGTACCTCAAAACTAGATTCTTTATTGAGGAAGCACGAGCCTGCCTAATCTTATAATCTCCAATCTCCCCTGTAATCTCTCTCCAAAACCTATTAGCATTGAATGCACCATTCTCCAAGCGAGAGATCCCCAAAGGTGTCTCAAACAGCTCATTAAAATCCTCAGACGTCCATCTCCTACTCACTCCACCAAGCTGAAACGTACACCGATACGGGTACCCAAGCGGGTCCTTCGCCATCTAGAATGAGCAGACTACTTCCGCTGTAACATGGAAATACATCGGCCTCTTTAACTCCATAAACCTCCGGATACCCACTTGATCAAACATCCAGAAAATGTCATTCCCGATTCTCATTATCCTCATCGCCTCATCATCTTGGTATCGAGTACGAGCTATCTTGTCCGAGACTTCTTCCCACTTTTCTTTAATCTCATCCCAGTTTTGCATTTGAATTTTGAAGTTCTAGGGTAAACGATCTTGTAGCCTCAGCTTCCTTGTCACTGTGTCCACATTCGAAGGCCTGTCATTCCTCTTCTTCGATCTTGCTTCATCCGCCTTACCTTTCCCTTTACTTGATCCTTGTCCCTTTCCTGAAAACATCTACTTCAATACAACCAACAAGACAAGAACACAAGTATATGACTAGCATATCCTATACTCTACTCAAGACTTCAAGCTTCCATGCTTAATCAACCCAACTATCATCTCAACATCACTTGCTTAATTAACATGCTCAAAACATCTTCAATCACACTACCTTTAATCTTCAAATTATAAACAACAAGCATGCATTAACCAATTCAAGCTATTCAACAAGAATTTCAACAATTGAACTTCATGAACAACTCCAATTATCAACAATTCAAACATAACTAACATGCTCATTCATCTAGATGCATCATATCTTTGATCAATCCACATAAAACTCAAGTGCTATCCATAATCAAGCAATCTCAAACCAATAAACATGAATTCATATGAATCAACTCAACAATATCCATTATCACCATGAATTCCAACCAAAATCAACATTAATCAACTTACCCACAACACATTTCTTGCAATAAACTTCAATCCTAAGGTAATTGAGTTGAAAAAAATGTACCTTTAGTCTTGCCCATGGTTAACAATCGACAATTGGCACACAACACTCAAAATGCGCGACTGAAGCCCTAATTCACGACAAAAATCGCCCAAATCTGCGCCTAATTCAAGAATTAAGAGTGTAATGTTGTGTAATCGGTGCAAAATCAAGTGTAATTGACGAATTTGTGCAAGGGTGTTAAGGTTCGGGGAGGGTTCGAGGTTTGGTGAACAAAAAGAATGATCGAATCCTTCTAAAAATCCAACTTAAAATGCGTACCTGACTGGGTTCGACCTCGGGTTCGACCTGCGGAACAGGTCGAACCTCGAGCGACGAGGTCGAACCTACCTTCTGGACAAACTTACCTTTTGGTTCGACCTAGGTTCGACCTTCTGAACAGGTCGAACCAATCTTGTGACGAGGTCGAACCTACCTTCTGGACAACTGCTCCTCGTGGTTCGACCTGGGTTCGACCTGTTAGACAGGTCGAACCACTCTTGTTTTGGTCGAACCTATCACCTGAAAAAACAGAGTGCTCTGAACGGACTGGTTCGATCTCAGGTTCGACCTTCTGATCAGGTCGAACCATAACGGCTCAGGTCGAACCACCATACTGTAAATTTTAAGTCACCGAGTTCGACCTTGGTTCGACCTGTTAGATAGGTCGAACCAAGAATCATCAGGTCGAACCACCTCACTGGATGATTTTCTGCGTCGGTTCGACTTCCTCTGCTCGGTTCGACCTCCTGGCACTGGTTGGACCTCTCCTGGCTTTGGTCGAACCACCCTTTTAAGCTTCCAAACTGAGTGTTCTTCAATCCCTATACACTTCAAACTTCAATACGAATCATTATGTACCAACTAGAGCACAACTTCATCCAAAATTTGTTCCACAAAATATCATTCATGAGTAACTCCGTAAAAGAAAACACAACCAAAACCCACTAAACATTAGGCAAGTTGTAAAAAATCGTCACATCAAAATCGATTAAAATTTTAATATGGCGCAAAAACCAACTCCCCTAACAAACATCACAAAGAAAAGATTATACTATCGGTGCTTATTGAGGTAAGTACAACACACCCCCCCAAACTTAGTAAAAACCATAGGTGAAACTAAGTTTGCAAAGAGATGTAATTGCCGATAAGTAAGCACTTCAAATATAAAAATTTCTTACTCACACGAAAGAAATAAAACAATAAAACGGGAGGGAAAGCCCCCAACAAGTGCTCAAATTTAACGTCGGAGAGTCACGACGGTACCAAATCAGATTAAGGTATCCAAAAAGATGACACAAACTTCATCCGGCAACTTGTAATGCTTCAAGCGATGTCCATTCGTCGCAAAAATGTCTCCATCCTTGTCAATAAGCTCAAAACTCCCCCCTCCTAAGACTCGATGATTCATGAACGGTCCCGTCCACTTAGACTTCAACTTGCCTGCAAAAGCTTTAAACGAGAGTTAAAAAGTAATACCTCATCTCCTTGCTTGAACTCCTTGTATGAGATCTTCAAATCATGCCACCTCTTAATCCTTTCCTTATAGATCTCTGAATTCTTGTACGCACGACTCCGAAACTCATCCAAAAGATTGATGTGAGTAATCCTCAACTCCTTCACATCCTTGAGAGTCAAGTTCAAGCTTCGCAAAGCCCAAAATGCTTTGTGTTGAATCTCTACAGGTAAGTGGCACGGCTTCCCATAGACAATCTGATATGGTGACATATCTAACACCGTCTTGTACGCGGTCCGGAATCCCCACACGACATCATCGAGCTTCAAAGCCCAATTCTTTCTATTGGTTCTGACCACCTTCTCCAAAATCTGTTTGACTTGACGGTTAGAGACATCCGCTTGCCCATTCGCTTGAGGATGATAGGGTGTAGTGACCCTATGCTTAACACCATACCCTTTAATCACCTTCTCAAGAAATTTATTTACGAAATGCGTACCTCCATCACTAACAAGTGCTCTAGGGACTCCAAAACAGGCAAAAATATGCTTCTTCAAGAAAGATATAACAGTTTTTGAATCATTCAAGCGAGTAGGAATCGCTTCCACCCACTTAGAAACATAATCCACCGCAAGTAGAATGTAGAGAAATCCATTAGATGGGGGAAAAGGCCCCATAAAATCGATACCCCACACATCAAAAATCTCGACCACTATGCTTGGCTGAAGCGGCATCTCGTCTCTCCTACCGATGTTCCCTATGCGTTGATATCTATCGCAAGACGCCACATAGGTCTCACAATCCTTGAACAAGGTAGGCCAATAAAGAGCGGACTGAAGTACCTTGGCTGCTGTCTTTTGAGCGCCGAAGTGCCCCCCATTAGGTTGTGCATGGCAAAACTCGAGAACACTCTCCATCTCCATCTCGGGCACACATCTACAGATGATAGAATCCGTGCAAATTTTGTACACAAACGGATCATACCATATGAAAGTCTCAACATCCCTTTTCAATTTAGCAAGTTGATATCGGTTGAGATCCCTTGGAATTTCTCCCACAGCAATATAATTAACATAATCTGCATACCATGGATCAACTCCCTGCGTAGCAACCACACACGCTCGCTCAGCCCCTTCAACAAACACGGCCATGATCTTTTCATCCGAAAACATTTCCTCAATATACTCGAAAGAATTATCACAATGTTCCCTAGTCTCCAACCTCGAAAGATGATCCGCTAGCACATTATCAGAACCTTTCTTATCCCGGATCTCCATGTCAAACTCTTGAAGTAAAAGAATCCACCTTATTATCCTAGGCTTCGTCTCCTTCTTTTCCATCAAGTACCGAATCGCAGAATGATCCGTGTACACAATAGTCTTCATGCCAACCAAATACTGATGAAACTTGTCGAATGCGTACACAACCGCCAAAAACTCCTTTTCAGTCACCGTGTAATTCTTTTGTGCCGCATCGAAAGTCTTACTTGCGTAGTAAATGGCGCAAAACTTCTTTTCCTTCAGCTGTCCAAGCACCACTCAAAGTGCTACATCACTTGCATCACACATTAGTACAAACGGTTGAGTCCAATCCGGTGTGATCAAGATAGGTGCAGAAATAAGCGCCTCCTTCAAAACTTGAAAAGCTGTTAGACAATCATCATCAAACACAAAAGGAACATCCTTTTCAAGTAAGCGAGATAAGGGCTTAGAGTATTTTGAGAAGTCTTTTATAAATCTCCTGTAAAAACCGGCGTGTCCAAGGAATGACCGTACTCCTCTTTCATTGGTCGGTGGTGGAAGCTTCTCAATCGCCACCACTTTAGCACGATCTACCTGCAACCCTTTAGCCGAGACATGATGCCCAAGAACAATCCCATCCTTCACCATGAAGTAGCACTTCTCCCAATTCAAGACAAGATTAGTCACTTGGCATCTCTTCAAAACAGTAGCTAGGTTAGACAAACAAATATCAAATGAGGAACCAAAAATAGAAAAATTATCCATGAACACCTCCATGATCTTCTCTATCAACCCATCGAATATTGCCATCATGCATCTCTGAAAAGTAGCAGGCGCATTACATAACCCAAATGGCATTTTTCGAAAAGCAAAGGTCCCGTAGGGGCAAGTAAAAGTGGTCTTTTCTTGATCCTCGGGGGCAATCATAATTTGGTTGTACCCCGAGTATCCATCCAATAAACAATAAAACTCATACCCTGCAAGACGATCTAACATTTGATCCATGAAAGGAAGAGGAAAATGATCCTTACACGTGTTTTCATTCAACTTCCTATAATCTACACATGTACGCCATCCCGTAGGAATCCTTGTGGCTATCGCTTCTCCATCCTCAGCTTTCATGACAGTCATACCCCCCTTTTTAGCAACTACATGCAATGGACTCACATGGGGACTATCACTAATAGGATATATGATTCCGGCATCCAACCACGTAAGGATTTGCTTCCTAATTACCTCTTGAATTGCGGGATTAACCCTCCGCTGATTCTGAACACTTGTCTTTGCCTCGTCTAATAATCTTATCCTATGCATACAATACGAAGGACTAATTCCTTTCAAATCCTCAAGAGACCAACCAATCGTAGATTTATACTTCCTAAGAACGTTCAATAACTCCTCAAGTTGATCATCATCAAGAGAAGAAGATACAATTACCGGATATTTTTCATTATCGCCAAGAAAGGCGTACTTCAAGTGTTCCGGCAAAAGTTTCAACTCCTCTTTCCTCACCTCCATTGGAGGGCTCTCGTTATCCAAAGGCAAGTACTTCCTAGTCCACTTGACTTCTTCCACCTTAGTTCTTCCCGATTCAAACCTGTCATCACCCAAAGCAAGTAAGTTTTCAAGAAAGTCAATACATACCTCGTTGGAGAGTCCGTCAAGCTCCGTAGTGGGATAAGTAAGAGATTCCATCAAACATGTCTCAAGAGGATCCTTTGACAGGATCAGAGACATGTCATCCTTCACAATCTCCTCCACCACGTCAATACTATGACACTGCGACTCCATGGGCATCTTCATTGCTTTGTCTAAGTTGAAAAGAACTTCTTCTTTGTCCATCCGCAATCTAAGCTCTCCTTTCTGAACATCAATCATAGCTCCAGCAGTAGCAATGAAAGGTCTCCCCAAGATTAAAGGGATATTATCCTTGTCTTCTTCCATCTCTAGCACAAGAAAGTCCACAGGAAAGACTAGCTTCTCCACTTTGACGAGAACGTCTTCAATTATACCTTTTGGAAACGTCATCGACCTGTCCGCCAATTGGAGAACCACTGTTGTAGGGGTCAACTCCCCCAAACCAAGCCTCTGAAAGATGGACAAAGGCATCAAATTTATGCTCGCTCCTAGATCGCACAAAGCTCGCCGTGCCGGCCCTTTTCTGATTTCACATAGAATAGTGAAGCTCCCCCGATCCTTCATCTTTTGCGGCAGCTTCCTTTGGATGATTGAGCTGCAATTCTCAGATAAATTCACCGTTTCAATTCCGATTAAGCTCCGCTTCTTCAACAATATGTCCTTTAGAAATCGGGCATAGTACGGCATCTCCATGATTGCCTCTGAGAAAGGAATGCTCAAGCTTATTTTGTTCATTATCTCTGAAAACTTCTTGAACTTCTCTTCCAATCCCTTCTTCACAAGCTTGTAAGGAAACGGCGGAGGTATCTTTATTTTGGGAATCCCTCATTCATCATGATCAACCTGCTCCGCTTTCTCCTTTTTGGCTCTCAAACGCTTGGCTCTCTCCCACTTTTTCTCAGCTATTATCTCAGTACTTTGTTCATTCCGAACCACTGGAGTAGCATCAACATCATCGAAAGTGTTTGGAGTGGCAACAGGTAATTTCTGGTGGGGTTCGACCAGGGTTCGACCTATGGAACAGGTCAAACCATGTACGTACTAGTCGAACCTACCTTCTGGACAACGGCTCTTTTTTTGAATTTGAGGTTCGACCTGGGTTCGACCTGTGAAACAGGTCAAACCATGGGTACCTAGGTCGAACTGGCCTACTGTACTCCTTCCGCCATCCGGTTCGACCAAGGTTCGACCTATTTGATAGGTCGAACCATGACCGTCGTGGTCGAACCGTTGCTGTGACAAAATAGAGTGCTCCAAGTGGTGCGGTTCGACCTAGGTTCGACCTGTTGGATAGGTCGAACCAAGATTAGTTTGGTCAAACCGGTGTTCTGGAAAAACAGAGTGCTCCGAGTTGTGGGGTTCGACCATGGTTCGACCTGTGGGACAAGTCGAACCATCTGTAGTTTTATCGAACCGATGTTGCAATCTCTCCTGATCGTGTCCAGTGTGTTGGTTCGACCTTCCCTGTATGGTTCGACCTTCAATGTTGGTCGAACCATGTTCGAACCTCGCCCTAGACATGTCCAAATTTGATTCCGGCCTCATAGGTCCCTCGTACTGCATTCCCGACCTTAATGTGATGGCGTTGTAGGACCTTGGATTCTCAATACTTTGAGACGGGAACTTCCCCTTCTCAAGAGTTTGAGTAAGCTTGTTAACACTTCCTGCCATCTCCCCCATCAGTAATGTAAGGTCCTTCACCTGCTTAGATATAGCCTCATGGTTTGCATCGATTTTCTTTTCAAGTTTGGCCTCAAGGCGGTTAACTCTTTCATCATTCTTGGCCATATACCTGTTCACAGTAACCTTAAGACCCGATTTCCCTTCTTCCACCTTAGTATCCGGTTCAACACCCATCGGAGGTTGAATCGCATTATTCAGATTGTTCCATGAGAACTCCGACCTCCTAGGCTGTTGATAACCACCCGGGGGACCACGATTATTAAAGTTTCCTTGATAGTTCCCTTGGTAATTCCGGTTTCCTTGATTTGGATACCTAGTCCCTTGAATACTTTGACCCATGGCATAGTGTGCCTCTTCCAACTCCTCTTGGATTGGTCCCTCATTGTTTAACTCCTGCTGCATGATTGGTACGCACTGAGATAATTCGCTGATTTGCTTCTGTTGGGATTCAAGTAGCTTGTTGATATTGGACAAGCTAGAGACGATCTTATCCTCTCTACTTGTTTTAACCATTGCTTGTTCAACCTTAGCTACCTTACCAAGGACATAAGTATCTCTAACTCTATCAGTTGGCCAATCCCTCGAATTCATCGAAATAACTTCAAACAACTTTTCGGCCTCTATGGATGACTTTGTAAGCAATGCTCCATTAGAGGAAGCATCCAATAAAACTCGTGAATCACAGTCCAATCCATTGTAGAATATACTGATATATTGAGCTTTAGATAGCCCATGTTGAGGACACTTCCTAAGCATGTCCTTGAATCTATCCCATGCTTCATGAAATTTTTCTCCTCCACCCATAGCGAATTGGTTAATGTCTTGCTTCATCTTAAACACCTTTGAAAGTGGCATATACCTCTCCAAGAACCTTAACTTCAGTTGCTCCCAAGTGGTGCACTCAGCTGCGTTAATAGTGTCGTACCAATCTCTCGCCTTTTCAGTAAGCGAGAATTTGAACAAAAGGATCTTTCTTGCATCTTCATGTTCTCCTGCGTCTTTTTGAGTACTTGCATAGCCCAAGAACTTGTTCAGATGCTGCTGCGGATCCTCGAAAGACCCTCCTGAAAAGGAGTTCCTTTCTATCATGCTAATAAGAGTGGGATGAAGATCGAACGCTGAATTAGTTCCCCTTGCTCCTAGAAGCCCAAAATTTCCAGCCCCATTGTTTCTAAAAACCTCTCGGTTGGCTAGATTATCCGGATTCGCTGCCATGTTGACTGTCCTTACTCCCGAATTAACTTCAGTTGTAGCTTCAATCATCTGCGAATTCTGCTCGTCAACTTCAACTCCAAAATTCAGAGCTTCAGTTGGATCAATAGTCTTTGCCTTGCTCTTCTTCTTCTTCTTCTTCTTTCTTGACGATGCTCCGATTTCAGGATTGTAGGGTTCAAGTTCACATTTCTTTGATCTCGTAAGCATACACCTAAAAAGAACTAGAATTAAAACAACAAAACAAGAAAAATAGCCTTAACAAACTAGAAATAACAAAAAGATATTTTAAGCCATCCCCGGCAACGGCGCCAAAAACTTGATGAGCGTTTTCTCAACACACAATTAATCCCCAAGTATGAAGGATATCAATTGTAGTTTCGAAGGTGACCAAGTTAAATATTGAATCCACAGGACGGATAAATATCACTTTAGTTATTTTCTAGCAATTATGACTATGTTGAGAATTGTAATTTTGGTTTGTAAATTAAGTAATAATTGAAATAGCAATTAAATAACAAGAACAAGAAAATAGTAGTTGTGATCAAATAAGATAATAGGTAGTTTGTCAAGCCATCCAGTTTCATTCGTTAATTCATACTTTCGTGTGTCGATGTCCGACTCTGCCTTGTGGTTTATGGACGCATCGCTAGACCATACAAATCTATTCTATAGACACAAATATATAAGCTTTTGACACGTGTAAATATCCTCAGAGCAAGACGTATACTTTACCTCCCTTTCTAGGTACTATCATAATCAATTATTTCCCGTGCACTTAGTACTCTAACCAGATTTGATCTCCCTTTTTAGGTACTATAAAGTTATACTCTTAATCCTACTTGTTAACTCGAATTCAATTCAATTAACAAATATTCATATAAGACGGTTCTAATAAAACCTCGGAATTCCTTCACTTAGAATTATAACAATAAACCCTGCTCATTAGTGAACGCACTCAACCAATAACCATGTTATGCATTCAGACTCTACACAACGATTATTGATGCACAAAACAACTATGAGTATGGATTAAAAACGTGCAATCTTATATAAAATAAACCACAAGTAGTGTTGTATGGAGTATACACACAAAATATAAATTAACTCATGAAACCTTCATAACCCTAGAACTACCAAAGTGGCTCTAGCCCATGATTGATCTAAGAACAATCATGGTTAGTTGGACCAATCTTACTTGAATCTCCAGCTACACCTCTGTCATCGCCCTCCGGATGGATCACCAATCTCTTCTCTTGTCTCCTCTTATGATTCTCGCGTTGTCCTTTTTTCTTGACTGCATGAGCCTCCTTTTATACTTGTAATCACGTCTTTAGGGCTTGGAATGGGCTTTTCAAGTGATCCCACGCGTTTTGGCCTCGAAAATCCATATAAGGTAAGTTTCCACATTTTGGTTTGACCTCGTCAAACATGTCGAACCATCGGCCACAAGTCGAACCACAGGTCAAACCCTGCTACTGGACACATTCTGCACTTGGTTCGACCAACTGTACAGGTCTAACCACTCCCTCATTGGTCGAACCCCAGGTCGAACCTCACCACTGGGCAATTTCCGCTCCTGGTTCGACCAACTGTCAGGTCGAACCCTAACGTCGTGGTCGAACCCATCTTCTCGCGAACTGGTTCGACCATGGTTTGACCTGATGAACAGGTCGAACCCCTTGAGTCGTGGTCGAACCTTCCTTCTGCAACTTTTCAATGCTGGTTCGACCTGTAGGAGAAGTCGAACCCTCCTCCATCAGGTCGAACCCTACTCTTTCCATGGTGGTTCGCGTGGTCTCAACTTCGTCTCTTCGATTCTTGGCTCTTCCACTCCGTTTTTGCTATGAAAACCGCTTAAATAGCTCCACTAACACTTGATTCATGCTAATTCACAATATATATAGGTTTTCCACCTATTTCCACCTCAAAACTCTCCAAAACTAGCACAAAACATGATGCCACACTTGTGAATTTACACACTCATCAATATATAATGCAATTAACATATTAAAATTTTTGCCTACTAACTTACCCTATTTTTAACTAATTTTTTTTTCTTTTTGAAATATGCAAATAATTGAAATTGGTCCTTATATTTTTTTTATTTTTATTTTTTTTGCCTTTTGAAATAAGTCCATAAAGTGGGGGTACACAATTCGATTATACCTATAAGATTTTCATTTTTTCTATTAATTATAAATTGTGTCATATGAGACATGATATTTGACTCAAATTAATATTTTAATTTAAAAAAAATTCCCTAAATCATTTTGTTCAATCGAGGCTACGTGGAATTCCAATTTTGGGATACCTGCTATTTCTGAAACCCAATCTACACCACCATTTCACCTGATATCACTTACGAATACTATCCTATTTATAAGCTCTATCTAGGCAGCGGGCTCTGAATGATGGACTTCACTCATTCACTAGTTTTAGAGTTGGTTCACAATCGGAAAACCCAACTCACTTACAAATACAACCTCATTTACAAGCTCTATCCTATCTAGGAAGCAAGCTCCGCATAATATTCTCCATTCATTCACTAGTCTAAGAGTTGGTTCGCAATCAGGACCCTTCTTCACAGCCAAGTGAATGGTATTTTCTTTCTGAAAAGCAAGTGTATTCTACCAACTAGTAATGTTGGTGACCAAGTAATAAAATATCAAATCCAAAAGACAAAGATATGGTATCCGTGTTTAAGAAGTGCTTGCTCTAGAAGGACAAAATTGAATAAAAGGGTTTGAATGATGCAAGTTAAAAATTTGTTTTGTCCCATTACTTTTTTCTCTTTAATTTTAGTCCAAAAATAGATATTTGAGTGTAATTAGTCCCATAATTTTCAATTTTCGTTAATTTTGACCCAATTTCCACCGAAGTTTCCACCTATCTCCGGAATCTGGCAAGTGATGCTGACATGGTGATTAGTCATTTTGTAGTAGGGATGACCAATTCAAGAATTTATCGAACCACAGAGAAGAAAGTACTAAATCTTTAGCGATATCACGTTTCTTGTAATTTTATAAAAGACGAATCATCAATAGATTGGTTGTCAAACAAGTAAAATAACAATAACCAAAACAAGCAAGGAATGATCAACAAACAAGATAGATAAATGAAAAGTGGTTTTTCAAGTTATGTAAAAGTGAGATTAACAACAATTAAGAAGTGAAAATCCTAGGATAAATGCATCAAATTCATATGAATCATGGGTATAAGACTAAGGGCCAACACTAAGTTCACCTAAACTCACTCTCGAGATGAATAGGATATGGATCTGTTTAATGATCCCATAATAGCTCAATAGATTATTTCTCACTCAAACAATTCTAACTAGGTACTAAGCTTGAAATGAGAGTCCATTCATATAATTAATCGACCTCTCAATCTAACTAATTGGATGTTCTATTAAAGGGTTCTAAATCATAAAGGACATCTCTATCTCTTTAAAATCTATAATTCACATGAGGTATATAATGAAATGATTCACTTAATTATCCTAAACAAATAATTGACTTCTCAATCTAATCACATATTTAAAATAGCAAAACACACAATTCATCACAAACATCAAGATCTATAAGCATCAATGATAGAAAATCAATCAACCCAATCAACATATGAATTTTAATACATTAATCCCAAAATTATCCAATAACTCTCGTGTTGCTAATCTCACAAGGGAGATTAGCCTACCATATTCATAAGAAAAGCAACATAGACATTAAAATCCTTACAACCATGATAAACAATAAGGTTTCAATATAAAGATTGGATGAAAAATCCCTTTGATGGCTCCAATGATGATCTCCTTCCTCTCCTTGCAATTCTCCTCTCTCTCTTCCTTGCTTATTTTCCTCACTTGGATGAAGAATTTAATGGTTGGATGAAGGAAGATGGAATGGATGGTTAATGGATGAGGATGATGGTGTGAAACGGAGGAAATGGTATGTGATGTGTGTGCCCAAGTGAAGCCCTATCAATCTCTTCTTCAAATGTTGAACTTGAGGGTATTTATACCCTTTCCAAACTTGGGCCTTGAATTCAGCATCAACTGTGCTTTTAACACATACTTACACGTACTGAAATGTGAAAATCCCAATTTTTCCCCAAAATCATACAACACGAGTTGGCCTTCCCTACTCAAGTTACAACACGAGTTGAGTTGCATTGCGTGTAACTTGTGCTAACCTAGCATGACTCGTGTTGGCAACTCGTGCACTCATCAGTTCGGTCGTGTTGCGACGCTCTGAAACTAGACTGCCTTTTGATTCTCAACTCGACTCGAGTTGCAAGTCGAGTAATGACTTGACAACTCAAGTTGGCTCACTGGATGATTTTTGATGTTGCTCTACCCCACACGACTTATAACTCGACCTGGATTAGCCCCAATACAACTCGAGCTCTCACCTGTGAAGTTGTGTTGGCTCAATCAGAAACTTGAAATTTTGCGGCCCTCAACTCAACTCGAGTTGCAAGTCGAGTTGAGTCTTGCAAATTGTGTTAGCTCACTGGACGATTGACATATGCAACTAAAGGTTAAAATCAACCTTATGTCTCATTTTCCTGTTGAGTTTGTTGATTTGATTTTTCAAACCTTGGACACACAAAAATTTATTCCTGGCCACTTCGCTTGATTGTGGCACTTGTTTTGCTTCTTCCTTGTACTATCTGTTGGCGTTCGATCATTTGGTTAGTGTGAACCATTAGGGTTCCACAAGAAAGAAAAACCAAGAAACGTATTACCTTTCACCAGATAATGTTGGAGAAGATGGATTCTCACCGGCAGCCTGTGCAGTCCTACGAGAATGGCTATAAATTCTTCATCTAATGTCGGAATTGAATGATCTACACGCTCAGGTGATCCTCTCTTCGATGGCTTTCCGTAAGTATATCACACGTTGAAATCCAACGTTTGTACGATTTTATAAAATTTGTACAAGTTGGCGGACAGCAACAGTAAACAACCTTCCGGTCTTCTGCTGTATTCCCAAGTCCGATCTCGATGTCGTGTGGGCGACGATCCTTGAGATCTTCTCAATTTGTTGTTCTCTTTCTTTCTCATGTATGTTAGGCGCAGGAGTTAGGTTTAGAATAGCTGAGATGACTTATATATAGGCTACAACAGGGACCAGTAGGAGAAATTAGAGTTGGGCCTCCATTGGGCTTAAGTATCCAAGCTTTGCCCAAAGCTTATACTTAAGTCCAATAATAATAATATAGTCCACTAAAATATTATTACTGCACTGCCACTTCAATCCCAAAATTACGTTTTGGGCTCCTTCTTATTATGAGCCCGTTAGTCTCCTCATGTTTAAGATATATAATGTCAATTAATTAATTAAGTTACTGACAACTCCATTAACTAATATATTATCCGAGAGTAGTACCACTTGATGAGAGTGAAAATAAGCGTGTTTTAGTATCCAATTTAACATCTTTTTTATTGATATTGTTGTTATATATTAGCACAAGTGTTTAATATTCAATATATATGAGAAAAAGATGCGTTTGAGGTATTTTATTGTATTTTAGGTGGAAAAAGGTCAAAAGTGCAAAGTTGGAGAAAATGTACAATTTGTGCAATGAATGCTGAAAAACGAACGTCCAACTTGTGCAATTTTTCTGTGTTCATGTGGAGCTCTGAATGCAATATGTGATATATGGTTGGAAAGCCACTGAAAAGAGGATTGCTTTGATATAAAGAACACTTCAATCCGATTCCAAACGAGGAAGTTATGATCGAAATGGTGACGACGCGCAAGCTGATTATACTCAGCACGACTGTTCCACTTTACATGACTTGTTACACCTTCAAATATTGGAGTTTTAGTGAGATCTTTACATTCAGAGAAAGCCAAGGAAAAGAAGATCGCGTGAGCATAAAAATCACTTAAATTAGAGGTTGGACGAGGAAGTTATACTCAGAATCGTAAAGTCGCGCAGCTGTTGGCGAGAATTTCCGAGAATTTCCGAAAATTACCTTATTTATCTCCTTATATTTCTTTCCTTATTTAATTCCGGATCACTTTTACCAAATTTAACGCATGTCTCTTACCAAATTTGACATATGCCTAAATTTGGGACCTTTCCAAGACCTACAAGGGGAGCTCACAAGTATAAAAAGGGGTGTAGATCACATCATTATTCATTGAAAAATTATATTGGAGAGAAGAGAGAGCCACAACACAATCATACACCCCCCAACTATCATCCACATCCTTTCCTCCATACATCCATCACTTTGAAGATTCGTTTGTGGAATCAAGAGGAGAACCAAGAGGGGGACTCAAGATGGAGAAGGACGCGATGACGCTACATCTAGGATTTTATTTGTTTCTTAATTTATCTTGTAATTTTCTAGACATTCGGGTAAGATCTATCCAACACCCATGATTGTTCTTCGAAACATCATGGGCTAGAGCCTTTTTGGTAGAACTAGGGTTGTGAAGGTTTTTACGAATTAATTGAACTATCGTGTGTAAACTCCGTACAACACTACTTTTGGATTTATTTTATATATGATTGTGCTTTCTTAATCCATACTCACGATCGTTTTGTGTATCATTAACTGTTATGTAGAGTCTGAATACATATCTTGGTTATTGATTGAGTGCATTCACTGCTGAGCAGGCTGAGCAGGATTCCATGTTATGATTCTAAGTGAGGAGACTCCAAAGTTTCATTAGAACTATCATATATGAATACTTATTAATTGAATTGAATTCAGGTTATAAGTAGGATAAAGAGGATAATGTTATAGTACCTATAAAGGGAGATCATATCGGGTTAGGTTCCAGACGTGGGAAATAATTGATACTGATAGTACCTAGAAAGGAGGGTGAAATTATATCTCTTGCTCCGAGGTTATTCACACATGTTATACGCATGTTTTCTTGTGTCTATAGAGTATATATATATGGCTTAGTGATGCATTCATATTCCACAAGGCAGAGTCGGACACCAACACACGAAAGGGAGGTTAATGAGTGAAACTGGATTATCCTAGAGATACCTATTCTCCTACTTGATCCACTTTCGTATTCTTCGAGTGATATTTTATTTATTTATTATTTATTAGTAGTTTAATAATTCAGACCTCAAACTTAATTGCCATCTTGCCTTAATTAATTTAGTAAATAATTAAATTGATAATACACCGTCCTTTGGGGCAATATTCACTTGGTCACTTGCTTAAGCTGCAATTGATATCCTTAATACTTGGGGATTAATTTTACGTGCAAAGAAAACGCGCATCAAGTTCTTGGCGCCGTTGCTGGGGATTGCTGTTATTATTAGTTTATTATTTCTAGTTGATTAAGACTTTTATTGTGCTTATTTATTTCTATCTAACCCTGAATTTTTCTGAGGTACTTGTGCACTAGAAAAAGTAAATGAAGGAAAGAAAGAATAACACATTGAGCTGAACATGGCCGGATCAAGGCAGAATCCAGATAATCTTTCCATTCGTGAAATTTTCATGAACTATGGAATTGGCAGCATGGGGTTGATAGGAGCAAGGAGGGAAGATGATGATTTGAGATAAATCCCGCTCTTATTAACATGGTAGAGAAGAATCCCTTTTTTGGAGGTTGCTTTGAAGATCCATATCAGCATCTCCGAAGATTTCTTGGTTATGCAAACACTCAAAAGGGAGCTGGAGCTAATGATCATGCTAGACGGATCACCTTATTCAAGTCTCTTTGATTGATAAGGCGGAAGCTTGGTATGAGACTCTTGATGCTAAAAATTGCACTACATGGGACCAACTGCAGCAAAAGTTCTTTGGGAGATACATGCCACCATCAAGGATCTTAAGAATGAGGCAAGAGATCACCCAATTTGTTATGAATGAGGGTGAGAAGTTCTATGAGGCGTGGGATAGGTTTAAAGACATGCTCAGGAGGTGTCCACAGCATGGAATGTCTAAGGCTGAATACATAAGTATTTTCTACTATGGAATGGATTGTGAGTCGCGTGTTTTTATTGATGCATCATTGATCGCTATTTTCTTTTAGAAAATATGAATCCCACCCTCAAGTGTAAGGGATCAATTGTAGTGTGTGTGTGTCCAAGTTAAATTATCAAACCCACGGGATAGCGTCAGAGTGATAAATAAATCTAATATGACTATTTCTATTCAAGACAAATCCAATTTATGAAAATTAATGAATAAATAATAAAAATAAAATAAGATACGCTGACAAGAAAACAATTAAGTATTCCAAGATAAGAGACTGATAATGCTAAGGACAATCCAACTTAACCATGTGACAGATTATTCTAAACCCAAATTTATTACCTGCAAACGTTTATAAGAGGATCACTAAGCCTAGTTAAATCACCTTGATCGAGTAGGATCTAACACTTATAATGAGCTGAAAATCCTAGGATCAATAAGAAATTAACTCCCTCTCCCTCTATAGGTACTTCATGCTAAATTTCAATTAAGGCTAGAGCACTAGACTTCCCTTTCTAGGTACGCGATTGTTAACCCTTTTGTCTCCTTATTAATTGCCTAATAATGATATTTTATCAAGTAATTAATATTCCAAATTGATTGTCTAACACTCTTAGGTATTATAGGCCAATCCCCTAAGACTGTCACAGGAAACAACAATTATTATACAGAAATAGAGAATCCTATTACCTATCAATCAGTGATACCGTCATGAATAATTAAAGAAAATCAAGGCTCAAAACACAATAATATGAAGTCTCAAAATATCCTCTTCAATAAGAAAATAAACATACTGCAGTATAAGAAATCCAAGTCTAAGGCAATCAAATCATATAATCAAAACAGTATAAATCCCTAACAATACCAACAATATACTTAGCCCATGGTATTACAAGCAACAATCATGTCTATGGAAGAAGACTTTCCCATGAGTCTAAAAACTAGAAAGAATAAAGTAAAGAAAAGAAAACTTATTTGCTTGGTTTTCCTTCTTCAACTCCGTCTTCTCCAGAATTCCCGTCTCCGATCAAGTAGACGAATACTCTCTTGAATCCTCTCCAGATGGTGGATAGCGGATGAAGGTTAGAAGATGAAAGGCGGATATGGTGGATTAGGGTAAAAATCCTAGGTAATGTGGTGGTGGTAGATAAGGCGGTTTCTCCACACCTTTATGTGGTGATGAGATAGAGTATATATAGGTGTGAGAATAGAATAAAATAAGGAGTAAACCGATGTAGGATCTTGAGAAATCAGGAAAAATATAATTTTGGAAGATATGGAGAGATATTAAATTAGAAAACAACTTGGCCACTAAAAAATAGGAAAAAAAGGTAATTTTCGTATATTTTCGGAATTTTCACCGGCAGCTGCGCGACCTCATGGTTTTGAACATAACTTCTTCATCCGGACTCCGATTGAAGCGATTTTTGCGCTCAGGCGACCCTCTCTTCCGTGGCTTTCTATCCATGTATCACATGACCAGTTTGGACTTCCATATGAACATATAAAAACTATGGAAATTAGGCGCCTGAAAACACACCTATTTTTGCACCGAACACTCCTAATGATGCGAACATTACTCCATTGGTTTCAAATGAGCGGAATACTGAGCTTACAATGGAGAAGAAGTGAGAAAGAGCAAAGAAGTTGAGAGCCAAGAAGCTTAGACTGCAGATGGATAATGAAGATGTGGTTTTGTCTCTTGATCAAGCAATGAAGATGCCCATGGAGACTCAATCATGCAAGAGCATAGATGTGATTTCTAACCTGTTTAATCTTGATTTTAAGAAGGCAGATGATTCTGGATTCCAGTGGAAGATTGACAAGGGGGAGTCTAGACAGCCATAGGAGGAAGGTAATTCTAAGGATTATATATTTGTGACCAAGAAAAGTGAGGTGTTGAGTGTAGACAAGAAGAGGGAAAGAAAGTATTTGAAGGTGAGGATGCGAGAAGACCGTCCTCCGATCAAGTAGTCTACAAAGCAGTAATCCGTCGTGACTCTCCGACGTTATACATGAGTGTCTGTTGGGCGTTCTCCCTTCTGTTTTATTGCTTTATTTATTTCGTGTGAGTAAGAAATTTTATATTTGAGGTGCTTACTAATCGGAAATTACATCTCTTTGCAAACTTAGTATCAACTTACGTTTTTACTAAGTTTGGGGGGATGTGATGTACTTACCTCATTGAAGCACCAAGAATATAATCTTTTCTTTGTAATGTTTGCTAGGGGAATTGATTTTTTGCGGGACGTTTAAACTTTACACGGTGCTTTTGAGAAATTTTGACCATATTTGGTTGGAACAAAAAATGATTTTATACACGAATCACGCAGCTATTAAATACCTTGTTAGTAAGAAAGATGCTAAACCTCGTTTAATCTGTTAGGTATTGCTTTTGCAGAAATTTGATATGGTGATCAAGGATAAGAAGGGCGTGGAGAATGTGATCGTGGACCATTTGTCTAGGTTGGAGAATGGAGGTGAGAATGAGGATATGAAGCCGATTGGGGATGAATTTTCGGATTGAGCAAGTGTGTTCTCTCATTGTGAATCTTCCACCTTGGTATGTCGATTATATTAATTACATTGTTTGTGGAATTGAGCCCACAGTGCTTAATGAGTACAAGGTAAAGAAGTTTCATATTGAAGTGATGAAGTACTTGTGGGATGAGCCTTACTTGTTCAACATTTGTAATGATGGAGTAATAAGAAGATGTGTGGCCAAAGAAGAAGTAATGGGAATTCTTGAGCTTTTTCATTCGTCTTTGTGTGGAGGTCACTTCGCTCATCAAAAGACGGGGGCTAAGGTGTTAAAATCAGGATTCTATTGGCCTACATTGTTTAAAGATGCAAAAAAATTTGTGGCAAAGTGTGATAGATGCCAAAGAGTAGGGGGAATAAGTAAGAAAAATGAAATGCCCATGACTTTGAGAATTGATGTGGAAATATTTGATGGGATCATTTCCTGCGTCAAAAAGATATGTATACATCTTGCTAGCCGTGGATTATGTGTCCAAGTGGGTGGAGGCAATCCCCACTAAGACAAATGATACTTTGATTGTGCAAAGGTTCTTAAAAAAGAATATTTTTGCTAGGTTTGGAGTTCCACGAGCTTTAGTAAGTGATGGAGGATCACACTTTGTCAAAAAGTTGATGGAAAATTTGTTGAAGTAATATGTAGTCAAGCATATAGTGGCTACACCTTACCATCCTCAAGAGAATGGTTTGGCGGAGGTCTCAAACTGCCAAATCAACTTAGTTTTGGAGAAGACAATCAATGGAGGGAGGAAGGATTGGTCGGACAAGCTTGATGATGCCTTATCGGTTTATCGGATGAATTTCAAGACCATTCTTGGTGTGTCACTGATGAGTGATATTTTTACCTAGATTTTAGTGCCTTTTTATATCCGTTTTCATATTATTTTATCCGTATTTATGTTCTATTTGGTTGTGTTATGTGTTTTTATGGAAATGTGTGTAAATGAGCTTAAACCTATGATATTCTATTTGGTTGTGTTATGTGTTTTTATCCGTATTTATGTTCTATTTGATTGTGTTATGTGTTTTTATGGAAATGTGTATCTTATGTTCTTTTTATTAGATGCTAGATATGATAAGGAAGACATAGGAAAAAGCGAATCTAAATTCGGAGTTGAAACGAGGGAGAACGAGCCAAAACAGTGAAGGAAACAGGGCAGCAGCAACACGACTGGCCATGTCGGGTGCACGAGTCATGTCGCAGCACACGACCCATGTAGTCAACACGGGCCTGTAAGGAGACGCCATATGGCGACTTCAATTTACCCAACACGGCCACCTTATGGCCGTGTTGCGTCGCACGACTCGTGTCGTGTCTGGAGTCAGAAAAAATCAGAATCCTTCTAGAAGCTTTCCAAGGGGTATAAATACCCAATACTTCAATTGTAGATTAGTTTGGTCGAGGGTTTTCACCCCTGCACCTACCTCACACACCATTTCCTCCATTTTATACCTTCATCTTCATCCATTCTTCATCCATCCCATCTATCATCATCCCACCATCAAATCCTTCATCCAAGTAGTTAGAGAAGCAAGGAAGAGAGGTGAATTGCAAGGGAATGAAGATCACCATTGGAGACATCCAAGGGAGTTTTCATCCAAACTTTGTATTGAAACCTTATTGTTTATTCATGTTTTGTAAGGATCTTAATGTCTATGTTAATTTTCTTATGAACATGAGAGGCTAATCTCCCTTGTGAGATTAGCAATATGAATTATGTTGGATAATTTTAGGTATTTGCAAATGAATGATTATGTTAATGGGGTATTTGATTTTCTATCATTGATTATTAATTGCTTGATTTGTATTGATGATTTGTGTGTTTAGTTGTTCTAGATATGTGATTAGATTGAGAAATCAATTATATGCTTAGGATAATTAAGTGAATCATTTCATCAAACACTTCATGTGCATTATAAATTGTAGAGAGATTGAGAAGTCCTTTAGAATTTAGAACCCTTTGATAGGACATCTGATTAGTTTGATCGAGAGGTTGATTAATCATGTGAAGGGACTCTCATTTCAAGCTTAGTACCTAGTTGGAATTGTTTGAGTGAGAACCAATCATTTGATCTACGTTTTGAACTATATCCTATTCATTCCGAGAGGGAGTTTATGTGAACTAGTGTTGGCCTTAGCCTATACCCATGACACATACGAATTCATTGCATGATACCTAGATTTTCCATGCTTTAAGTATTGCTAGTCTCATCTCTATCTACTTGGCTCATTCATCCATCTTCCATTCATCTATCCATTTATTTTATTGTTATTTCTTGATTATCTCTCCTTCTTGATCATTTCTATAATACTATGATGAACACGAGATCGCTTGCCCTAGTACCTTCCTCCCTGTGGTTCAATAAATTCTTTAATTGGTCAACCCAACTACAAATTATGACCAATCAGTCACCGTATCTATTGATTTATGGTAAAGCTTGTTGTAACAACAAATTTTTTTTGTATTTATAATAAATACAAATACAAGTTAATTACAAAGATAATCCGGATGGATTGAACTTAATAATTTAGGAAATAATCTCTATCAATCCTCTGATTCTTCTCTCTCGAACCAACTTGGACTTTGACTGGTTGTGTTGACGGCGCTGACTGTGTTGACTGCGCTGACTTTGACTTTGTTGACTGGAGTGTACGCTGACTGTTTTGACAGTGTGTGTGGAGTCGGATCTTCAATTGAAGCTTGTCCGAGCTCGAATTTGGGACTTTGTAACGTTTATCCAGAGGCGTCGAGCCTTTGTTTGGATTAAACGTATTTGATGTGAAAACACTCGATCTGGGGGGCTCAGCACCTTAATCCCAGGTTGTATGCTGTTCTTGTCTCGAAGAACACTGAAGAACTTAGTTTATGATAAACGCTCAATTTGGGGGGCTCCGTACCTTAATCCCGAATCGTTTGTCGTTCTTGACTTGAAGATGCTTGAAGTATTCAAGGGAGCACTGCTCATATTTTTGATCTCTCCAGAGCTTTTGTCTTCAGATGCTTCAGTGTCTGTGTGTTGAATGAATGGGGAGACCCCTTTATATAGGTGAGAGGTGAAGACCCCCCTCATAAATGTCCTGCATTCTGATTGGTCCAGAGTTATTTGGGCCATATCCTGCGGGCTTGGGCCTCCACTTGTTTGGGCTGTAATCAGGCCTATTTTATTTAGGCCTGATTTAATTTGTATGGGCTTGTTTGACTTCAGTCAGACCTCCTTTAATTTAGGGCTTATTTGACTTGGGCCAGGCCTCATTTAATTTAAGCTCCATTTAATTTGTTGGGCCCAAATTATTTATTAATTTACTTTAGAAATTAATTTATTTAAATTCCAAAATAAATTAATATTTAATTAATAAAATCCACATGTTGCCATTTAATTGGACCGTAAATTTTAATTGCTTACAAATGCCCCCTTGCGATTTGTTTCACGGACGCCATGTCTTGTTGTGAAGGAATCGCAAAAGTCCCTTTTATTTTCAGCATTTATAATTTGGGCTTTTGCAATTGAAAAAAAAAATTACTTTTTCCAAATAAACTTTTTTTCTTGGCCCAATTTTAGGTGGCCCAATTTTAGGTGGCCCAATTTATTTTCTTATGCCCAACTCCAAAAGAGAATATGGAATAAATTTGTTTCTTGTCCACCAAGATAAGAGAATATGGGACATATTTGTTTCTTGTTCACCAAGATAAGAGAATATGGGACATATTTGTTTCTTGTTCACCAAGATAAGAGAATATGGGACATATTTGTTTCTTGTTCACCAAGATAATTTCCATAATTTGCTGCAGCCTCTTCACTATATAAAAAGGCCCAAGGTCTTTGATTTTTTTTCACCAATCGAGTGTAAGACATTTACAGCTCTTCTTTTCTTTTCTGCACTCACCGTTTTTTTTCTTCGAAGAGTTATTCTCCTTTGCTTTGCAAATTCCTTCATCAAGCATTGCCCCCTATCAGTGTAAGCCTCAATCTTTTTAAATTTGCTTCTTTATTTCTTTATCATGTGAGCAATTTAGCAATAAGAGCATCGTATATGGCCCATATACTGTACTTTCGCATCCTTGTTCGGTTCTTATCACTGTACATTTTTTTTTTGCTTCCTCGTATCTTGTTTTTTATTTCTTTTTTTTTGTCTGCCTTCTTTACTTCTGCCTTCTTTTTTCACTTGTCACTGTACAATTACATACTTGTGATTCTTTTTGTCAACCTCGTCCCTTGTCCCTTAACGGTTCTTGTCAACCTCGTCCCTTAATCGGTTGTCCCTTATCGTTTGTCCCTTAATGATTGTCCCTCGATTACCAGTTGTGTATTGCAATTATCGGCTACTACAACAATGATTAGTGGCGAGAGTCATGAGTATTGATGGTTGGAACCTGATTCCGATGGCGACAGTGCGTGCGATGGCGCGGCAATCGGTTCTCGACGGCTGATGGGTGCTAGCGGCGCTGGTGGCACATGATCGATTGGCTCCAGACTATTTGGCGTTTGCGACAAAACTAGCAATTGCTTGGTG
This sequence comes from Pogostemon cablin, assembly GCA_023678885.1. NCBI lineage: Eukaryota > Viridiplantae > Streptophyta > Magnoliopsida > Lamiales > Lamiaceae > Pogostemon > Pogostemon cablin. Next base: position 24,987,872 of record CM042967.1, read on the forward strand.
GTCGACGATGAGAATTTTCGTGAAGGTGGAGATAGGCAGCGGTTGTTGCCTCATCCCTTAAAGTTTGGTCCCTCGGTTGCCCCTCGATTGTCCCTTATAATGGAATCGATAATTGTCCCTCGGTTGCCCCTTTACGGAATCAGAGGTTACCCCTCAGTTGTCCCTCGGCAACAGCTGTCTGTGGCGTGGGAAATGGTGGTCGCTAGTGGTGATCTATCGGTGGGTAGGTGCATCGATCCGGTGAGTGTGCTCGACGGTCGACGATGAGCAGTTCCATAAATGTGGAGATGCTGTGCAATTTCCTTCAAGAGAGTGGCACGAGGAGAGCTCGGTGGAGGTATCCGTTTAGTCTGATGGTGCGGATCTTGCGATGGACTCAACTGGCAAGTTTGTGCAGTGGATCTCCGGTATGACGTCGGCTTGCAGCGGGCGGCGGTGCGAAGAGCAGTGCAAAGTAGTGTTCTTGGTGATGGAAAGATGCGGTAGCCCTCGCGATGGGACTCGTTCCATCGGCAGATGATGTTGGGCACACGGGCTTCTTCGGCGAACGGCGATGGTTTATTGAGTGATGACAAACCTGGTCAGCCTTGCGTGGTGTTGCGGCAGGTTCGACTCTCGATCGGGGGTCGCGAATGTTGTGTGCTGTCAGCTTCTGGGTGAGCGATCGAAGGGCGACGGATCCGATTGCTTAGGCGATGGAGAACTTCTGGCAAGCTCCGATCGACGACGAACAGCGCGCCTTTTGGCTGGGTCACGATTTTTTTTTCTGGATATTGTCTCTCGCGGCATGAAGAAATCTGCAGAAGTGAAAACTCGTGTGGGAGAATTAATCAATCACCATCAATTTTGACTTCCTAGCTAATTTTGACTCCCTTGGCCCAATTGATTTAATCACTTTGGGCTTGCCAACTTGGGCTTCCTTCAATTGCATGCTAAAGAACCACTTGGGCCCTATTATAAATTCATTTGTGCTCATATTTCCTTTATTCTTCTGCAGCCATTCTGGGCTTTTGAATTAGTTATTCTTGGGCTTATTGCAAATGGGCCACCAGTTCTTATAAATTAATTCGGGCTTGGTTCTATTTCTGGCCAATCACTCCCAATTCTCCAACTCTCCCATGGCTTGATTAGATACGATTCATACTTTTTAGTTTAAAATATTTAAACTAACACATGAATTAATTAATTTCATAACACTTCATTGCCATCTTAAGCTCCTCATATCATGCGTTTAATTTAGAATTTCGAATTTATAATTAACTGACCCATGAATTCATTTTGGGCCTTTTAATTAATTAAATCAAAGAAATATAAATTAATTTAAACCCCTTTTGCTGATATATTCTCCCATATATTTCCTTGCAGTTAATTCAACTTCAAGATGGTTTACTTCGCTGGTATGGTTATAGACTCCAATAAGCGTCAATTGGTGATTCTTGACAATAAGAACTCACCATCCGATGGAGCAACTTATCTTCCGATTGAGAGACCCTTGATGGGTGCACCTATAGATAAAATTCCTTGCGAGAATAGCGAACCTGATCTAAAGACTTGGACTGAAGATCTGAACTTGGGTGAAACCGAAGTTGTAATTTTGAAGACGATTAACTATACCGAAAATGAAAACCTTGACCCTTTGCCCATATTAGGGCGCCGAATAATTGATGATCATGCAGCGTGGGGCAATTCGGTGAATTTTCCTGGAGAATTCCGTTATACTCCTGGCTATTGGGAATGGACTGAAGTTGTCCTAAGCAGATATCATGACGATCTTGCAAGAATAAAGATTTATGACCCAATTTTTGCATCTTTATTCACATATGACTGCAACCAAGAGATCATCAAAGCTTTCTGTGAGGCGTGGTGCCCTGTTACCAACACTTTGCTCACTTCTTTTGGAGAAATATCAATTTCTCTATGGGATTTGTACAACTGGACGGGCTTGCCACTAGCCGGTCATTTATATGAAGAGGTTGTCCCCGATAAACCTGAACTCTTCAATGATCGTGACCTCAATGGCTTACGTATTCCATCTAGTTGTCGGCACTTGCTGCACGCCTACCATAGACTTCGCAGTCTTGATGGTACTGACTCTGTTTCACTCACTCGATGGGTAAAATTTTGGTTTTGTCGACCTATAACATACAAGAAACCTCCTGTACCTGTAGAGAAGAGTAGGAAGAACTGCCGCAAGAAAACACACAACCCAAATGGGATTATTGGTGATCATAAGAAATGGACCTCTGCAGAAACAGGACCCTTCAAAATGCTCGGTATTGATGTTATGCACCAAGAGGAGACATATCTGGCTGCTTATCTGGCTTGCTGGCTTTGCTCTTTCGTACTCCCTACCGATGAAGTAGATTTAATACGTCCTGGAACCTTTAAGGTAGCGAGTTTGATGGCTACAGGAAGGTCAGTTGGACTTGTCGTCCCAGTCCTGACGAGTATCTATAGAGGCTTGAACAAAATTTCAAATGATCCTAGACCCTCTGAGATGAAGTCAACATTCCCCGTACACTTTGTGTATACCTGGTTGGCTCATTATTTCAATACTCATTATCCAAATCCACATGAACTGAAGATCCCTTTAATGGTAACATATTCAGGTGAGAATGGGGCAAAGTTCTTTACTCTAACTAATGCTCACAAAAGACTTCAAAATGGAAGTAATGCTTCCTTGCTTTGTAATGTTCGCCGCATAAATAATCCAAGGGAGTATATTGATATTGACCAAGCATCTTGCGTGATTGGGGCTTCTTCATTGCCATTCGTATGAGTTATCTCACTCTACGACAAAATGGGAGATTTTTTATTGAACCTTACAGCCCACATCGATTCAGCCATCAATTTGGCTTTTATCAAGAAGATACTCCAGGGAAACTAAGAACAGACCTTCGAGAGTCTACTTTAGAGAAAGGGCTCCAGCTTTGGAGGCGATGTATCTTACGCAATTCTCGCTCTAAAGCGACTTTTCCATGCGCCCCCACAGAGTTCAGAAACTTCTGCTCACCAAAGTATGCTGAGTGGTCCTCTCAAATTCATGGGACTTATTTTATAGATCATATGGCGGATCTAATCTGAATTGTTCCGAGCCAAGCCGTAGAAAAAGAAGTTGACATTATTGGCAATTCGGATAATGCCAAGATTGATGAAGCAACTGTATCGTTAGAAGCCCCACCTCCTCAGAAGGTGATTGTTGGAACGTCAGGTGTAGCAAAAAAAAGAAAGAGTGGTCTCTCTTATTCAAATGAGAGTAGCACAGACCGAAACTTGAAGAGGACCAAAAGAGGCGAATCTCCTGTGCACATCCTGATAACTCAAACTGAGGTTTTCAATCCCCTTTTTTTAATTATGAATTCTATACTTCCATACATATAACTATTTTCTAATATCCCTTTTTTTTGTAGCATCTGGATGCTGTATTTGGCTCTGATTATGACGAACTTGAGGAAGAAGGATCAGCTTCCGCTGCAGCCCTTAAAGGCTTAGTAGATGATGTAAATCAAATTTCTCCTATTGTGCCCGAGTCTCACCCTCCAATTACTACAATGGAAGCTCCATAAATTACAACATTTAACTTTGATGCCGAGATCACGGATGCTAGGAAACTAGTTAATATGAAAGTGTGGAAAAGCTTTCAAGATAAGTTGAAGAGGACTTCTGTCAACTCCTTATCTTCTATGCGGAATGAGGGACTCAAAATGGTGAATAATTTCAAGAGCGCTCCAGAGATTGACGGATCTGCTTTAGAAGCATCATTTGACTTCTTATTTACTAAAGCTGATGCGTATGATGCCGTGAAGATAAAACTTGCTGATAGGCTGTCCAGGAGAGAAGTTAATAAGCGCCTGACCGATGCAAGGAAGCGTGCTGATGAACACAAAGGCAAAGAAGCTGTAGATATCAAGAAATTGCAAGAATCCGAGACTAGGTTGAAGCAGATTGCGGAAGAAATTGAGACCCTGTTGAAGGAGAAGGAAACAGTATCCCGAAAGGTTGAACGTCTTCGTGAATCCATTCAAAATGCAAAGCTTGGAGCCCAAACTGCTGCCAGGGACATTGGTGTACTAAAGAAAACACTTATCCTAGAAGATTCCATTGCTGATGAATTAAGGACTGTTACACAAGCTTTGGAGGCCGCTCGAGATGAGTTATCCAGTATGAATATTTTTCATTAGTTTGTATTGAAACCAATTCATTTCAATGTCTTTTTTAAACTGTAATGATATTATCAATAAAATCCATATTCTCTCTTATCTTTTTTTTCTCTTCTTATTCATCACTGCATCTTTGGCTTTGCTTTACTGCTTTTAGGATGTTTACCTGCTGCCTTTATATCTTAATTTGCTTTTCGCTTCACAAATTTGATACAAACAAACGAAAACATGACTGAACTTAACAAATGTTATGCTGCCTACGTATCTCTTTAAAGAGAATCAAGTCATAACGTAGTTCAAAGGGACATGGTTTTTTATTGGGGGTGCCGTGCACAGTTTATACTCATGCAGGCCAGGAGTGTGTCGTGCACAGTTTATACTCGTGTGGACCAGGAGTTTGTCGTACACAGTTTATACTCGTGCGGACCAGGAGTTTGTCGTACACAGTTTATACTCGTGCGGACCAGGAGTATGTCGTACACAGTTTATACTCGTGCGGACCAGGAGTAACATGCAGTTTAGGCTCGTGCGTCATGGAGCGTGGTGTTCGAATTTGCTGACAACTTATACTCATGTCAATGAGTCTTGAATTTGAACTTGTAGATAGTTTATACTCGTGTCAAGGAGCCTTGTATTATTTGTGTCAGATAGTTTAAACTCATATCAAGGAGTATCATGTGGACAGTTTTAGCTCATATCAAGGAGCGTTGTATCTTATAGTTGTTTTACGCGTAATAGCGTTTCAAGAATTTCCCATTTATGGGGCCAATGTTTATGCCATCTTCTGATATCAACTTGTAGGCGCCATTTGTGTATACTTCCTTTACAACATGAGGGCCATCCCATTTTTGGAGAAACTTATTTCCAACACGATGTGTGACCACAATAGGTCTCCTCACGGCAAGCACCAAGTCGCCAACTTGAAAAGAACGTATCTTCACCCTTTTGTTGAATGTTCTGGATAAGCGAGATTGATAACACTCAAGTCTTTGTTGTGCCTCTAACCTCTTCTCATCTAGAGCTTCTAACTCTTGAAGGCGCAACTTTGCATTTTCTTCTTCGGTTAAGCCTTCTTGTATGGCCATCCTTAAAGAAGGAATTTGTTTCTCGAGAGGTACCACAGCTTCAACACCATAAACCAAAGAATATGAGTAGCCTGAGTAGGAGTTCTATAGGTGGTGCGGTACGCCCATAAAGCTTCATTTATTCTTTCATACCAATCTCTTTTAGACTTGGAGACCACCTTCTTCAACAGACTGCACAGGGTTTTGTTGAATGCTTCAGCTAGACCATTGGCAGCTGCATTATACATTGACGACTTCCTTTGTTTGAAGTCGAACTTCTCATACAACTTATCGATCCAGCTGTTGCTGAATGGCTTTCCATTATCGGTGATGATATAGCGGGGAACACCATATCTGTAAATGATGTTGATCCGAATGAAATCAGCAACATTTTCCTTCTTTACTTCCCTCAAAGGCACAGCTTCAGCCCATTTGGAAAAGTAATCGGTGGCAGCAAGGATGTAGAGATGACCACCAAAAGATTTTGTGAGAGGCCCCACCACATCTAATCCCCAAGCATCAAAAGGCCATGAAGCAACTATCGGGTGCAAAGGCTCCGGAGGTTGATGGATCAAGTTCCCATGAAATTGGCAAGCCTGACATTTTTGTGCATACTCCATGCAATCTTTCACCATTGTTGGCCAATAATAGCCCATTCTTTTGACTCTGAAGTGTAGCTTCGGCCCAGACTGATGAGCACCACAAATTTCGGAATGAGCTTCATCCACTGCTTGAACAGACTCTTCTTTACTTAGGCATCTCAAGAAAATTCCATAAAATGATCTTCTATACATTGTGCCTTTGAAGTAAATAAATCGAGGTGCCCGACGCCGAATATCAACCCTTTGACGTGGCTCATTTGGCAATTTATCATACTTGAGATAATCGATGAGTGGTTGATGCCAATCCTCTTCTTCAATTTCGAAGACCTCCACCAAATGATTTTCAGTTTCTTCATAATCATCATCCTCGAAGATTAGTGGTACAACCCAACTTTTGCACACTGAAATTTGAACTTGCGCCTCCGGCATAGCTATATTTGATGCTAGCTTGGCGAGGGCGTCAGCTTGCTTATTCTCTCTTCTGGGTAAATGCTCGATATCAACATCACCAAGCCAGCTCATCAGCTTTTGAGCATACTTGTGGTATGGGAACAACTCAAGCTTCCTTACTTCATACACCCCAAGTAGTTGGTTTTTCACAAGTAACGAATCACCATACACTTTAAGGTGTAATTGCTTTATATCGACGGCCATCTCTAAACCAAGTATGAGTGCTTGATTCTCGGCTACATTGTTAGAGCAGTTTTCTGTTAAGGAAAATGAGAATGGCAAAACTTCGCCACTGGATGTTACGAATACGACTCCAGCACCGGCCCCTTCCCTATGAGATGCTCCATCAAAATACATTTTCCAAGGAGAAGCTGTCTCCACAGCGAAAGCATCTTCATCAGGGAGTTCTCAGACAGTTCCCATTCTGCAGGCATTGGATGATCAGCTAGAAAATCTGCCAACACTTGTCCTTTTACGGCCTTCTGAGGGACATATACAATCTCAAACTATTGAAGTTGGAGATACCACCTGGCAAGCCGATCTGAGAGTACTGGTTTTGACATAACGAACTTTAGTGGGTTAGCTTTTGAAACTAGCCGAATTGTATGAGCTTGGAAGTAATGTTTCAACTTCTGAATCACGAAGATAAGGGCCAAGCAGATCTTCTCAATTGGTGAATATTTCAACTCGTTTGGAGTCATGGTTCTACTCAAATAGTAAAGGGCAGTTTCTTTGCCATCATCATTCTCTTGTGCGAGTAAAGCTCCAACAGAACGTTCTTGAGCAGCTAGGTAGAGAATTAACGGACGTCCAGGTATTGGTGCACACAACACTGGTGCCTTCATCAAGTACTCTTTAATGCTATTGAAAGCATTATTGCAAGCTTCATCCCATTCAAATATACTACCTTTCTTCATGAGATGACTAAACGGTTGACATCGACCGGCCAAGTTTGATATGAATCTTCTCAAGTATGCCAATTTTCCTTGCAGACTTTTGAGTTCATGGATGTTCCAAGGCACATGCATCTTCATGATTGCATCAATCTTCGCCTTTTCAATCTCGATTCCTCGACGGCGAACAATAAATCTAAGAAATTTTCCGGATGTAACCCCAAATGCACACTTGAGTGGATTCATCTTGAGTTGATGCTCCCTTAAGCGCTCAAACACTCGCCTTAAATCATGGAGATGATTTTTCTTTTTCTTTGATTTCACCACAATGTCATCAACGTAGCATTCGATGATCTTATGAAGCATGTCATCAAATATCTTCTGCATGGCTCGTTGATAAGTAGCACCAGCATTCTTTAAGCCAAATGGCATCACATTATAGCAATATATTCCTTTCGGAGTACGAAAGGCTGTTTTCTCTTGGTCTTCGGGAGCCAGACCAATCTGATTATAGCCAGATGACCCATCCATAAACGAAAGGACCTCATGCCCCGTTGTTGCATCTATCATGAGCTCAGCAATTGGCAGTGGGAAGTCATCTTTCGGACACGCCATGTTCAAATCCCGAAAATCAACACATACTCTGATTTGCCCATTTTTCTTTCTCACTGGCACGATGTTAGAAATCCATGTAGGATACTTGACTTCTCTGATCTTGCCTGCTTCAAGAAGCTTATTAATTTCATCTTCAATTAATGGAATTAACTCTGGTCGAAATCGACGCTGCATTTGCTTAATTGGCCGAGTTTCCTTTTTGATGGACAAATGATGCACTGCGATCTTTGGATCCAAGCCTGGCATTTCTTTATGCGACCATGCAAAGACATCCCGAAATTCTCGTAAAAGGCTGATATATTGTTCTTCTTCCTCATTACTTAGCAGGGCACTTATGTAAGTAGGACGTGAGTCGCTTTCATCACCTAAGTTGATTTCTTTCAACTCATCAACAGTGGCTTTCACACCCTCCTCAAATTGCGGAGGGGCATCCTCGGCATCCACTTCCTCCACTTGAGAATCCTCAAGAGCAGTGATATGGTTGGTGGAAGCTACACTTTCTTTATCATCATCATTGTCTTCTTTAGTAAAGATAATTGTCTGCATCTTAGCCTTCAACTCTCTTCCACATGAGACTGTCAAGATATTTCGCCTCTTCATACGAGAAGGGATTCGACTTCAGAGTTTTGGGAAGCTAGAAGACTTGAAATTATTTTTCTTCCCAATCTTGTTCCTTTCACATGGTCCGAGCCTTTCGAAAACACTTCCAAGCTTTTCGAAGACAGAACTCCTCTTGATTTTCCTTCCACTTTCATCAAAAATGTCTTCTGTGGACGAAACTTCTCCTTCTGTGATATAATTTGTGTTTGCTCTTCTGATTGCTATGCGAACTGGCTTTTGAGGGACATATCCCAAACCTGGCTTAGCATTCTTGACAATGTGGCCACTATTTTTCAACATTTTCTGAGTGGCATTGAGCCATGTTCGGATGAGATGACAGTCTCTTGAGGCAACTTGCTCATCACCGGTTTCTCCTTTGGTTCATACCCAGCTTTCTTGAGGAGTTTGAAAGCTTGCGGGCCTTATGACTTAGATATTTATACTTCAAATACTTCACCATGCTCGGTTTTTGCTCCTTCAATAGGACGTACGAATCCTTTGAGCGGTGGAGAAGAAGTCTTACTTTCATCAATTTTTGTTAAAGGCAATGTTAATTCTTCCAGGGCCTCAAGCTCTTTGCCTTTGTTCTTCTTGAGAGTGGTGGATGATGTGCTACCTTCCTCCTTTATTTGTTTATTTCCCCCATTATCTTGTGCTGGGGCTTCTTCTCGGTTTACTTTCTTTGTATTCTTGAAGAAGTATTTGGCATCAGTAAAGTAAGATTCAGCTTCAGTAAATAGCTTATCATCGTCGAATACCCTTTTCACACTGTTGCCTTCACTATACTTGAAACACTGGTGTAATGTAGAAGGGACCACACCATTCTCGTGCAGCCATGGGCGCCCTAAAAGCATGTTGTATGAAGTTTTTGCATCTATGACATGGAAGAGCACCGTTGATCTCATCTCATCAATTATCAAATCAAGAACAATCGTGCCGAGAGTCCTTTGCCCTTCATGATTGAACCCTTGGATCATCAATCGACTATGATTGAGTTCATCCACCGGTATCTCTAACTTCTTCAACATCCTTAAAGACAGGATGTTTACTGCTGAGCCTCCGTCAATAAGTATACGCTTTACTTGCAGCCCTTGCGTATAACCAGTTACAAATAGAGGGCGGTTGTGAGGCTATGAACCCAACAACATGTCTTCATCTGTGAAGGTCACCTTCATAGAATATGCTTTTTCCTTGTCCTCAACTCGTTCATCTTCATTGCCCTCCTCACTCACCGCATGACAAGAGCTTTCATTGTGAACTTCTTTTATGGAAGCAAAGTTTGCGGCCGCTTCATCCTCCAACACAATCTTTCCCTCCTTGGCCAACTGCATGATCTTTTCCTTGAAGATGAAACAATCATGAATGGGATGGCCCACCAATCTATGGTACTTGCAATATTTTGGGTCATTGGTTCGATTTGCTTCCTCTGGACGTTTCATTTCGGGGAGTTCGATGAGTTTGTCTTTCATCAGATCATCAAATATGCCAGAAACATCAGAGTTCAGAAATGGATACTCTTTTTCTTGCATCTCCTTCAGGGTCAACCTTCTTTGCCCCCACTCTTGGGTAACTTGTTTTCCTTTATCTTTCTTGTCATCTCCATTCTTTCGAATCTTGACTGTAGCAGTGTTTATGGCCATTGATTCTTTATTGGAGTTTCTTGCATAAGGCTTGCCCCCTTTCTTGGCTTCTTGTCTATCTCTGGACTTGTAAGAATCCGACACTGGTGAGTGTTTGATTCCACTGGCTGCCATGCTCAATTCCATATCATGAGCTCTCGTAGCCAACTCCTCGAAAGTCTTTGGCTGAATCCCTTTGAGTATGTAGAGTAAATTCCACTCCATTCCTTGGATGTATATTTCGATAGCAGACTCTCCGGATAATCGGTCTTTGCAATTTAAACTCAAGTTTCTCCATCGATTGATATAATCAATCACAGGCTCGTCCTTCAATTGGCGAGTATTAGTTAGCTCAGTCATGCTAACGGTTCTCCTCGTGCTGTAGAAACGATTGAGGAATTTATATTCCATTTGTGCCCAACTGTCGATGGACTCAGGCTGCAAGTCGATATACCAATCAAAGGCATTTCCTTTGAGAGAGCGAACGAATTGCCTCACCATATAGTCTTCATAAGTACCAGCATCATTGCACGTCTCAATGAAATGTGCCACATGCTGTCTGGGGTTTCCTTTGCCATCAAATTGCTGGAATTTGGGAGGCTGATAACCAGGTGGCAACCTTAAGTTATTCACTCTTTTTGTGTAAGGCTTAACATAAGTGACGGTAGGCTTGGCATTCTCTTCAAACCTTTATTTTATTGTTCCAAGTATAATATCTTTGAGTTGCTCCACTTGGAGCATTCCATCAGCCGAAAGTTGCACTCCTCTTTCAGTTTGCTCTTTTTCAGTAGTTTGGCGTTTTGTGAACTCTTCCACCTCACTCTCATCCTCAACTCCTTTTCCGTTTGCACGGCTAGTCTCCGCAATGTCTCTTTTTTCCATCAATTGGGAGATCTTGGTGTCTTGAGCTTCCATATGTTTCGTGAGCCCTTCGATAGCTTTCATCATATTTGCTAATTGCTCCTCAATAGTTGTAGTGCTGGCCATTATTACCGGGGCTGCAATTGAGTCCGATGAAGAGCTTGAGGATGAACGAGGGTGTGAGCATGCAGAATCTTCATCACTATCCTCTTTCATGGGTAGCTATTTTCTTGAAGCCATTTCAACCGAAAAGTTAGAGCCGGAGGAGGCCTCTGACTGAGCTTTCATCGACATACTCCTTGTAACAATAGCAACTTGTTCACTCAACGAGGCGGAGAGCTTGGAGGCAGAAGTCCTTCCTACTGTGATCTTGACAGGAGTCATGTTGTATCTTTGTAGGGAGAAGAGATGAGAGGTAGAGATGGTCCCAATGGGCGTGCCAAAATTTGTAACAACAAATTTTTTTTGTATTTATAATAAATACAAATACAAGTTAATTACAAAGATAATCCGGATGGATTGAACTTAATAATTTAGGAAATAATCTCTATCAATCCTCTGATTCTTCTCTCTCGAACCAACTTGGACTTTGACTTTGACTGGTTGTGTTGACGGCGCTGACTGTGTTGACTGCGCTGACTTTGACTTTGTTGACTGGAGTGTACGCTGACTGTTTTGACAGCGTGTGTGGAGTCGGATCTTCAATTGAAGCTTGTCCGAGCTCGAATTTGGGACTTTGTAACGTTTATCCAGAGACGTCGAGCCTTTGTTTGGATTAAACGTATTTGATGTGAAAACACTCGATCTAGGGGGCTCAGCACCTTAATCCCGGGTTGTATGATGTTCTTGTCTCGAAGAACACTGAAGAACTTAGTTTATGATAAACGCTCGATTTGGGGGGCTCCGCACCTTAATCCCGAATCGTTTGTCGTTCTTGACTTGAAGATGCTTGAAGTATTCAAGGGAGCACTGCTCGTATTCTTGATCTCTTCAGAGCTTTTGTCTTCAGATGCTTCAGTGTCTGTGTGTTGAATGAATGGGGAGACCCCTTTATATAGGTGAGAGGTGAAGACCCCCCTCATAAATGTCCTGCATTCTGATTGGTCCAGAGTTATTTGGGCCATATCCTGCGGGCTTGGGCCTCCACTTGTTTGGGCTGTAATCAGGCCTATTTTATTTGGGCCTGATTTAATTTGTATGGGCTTGTTTGACTTCAGTCAGACCTCCTTTAATTTAGGGCTTATTTGACTTGGGCCAGGCCTCATTTAATTTAAGCTCCATTTAATTTGTTGGGCCCAAATTATTTATTAATTTACTTTAGGAATTAATTTATTTAAATTCCAGAATAAATTAATATTTAATTAATAAAATCCACATGTCGCCATTTAATTGGACCGTAAATTTTAATTGCTTACACTTGTCATCTCCCCGTAGAGTTGGAACACCATGCATTGTGGGCTATCAAACGTCTCAATATGGATGAAAGGGAGAGTGGTCAAGTAAGGTTGTTGAAGTTAGTTGAGTTTGAGGAGTTTAGAGGAAGAGCATTTGATAATTCCATCATTTATAAAGAGAATATGAAGAGATGGCATAATGCTAAAGTGAAGGAGACGTTTACTCCTGGGGACAAAGTTATTGTATTCAATTCGAGGCTTAAGTTATTCCCCGAAAAGCTTAAGTCTAAATGGATGGGGCCATATGAGGTGCTTGAAGTATTGAGCGGAAATACATTGAAGCTAAAAGGATCCCAACAATGAGTTTATAGTGAATGGTCATAGGGTGAAACATTACTTATCTCCTTCTCAAAAGGAGATAGTGTATGTGGATACTCTCTCTTCTTGAAACACTTTGATTGCTTAGTAGAGTAGGTTTTATTTTATGTTTGTTTTTAATTGTTTTTCTTGTAATTTGGTATGTAGGTGAATTGTGCTCATGACGAAAGATATGTATGAAGAAGACAAGGTGTGCTTGATAAGGAACGGAGACGTATGACACACCACTAGTTCAAACTTAAATTTAAAACTTGTGTTAATTTAAGTTTGGGGGGAGTGTGTGGTGGCCATACATACTTTAACATTGGATATGCACATATGTCATCACAAGGTAACTTCATGAAGATCAATGGAAACTTCAAGGGTAAGTCCTACCACTTTTTGCAAACTTAATCCTCAACTCTTGTTTCGATTTAAGTTTGGGGGGGAGAGTGCGTGGTGTGACTCACCACTTGAGCGTGTTATAGATCATGATTAATGATTGATTGAGGGATTATTTTGTATAAAATGGGCCAATTTTGAAAATTTTCTCATGGGTTAGTCTTGTTTTGGCATGATTGGTTGTGTTTAAGTACATTCTAATCCATGATTTTTCATAATTGTGGTGTGTATGGTGTTTTAGGATATTTTGAGCATGAATAGGGTGTATTATGAGTGCAAAAACAGGGCAAAATTGAGGATTAGCATGAAAAATTAGAAAATAGGGAAAATTGGCTATACGGGCCGAGTTCAGTACACGGCCCTATAAGGAGAGGCCGTGTACTGACATCAGAGCACACTACTCGCCCAGAAGGGAGCAGTGCCACGTAGCTCGAGCCATGCAGAGGAGTAAGTACACGAGCCGTGTGCAGAGCACGGCCCTGTAAGAGGTGGCCGTGCGCGAGCATCAGAACACGCTGCACGGCCAGGCTGAGGCCGTGTAGCGGTACACGGGCCGTGCAAGGTCCAATTTTTAAAACGGCTGCGCCATACTCATTTTTATGCACTCAAACATATTCACACACATAGTTACCACACCAAATTCTCTTCTCTAATGCAATAGTCAATCAAAAAAGGTGTTTGTGAAAGGATTGGGAGTAAGGTTCTTCAATTTGTACACATCAATACACTTTTCACAATCTAAGGGCATATGGTATGGATTCTTTGAACCCTAATTTTCAAGTTTGGATAAAATTTATTCAAAGTGATACATGAGTTATGTAAAAATGCGAAGTTAGCATGAATAATTGAGAAAGTAACATACATGTCATGTTTCACTTTGCTTTATGAATAGAGTTGGAGTTAGGGTTCATGAGAAGTAAATTTGGGAATTGTGTGAGAGTGAAGGATTTGATTGCTTGAGTGTGCTAATTGAATTGTCTTAAAGGTGCAATGCTAAAAGGTGATTATTAAAGTTAGATGTTGAATATTTGGGCATGAGGCCATGTGAATTCTATGTTTGAATTTGGAATGAAATATTATGCATGCCAAGTGTTCGATGAAATGTCTCAGTGAGAATTTTGATGAAGTTTAAGAACATTGAGTCATGGATTTATGGGTGATCGAGTAATGTAACCAAGAGCATGTATATCCTTGTTGGTGAGATTGAATATAATGAAAGTTTTGTTGATTGTAGATGGTTGAGAGGAGAGTAAGACTAAGAAATGAAGATTTCATTGTTATCACTGATCCAGGGGAATTAGCTGATCTTGATGCGCAGTTAATGGAAGAGGGAATCCATCCGAGTTACTTTGGGGTGGAACTTGAAGATTATTGGGGCAAGTTTATGCTTCGTTGCAAACACTCACTCTAAAGATCAAACCAACTCGATTCCAAGACACAGAAATGATGATAGGGTTAGGAATTGAGGACGATCTGAGGACTATGTTCAAATTTGCACACTTGGAAGCCTAATTTGACAAAAGGCCACCCACTTACTACCATCTTACTGCTGAGTTCATGAGTACATTGCAAGTAAAGAAGGACCAGAATGGTTTTCCTGTGTGGGTGACATTTCAACTTGGTAATGTGTTAAGAGAGAAGGTTTCATTGAGTGTGTTGAATGGGTTCTTTGGATGTCAACCATGTGAAGGACATCGGAGTTTTTATGAAGGAGGTGGATTTAAGCAACAGGACTGGTGGAAAAGCTTGGTTAATGATGGGACGGAATGAGCAGGATATGTTCCTAGTTCTTCAAAGGGAATGCAATTTGTGTATGGAATACAGCCCTGTAAGAGGTGGCCGTGTAGCGACATCAATTCACCCAACACGACCACCATATGCCCGTGCTACAGCGCACAAGTCGTGTTGCAGAACACGGCCCGTGTAGCCAACACGGGCCTGTAAGAAGAGGCCGTTCGAGAGCATCAATTCACCCAACACAGCCATCTTATAGCCGTGTTGCAGAGCACGACTCGTGTTGTGTAAAATTCTATAAAAAATTAAAATCCTTCTAGAAGCTTCCCAAGGGGTATAAATACCCAATACTTCAATATTTTGAGGAGAGATCCGAAATCCACACTTCCACACACACCTCACACACCATTTCTTCCATTTCACACCATCATCTTCATCCATCCTTCATCCATTGGATCTACCATCATCCCACCATCAAAATCAGCATCCAATTGAAGAAAAGAAGCAAGGAAGAGAGGAAGATTGCAAAGGAAGAAAGGAGATCACCATTGAAGTGACATCAAGGGAGTTTCCATTCAATCTTTGTAGTTAAACCTTATAGTTTCATCATGTTTTGTAAGGGTCTTAATGTCTATGTTAATGTTCTTATAAATATGGTAGGCTAATCTCCCTTGTGAGATTAGCAACATGATAGTTGTTCGATAATTTTAGGATCTATGTATTTGAATTCATATGTTGATTGGGTTAATTGATTTTCTATCATTGATGCTTAAGATCTTGAGGTTTATGATGATTTGTGTGGTTTGTTGTTTTAAACATGTGATTAGATTAAAAATTCAATTGCATATTTAGGATAATTAATTGAATCATTTCATCAAACACCTCATGTGCATTATAAATTGTAAAGAGATTGAGAAGTCCTTTATTATTTAGAACCCTTTGATATGAAATATGGTTGGTTTGATTGAGAAATTGATTAATCATATGAAGGGACTCTTAATTCAAGCTTAGTACCTAGTTGGAATTGTTTGAATGAGAACCAATCATTAGTGCTTATTGAGATTAAGATCCTATTCATCTTGAGAAGGAGTTTAGGTGAATTTAGTATTGGCCCTTAGTCTAAACCCATGATCCATATGAATTTGATGCATTTATCCTAGGATTTTTACTTCTTATTGTTGTTAATCTCACTTTTGCTCAACTTGAAAAACCACTCATTTCATCATTCTATTTTGTTGCTAATCATTGCTTGCTTACTTTAATTATTTTTAATTTCTTGTTTGATCAACCAATCCCCTTGATGATTAGTCTCTATAAAATTACAATAAATGTGATCTCGCTTAAGCTCTAGCATCGACCTCCCTGTGGTTCGATAAATTATTTTAATTGGTCATCCCTACTACAAAATGACTAATCACTATCCTTATATTTTTATAAGAACTCTTGAAGTGATATGGTTTGATTCGATTGGATTGTACTTTGACTGTTTGTTTTTGGGGAGGTTCTGTATTTTGGAATTATTCTATTTTTGGTTTTATGCGATTTTCTTGTAGTTATTTTGGGTATTTTAGTTTGATTTTCATTGTTTGGATGCGATGGGAATTTGATCTTAATTGTTATGGATGTGATTTGATGTGTTGATATTTTTGATGTATGATTTGGTTTATGCATGTTATATGTTCTTGTATTGTGTGTCGATCCCTGATTAGTATGTGGTGTTTGTTTGTAGTTTTATTCTTGTTTCGGTTAGATTTGGTGGTATATTTTGGGAAGGAGTTGAGTAATTCTTGAATTTGAGCTATGATGCATTATTTGTGATAGGTGATGGCAAGCATGTTAAGGATTTTTACTAGTTAAAATTGTGACATGGATTACATAACTTGTTCAATTTTGAGAAGTATGAAGGGTAATTAGGTTTCTTTTGGTCCAAGCAAAAGCTTGTGAGACTTGAGCCTCAACAGTGCCTCCATTAATTTTTATTAGAGGACCGGTTGAACTTAGATAAACTAGAATTTGCTCATGGACTATAGGAACGAAGCCCGAATGGTTGAAATTTGTGATATGTTCTTAGGCCATCCTTGCTAAATGAAGTCATTGCCATAAATTTCCTTACCCAAACATTATCCCTAGTTAACCACTTCGAGCCTTTAAGCATATTTCTTGTGATATAGGCACAATACAAGCCATGATTACCCACTTAAACTTTATATACATAACCTTTGTGTGGGTGATTGAGGAGATAATGATTTACAAGGTTTGATGGAGAAGTTGCACAAAAGAAAGAAAGGAAATGGTAAACAAGCAAGAAAATGATGAAAAGAGCTCAAGCAAATATACATGCAACCTCAACAAAAGAGAAAGGAGCAAATCAATAAAAATATGCTCAAGGAATTCAAAAGTCGAAAAAAGAAAGCATGCAAATCAAAAGAAACTCAAGAAATCCAAGGAGTGATAATGATTAGTGCTTGTGAGTAAAGAAGAAAAAATAAAGGAAGATAGAGACGTGAAGAAGTTGAAGAAACTGATCATCTCTTTGATTATCTACACTTAAATAGTCACTTTTATCCAAATTTTCCTATCCTACCAAAGAGCCTAACATTACATCCAAAGATAAAGACATTTTTGATCACTTATTGAAGCTAGGGTGGCTTGTGAATATAGTCCATGAGCAAGCCTATGGTGAGTCGGTTCTAACCGGTTGATGAGTGATGATAAAAAATCTTACTTTATAGAGTGTTAAGTGAATTTAATAACCTATGTGAGGCTTGGATTGAAAGGGATTCGATTACTCTTTTACCGTTCCTACAATTGAACTTGTTAATCTTTCATGTTATAGGTTTGATGATGTAGAGATACTTATATGATTTGTAGTCGTTATCACTTGTGGTGTATTATGGTTTATGTTCGTTGGGTGTTCTCTAGGTGAAAAGTACTCCTCTTGTTTATCATCTTCCATTGTTCGAGGACGAACAATACCCTAAGTTTGGGGGTTGATCGTTGTCATTTTTACCTAAATTTTAGTGTCCTTATGTGTGTGTTTTCGAATGTTTTTATCCGTATTTGTGTTACTTTTTGGTGGAGTTATTGCTATTTTTGGGAAATGTGGTTTGAATTGTTAATATTGTGTAAATGAGCTTAAACATGTGTAAAATAGGCCAGGGAATGGACAAAATAGAGTCGGGAGCAAATAGGAGACGGAAGAACAGGGGTTGCTTGTACACGGGCCGTGTGCAGAACACGGCCCTGTAACACTACCACTACCACTACCACTACTACGACCACCACTACCACCACTACCACTACCACTACGACTACCACCACTACGACTACCACCACTACTACCACCACCACTACTACTACTACCACTACTACCACTACTACCACCACTACCAACAACTACTACCACCACTACTACTACCACCACTACTACCACTACTGCTACTACTACTACTACTATTACCACTACAACTACTACTACTACTACTACTACTACTACCACTACTACTACCACCACTACCACCACTACTACCACTACTACCACTACTACTACTACTACTACCTCTACTACCACTACTACCACTACTACTACTACCACTACTACCACTACTACTACTACCATTACTAACACTACTACCACTACCACCACTACCACTACTACCACTACTACTACCACCACTATCACTACCACCACTACCACCACTATCACTACCACCACTACCACTACTACTACTACCACCACTACTATCACTACTATCACCACTACTACTACCACCACTACTATCACTACTACCACCACTACCAACAACTACTACCACCACTACCAACAACTACTACCACCACTACCAATAACTACTACCACCACCACTGCTACTACCACCACTACTACTACTACTACTACTACTACCACTACCACTACCACTACCACCACTACCACCACCACCACCACCACCACCACCACAACCACCACGGCCATGACCACTACCACTACCACTACCACTACCACTACCACTACCACTACTACTACTACTAACACCACTAACACTACTACTACTGCCACTGCCACTACTACTCCTCCTACCACTGCTCCTCCTACTACTACTACCACTACCACTACTACCACTACTACTACCACTGCCACTACCACTGCCACTGTCACTAGTGGTAGTAGCAGTAGTGGTAGGAGGAGTAGTGGTAGTAGCAGTAGTGGTAGGAGGAGCAGTGGTACCACTACTACTGCTACCACTACTACCACTACTATCACTACCACTACCACTACCGCTACCACCACCACCACTGCCACTACCACTACAACTACTACTACTACTACGACTACTACTACTACTACTATACCACTACTACTAATCACCACCACCACCACCACCACCCCACCACCACCACCACCACTACAACTACTACCACCACTACCACTACCACTACTACCACTACCACTACTACTACTACTACTACTACAACTACTACCACTACCACTACTACCACTACTACTACCACTACTACCACTATCACTACTACCACTACTACCACTACTACTACTACCACTATCACTACTACTACCACCACTACTACTACTACCACCACCACCACCACTACCACTACTACCACTACCACTACCACTACTACTACTGCCACTGCCACTGCCACTACTGCTCCTCCTACCACTGCTTCTCCTACCACTACTGCTACTACCACTACTACCACTACCACTACTACCACTACTACTACTACCATTGCCACTACCACTGCCACTATTACTGTCACTGCTCCTCCTACCACTACTGCTACTACCACTACTGCTGCTACTACTACTGCTGCTACTACTACTACTGCTCCTACTACTGTTGCTCCTACTACTGCTGCTCATGCTCCCTGCTCCCTGCTCCTGCTCCCTCCTGCTGCTCCTGCTCCTGCTCCTGCTGCTGCTGCTCCCTGCTGCTGCTGCCGCCGCCGCTCCCTGCTGCTGCCATTGCCGCTCCCTGTTGCTGCTGCTGTCGTCGCCACCTGCCTGCCGCTGCTGTCTGCTACTGCTACTGTGAAGTTTAGTCCTCAGCCGAGAGGCTTTTAACATGCCTTTAACCACTTACCGAGATTAGCATTTTTGTTGCATCAAACTATGTAAATTCCTAACCAAAAATATACTGTGAAAATGTCTAATTGAATATTTCAAACAACATTCTTTCAGTAAAAGAAAGAAAAGGGTTCATGGCTTTAGAATTAATAGCACGAATAACATCCAATCCAAAAATTGAAGTAAAGCAGTAGATAATATACAGATAACTCGCAGAGAGGATGGTTCCATTATGCATAAAAGATAAAGAAGAAAGATAAAAAAAAAACACAGCAAGAAGGCACAAACCCATGAACCTTAATTAATGGGAGCAGTAAACTGAAGGAAAATTAAGCATAAAGTTGGCAGTGAATCTGAAAAATTGAACAAAATCATAACAATAAATAAAGTGGGCTGCATTATTTTCTCCCTTCCAAAGCAAAAATCAATAGGAGGTGTAGTAAATGAACAGAACAAAACTGAAAAAGGGGAAAAAAGAGCATTACCAGTTAAATTAAGTACTGAAATTGCACAGAAACGAGAAGCAGTGAAAAGTGAGGAGTAGTTTTTGAGGTTCATATTAAGTGTATTGGATTCAAATGTTTCCTCTTTTTATTGTTAAAAGGGGAAGCTATGGTGATGACGTGTCTACACTCCCATTGCTATTGCAGGGCCCAATCCCCAATCCTATGAGAAAGGCTGCGCAACCACAATTTTACTTCATACACACAATTATGATATATGCACACACTTGGAAAATACTATTTTACCCTTAATGAAAATACACCCATATACATAATCTATTCCCTCCCAAAATCCCACATTTAATCTAAACCACATTAAATCACACACCTACCTCACTTGTCACCCCCTCCCATAAACAACATTAAATCACACACCCACCTCACTTCACTTTTGAAAGTGAAAAAAAAAGAGGAAAGAAGAGAAGAAGGGAGGAAGAAGAGAAGAAGAAGGGAGGAAGAGGAGAAGAAGAGAAGATCAACCTTTACTACTAAACCTTGTGAAATGGCGGGAGGAGTGTAATCGTTTCTTAGCAACGTTGTTAGTAAGTGATTCCCTCTTCCAATTTATTTTCTAAAATTCTAGGCTTTAGTGATATGTTTGAAATTATGTAAAATATGTATAATTTTATTGTGGGTAATGTTGTGGGTAGCATGATAGTTGTTGTAGTTGGGGAAATCAACATGGGTATTTCTTAAAATTGTGAAAACGTTGATGGTAAATGAACGCAGCTTGTCGACTCTAGGTCGTCGCGAATTCAATGGCTATTCGACCAACAATGATCGACCGGTAGCCAAAATTTTGACCAGACATGGTCGAAAAATAAGGAGTATTTTGTCCACCCTTGGTCGAAACTTACTGAAAGTTTCAACCACCTCCTGTCAAAAATTTTACAAAATTTCGACCACTGGTGGTCGAACAGAATGCTATTTTTTGTCCACTTGTGGTCGAAATTTTGCAAAGTTTCATTCACTTATGGTCGAACAGTGTGTCTTTTTTGAGTTGATATTAGTCGAGCATGGGTTACATTGTTATACATAATTTGGTATATAGTGTATTTCCTATCCCTAATTATCACATATATGGTTTATTTGGTTGGGCATGTTTATAGTGTAGTAGTAGGTTGTTGTATATTATGTTTGTTATTACATAACTTGTCCCTTATACCTTAACCTACTATGCCTTATCACATATTATGTTTGTTAAACATTATTTGGTTGTTGTATATAGTGTAGAAGTTTGAGGATGCTAGCTTTATTAACTATACATTATCACATATATGTAGTTGAGCATCATTTAAATTTTTTTCGCAGATAGATATCGCCAATGTAATCCCCCCACTGCATCCAATAGACGAAGATGGATGAGGGTTGATCACGATGTAATGCATCAAGATGCTCCACAACCACAACCAAATTCAATTCCTCTTCCCGAGCCAATGCATCACGACGAGCTAGAAGCACAACCTCAACCCATTCATGATCCACAACAAATTTGTGCTTCGTGGATGTGCAAAGAATAAGTCTCTAACTTCTTCACCACATATTGCAACTAAAAGCGACCGCCACGATCAGCAATTCTATTTTTTGACGATAATTGTATATAGTCCGTATTGTAGTCTTGTTACCGGGGAATTTATATTTTAGAAGCTCTATCACATTCTTTGGGCGGACATCTTGGAGTGACATATCAATCACAAATTTTTCCTCCTCCTTCTTAAGCCTCCCTGCATAGGCATGCCCCTCCAAATAATTGTCAATCGAGTGCTTATGAGCACCGTTAACAACCTCCAACGCCCAAGCTCCGCCCTTCTCTAATTCTCCCCCCAAGCAAAAAGGGGCAATTACATTTCTTTATACCCGTCTCTCTCTTTTTTACTTTGTTCTTACTTGTACCCTTCACCTCTCGTTCCTTTTCTGGATCTATCTCCTTGTATCAATTTATTTTGGCCTTAAACTCTCTATACTTTCCACCACATTCACAACCTAAAAATACCCTTCCTTTTTTTCCTCCTCCTCCATCATTATCGGAGCGTTTCACTACAACCACCATCTGATTATCTAAACCAATACTTCGAGCCCAGTTTATCAAATTCTCTCTAGTATTAAACCATTGATGAGTTTCGAATAAGTCAGTGTAATCCTCAACGACACAAACATCTATACTAAGCTCATTCCTCAAGAAGATGGTACTGCATTTAGTAGAAGGAAATGATTCCTACGTACAAAAGAAAGGGGTTAACATTGAAAAATAAGTAAAGTGCTGAAAAAATACACATTGTTTGACAGAAAGTTGTCGAAAAAATTGAAAAAAATCAACCAACTATGGTCAAAATATTTTAAAACTTTTGACCACGTATGGTCGAATTTATCAAAAAATTTCGACCACCTATGGTCGAAATTATTCAAAATTTCGACCACTCTTGGTCGACTACAACTAAAAATTTTGACCATCTCTGGTCGAACACATTAAAAATTTCGACTCTTGTTAGTCGAACAATTCAGCGACGGGGAGAAAAAATACGAAAAAAAATATTTTAATCAGTGTAAACATGTAAATATACATACCTTTACGTCCTTAGGTGTTTCTTCTTCCGTCATGATGACCGTGTGGTCAAATGTTAGTATTTATAGATGGGGAGAAAATCTAAGGTTTTAAATGTTGGAGGAAGAAGATATGGAAGAAGAAGTGGGTGGGTGTGAGTTTTGTTGCTCAAATGTTTTATGTGAATATGATGTGTGTGTATTTATGTTTATATTGAATTGTTATTGTTAAAGTGTTTGGTTTGTGTATGTTGTAGTATTTATTATTTTAGGAATAATATATTGTATTAAATGTGTGTATGTCAAAAGGGTAATTTAGTAATTTAGTATATGTATTTATTAATTTAAAATTCAAGTGGGTGTATGGAAGTAAAACCGTTCGTGCAAATAGCCGCGGCCTATGAGAAAATATGGTCACTAATGGAGTCACTTCTTTTATATAATTTTTTCTTTTTTTAATTCTTTTTATTAATTAATTTTTAATAATAACGATTATCTTTATATATACTATATATAGTTTATTTATTTTTGAGATTAATTACTCATAGGTACACACTTTATACCCCTAATTAGGGATGGTAATGGGACGGGTATATTCGGGTACCCGGTCTACCCGAACCCTAATGGGTAGAGTACGGGTAGTTGTAAATGGGTTTGGGACGGATACGGGTAGTAGTGAAAAATACCATTAGGGTTTGGGACCGGTGCCTGAAATACCCGCGGATAACCCAATTACATATATATTTTTTTATAAAATTAAATATATATTATATAATTTATATATGATATGATATTTTATATATTTAATTAATAGTTATAAGTATTATTTAATCATATTTATTGAATATTTATTTAAAATAATACAATTTATATTATATTTATTTTATATTTAATTAATAATAATGTAATTTTTATTATTATACTTATTTATACAATAAAAAATATAAATATATATATAATAAATAAATATTAAATGGGTATGGGCACTCGCGGATATTGATAAACGGTAATGGGATGGATACGGATATCATAATAAATTTTTTAAATAGAACGGATACGAATACGGGTAGTTATTTTTTAATCGGATACGGATACGGGTACCCCAAAATAAGCGGGTACCCTACCCTTTGTCATCCCTACACTATTAGATACATTAATTTAAAATAATTACTATTACATACAAAATATTAAATTAAAATACCAGTTATAACCTTAAACCCATACACTTTTAAACCACAAACCCTAACTCTCACCCACCGCCGGACCTCCGCCGTCGATCGCCGGAAAATTCCGTACAGTCACCGAAAAATTCTGTACCGCTGGCGGCCGGTCACCGGAAAATTCCATATAGCCAGCGACCGGTCACCCAAAAATTCCATACAATCATCGGAAAATTCCGTAACGCCAGCGGCCGATCGTCGAAAAATTTCGTACCGCCGCCGCCGGAGCTTCGCCGGACCACCATACTTTTTTGATGCACATATTTTTTTCTGCACACACTTTTGTTACTTCACGAACTCTTGCTGCACACAATATTTATGTGCAGCATATTGTAGAGGTAATATTGGAATATCACTATATATTTTTGTAGTTAGTAATAATAGTTTTGTATGTTTGTATCTCATAGTATTTAAGGGTTTTTTTTGTGTACCTAGTAGTAATCCTCCCTTATTTTAATAATAAAATACACTTTAAAAGTCAAAATTGAACCAATTTTTAATCTATACCATTGATTTTGATTACTAACTCTTTTTAATCTCATCCGTTTATCACATTATCAATTTCATTCATCCATCACAATTATGATATTAGATTTTGACCATTGATTTTTTTGTCATAATAATGATACCTTATTTAATTTAAAATAATACTCCTTATTTAAAATGATTTCTTATATATGTGCTTAATATTATTTTTTCATTAAATATAATACAAAACTACTAATTTTAATTATTTCAAATTATTATGTTAAGGGTCCATTACTACTAAGTATATTTTATACTATATTATTACTGATAGATACATTATCCTAAAAATATTATTAATTAATACATTACTAATTAGATAAATGTCCTTCCTATCCTTAATTATCCTAAAACTTGAAACTCTACCATCTATAGTAATATAAAAGCAAAATAAATTTGCTTAATTCTGACCAACTTTGATTAATTTTGACTGGTCTTTTCACTTATGAAATTCAATTTTTTAATCTTGGCCATTAACTAATCAAACTCTAATCTTAACCATTGATTATGATTTATTCATTTAATCTTGGCCATTTATAATGTTTTGTAGAATATATATATATATATATATATATATATATATATATATATATATATATATATATATATATATATATATATATATATATATATATATATATATATATATATATATATATATATAACTATTTTATAAATTGTATGTATACTATTTTTTTATTTCTTTATTTTTTTATAACAAATAATGAACCATTTCATATATAGCTAAGATCTCTTAGAATCAAAATTCTCTATTTTAGCTATTTAATAACTCTTTAGAGTTTGGTTTTCAATTTTTCCTTTAATATGTATTGAAAAATTAGGCAAAATTAATCAAACTCTAATCTTAACCATTAATTACTATGTATCCTTTTAATCTTGGCCATTTATGATATTTTTTAGAATTTATATATTTTTTTAACTATTTTATAAATTGTATGTGCACTATTTTTTTTATTTTTATATTTTTTTATAACAAATAATGGACCATTTCATATATAGCTAAGATCTCTAGAATCAAAATTCTCTATTTTTGCTATTTAATATCTTTTTAGAGTTTGGTTTTCAATTTTCCTTTAATATGCATTGAAAAATTAGGCAAAATTAATCAAATTCTAAATTTAACCATTAATTACTATTTATCCTTTTAATCTTGGCCATTTATGATGTTTTTGTAGAATTTATATATTTATTAAACTATTTTATAAATTGTATGTGTACTCTTTTTTATTTATTTCTTTATTTTTTTTATAACAAATAATGAACCATTTCATATATATATATATATATATATAGCTAAGATTTCTTAGAATCATAATTCACTATTTTAGTTATTTAATAACTTTTTTAGAGTTTGGTTTTCAATTTTTCCTTTAATATGCATTGAAAAATTAGGCAAGTATCTTCTATGATATTAATATATATTAATGTATGTATTCTGATTGCATATCATATTTTTGATAGTTGAGAACTATACACACACACACACACACACACACACACACACACATATATATATATATATATATATATATATATATATATATATATATATATATATATATATATATATATATATATATATATATATATATATATATATATATATATATATATATATATACGGGTACAAGTGATGTATATTTACTGAATATGGGTTACGGTGATAGATATTTCTCTTTGGTAATTCATTTGATAACTTTGATCACCCTTTCTCAGTAGTTATATTTCTTTCATTTTTATATTTTTTTGCTTCGTTTGCAGGATAATATTCATCGATAAAGTACAAACCAGTAAATTTGGTAGAGTTTGTAAAATGTCAACTTTCAAAAGCCATGTTGTAGGTACAAGTGATACGGATATGGGTGATGCACATTAAGCTGAACACAGGTACATGTGATGGATATTTTTGTTCGATAATGCCTTTGATTTATCTTTTTAAAATTCTCTATTTTATCTTTTTAATAACTTTTTAGAGTTTGATTTTTCTATTTTTCCATTAATATATACATTGAAAAGTAGGGCAAGTATCTTCTATGACATTAATGTATGTTAATATTTGTATTCTAATTGCATATCATATTTTTGTTAGTTCAAAATTACACACACACACACATATATGTGTGTGTTGTGTTTGAATTGTATAAATATTATATTTTTATGTTGAAACATTTACTTAATATATATAAATTTAGATACGAGTACGGGTGATGGACATTTATTGAATACGGGTGAGGGTGACGTATTTCTCTTTGGTATTGCATTTAATAACCCTTCGATCACCCTTTATCAAAAGTTGTATTTTCTTTCGTTTTTATTTTTTTCTGTGTTTCCTTTGCAGGATCATATTCACTGATTATTCATTGGTAAAGTACGAACCAGTAAGTTTTGATAGGGTTTGTAAAATGTCAACTTTCAAAAGTCATGTCGTAGGTATGAGTGATACAGATATGGATATGATGGACATTATGCTGAATACGGGAACAAGTGATGGATATTTTTTTTTCGGTAATGTCTTTGATAATCCTTCGATCATCCATTCTCTATAGTTATACTTTCTTTCATTTTTATATTATTTGTTTCCATTGCAGTTTCATATTCATTGATTATCTACCTAAAAAATCTAAACGAGTAAGTTTGTTTGGTAGAATTTGTAAGATGCCAACTTTCAAAAGCTATGTTCTAGATACGGGTGATATGGGTACGGGTGATGGACATTTACTAATATGGGTGCGGGTGATGGATATTTCTATTTGATAATAACTTTGATAACCCTTCGATCACTATTTTTCTGTAGTTATATTTTCTTACATTTTTATGTTTTAAGTTTCCTTTGCAGGTTCATATTCATCGACTATCCATTAGTAAACTCCAAACCAGTAAGTTTGCTAGAATTTATAAAATGTCAACTTTCAAAAGTCATGTTGTAGGTACGGGTGATCGATATTTTTATTTGGAAATAGCTTTGATAACCTTTCGATGACCCTTTCTTTGAGTTATATTTTCATTTATTATTATATTTTTGTGTTTTCTTTGCAGGTCCATTTTCATTGATTATCCATTGATAAAGCTTGAACAATTAAATTTGTAAAATGTCAACTTTTAAAAGCTATGTTGTAGATATAGGTCTACGGGTACGGGTAGTGATGGTCATTTAGCTGAATAAAAATACGAGGGATTTACATTTTGGTTTGGTAATGGCTTTGATAACCCTCCGATTACCATTTCTCTATAGTCAGTTTTATAGAATTTATATTTTTAATCTATTTTATAAATTGTAAGTGTATCTCCTTTTTTAATTATTAATTTTTTATTTTCTTCATAATAGAGAATGAGACATATTTCAGGTTATGGCTCATTTCAAAATGCAATATGAAATTGTGTTTGGATTTAGGATTTTAGGAGTATTTTAGTTTTTTCTACAATAAATAAAGGATAAATTATATTAAGTGTGTTGTCAGTGGTGCTATTTCTATATTTAAATACATATATGGACAATTATATTTACTTTTTTTTTTCAAAATATTTCTGGTGAATGTATTATAATACTTAGACATGTGTTTTAATATTGAATTATGGAGACAAGCGTATGAACCAATCATTAAATTTTATTTTTTCATCATTTATGTTGATGCTTTCCATGACGATGTCATCTTGCAACGAATTTGAAAATTTGAAATTTTCTCCTAATTAATATTAAATAGAGAAAATCAATCTTTTAATATTAATTATAACGAAAAAAGAAACCAACAAAAAAGAATATAAGAAGTAGAACGGAATGTACTTTGAATGGTTCTAAAAAAAACACAAAAAAGGGTATATGCACGACTGCGTATAAAAAAAATACTCTATTGATTCCAAGAAAATTCTATTAACATTATAAGAAGAAGAAAATTGTATATACAAAAATGTTTCAAAATTTTCGCTGTCCGCGCAACGCGCGACCGGGTAAATGCTAGTGATAAATTAAGATCAAAACTGTAAAGTAACCCTTCATTTGGTAGAGGAGAGTAGAAAAGTTGGTATTAAGGGGGTTGGTATTATGGAGGGTAGAATAAGTAAGTAATATTAATATGGTATACTTGTTTGGTAGATTGTATTAATATTTATTATTAATATAATAGTGTGTTTGGTAGGGGTTACAAAATATTATAAAGAGGGACACATTTACGAAAATGACCTCGGTGTGAAAGTGTTATTACCACTACATTCCAATATATAAGTAAATGGTATGATAACTGTTCAGTTTCCAATTAAGGCACAAACCACTCTCTTCAACTTTGAAGCCTCTTCGTGTATTTCGACATCAGCTTAAGGTTTCGATTTCAATGTAGAAAGAACATTTCCTGCGACGCCGTCCTTGACTCATCAACGTGGCTCCATTTTCAGTAAGTTTTATTTTTTTAGTCTTTTAATTTTTTGATTTAGATCTAGGATTCTGTTGTGCATACTCAAATTATTTTGCAATGTATCCATGAAACCCTCATATACAAAATTCCTCCTTTCTCTCCCATAAATGTAAAGTGTGGTATTTTGCAATCTAGGTTTTTTTATTTAGATCTAGGGTTTTGTTGTGCATACACAAATTTGAGATAAAATGTGATTTTTCTTCCACACATTTAATTTTCTCAGAAATTTCAGAACTGTAGCCTTTTTAAAATATGGTTAATTCCACTAGTGTCTTATCGTAGTGGGAGGATTGTTCGACAACTCGTAAGATATATCTTTTGGGAGAGTCGTGAGACTTGGTCCCTAGTAAACATGGAATTAACCCACGGGTGCGACAAAGCACTACAAAATAAAATGCGATATCTTAGCAAGATGCAATGATTTCTGGAATAGAATCTATGAATTCTAAATTAGTTTGGGCAGCTTGTAGGACCGCTAAATGTCGTAAAATCCATTGGATGCTGGCATACAAAAATAAAAGAGGATCATATGGTAAGGTGAAAATCTTGGAAGCAAAGCTTGTTGCGAAAAGGTATATTCAGAAAGAAAGGGTTCAATTATGAGAAAACTTGTTCGCCGGTAGCTATGCCTATGTCGATCCCGATTCTTTTTGTTGCTACTCATATGAAATATGAGGAATAGTAAATAGATGTCAAGACAGCTTTCCTGATTGGAAGTCATGAGGAAAACATCTATGTGAAGCAACCAGAGGGATTCATTGAAAAGGACTAAGAGCATTTTTGGTGTAAGCTTAAAAGTGTCCATCCTTGGACTAAAGCGAGCTTCAAGATCATGAAATATCCGTTTTGATGAGGAAATCTAGGCATATGGATTTATTCAATGCACGGATGTGTCTTGTGTATTAAAAAGAGTGACGGAAATGTGGTGGTATTTCTTGTACTATACGTAGATAGTATCTTGCTCATTGGAGACAATGAAAGAGTATTTTCGGGCGTATGTGGTATGGTTTATAAAGCGGTATGAAATGAAGGACTTAAGAAAAGCAGGATATATCCTTACGATCATGATGATCACAAGATAGGATATTGTGCTTATCTCAAGCTTCACTCGTTTTAGCATGTGTCTTTTTTTAAGACACAAAAAACTGACAAAAACCTCCGAATTGAGTGATTTTTACGCTCACGCGATCCTCTCTTACTTGGCTTTCTATAAATATAAAGAACTGACAAAAACTCCAAGAATTGAATCTGTAACAAGCCACGGAAAATAGCACATCTGTTTTGTTCGGCACAGCTCACGCGACGTCACCACTTTGCTCATAACTTCCTCGTTCGGACTCCGAATGGGGTGTTCTTTATGCCAAAACGACTCTCTCTTCAGTGGCTTTCCAATCATGTATCAAATTACCAGTTTCGAGCTCCACACAAACACAGAAAAATTATGAAAATTGGACGTGCGTTTTCAGCATTCTTGCACAAATCGCACCTTTTCTCCAACTTTACACTTTTGGTCATTTTTCTACCTAAAACACAATAAAACACCTCAAGTGCACATTTTTCTCACATTTATCGAATATAAGACACTTGTGCTAATATATTATAAGAATATCAATCAAATAGGTGTTAAATTAGACACTCAAACATGCTAATTTCGACTCTCATCAATCCCCCAAACTTACCCGTTGCTCGTCCCGAGGCAACAAAATAAAAATAAAGATTGAGAGAGAGTAAGAAACTTAGCAGGGAAACAAGGACTATGACCATATACCCCTTTTCAAATTACAATTGTCCTCAACTTAGATTATGCAACTCTCATTACATGTAATAATTAAATCCATAGCATACAAGTTAAGACAATTACCACCAATTCAAATGCTCCATTCACATGTTCTCACAGGAAGTATATCACTCGCACTCAAGTGTAGAAGATGTACACTTATGAGTTAAGGTGTTTACGCTCAAATTCAATCTAAGTGCATGCGTAACCATAAGCTTGCCTATTGTCTCAACTCTCCTTTTACTTGTAGCTAGTAAATTATGTATCAAAAAGGTCTTTTATTAGGTTTTAATATAGGCTCTTTGGAATAGGTGGAAAATATATGGATAAGTGACTCAAAACTTGGATCAATCAAGCTGCAGTCTCTCTAAATCTTTATTTTTTTCCTTATCACTTCAATTAAGCACAATACTCTTCCGTCTTCCTCCTTCAAGCACAACATATTTTTTCCAACAATTTCTAGCTCTTCAACTCCATCATTCTCCTTTTCTTCACTTTTTTTTCTTTATTTTTTATCTTTTGAGGTACCAGTTTCGGGCACTACCTCTCACATCCTCCATAGGGTACTAGATTTAAGCACTACCCTAGGGTATTTGTTTCAATAGAGTATTAGAATTAAGCACTACTCAACGAATTTTTCTTCTCATCCTTAAGATTCTTCCTTCATCATCCCTCAAATCACCACTCTCTTCAATTAAGCTTTATTGGCTATCAAAAGAATGGATTTAAAAGGCTCAAATGGGTTGACTAGGGATTAAATGAATTCAAGTATAGTATATGGGAAAATATGGGTTAAATATCAAAGATGGCCTAATATCATTTCCATAACCCGCTAAACTAATCTTGAATATTCAATAAGACTCAAGGCAAGTTCTAGAATACACACACAAGAATGATACTCACCAGAAAAGGAAATGTCATGTGATTATATAAAATGATCAATAAGGCTCAAAAGCTCACATGGGTTTTAACAAGTAACAGAACACTTTTCATGGTAAGCAATATCCCACAAGTACACATAGAACTTCATATCACAATATAACTCAAGTACCACTACAAGAAAATAGGTTTTTAGCCACACATAATATGTGTAGTTAATAGATAAGTATGTGTGAACAATATCTTTTACTCACACATATTATAAGTGTTTATATGTGTCAGTATAATTGTGTTGATAAATATTTTTACCTACACATTATTTATGAGTAAGTGAATCTTAAACCTTTACCTACACTTATATGTGTCAACAAACATGAATTTTATGTGACACGAATTCCTTTGATCAAGTCACAATTATGACGTGGACGGTGACGTGGACGACGGCAATGACGTGGATGCCAATGTGGACACTAATGTGGATGCTGACGTGGACTGTGATGTGGACAGGGATGATGGCGTGGACAATGACGTGGATTGTGACATGGATTGTGACGTGGACTCTACCTATGACGTGTCCGATGGCATGGCTCCATGATGAATTGACACGTGTCAACAATTATGTGTGGCAAAATTAATATTATGTGTGGGTAAATTTCAATATTATTTGTGGTAAAAGACACTTATGTGTAGAAAAATTAAAGATTTATGTGTAGCTAATAATATAACATAATTTTAAATAAAATAAAATTTTAATAAAATCAAATAAAATAAAATTATTTACAATTCAACACATATAAATGTACACTATTTTAACATGAATCATAAATTTAAAAGTACCAATCATAAAAATTACAATTCAATAGTCAAGAAAATATATCTTAAATAAAATCCACGTATTATTCTAATTAAAGTCTAAATAAAATAAACCTAAGAGTGAAATCATATCCATCATTATATCTATCAAATGAGTTGTCAGAATCATTCTCATCTTGGGTTGTGTAGTCATATGGTTTAAAAGACTGGTCTGATGGTATACTTGATAACCGTGAAGCAAGAATGATATTCTCTTCAATTAACACATTTTGCAATGTTATGTGGCTATCTTCAAGCTCTTCAACACGAGATTTATAATGATTCAACTCATTAAGTAATTGATTACATGTCGGACATTGTGGATCATTATTGTTGCATGAGGCCTTTGACTTACTAGGAGAACATCCCAACCAACCAAATGCACAGACTGTCGCCCAAGAACCTTTTCTAATATTTCTTTATCAGTCATTTTCTCAGGAGTATTATCTCTTCTTAACTGCAGCATTTCTTCATGTCAATAAAATATTATCAAGGGCATATTAGACATGCTTGATGAATCAACTTTACAACAATAAGAAAGGAAAGAAAAGTCCTCCAATCTAAAAATGGGAAAGTCAAAAGGCGTTATAATTAAAAAAAACATAACGACGGTTTAAAAAATACTTTAGAATTTTGGCAAAAATGAGACCTACTAGAAGGATTTGAAACTTCTACGTGATGCCCACCACGTCCACCTTGCCTACGACGTCCTCCTCTTGTAATTTTCATATAATAAATAACTGCGAAATTAATGTTCAATCATAGGAAAACTGAAACAATAATTTACCAGCATTGTTATTCTTTAACCATTGATGATCTATATCTATAAAATAACTATAAATAAATAATAAAAAAGTTGTTGCAGTAACTGTATATATAATTAAAAAGTTATTAATAAAATTAAATCATCTCGATTTTACCTTTACTTATGCACACCACAAATATATATTAGGTGCAGAACACTCTTTTATTTTATTTTCAATTTCTCAATGCATACATATAATTCGTATCACAGAATTCAGATCTCATTCCGTAAAACGATATCATACAAGTATCCCAATATATTTCTACTAAGTGTATTACCCAATCAAAACAAAACCAACGAAGAACAGCACTAACAAAACCCATAATAATTAAAATATTAATTTCAAAATATTTCATGTTATTTCAAGTAAAATAAAAAGTGGATTCTCTTAATCGTAACGGAGATTAGACTAAATCTACTGACCTTTTTTTTAGTTGAATGTACCGCACTTTGACAATACTTCTGCACTACTTCTGCTCCTTGGCACTTCTTTTATGAGAGGAATTGACAATTTTTGAAGATTTATGAATCGTAGAAATCTTTTGCAATGGATTTTGAATCTACTTCTGCTCCTTGGCACTTCTTTTAGGAGAGGAATTGACAATTTTTGAAGATGTATGAATCGCAGAAATTTTTTGCTATGGGTTTTGAATTTAGAGTACGAATGATGAAAGATATATCATCTATGAAATTTTGGGTTTGTTGAGAAGGAAAATATATAATATATATGGAATAGATATAAGGAAGACAGAAGATTTGAGAAATCTCCAACTCTCTCTAGGAAAAAGGAGCGCGGATTAATAATTGAGATTACCGCCCAATCCCTTCATTATTATTTTAATATTAAATTTATTATTTATTTATATATATAAGATAAATCTTTAAATTAATTTATCCTCTAATCAAAATTTATATTATAACTTTTATTATTAAAGAAAAATCCTGAACAATTTTAAAAAAATATATTTTTATAAGATTTTTTATTTCATTTTTTTTTAATTTGTAGTATTATTTAGCCCTAAATTAATTTAATATAATTTGATGAATGTGATGTTTTTTTATTATAAGAAAATAAAATATCCTAATTACCTTTCTCAATTATTTAATGTATACATCCAATATAGTTGCTCAAAAAATTCAAATAAAACATAATAATTGATCTAATAAAACCTGGCAAATTCATATATTCGTCAAACTAAACCAAGCAAACCATATATACACTTTATTTAAGCTAACATATTGATATAATAATATATTAATAAAAAAATTATCCTCAATTAATAAAAAGTTATAATAATGCAATTAATTATTTCACATAACATTTATAGTAAGATAAGAAGTAAAAATATTTGTAAAGAAAAGTGATGGAATCTTTAATTAAAAATTATACTCCGTAACTAATAAAACAGTTATAAATATATTTCACTGTATAATGTTTTTATAAGTTATTATTATTATTACGCAAAAGTTCCTGTGCACCCGGGCGCATGGAACACATTTTGTGCGTCTTTAGAAATTTGTGTTAAATTGTATACACTTTAGTATACGTATGTGTACATTTTATTTTCTAAAGAAAATTATTGTGTGTATGAACAACACTCCGTGCGCCTTTAGAATTTTGTGTTAAATTGTGTACTCTTTAGTATAAAAATATGTTCCCATTATTTTCTAAAGAAAAAAAATATTAATGAAAAGTGTATACCCTTTAGAACAAAATGGTGTAGCTTTTATTAATTAAAGTATATACCCTTTAGACCAAAGCAATGTACCCTTACTCATAATAATACTAAATTTCAAAACACGCACGGAATGTGTTCCCGTGCGCACGCAAGCCTCACTCTTATTATTATTATTATTATTATTATTATTATTATTATTATTATTAGGCGCAAACTTGTGTAAGAAAAATAATAAGTGATAATCATTGAAAAGTTATACTCAATGAATAAGAATTGATTAGAGCTGTCAAAACGGATTAGGCCCGCGGGCTGGCCCGTCCCCGCCTCTAAAAATGTGGGTTGGACAGTAAAATTTACAGCCCGTTTGGAGGCGGGCCTAAACGGGTTGGCCCAAACGGGGGCGGGCCTAGGCGGGCTCAACCCAAACGGGTGCGGGTTGGTCCGTTTGGGCCCGCCATAATTTTTTTTCCTATTGGTCTAGTATATTCCAAATATTTATTGTTCCTT
Organism: Pogostemon cablin; assembly: GCA_023678885.1. NCBI lineage: Eukaryota > Viridiplantae > Streptophyta > Magnoliopsida > Lamiales > Lamiaceae > Pogostemon > Pogostemon cablin. The sequence goes on from CM042967.1 coordinate 25,023,421, forward strand.
CTTTTGATCATTTTTTAAATAATAAATTAAATTATAAGATGAATACACTACTTACTCCTATTTTGTAACGTAGATTAGCATACAAAAAATTTGTAAATAAATTTAAGTCATAATTTTTTTATTTGAATTTATTTTTAATTTTTGAAATTTTAATATATAAATGTATATATGAATTAAGCAAATGCAAATGATAAATACTTAAGATATCTAATCCTTTGAAAATTGAAGAGAATATAATTGATCAACATGAAAATTGAAATGTTTATATTATGATGTTATATTTGATGAGTCTTAAAAACAACTTTATATTTATGTTTTGAGTTTTGTGATTGACCTTTAAAACTAGTAAACTTTTTGTGATTTAATTTGTGTTATTTGAGGATAATTAGACTTACATTGTTTTATTTATATATAGTTAGTAAACTTTATGTTGTTGATTAATGATCTTTGTTTATGTTTAATTGTTCATGGGGCTATTTTGTAAAATCTATATTTATATTTTAATGATATAATTTACATTATAGTATTTTGTAAGAGCTTCCATCATTTTAATATTTCATTTTCAAATAATAAAAATTATATTAACATCGTAAAAAAAAAAAGTTGGCCCGCCATAACCCGCAATCCGCCTCTAAATGGGTTGGGTTTCATATTTTGGGCCCGCCACCCGCCTAGGCCAGCCCCGCCAAAGCCCGCCAAATGGCGGGTTGAGGCGGGTTTTTGGCCGGCCCGCCCCACCGGCCCATTTTGACACCTCTGGAATTGATATTAGTGATGTGAATAATTTCATGAACATGAATTTAAAATTTAAATAAAAATTATAACATTCTAAAAAAAATTTGATAACGTCGTGTGACTAATTATAAAAAAATATAAAAAGATATCACTGTTAAATGATCTTACACAAGTACTATAGCCCTATACATTAAGTATGTAATTTCAACTTTAAAAAAAAAAAAATTTTGGGTAGATTATATATTCTCTTAAATTTTTTATGTAATTTCATTTTAAAGATATTTTTTAAAATATTCATTTTATGTACTTACATTTCTTCATATTTTAGAGTATATTTATAAATATTTTCTTAAAAATAATATAATGTATTTTGTTATATATAAACACAAATATAAAACCCGCTAAAACCCGCATGGAAGACATGTAGAATTATAATTTTTAAAAGATATAATTTAAATTTTTTTTTTCAGATAAATATTAAAAAGTATTTTTTAAAAAAGCTCTTATTACTCTTCAATAAGTTATAATTTTTAATAAAATTTAAAGTATTGTTAAAAAAATACTCTCCCCGTCCCACCGGAAATTTTCTATTTTATTATATTGGGTGTCTCATTCAAAGATATTCATTTTCCTCTTTTATTAAAAGGGTCCCACAAATGACCAACGATTCACTATTAATACAAATACTCACTTCATATAAAATAATAATACTCATTAAACTATGCACAAAAAACAAACAGTTACCTTTGCTTGGGACAGAGGAACAAATTTCTTGTTCCTCTCGAGAATTGGAGTATTGGACCATCATTTTCTAAAACTTGATGAAAATTTAATCCACCTAAAATAATAAAGAAATATTAAATAAATAATTTATTTTTAAAAAAATTAATTAATAAAAATGTTCTGTCTCCCTACAATAATAAAAGATATTAGATAAATAATTTATATTAAAAAAAATCCAAGACGAGAATATATACTTGAATTAAACTTATTAAAGATTTATCTTTAATTATTACTTAACATAATTTTTTCTCATATATTAAAGATAGATTTATCTTTATATTATATGTTGTGTGGGACCATTTCACATGAGACTGTTTTACATTTTGTCACTTTTCATTAATATTATAATGGTTCATAAAATAATATAATCACTTTTCATTAATTGAATTTTACTTTTCGTTATAAAATTACTTTTTGTCCGTCTACCTTATATGAGATGTATCACACAAGTCTTTGTCTTTCATCAATTAAACCATTAATTTTATCCTCCTATAATTATAATTATAACTAATAAAAAATAACAATTTAAATATAAAAAATGAATAATTATTATAAATATTAATCTAAACCACAATTGGGTAAAATCTAATAATTAAATAAAAATATATACTATTTGATATATATATATATATATATATATATATATATATATATATATATTAAAAAAATAAGTAGATAAATATAAATATATTAAAGATATATCAAATAAGGAAAATTTTATTAATTTCATTTAACTCTATCTTAATTTAATAAAATATGGAATATTAAATTTAAAATATATATATTATATAAATGTTTTTAACTTAAAAATCATTGTATTAATTAAAAATACCATAGAAAGATTAATTTAAAAATAATAATGATAATGATTGCTTTAAAAAAATACATACAATTTTGACAACAAATTTTAGTTCGTATTTTATATTCAAGGGTATATATTTAATTATAAATATATAATATATTTTATTTATAATTTTATATTCACACTACACACACGAGTTATACACTGGTATACTATTTCTAAATATGTTGGACAAATCAGACGATATTAATGATTAGGATATTTTATAGTCAATTAATAAATACAATTAAAAAATCATACCATTTAAAATTTCTACACTGCAATCTTTAACATTCATTTTAAATTTCTAATTCCTTGAAACAAATCGAACGTTCAATATTTAAGTTCTACACGTCATAATATATATACATTATTTAGTAGTACATACTACTATCTATAGGTTGGTGTTCACTTTATAATATTTTCATTTTTAATTTTTTACTTTTAGAATTACAATATAATTGATATAATATATATATATATATATATATATATATATATATATATATTATAATCATATATGTCTAAACTAAAATCATAAAACATATATTGATTATGAATTTTTTTAATTAAATTTAAATAAATTTATATATATATATATATATATTTAAATGTAATTAAATATAATATTTATTAATTATACCTAAATAAAATATATAATTTTATGTTGGTGAAATATATATTTATATTTACAAGTCAATCACCTGTAAAAGTCATGATCAATTTTTAGTTACACATTATCACATATATAATTATGTGAAGGTAAATACTATATTATTAACCATACATAAATTACATTTAAATTTATGTGTGGTGATATTAAGAATATGTATTGCCACATCAGCCAAAATACAAAAAATAATTGCATATCACAGTTTCCAAAAAATTCGCAATTAATATCGTAAATATGAGGAGTTGTTAATTATATTTAGCCACGCATATTAAATGTAGGATGCTAAGTTAAAAAGGCTCAAATCATTACTCACACATTTCAGAGTTATGTGTCACAATTTAACCACACATTATAATGTGTGGCAATTTATGTGTGGCTAAAAACCCAATTTCTTGTAGTGTACACTTCATTCATCAATTTCAAGAGCATATGAATTTCAGGCACAATTTAAAAATATAAGCTCATGTGGATCATAACCATGAACTCAATCATTCCACTCCATGAATTAAAAGCACATATAAAAATTAGGAAAAGGAAACGAGGGCATCTGATTTATCTTCAACATATGAACGAGCTCCTCAGCGTAGAACTCATCTTGCCACTCTTCTACCTTTTTCTATCATCAAAGCTCAAACAAACTCATCATCACAAGATTCATCAATAATAAAATAGGAGAACTATAAGAAAGAATTAATTAACTATCTAATCGACTCCACACACTAAAAACACCACTGAACACTAAGCAAATTGTAAAAAATCGACACATCAAAACTGATTAAAGTTTCAACATATCGCAAAAAATCAACTCCCCTAGCAAACATTATAAAGAAAAGATTATACTCTTGGTGCTTCATGAGGTAAGTACATCACACCCCCAAACTTAGTAAAAACGTAAGTTGAAAATAAGTTTGAAAAAGATGTAATTGCCGAATAGTAAGCACCTCAAATACAAAAATTTCTTATTCACACTAAAGAAATAAAGCAATAAAACGGAAGGGAAAGCCCCCAATAGGCGCTCATATTTAACGTCGAAGAGTCACGACGGATTACCGCTTTGTCGACTACTTGATCAGAGGATGGTCTTGTCGCATCCTCACTTTTAAATATTTTATTTTCCTCTTCTTGTCTACACTCAGCACCTCACCTTTCTTGGTTACAAGAATATGATCCTCAGAATCTCCTTCCTCCCATGACTGTCTAAACTCCTCCTTGTCAATCTTCCACTTAAATTTAGAATCATATGCCTTAGAAAAATTAAGATTAAACAAGTTAGAAACCACATCAATGTTCTTGCACGATTGAGTCTCGATGGGCATCTTCATTGCTTGATCAAGAGAGAAAACCACATCTTCATTATCCATCTGCAGTCTAAGCTTCTCGGCTCTCAACCTCCTTGCTCTTTCTCACTTTTTCTCAAGTATAAGCTCAGTATTCTGCTCTTGGGATGGCACTGCAGTGGCATCAACATCATGAGGAGCATTCGGTGCAGAAACAGGTGCGTTTTGGATTGGTTGGACCTGGATTCAATCAGGGGTACTAGTCGAACCGAGCTCCTGAAAGTCCACTCTCACTTTGCAATTTATGTTCGACCTGGGTTCGACCAGGGGTACTGGTCGAACCAACTCCTCCCAGGTCGAATCAGCTCTCTGGATGATTTCTGACTTCCGGTTTGACCTCGGTTTGACCAGAGGTCCTGGTCGAATCGACTGGGTTTAGGTCAAATCGACTGGGTTTAGGTCGAATTGAGCTTCTGACGAAACAGAGTGCTCTGGATGATTGGATTCGACCTGGATTCAACCAGTTGGCCTGGTCGAATCGGCTCTCCCCAAGTCGAATCGACGCTCCGCTACTTTCGAAACACGTCCAGTAGGCCAATTCGACCTCCCCTGTTCGATTTGACCTGTGTTGTTGGTCGAATCGAAGTCGAATTGAGCCTCTGATGTGTGTAATTTCGCTTTCGGCCTCAAAGGCCCTTCATACTGTGTTCCAGACCTTAACGTGATGGCTTTATTCTCCAATTTTTGTATCAATTGATTCACATTCGTGGCCATCTGCCCCATCATCAAGGTAAGGCCCTTCAACTGCTTAGATAAATCTGCATGATCAACATTCATGGTATCCTCAAGACGATTAATCCTTGCATCATTCTCAATCATGTAACGATTAAAGGTATCTTCAACACTCTTCACTTGTTGTTGTTGTATACTAGGCCCCCTTTGTGTCAACTCTGTAATCTGCCTATACTAGGATTCTAGTAGGTTGTTGATGTTAGCTAGACTAGAGACGATCCCTTCATCCCTATTCAACTTCACCACTTGATGTTCAACCTGTGCCACCTTACCAACTACATATGATCCACTATCTCTCTCTACAGGCCAGTCACGTGAATTCATAGAGATGTCTTCAAATAACTTTTTTGCTTCAAGTGCTGTCTTAGATAACAACGCTCCTCCTGCTGATGCATCAATAAGAACACGCGACTCAAAATCTAATCCATAGTAGAAAATACTTATGTATTCAGCCTTAGACATTCCATGTTGTGGACACCTCCTGAGCATGTCTTTAAACCTATCCCACGCCTCAGAAAATTGCTCACCCTGATTCATAACAAATTGGGTATCTCTTGCTTTCGTTTAAAGATCCTTGAGGGTGGCATGTATCTTTCCAAGAACTTCTGCTCCAGTTGGTCCCATGTAGTGCAATCTGTGGCATTAAGAGTTTCATACCAAGCTTCCGCCTTATCAATCAAAGAGAACTTGAATATGGCAATCCGCCTAGCATTATCATTAGCTCCAGCTCCCTTTTGAGTGTTTGCATAACCAAGAAATCTTCGTAGATGTTGATATGGATCTTCAAAACAATCTCCAGAAAAGGGATTCTTCTCTACCATGTTAATAAGAGCGGGATTTATCTCAAAATCATCATCTTCCCCCCTTGCTCCTATCAACCCCATACTGCCAATACCATAGTTCGTGAAAATTTCATGTATGAAAATATTATCCGGATTCTGCCTTGCTCCGGCCATGTTGGTTCAATATGTTATTCTTTTCTTTCATTCCTTTCATTTTTCTAGTGCACAAATACCTCAGAAAAATTCAAGGTTAGATAGAAATAAATAATCACAAATAAAAGAAAAAAAATCTTAATCAACTAGAAATAATAAAATCAATAACAGCCGTCCCCGGCAACGGCGCCAAGAACTTGATGCGCGTTTTCTTTGCACGTAAAATTAATCCCCAAGTATTAAGGATATCAGTTGCAGCTTAAGCAAGCGACCAAGTGAATATCGAACCCAAAGGACGGCGTATTATCAATTTAATTATTTACTAAATTAATTAAAATTAGGCAATAACGTTTGAGGATTTAATCTAACAACTAATAATAATTAATGAAAACAGCAAATAAAATAAAATATCACTCAAAGAATACGAAAGTGGATCAAGCAGGAGGATAGGTAGCTCTAGGGAAATTCAGTTTCACTCATTAATCTCCCTTTCATGCGTTGATGTCCGACTCTGCCTTGTGGAATATGGATGCATCACTAAGCCATGCATATCTACTCTATAGACACAAGCAAACATGCGTATAACACGTGTGAATAACCTCGGAGCAAGAGATATAATTCCACCCCCTTTTTAGGTACTATCAGTATCAATTATTTTCCTGGCCAATTGGTACTCTAACCCGATATGATCTCCCTTTATAGGTACTATAAAATTATCCTCTTTATCCTACTTACTAACTCGAATTCAATTCAATTAATAAGTATTCATATATGATAGTTCTAATGAAGCTTTAGAGTCCCCTCACTTAGAATCATAACATGGAATCCTATTCAGCAGTGAACGCACTCAATCTATAACCAAGATATATATTCAGACTCTATATACCAATTGAAGATGCACAAAACGACCGTGAATATGGATTAAGAAAGCACAATCATATATAAAATAAATCCACAAGTAGTGTTGTACGAAGTTTACACACGATAGTTCAATTAATTCATAAAACCTTCAAAACCCTAGATCTACCAAAAAGGCTCTTGCACATGATGTTATGAAAATCAATCATGGGTGTTGGATATATCTTACCCGAATGTCCGAAAAATACAAGATAAATTAGGAAACAAATAAACCCTTAATATGGCGTCTTCATGTCCTTCTCCGTATTGAATCCTCCTCTTGGTTCTCCTCTTGATTCCACAAACGAATCTTCAAAGTGATGGATGGATGGAAGAAAGGAAGTAGATGATGGTTGGGGGTGATCCCCCCTTGTGGGGTGTTGTATGTGTGGCCTCTCCTCTATTCAATTATGTTGTGTTCTCCTCTTTTTGTGGCTGCATAGACCTCCTTTTATACTTGTAATCACATCTCCTAGGGCTGGAACTGACTTCCTTAATTATCTCACGCGTTTAGGCCTCGAAAATACGGATATTGTAAGTTTTCGACGCTCGATTTGACCTCACAAACAGGTCGAACCAACCCCTCTAGGTCGAACCGTGGTCGAATCACCCTACTGGAAGCCCCAGGTGCTTGGTTTGACCAGCACAACAGGTCGAACCAGTTTTTCTGCCATCCGGTTCGACCTCGGTTTGACCTCATGATCTGGTCGAATCCACCTGTCGTGGTCGAACCGGTCGGACTCAGCTTGCGCAGTCTCACCATTTCGCGTATAACTTTCACATCCGACCTCCGAATTGAGTGATTTTTATGCTCATGCAATTCTCTCTTCGTTGGCTTTCTATACATATAAAAAACTGACAAAAAAATTAAGAATTGAATCTGTAACAAGTCATGGAAAGTAGCACATCTGTTCTGTTCAGCACAGCTCGCGCGACGTCACCACTTTGCTCACAACTTCCTCGTTCGGACTCCGAATAGGATGTTATTTATGCAAAAACGACCCTCGCTTCAGTGGCTTTCCAACCATTTATCACACTACTAGTTTAGAGCTCCACACAAATACAGAAAAATTATAAAAGTTGGATGTTTGTTTTCAGCATTCTTGCACAAATTGCACCTTTTCTCCAACTTTACACTTTTGGTCATTTTTCCACCTAAAACACAATAAAATACCTCAAGTACACATTTTTCTTACATATATCGAATATAAGACACTTGTGCTAATATATTACAAGAATATCAAACAAATAGGTGTTAAATTGGACACTCAAACACGCTAATTTCGACTCTCATCAGGTACTACTCTCGGATGAGATATTAATTAATAGAGTTGTCAGTAACTTAATTAATTAAAGAGCATTGTATATCTTAAACATGGGGAGACTGTCGGGCTCATAATATGAAGGAGCCCATAACATAATTATGGGATTAAAATGGTAGTGCAGTAATAATATTTTAGTGGTATATATTATTACTATTATTATTATTATTATTATTATTATTATTATTATTATTATTATTATTATTATTATTATTATTATTATTATTATTATTATTATTATTATTATTATTATTATTATTATTATTGGACTTAAGTATAAGCTTTGGGCTAAATTGTGATACTTAAGCCCAATGGGGCCCAACTCTAATTTCTCCTCCTTGTCCCTGCTTAGCCCATATATAAGTCATTTCAACTGTGAAGGGGGTTAGAGAATAACAGATTGAGAGGATCTCGAGGATCGTCGCCCACACGACGTCGAGATTGAACTTGGGAATACAGCAGAAGATCAAGAGGTCGTTTGTTGCTGCTTTCCGCTAACTTGCATGATTTTTATAAAATCGTACAGACATCATATCAGAACGTGTGATATACTGACGAAAAACCACATAAGAAAGGATCGTTTTGGCGTGTAGATCGCTCAAATCGAAGGTCAGACGAGAGAGTTATGTTCAAAACGGTGAGGCTGTGCAGGCTACCGGCGAGAAATCATCTTCTCCAACATACCCACATAAAAGGTAATACGTTTCTTGTTTTCTTGCTTCGCTAACTGTTAGAAATGTACGGAACCCTAACAGTTTACGTTAAACAAATGATTGAACGCCAACATAATGTACACTATAAATATTGTTACTAAAAATTATTATAGCTACACATTAATTTTGAAAGTGTGTTTATTTTATTTTATTTTATTTTGGATTTTAGGTTATGTCGTGGTTGCTGCAAGGATGAGTTTACTTTAATTATTGATGATGATAATCATCACTTTGATCAATTGTATAGTGTACTCTATGCACTAAGTTTTCGTTTTGATATCATAATTTAAATAAAATATGAAATCCTTAAAATATATGTACAATGTAACTGTCTTTTACATTTTATGTTTTATAAATTTAAGAAAGAAGTACATTTATTTATTTGAAAACTACTCTTCACAGTTAGTTAAAATTTATGAATATGAATGTTCTTTCACTTCTACTGCTCTTACTACGGGTTTTACTAGATGAAGAAACTATGTAGTTGAAGAACTTAAAAATTTTCAACGAGATTAAATGATTTTTAAAGTTATGAATGAATTCCACCAAATATTCGTATATGATCTTTGAGGTATTTGACACATCAATCAATATACCTATTTTGATATTATTTGATGATGCTGAAGAGGATCATTTCATCCTCAGTGATAGCAATATTTTTTTATTCACGTGAAATAAATAGAGAACACATGTTTTTCACTTTTCTTAAAATTAAATATCTTAAAATATTTTTTTCTTAGTCAAACAATAAGTTATTTTTTCAATTATCTTAATTAGATATGATTATTTTAACCTTAAAAATAATAATAAATAATCCCTCCGTACCAAGAATACACGCACCGAGTTTAGGCGATCTCCAGCGGCGTGGCATTTTGGCGTGAAAGGGGTTATGCAGTGGAAATCATTCTCCAGCGGCAGCGGCATCGTGGACGGCAGTTAGCGGCGAGTCATAAAATCACACCAAATTGCTGTGGGTATGCCGTTCCAATGCCCATTATTTTATTAATTTTTTCCTTTTTAATTAATTAATGATAAAAGATAATTAGTTTATCTGTTTTTAATGTATTTATTTATGTATTATATTTATTGTATTTTAATTACTTTATGGAATTTTTATTTGGGCTATTTTATTTTATTTTATGTATTATGTATATATTTTTTAAAATAATTTTTTTAAAACAATTAGATTAAATATGAATTTAAACATAAAATTAAAATTGCATTACACAATACATAATTAAAATTACATTACACAATACATAATTAAAATTACATTACATAATACATAATTAAAATTACATTACACATTATATAAAATTACAGATTAAAAAACATAAAGTTATACAATAAAATAAAACTAAATAAGTAGATCATTTTCTTAATAATCAGATAGGCCAGCTCCAGAACTCCCTCCAATATCTGGAAAAAATTGTCCAAGCAAATCAAATGCAGTGTTAGAATTTTGTTGGTGCATTTGCCTTCTTTTCTAGAAGATATTTTGTTGCTCTATTTTCAAGAGTTCACGCATTTCGGGATCAGCAATGGTGTTCAAATCTGCCATTATAATGTTATCTTCTCTAATTTTTTGTTTGAACTCAAGTTTTTGTCGCATCAATTCAGTATCTCGTTCTTTTTTTGGGTAGATTCAACTAAAAGTTCACGTAATTTCTCATTCTCTTCTTTCATGATGTTCATGAAGTTTGAAGATTCTTCACCTTGTTTTCTCTTCATTTTAGCTTTTTTAATCCCCATTGGTCGTCCTGATGAAGAACCTCCACTAAAATTTTGATCACTTAAATTGATATTAAATTCAGAAAAAGAGGGTTGTGGAGAAATAGGTGATTCCGAGGTATTTTCTTCGGGCTCTGATGTCTCTTCCTCTGGAGATTCTTCCACAAATTTATTTATAATTGACCACACATGCATAAATTTAAACCCATCTCTGAAATCCTTTTGTTTTGACATCAATTCATTTGTCATTTCCCACTGCAATAATATAAATAAATGAAAGAAGTTTATATTATATTAAACTGTTAAGATTTGTAAAAAAAAAAAAAAGAAAGAAAAATGTTTCTTACCATAATTTGGTCATTTGCACCACTTGGGCGTGAATATTCAACTTGCTTCACACATGCCCAAAACTTTCTACATTCTTTAAGAATGAGTTTGAAATGGGTTTGCAAGGATCTGTGGCTACGCTTTGCTACTTGACTAGGTCGTTCAGTGTTGTAGCGATGTTCTACAGGATTCCAAAATCGATCTTTGGTTTGATGTCTACCCACGATTGGATCTTGTGAGATGCGAGATATATAGTACAAAGACGTTTATCCTCCACAGGAGTGAAATTAGTTGTACACTTAGACATTTTTGGTTTGGAAGATGTTATAAGATAAATGAGTAGGAGAGATTGGAAAAGTGTGTGGAAGATTAAGCTAGTATGCCATCTATTTATAGAAAAGAAATGACTTTTAATCTTTATAAAAAAAGAAATTAATCCGACGGTTGAGAATTAAAGATAGCATCCCCTATCAACGGCTATAATTGAAAGCACAAGGATTGTGCTTTTTTGTGTGAGCAAATTTATATCTACTGATCCGACGGTTGAGAATTAAAGATGGCATTCCCTATCAACGGCTATAATTGAAAGCACAATGACAGTGCCTTTTTTGTGTGAGAAAATTTATATCCACTGATTCGACAGTTGAGAATTAAAGATGGCATCCCATAACAACGACTATAATTGAAAGCACAAGGATTGTGCTTTTTTTGTGTGAGCAAATTTGTATCCACTGATCTGATGGTTGAGAATTAAAGATGGAGTCCCCTATCAATGGCTATAATTGAAAGCACAAGGATTGTGCTTTTTTGTGTGTATATTTTGGATTATATAATGGAGATTGGGGCAGGTCATTATTACCCACTTATATCTGCTTTTCCCTTCACATTCTATCTATTATCTTTTTCCACCTCTCTACTTTTACTTCTCTACTCCTACTTTAAAGAAATGAATATCCATAATAATATATCTTTCTCAAGCTCTTCATCCAATTATGATGAATCAATCCTGGAAAGTTATGACTTGGAACAAAAAATTATTGTCAAACAAATACAAAATAACAATCTTATAATAGCTGCATTTTTTGACCAGCAAAATGCAACTTCTAGTCATGGTAGCTCAGTTCCAGGTCGGAGAACCATTTTCCGTGATCGAGAAGCTGCTGTCGAAAATCTCTACAACGACTATTTTGCGGAGAATCCAACATATAATGAAGAACAGTTTCGTTGGTGTTTTCGGATGTCTCATACTTTGTTTCTTACCATTGTTGATGTTGTAAAAGATCACGATCATTATTTTCTGCAACGAACAGATGCAGCTGGGAAGCTTGGGTTGTCAACTATTCAAAAAGCAACAGCAGCAATTCGTATTCTAGCATATGCAATTCCAGCTGACGCAACCGACGAGTACGTAAAAATTGGAGAGTCTACGACCATCGAATGTGTTAAAAGATTTTATCGTGCTGTTGTAGATATATTTGCAGAGCAATATCTAAGAACACCCAATGCGAGTGACGTTGCTAGATTACTTTATACTGGAAAGCAACATGGATTTCCTGGGATGTTGGGAAGTCTAGATTGTATGCATTGAAAGTGGAAAAATTGCCCAACAGCTTGGGGAGGGCAATATCCTGGTCGGAGTGGATCCCCTACCATCATTCTTGAAGCTGTGGCTGACTATGATATGTGGATATGGCATGCATATTTTGGGATGCCAGGTTCCAACAATGATATTAATGTGTTAGAAACCTCTCATCTTTTCTCTAACCTTGTCAGAGGCATTGCTCCTCCGGCACATTATGTCATTCAAGGAAAGGAATACAACACGGGGTATTATTTGGCTGATAGTATATACCCCAAATGGTCAATATTTGTTCAAACTATCCATGCACCTGTTGGTCCAAAAAAAATATTTTGCAACAAAACAAGAAGCGTGTAGAAAAGATGTTGAACGTGCATTTGGAGTTCTCCAAAGTCGATTTGCGATTGTAGCAAATCCAGCACGTTTTTGGAGTAAAGCTGATCTGAAAATGATTATGCGTGCGTGCATAATAATGCATATTATGATAAACGAAGATGAACGGGATCTTGATGCTCCAATTGAAGTAGAAAAAGAAATACCACCTTCAAATGTTGAATTTGTGGACTACGATCTTGCTCGATTTCAAGATTTTCTTTCTCGATTCACACAAATCAGAGACAAGGAAGCCCAATATGACATTCAAAATGCGTTAATTGATCATTTATGGATGGAGTATTCCAACTCAGAAGACTAGTTATTTAAGTTATTGAATATTATAAGTTAATTTTCACAAGTGTTTTATTAATTAATGAATATTTTTTAAATATTTAAGGTAGATTTATTTTGTTTAAAGTAAAGATAAATATATCAAAATTAAATGCATAATAATATTAATTATGTTGAAAATAGATTAAATAAAGATTAAACGAATTTTTTATTATTTAGTGGAAAAAATAGTGCAAACTGCTGGAGATGAATTACTGTTTTTACACCATTTTTGTTCTGAATGTGCTGTAAAATGGTGCAAACCGCTGGAGATGGCCTTAAGAAAAGTAATTTTTTGGTGGTGTGATGTAAGAAAGAGAAGGGGTATTTTGGGTAATTGAGTAGAATAAGGTGTATAATATAGTTGTCTTTGACTAAATTGTGTAAAAAGAAGGTGTCATTTTTATAATATTGTAGTATTTTAAAGTTATTGATATTGTGTATTGTTTCCTTCTTAGGGGATGAATGTATTTTTGGGACGAATCAAAATGGAAAGGGCGAATGTATTCTTGGAACGGGGGAGTAATAAATATGATAATCGCGTCGCGCGGATAATGTACTAGTTAGAATAGTAATTATAAAATTTGTAAGTAAGATATGAATAATAAATTTGAAAATAAATATTGTAAGGCTCAGTGCTTACTAGTGAATAGTGATTTTGATGTTTCTAAATTGTTATATATATATATATATATATATATATATATATATATATATATATATATATAATAACAACAAATGGGGACACCTATGTTTCCACTTAAAATTTAAGGGCACTTATGTCCTTAATAAGGGCATTTGTGTCCTTAATAAGGGTACTTACTATAAATTATATTCTTAATTATAGTATATACTATTATATACATTAATTATAAATTAATGCATATTTTAACGCCATATTTTAATACAATATTATTAATTAATCTCATTTCTTTTATCAATATATGTGATACATATTATTATTATTATTAAATAAATCTACACCATTTAATTTATTATCCTACAATTATTTTGTTTAAATTTTAAATTATAAATTATTGTTATATTTTAATACGCACAATTGTAGATTAATGTTAGTTTTTTAAATCTATATACTCCCTCTGTCCCGTTTCAATGTTTACGTTTTTGTTTTGTGCGTCTCATTTCAATGCTTACGTTTTCCTTTTTAGGAATACGGGACCAACCTAAAAAAATTAATATATCATCCAACACTGATACACCTATCCACTTCACATCAAATATTATATTTTTTCATACACTATCTATTAAAATATAATAATTTTCATTCAACGTGCAAAAAACAAACGTAAACATTGAAACAGGACGGATGGAGTATATATATATATATATATATATATATATATATATATATATATATATATATATATATATATATATATATATATATATATATATAAAATTATATAATTATAATAATAACAACAAATGGGGACACCTATGTTCCCGCTTAAAATTTAAGGGCACTTATGTCCTTAATAAGGGCATTTGTGTCCTTAATAAGGGTACTTACTATAAATTATATTCTTAATTATAGTATATATTATTATATACATTAATTATAAATTAATGCATATTTTAATGCCATATTTTAATACAAGATTATTAATTAATCTCATATCTTTTATCAATATATGTGATACATATTATTATTATTATTAAATCTACACCATTTAATTTATTATCCTACACTGATTTTGTTTAAATTTTAAATTATAAATTATTGTTAAATTTTAATACACACAAATGTAAATTAATGTTAGTTTTTTAAATCAATTTAGGTCTTAAATATTATTATTATTAATAAGTTGCAAATGGGGACACCTATGTTCCGCTCAAAATTTAAGGGCACTTATGTCCTTAATAAGAGCATTTGTGTCCTTAATAAAGGTATTTACTATAAATTATATTCTTAATTATAGTATATACTATTATATACATTAATTATAAATTAATGCATATTTAATGTCATATTTTAATACAAGATTATTAATTAATCTCATTTCTTTTATCAATCTATGTGATGCATATTATTATTATTATTATTATTATTATTATTATTATTATTATTATTATTATTATTATTATTATTATTAAATCTACACCATTTAATTTATTATCCTGCAATTATTTTGTTTAATTTTTAAATTATTAATTATTGTTATATTTTAATACACAATTGTAAATTAATGTTACTTTTTTAAATCAATTTAGGTCTTAAATATTATTATTAATAAGTTGCTTTGTTTAATTTAATTACAAGATAATGTCATATTTTAATAAAAAGATTAAAAATTAATGTCATTTTTTTTCAATCGAGTTTATAGTATTAATAATTAATAATAATAAATAAACAATAAAGTATGTTATATTTTAAAAAGGTGATGAACATTTTGAAATTAAAATATGTTAGAAGAATATTAGTTAGTGAAATTTCATTTATGAAAATATGACGTTGAATTTTGAATAGGTCTAACGGAAAGTGTGCAGTTGAAATTGGAACGGGGAAGTTCTTGAATTCTATGTTGTCATTATTTGAAACTTAAAAGTTGTGATATGGAATACTACACCCACCCTACGAATGTTGTTATATTTATTGTTTGCATGAAGATTGAGTAATATTAAATTTAACGTGTAGTGGGGTTGTAATATATAATATAATATTTTAATATATATTTTAGTGTTGTGTGTGGACCTCATGAGGATATATTGGTTGTATTGTGTGGACCCTATTTACTAAAAAGATAAATATAACGACACTTGCAATATGCTCTTATTAGTAAAATGTAACAATACTATGAACGATTTTTTTTTTAATATAATGGATTGAAGCCTTATCTAAGTTGTAAGCTTCAAATATTAAATATAAGTTGTGTTATTGAATAAGGCCACAAATTATTATATTGAAAAAAAAATCCCTTTATTTTATGAATATTGTTACATTTTACTGAGTAGAATAACTTATAAATATTGTTACGTTTCTCTTTTTGGTAAATGATCTCTTACAAAACAATCACTATTTCTCCATGAGACCCACATAGAACACTGATAATGTTACACGTTATATATTAAAATATACTTATTTTTCAACCTATTACACATTAAATATAATATTTCTTAATGTTCGTACAAACAATAAATGCAACAACATTCATAGGAGGGGTGAAGTACTCCATATCACACCTTATAAAATCCAAATACTAATACGTAAAATTCAAACTATATTAAAAAATATTAACTAATAATTATATAACATACTATAATATAAATAATACGACGCACGGGTTAAAACTTAGACGAACCAAGGTTAGCTCACCTCGTCGGGCTAAAATGGTTGGCATTCATTTTGTTCGCTGGATAATATTGAGTAGCAGTTGAATGCAAAATTCACTCGGTTATCATTTTATAATTCTCTCAAAGATTAAATCGGATCCAGGGTTCAGTAATGGTGAAAGCTGTAATTGGAGATGAAAATCAGCTCAAACTGGCCGAAGATCGCCTCACTCGCGCTGCCCTCCCTTCTCAGGTTTTGATTTCACTCCAATTATTTATTATCTATTTCTTCCTGAGGAGTGACTTGAAGTTTGATTGTTAATTTAAAGAATTTGTTACCTTATGAGTCTGGTTTTCTCTATTTAATTTGCCAGGTTGGGCTAGTGATCGGGAAACTGAGTTCCAAGTTAGATCGAGGATTCGTTTATGATTTGGTGCCGACGCCACCAAATGACGCCGGAGAGCCGCCGTGTTTGGTACTCCATGGTGGCGGAGAAAGCAATAAATTTAAGAAAAAGACTTCATCCAAAGCTCAATCTCAGTCTGAGTCTTCTTCTCTCATAATTGATAAGGACTGGGTTTCTGAGCACGCGCGTCAGGTCCGACTTTGTTATTTGCAGTCATGTAGTAATGCATTTTTAATACTTTTGTTGCTCAATATTGTTCTTATTAATGCTGTAAAAATGTCTATTGCTGTTCCGTCATCATGAGTTTATTTTTTGTTTACTTGAGTTTAGAATTTGTTTCTGTGATTGTTGAAAGTCTCAACGGTTAGTCAGCTTAACCTGATTTTCAATCTTCCCCCCATTGACACTCTTTATCATTTCTACACTTCTCACTTTTACGGTTATATGATATGAAAAAAAAAAAAAAAAAGGATCTTTGTGCTAAAGAATATAATCAATTGGCTTATAAAATATCCATTTTATCTGGATGAAATCGATACAAATAAATTGGTCTGTTTAGGTCTTCAAGTTTGATTGTGGAAGCCGTTGATCACCATAATTGGTATTCAGGTGGAAACAGTTCAACATTGTTGGGACCTTGATAATCGTTTCAATCATTGACTTTCCATTAGGTTTTAATTGGTCGTACTAGACAGATATTTTTCTGGTGAAAAAGCATTTGCTACTTTTTTTTTGTGCAACTCAGGAATGTATTCTATTCTTCTCATGTCAGCCGTCAGATGGATCAATTTCTCTATATGTATACCTTAATGAAACTAAGTGGGAAATGCAGATATCAACCATCTCATTTTGCCCCTTTTTTTTTGGGCATAATGATATGGATTCTCTCATACTTATTAATTTAACCATCTTTGCTTTGACATCCTTATGCCTCATCATGCTAACCTTTTCTTTTAGGTTTCAAGAATGTTATTGGGTGGCATGAAGGTGGTTGGCATCTACATATGGGTCAATGAGAGATTGTTCAAGAATTCAACTTTAACTATGTGCCAGGTTTTGTCATCTAGTCCTTTACTGTATATTTTTCTACCCTCTGAGCTTGTTAGGAACCCTCCCATTATATTTTCTGTCCTCTGTAGTTTTTATTATAGATTTAAAGATGTGTGTCATTATTAATATAAAGTTAGTCACTCTCCCATTTTCAGTCTAGGACTGTACGTAGTTGGTCAGCCATAATATGGATTTTGTTGTTTTGCTCGATCAATTTTCAAATTCTGTAGTCTTCTTTTTATACTGAGAGTGTGAGGATGGAGGCTTCCTCCATGATATGGAACAGAAATAGAGACCACTCTATATAACAGAGTAGGAGTTATAAAAATACTAACCTGGAGGCACTTTTGGGAAGTAGAAATGGCATACGACTACCAGTGTATTACATTGTCCTGTTAGTACAAAATTGTAACAACTGATATCTTGAATTCGTATTGTTTTTACAGACTGTAATAGGAGTTGCTGAAGCAGCCTCCTCAATGACGGATGGTTGGAATGAGAGACTGCTAATTCATATTAGTTATAGCCCTCTTAGGTACTCTCTAGAGCATAAATTTATTCTCTTGGATATTTCTGGAATTCTCAACGTATTATCACTAGCTAAACTTAAATTTCAGGTGGACATGCCGAAATTGCTCACTTGCAGCAAATATAACTTCTAACAGTCTACGTCCCTGTGATTTCAAAATGGGGAAGGTTTTGGGTTCCCTTCAAACATTCAGATGCACATACAATTTTGATGTAAGGTGATTATATCTTTTCAAATCCTTTGGTATCTGAATATATTTTCTTCCATAATATTATTCTTTAAGAATATTTGAGCTCCTTCCTCCTATTGTGTGCCATAATGGATGTGAAGTCAGAGACTTTATATATATTTTATCCTGGCTATTTTTATGACATATGCAGGATAGAAGGAAGTTGCCCCACTTATTCACCCTTGTCTCAGCCTAAATATCTTTCACTCTGCTTGTCCTTCACTATGCTTATAATTTTGAGAATGCTGTTTTCCTTGTCAATACACACACCCCAGCCCTATCTAAAATTTTGTTCCTTTTCCCTGCACCGTTACCTCTACCAGCCAAGATTACATTTAGTTATAAGCTTTTATTTATTAATTTTGAATTTGATCTAAATCTTTCCTTATCTATTCTATTGCATAGTTGTAACTGGTAGTTGGTACTATGATATAGGATTTGAAACCAGGGGTGCTCTGAATGCGTTGTGTACTTGGGTTTAACCATATCATGTAATATTCAGCTAGACTTGGTTCCTCTCTAGTTTGAACAGCCGCTGAATTTACCTTTTTTTTAAACCTATAATCATGTGGCTTACAAATTTTAAAATTCTGGTGCTGATAATTTGGCATCAGATTTTGCATGATTTGGGAAATATTCTCGAAAGTAAAAAAAAAGAAAAGCCACATAGTTTAAAGAAAAGGGTATCTAAATGATGATAGCTACTGACTGTGATCTAAATTCCGGGATATTGATTAATTTGTATAACTGGTTACGATACTCAGCTGTTCTCCTAATAAATTTGGTGAGTCAAAGTATATTGTTTGACAAATCTTGTCTAAATGTTGAAAATTTATCCAAATTCTAATTATTTTTTTGGGTTGAGAAGAAAATTATGAAATATAGTTCCACTCTATTGGCTGACGTGATTAAGTTAGTAGAATGCTTGTTTTTTAATTAAATATTATTTTAGAATTCTATATTTTCTTTGATGTGATTGTTTGAATTGTTATGAGCTTCCTCACCCCAGGTTTCCTATACCCCATGCTGATGGATTGGATATTAAAAGATTTTCTGATGTTATTCGGGATGAAATCTTGGTTCACAAGAAGGAACTTGCTGGTGCCAAGGCTTTGATAAATGGCAAATTGGTAAGCCTTTAGAGGCCTCAAACTTCTCAATTTGCATACTGCTGAAAGGTGTAGTCTTCTAATAATACTCATCTAACTTTGATAGTAGTACAAACTATTCTAGTCACTCAGCAAACTACAAAAATATGGAACTATATTATGTGAATACTGTATCGTGTTTAATCTCCTATCATTCATTAACTGTATGATTTGGTGTCAGAAATTAGTGAGCAAGTGCTATTAAATCTATTCTAGCCTTCTGCATTCTGGATGCGAACTGGATGGTGTGGAACAATCAAAAGATGTAGTAGTTAATGCTTCTACAACTGCTTAGTTCTACCACTTCTCTTTCTCTCTCTCATTCTGCTCACAACGCTGACAACTTTTGTATTCCCAGGGTTTCTCATAATATTATATTTCCTCTTTAGCATCACTGTTATCACTTTTATTATATATGTAAATTGAGAAAGTTGTTACTCTTAGGATATTTTGGTAATAAATAAATGATAAAGTATGTTAGATGTGTTAGGTAGAGGTATTTTTGTAAATGAAGTGTATGGGGTAGGTTGGTTGTTTTGACTGTTTTACCATTTTAGGAATGTGAACTTTTATGAGATGGGAGAAAATGAAAAATGTGAAAACAGTTATGCATATATAGGTTCATTGTCTAATTCTTAATGTAAAATTATAAATAGTTTCTGTTTTCCTGTAAATATGAGTTTACTTTGGATATTGTGATTATTTGGAGGTTATTTGTTAAGAGATATATGAAAGATTATTTCTTCTTTCCCTTTGTTGTTACGTAGGTGGCCGAGGATGATGCAAGTTTATCAGATGATTTTCATGATGTTGAATTTCTTCTACCTTTTTCACAAGATAAATACTTAGAAGGTTTGATTTAGTTCTAGCTGTATGCTGAATTTGCTAACATCTATGTCAAATTTATACTTTTTAAAATAGTTTTTCTTTGTTTGTGAAGCCTGTAGCCAAAAAGAAGTTCTTGGTGTTCTTGTCCTTAGAGGTTCTATATGTTCTCTTTCATACCTTAATTCAAAGGAACCTGTTTCGCAAGCTTTGATTGATATAAAGGTGACTTCATCTCTTTGTACTTCAGGAAACTATATTTCTGGTTAGAAGCCTTGGAAGTTTTGTTCTGCAGTATTTTTATGTTTATCTAAGCAAGTTCAATAATCTAAAACCAATGTCATTCTTTTAAATTTCCTACGTGTAAATTCACCGTTTTATTTGACTATGTTAATTTTCATTGTTGGTCACCAAATTTGATCCTCTTTGCTCGTGATATTCTTTTATAATGATGATTGCAAAGTAGAAAAATGTAAATCAGCCAAATTAGGCCAAAACATTTGTTAAATTTATTCTCTTAAATTCTAGAAATAGGTTTTATATAATTCCTTGGCCCAAATATGAAAGCTGAAAAAGAATTATATGAAGTCAAATCATCAGATATTCCCTCTATGTCCCTTCAATTTTTTGATCTTGAATATTCTTGTTATTAGGAAGACATTATAAGGAGTTTGCAAAGTAGAATCGAGATTATCTGTGATGAGGCTGACAGGAACATAGAATCCACAAGTGATGAAGGCCAGGAAATAAACCAGCCTACATCATCTGAGACCCCTGTTCCACATTTTGACCTTCAAGTACAGAGGTATTGTAAATGGGTTCTCCTTCATTTGTTGCTCTTATAATCATTTAAAAAAAATATTGTTCCACTCTTCTCCTTTATTTTGCAACTGTGCATGTTCATAACTCTTTCGTTTAAGTTTCTATTTTGCTGATTCACTTAATTAGATCAAACATATGATATGTGGCTTGAATACTTTTCAATATGACTGAATTTTGAAGCAGGATAGGGTAGGTAAGTATATAACTCGTTCTATAGTAGAGGGCCTTACCACTATTTTCACATTCGCATTCATGTGCTTATCATTAATTTTAATTCCGTTGACACTGGGGGGTTTACTGAAGTTCATTATCCTTGCCTTATGAAAGTTGTCTTTAGTGTTCCAGAGTCCTGGTTAAATTTTGGTTTTATGGTTCAGTTCTAATTCTTTAATGCTTCTCTACTTCAACACCATTAGATGCCTCTTTAGTTGGATGAATTTATGTATCATACTATGTATAATTAAATGCCAAGATAGTTGTGAATCTTACGAATGAAGACTGCGTTTTCATTATTGTGTAATGAACTAATCAGGTAACTGAAGTTTATTGACTACCAAAATGATGCTAAACTTTAATTTTAATTGATCATCAAAGGATGAACGTGATGATAACCATAGTAACTAAAAAAATAAGCTAGCAAATAACAAGTAATCAATCAGATCTAATTATTTCAGATTCCTTTGTAGTTAATCTGATCTTTGTGTTCTATCTCATCTCTCTAGGCTAATTAATTCTTAGAAATTCTTGCATGAGAATGTCTAATGGAGCACTTTACATGAGACGGTTAAGAAATTGGAAAAGTGTGATTTTTCTCTTCTCCAGAGAAAGGATGTTTATTTTTCTCTTCTCCATTGATAGGATGTTGCTTCTTTTACGTCCCATGGAATGTGTTCCTTCAGACAGTCTCTCCTGCAAGTTTTTGCCATAAGTTTATTTGATATCAAGAATTCCTTAATTATTCCTTTGCTCTTCTGATGTCTAACAAAAGTCTTAGTTGCTAAACGAATTTATCTTAATGTGACTTTTAATTATTCATTGGGTGGAGGCTACGCAAGGTGAGAAATGAGACAAGTATCAATATTTTGCATTTGAGTTATGTTCTCTACACTCATCACCTCCCAGTAGTATAATTTTTAGATCATCTGATTATTTATCAAATATTAAATTGATGTAGGGTATCAACTTAGAGAATAAAACACACACTGATTTGAAGAGAAGTTCAAACTTTAAAGCATAAATATGCTGTGTCATGGCCAAAAAAAGAGTTTAGGTCATAGGTATGAATAGAATTCGTGCAAACTCTTGTTCAATATCAAATTAGGAAAAACAGAAAGGAACTCTCAAATCTTGGAAGAAAAACTACTCTTAGATCTTCTACCTCTACTCTTCATTTTGTCGCATTCCACTTCATCCATTTTCCACTCTTAAGGCATTCCCATGTGATCAGAATTCTGTTTTCCGTTAAAAAAAAGAAAAAGATGAGAATTCTACTTCCTAGTACTCCTTTAGGTAAAAATAAGCTGAAAGAATATAAATGAGCCATAGTTTGTTCTGTGAACCCAACTATTACATTCTGT
This sequence comes from Pogostemon cablin, assembly GCA_023678885.1. Classification (NCBI taxonomy): domain Eukaryota; kingdom Viridiplantae; phylum Streptophyta; class Magnoliopsida; order Lamiales; family Lamiaceae; genus Pogostemon; species Pogostemon cablin. Next base: position 25,046,609 of record CM042967.1, read on the forward strand.
GTTGCAGAATTAGTTGTATTTAATGCTGATCAAGCTCTTATTTATATTAGCAAGCCCACAATTTTCTCTTCTTTTTTAGAATTAAAATAAAAGTTGTCTGTTAAGGTACCATAATCCTCAAAAACTAATGAAAGTTGCATAAATGGTGTTGAAATTATAGGAAATTATAGGTATGCTATATTAAAACATGATTCTGAACAAGTTTCAACTACTGTGTAAAGGCATTACCTACAACTCTGCTACTCCATGTGAATGTTCAGTACATATTATTCTAGATTTGATTTCATCTCAGTCATATTTTTTCCCTTTACAAAACCGAATAACCAATGAGCCTTATAATAATTCAGGATACTGGGAAGCAATTTATGGGATCTTTGAACTAAGTGAAAGTTTCGTATTGTCTGTCCTACAGAAAACAATGCAACATATCATTCCCTAGAAGAGTGTTTGTTCCTTGGCTGGAGGGTACTTACATCTGTGATTATATTCAGTCAACTGAGTCATTGGAGGTTTGCTTCTACCATTTCATATTATCAATGTGTTTACTTGCCTATCCAATATAAAATAAAAGTTAATATAAGTAATGGATGTTTATTGCTTGACATTAACGTATGGCAGTGAGATACATCTCATTTATTTATAAATATGGATTCCTTTAGACACACTTTAACGAATATATAGATGCATTGCATATAAGCCAGAAAACTCGATAATTTTAATCTCTTGCTTCTTTTTTCATAGTTCTCCTTTTATATAATCACTCTACTCCATTCCTGGAATCTACATTTTTATCTTATGTTTGGGTAAGGACTTAGGAGGGTAAGGGAAGAAAAGGGGAAGGATTTCGAAATTAAATATTGATTTGTTATTTATATAACTGAAGTTGAGATTTTTATTTATTTTTTGTTGGCTGTCTCTCCCTGCTTGATTTTCACACACTAAGCTAGACCTTCGATAACACCAATTTAATAACCCCAGGTGCGCTCCAACTCAAGCTAGGTGCCTGATCTTCTCTGTTTAAGATCAGATTGGAGGTTCTACTCCTAGCTCCCTCCCACCCCCAAAATTGAAAACTTTTCAGCTGCAACGTTGTAAAGGATCAAATGTTTTATGAGTAATTTATATATGACTCATAACACACCATCATTGCATCTCAATCCAGCTCTGAAAACACACTTTTTGACACAAGTATGTGTTTAATATTTAACTTTCTGGTGTATGTCATTTGATTTAGTTGTGTACAAGTGCATTTTCCAGTCAATTCTCTATGTCAACTGTAATTTCCCTATAAGACACTTTACTTTGTAAATAATTAGTGTTTTCCACTATAAACTTCTTTTGGCTGTTAAAAGTGGGAATGAGATGATCACTTCCTACTGTGGAATCATTTGCTTTCACTGCATTGAGGTTTAACTAGCTTTAAAGCAACAATATTTTATTTAGCTTTAGAGCGAGTCTCTAGTGCCCCTGGGTGTACGGAGCATAAGTCCATACACCCCCAGGTTGACCCATTTGATTTGTATTGAATAGACCTTAATAACTCTTGGGAGAAAATGTAATAAATCTTAAGTGTAAAAGATAAGCTATCAATTGTTCAATGCTTCATGCTTCCAAAGTGATCGATTTAACTTTGAATGGATTGACGATTCAACCTCTAATAAGAAAATGCAATGCACTAAGGGTAAATGATTAGCGTAATAGTTGACTTGGCCCAAGTGCAAAGAGAAACTATGTCTTAGTTTTAAATCTTTAATTATACTATTTTTCAGGTTCTTAAAGATCATTGTGTAGAGCTGATGTCTGTAGAAGCTCCAACAGATGCTTCTGAAATTTTGGAGCCTGAATCCGAAGCCCCCACTGTAGTAGCTACAGCTGCAAAAACTTTTTGGTCCATTGCAACTGAGTACTCGTCACCATCAAGTAAGTCAGATAATTCAGTCTTATCTAAGAGGGAAATTGCATCCGAAAAACCTGCCTACTCAACAGATCTTAAGCTGGCTATTATCCTTCTTGTCCCTTCTATCATAATCGGACTAATATTGTTTTATATAGGAGAGCGTAGTTCATTTATTAAATGAAATTTCCTTTTATAGTCTTTCAACCATTCTGGTTGCTAGAAATAGACTGCTATTCAAAGGTTGTATTCCCTTCATCTTTCTGTTTTTCGGTTAGTACGAAAGTTTTGAGGAAAATAACTGTTGATCCATATTAAAGCTGAATCCATTCTTTGGTTAAACATTCTCTCCCATTATTTCTGTTCTTATTCATTTTACTTCGTCTTCTTTGTTTCGCGTTGAAATCATGATATGGAAATCCATTCACAGAATTTGTGCCTTAACACCGCATATTTGGGTATTTATATGTGTGAATGAGCCTTCATGAGTATCTTAATAATAACAGTGGACTTTTTTGTGTAAAATTGGGGTTCACTTGGGAGTAGGTTAGCATATTTTGTGTGCTATGTATATTGATAATGGAACAAACTAATGTTTTTAGTTATGGAAAAAGTGGAATCGCCCATCAACTCCCAAACTTATGTTTTTCTTGTGGAGTCAAAGTATTTTATGTGTGCGCTTTGGCTAAAAAGTTTATTGCATGATCAATCATATCTTATAATAATGTACTTTTTATTTATTTATACTACCTCATGAAATGATTTATTGCCCTATTATTACTTTTTACTAATTCTGAGTATTATTTTATATTAAAATATTATTACTTAAGTCTTCGGTGAGATGCAACGACAGTTGTAATAGTTGTGTCAAGAGAGTTATGGATACGTTTAATAGTATCTTCCATGATTGATAATTTCCAAATAAACCTCAACAACTTTAGATTATTTAATTGAGTGTCTTTTGCCCAGGGTGCGCAATTAAATTAAATTTGCCCGTGGAACTGATTAGAATTTAATTATCAGTTATGAATAGGCGGTTAATTTTGCAGAGAAAATCATCTGTCTGTGAAAATTTTCAGGATAGCATTCAGCTGCGTGATTAATTTTCTCCATACACTTAGATGACCGGTTTAAAAGTTCTACTTGAATAAATTGAATGTTAAAATTTTGAGTCTAACTTCGGTGCACCTGGGGCACCGATGCACCTAGAGCATCTCAACCTTTAGATTATTTTATTATTTAATCCCCACCCCTCAATAAAATAAAATAATTTAAAAGAAAATTAATAACCACCCACTACTATTAGATTTTACACTATAAATCTGTAGGTGCACCAATGTATCGGTGCACCACAGAATAACCCTAAATTTTTTAGTATAAAAATATATATACTGATTTTTTTAGAAAAAAATTCAATTTTTTTAATCAAGTATTAGTACCCTCCTCAGATCAGCATATTTTCAATTTTCTTAATCAAGTATATTAATACCTTTGTAGTTCAACATATTTTTTAAATGAAAAAATAAAATAAAATAAAGCGTAGAGTAAATAGAAAAGTAGCATTTCTCATAACTAAAGGATTGAAGGGTAGCACTTTCTTATAATTAAGGAGTAGCAGCAGTTGTTATAAGGGCAAAAGGTCAATTTTATCCCTTATCTTATTCAGTGAGATCAAATTGGCCCCTCAATTATATTTTTATTCATCCAAACCCTTTATTTATTTAAATGGGATCACCCAACCCCTTTTTTAGAAAATTTAAGGGGCAAAGGTTCATCAAACACCCCCCCCCCCCCCCCCCCCCCCATAATTATGCTACTCTTAATCAAATAAACCCCTTATCTAATTTTTTTCATTCATCTATGCACCTTTCCTATTTACATAGATCAAAGGTAATGATCTCTTTCCCAAAATTAAATATATTAAATATGATAGATCACTATTCCTGATAATTCCTAATAATTAAACGTAAGTTGGATTTAATCTGGCCCCTTTTTTTTCGCTTTTTTATTGTTACACTGGCTTTTTAAAATTAATTTTAATTATATTAATTAATTACATTTTGTAGTGACTTTTTTCTTAATTATTTAAATTCATCATTCTTTACTTTAAAATATACACTCAAAATTATTTTGTAAATATAATAATAAATGTGTGTTGAAATTATCATTTAATATTTATACATAAAATTTTAATATAAATATAATGTAAAATTAAAGTAATTCATGTTAAATATATATTTTTCTAACAAAATAGTGCAATAAAAATGTATTTTTTATCACTTTTTATTAAAAATATTATCACTAATTATATTGTTATGTTTTATTTTTTATATCAATTATTCATTAAGTATTATTTTATATAAAATACTTTTTATAATTTTTATATGAAATAATTACTGATAGGTACACACTTTGTACCCCTAATTATTACTAGATACATTGATTTAAAATAATTATTATTTAATACAAAATATTAAAGTAAAATACCAAATATACCCCTAAACTCATATACCTTTAAAACACTAACTCCAACCTCCACCCACCACCGGACCACCGCTGCCGCTGCCGGACCGCCGCCGCCGCCGCCGGCGGAGCTCCGGCGGCCGGTCGCCGGAAAATCTATTCGTCAAAAAAAAAAAAAAAAAAAAAAAAAAAAAAAAAAAGGTCGCCGGAAAGCTGCCGCGCCGCCGCCGCCGGAGCTCCGGCAGCCGGTCGCCGGAAAAACTGTTCGTCCAAAAAAAAAAACTGGTCGCCGCCGAAAAAGCTGCCGGACCGCCGCCGCCGGACCACCACATTTTTTTGCTGCACACACTTTTTTTTTCTTGCACACACTTTTTTTGCTGCACACACTTTGCTGCACATGAACTTTTGCTGCACACAATATTTATGTGCAGCACATTAATAGGGGTAATATTGGAATATCACTATATATTTTTGTACCTAGTAGTAATACTTTTGTATGTTTGTATCTCATAGTAATTTAGGGTTTTTTTGTGTACCTAGTAGTAATCCTCCCTTTTTATATATATTTTTAGATGCTAAATAATTGAAAATTAAAAAAATAAAACAGAAAAAAATTAGTATTATGTTTTTTAAATTAAAAATATAATTATAATAATAATATTAAAAAAGTTAGATTAAAATAAAAATTATAAAAATTAAACAAAAGAAATGAGAAATTCGAGAAAAATGAGGCGGGAGATTAAAAATGGGTGTGGTTTCAGGTACGTGAGGTGCTATGTTAAGATAAAGGTTTATGTGATATATTTAAAAAAAGAAAAAAGAAAAAATGGTTGAATGGCTTGAAAAATAGATAAAAGGTTTAGTTATTTTAATGTTGTAAAATGAAAGGCTTATTTGATTTTTTTTTCAAAAAGATGAGGAGTTTCATTGATCCAATTCAACAAAAGTAAGGGTTTAAAAGAATAAAAAATAGGTTCAAGGACTAATTTGATCTCTTAGGATAAAATAGAGGGTCATATTGACCCTGTGCCCTTGTTATAATTAAGGAGTAACATTTACTATAACTAAAGTAACAATTTTTATGATTAAAGAATAAATCTTTTTAATAACCAAATAATAAATAAGTAAATAACAAAATAACAAAAAAAAAGTGACATTTTGTATACTCCTTCATCCCCTTGATAAATGTTCATTTTGTTATTTTGGTCCATCCCAATATAAAATGTCCATTTCCTTTTGGATTGACGTGATAGACACAATAATATTATTATACTCAATCACTACACATGGGGTCCACACTCAACACTAATACAACTAATCACTACACATTAGAATATTATTTTTCTCACCCCAATATACTTTAAAATATTATACTTATTAACTCAATTGCAAAAAGAAATGAGCACTTATCAAGAGGACGAAAGAAGTATAATGAAAGAGTAACACTCTGTGTATCTAAAAAGTAACTTTATACTATAAAATAATACTCTCTCTGTCTGTGTCTAAGGTATTCGTTTGTTTTTCACGTGAATTAAATAGTATTATTACTATATATAAAGTTGGTAGTTGTATTAGGAATAAGTGATTGACCATATTGTGTATTTTTACTAATTAGGAGAAATGAATATTTTTAAACCGAATGCCAAAAATAGTAAAATTGATACCTTTTAATCGAATGCCAAAAATAGTAAAATTGATACATTTGAATCCAACCCAAAAATAATAAAAATAAAATGGATATCTTCCCACAAAAATGTTTTATAACTATAAAGTAACTCAGTATAACTAAAGAGTAATACTTTTCTCATATAACTAAAGAATCTTCCCGTATAACTAAGGAGCAATACTTTTCTTATATAACTAAAGATTAAGGTTTTTAAAACTATAATGTATAATACATCATTTTGTTCTAAAAATTATACTACATTTTAATTAATAAGGGTATAACATTTTGTTTAAAAGGGTATATACTTTTTATTAATAATTTTTTTTTCAAAAAATAAAGAGTAAACGTCTTTATACTAAAGAGCATATAATTTAATACTAAAGGATGTGGGTGCACGGAGCGGATATGGGTGCACGGTGTGTTCTGGGGACACACAAGTTTCAGTCTTTTAAATATTATTACTCCCTCCGTCCAGCCTAAATAACATCATTTTACTATATTGAGCGTTCCGTCCAAATTGCACAATTTTCTTATTTTAGTAAAGGGATCCATCAATAACCCACTACTACTATTAATATCTCTCTAATACACTTATCCACTTTATATAAATTAATAATACTCATTATTAACATCTCTCTAATACACTTATCCACTTTATAGGTTGGTCAACCACGTAAATGCATAGCTTTTTGAAGTTTGTATTCATGTTAAATACATACTTTAATATAAAAATATTTTCTTTCAATTATATTTATGAGTGAAAGGTGTGAGACTCATCATTACCTACACTTATGGTATAAATAAAGTATGTTTAATGATTGTTAAAGTATACTATTTAAAATACGCTTGATTATACATTAAAGTATGATTTTAGCGTGTTATGATATGATTTATTATTAACATATTTAAGTATAAATAATATATTTTATATATTAAACAAGTATACTTTAATGATATTTCTACTTATTTCACAATAAAGTGCCTCATATTTATATAATAGGAATATATTTTAAATATCGTTATATTTATTATTATTATAAAGTCTCTTTATTTATATTTTGAAATTTTATATGATTCAACTCATTCATATATATTGATATTATTGAATTATAATTGTTAAAAGAATTATACTATTTGAGAATTTGATAATAATTTTTCAAAGGCAAATAGTTGTGTGATTAGATGCCCAGTATTCTCTAGTACAATTCAGAACATTTTTGTGTTTTGAGATCAAACTTTTATATATTTTCGTCGGGTGTTGAGAACAATATGAATTATAGGAGGGGTTTACTATTTAGGCCAACCAATTAATTATGCAACAAATTAAATCCTTCCCATTTTTATTTATTGATATTATTGAATTATAATTGTTAAAAGAACTAAATTTGAGAATTTTATAAAATAGTAGTATACGGAGTATAATTTTTCAAATTCATTACCAAATTATTATACTAATAATATTAATCTTAATAAATAAATAGTCATATTTCATTTTTCCTCGTACCGTCCCTATTATAGCATATTTAGGGCTGCTATTTAGTTTTGGAGGGACAGGCAGGGTTGTGCCCATCGCATTTAAGTCATCAAATAATGTATTTGCATATTTATTAATATTACAACAATAGAAAATTTAATTATAGTTTAAAAATATATACCATATTTATAAATTTTGGAAAATAAAGAGTAACATTGTATAAATTTTGGAAGATAAAAGAGTAACTTTATACTATAAATAAATATTTTTTATAATTAAAAAGTTACACTTATATAATTAAAGAGTAAGGTTTTTAATAAGGGTAATAAATCAACGAGCTGCTCAATGAGATCATATATTTCATTACTCAAACGTATCACATACTCCCTCCGTCCAGTGGAAAGGTTCTCGTTTGTTGTTTCCACGTGGACAATTCTAAGGTCTTTATTTGCTTTTTGCACGTGGATTAAGGAAAATTATTATTATAGGTAAAGTGGGTAGTTGTATTAGAAGGAAGTGGTGGGTCATATTATGTACTTTCTTTACTAAATAGAGGAAATTGATACATTTAAAGCGGACGCCAGAAATAGTGAAACGGTTACCTTTGCACTGGACGGAGGGAGTATTTCATTGTCATATCTCATCCTAATTCACTTATTAGACTCTTATAGTATGTTAAAAAAAACGTGAATGAAGGGCTGGTGATGGTTGTTGCTGAGTATCAAAACAATATGTTCGCATACTATATAAAAAATAATAATAATAATGTGTTAGACTATTTTTAATTAATTTAATCTTAATCATAAAATAAAATATTATATAATTAATTTTATTTTTACAACAACTACCCATTACCTTTATTTTAACTTATTAATATAGGTTGTACCCAAAAATTAATGATAAAGTCTACTGTACCCAATGTTAGGAAATTTTATTTCTTATATAATCTAATTGTGGGCAATATATATTCAATTATTTAATGAACTTAAATAAGTGATTCAGTTAAGGTGTAAAGTCTATGGGCTATAATATTTTGATATGGGCTAATTGAGTAGATACACAATACTATATGACTAGGTGATTATGGATGGCCTAGTTGTGCAGTATATAAAGGCTCCAAGGTTATGGTCCCCAAGACACTAAGCCGAACATGGTCTTCCATTTTCCCTATCGGGAGGGATTACTATGGTTAGGATTAAGGTTTCATGGATTTTCAAAAAGTGGTACCAGAGCCACCTTATTTATGATTATGGATGGCCTAGTTGTGCAGTATATAAAGGCTCCAAGGTTATGGTCCCCAAGACACTAAGCCGAACATGGTCTTCCATTTTCCCTATCGGGAGGGATTACTATGGATAGGATTAAGGTTTCATGGATTTCCAAAAAGTGGTACCAGAGCCACCTTATTTATAATTATCTAAGATATGTCAAATTGTGATTTGATCCGAATAATTGATATTTCCGAATAATTGATATTTGAATGGCGTTTGGTATTTGAAAGTAAAATTAATTCGGTTGGTAGAATTGTATCGACGAATACCAGATTGGATTAATTATTCGCTATTATCTAGTTATCAAAGCAGATTTGTTTTTTTTTCTGTTGAGCCGCCCAAGCCTGGATCCTTTAGGCATGTTTAATTAAAGGAATATAATCATATTAGTGATTATCACTCGGCTCGCAATTAATATATGTCAAATAGGTGCAACAGACAGTTTATTAAGCATATTATGGTATATATATATACATTAGCAGAATTTAGATTGATTATAATATTCAATAATCTAAGTGATACCCCACATAAATTAGAGAAGATGCGAGTTTTTTTTTAAGGTTATTGTGTTTTGGATTAATTTATTTATTAATTTAAAAGCATGAATGAGCTTTTTTAACCCGATTAATTAATATGTTATTGTGTTAATTGATACTCGGTGCTCTTTAGCACATATATACGTGATCCTTGATTTGACGTTAAAAGTATTAACTTATATTAATTGGTGTTGATGTTCTTATGGTCAGTATATTATGGATATAGTTTTCGGATTCAGTAATATAATTCTTGTTCGATGATATATATATACACGACAAGCTTGTGTGAAGTTCCCATTCGGTTTGGAGTAATCAGTCAATATTTTTGACAAATTAAAATTCATTTTGATATTATGATTATTGGTGGACTGAGATATGTCATTAATTACTATAGTAAAAAAAGAATTGAATGAGATTGCTTAAAATCTTATTAGCCTTCGGGATTTTGGACTAAAAGATATATTGTCATTATTTGATGCTACTGGCACTTATAACTTGGTGTTTCAGTAAGACTCTAGATTGTTATACTTCATTGAGGGATCTTTGTTAAATTAATTTTTAAGTATATCATAATTTATAATTTGAATTGATTTATCAATTTGAATTTAATGAATTATTATTCATCTTTAATGGCTGATAATGAAATCAGATTTATAAGGAGACGTGTGATGTTGGATGATCCCACTATTTGATAGGGAGAAAAATCTTCATCAATCCATGGTTTTCATATATTATTCATTCTCAATTCACTAGCATATTTGGAAATTGGAATGTATGACTATTTAGATTGAAAATTGTGATTGCATGCAAAGATACACTTTGGATATGTGTGTGCCATGATTTATACGAAAATTAGTTGAGGAATATGACTTTATATCGCCTTGATTTTAAAATTTGAGTAAATTAATTACTGCATGCATATCATTCTGTCTATTGAAGATTTATGGGCATAAATTTATGGCAGAATTAATTTAATGTATCCATAATTTGATCTCCGTATATTATTTATGAAAATTCAAGATATAAAGAAATATAATTAATTTCACTAATTAGGTTCATGCATATCTTTATAGCTTATTCAATAAGTCATAAATGTGGATTATTGATTTGTGGAGTAATTAAATGCTGCAATTATGTTATTTTATTAATTTATCATAACATGCTATTCACAAATTTAGATTTTGAATCAGATATGTGATGAGTGTGTAAATTCACAAGTTTGACATCATGTTTTGTGCTAGTTCTGGAGAGTTTTGAGGTGAAAATAGGTGGAAAACCTATATATATTGTGAATTAGCATGAATCAGGTGTTAGTGGAGCTATTTAAGTGGTTTTCATAGAAAAAATAGAGTGGAAGTGCCAAGAATCGAAGAGACGAAGTCGAGACCACGCGAACCGCCAAGGGAAGAGTAGGGTTCGACCTGGTTGGAGGAGGGTTCGACCTCTCCTACAGGTCGAACCAGCATTGCGAAACAACAGAAGGAGGGTTCGACCACGACTCAAGGGGTTTGACCTGTTTGATCAGGTCGAACCATGGTCGAACCAGTTCGCGAGAAGATGGGTTCGACCACGACGTTGGGGTTCGACCTGACAGTTGGTCGAACTAGGAGCGAAAATTATCCAGTAGCGTGGTTCGACCTGAGGTTCGACCTGTAAGGGAGTGGTTCGACCTTTACAAGAGGTCGAACCAAGTGCAGAATGTGTCCAGTAGCAGGGTTCGACCTGTGGTTCGACTTGTGGTCGATGGTTCAACCTGTTTGACGAGGTCGAACCAAAATACGGAAACTTACCTTATCCGGATTTTCGAGGCCAAAACGCGTGGGATCACTTGAAAAGCCCATTCCAAGCCCTAGAGACGTGATTACAAGTATAAAAGGAGGCTCATGCAGTCAAGAGAACGACGACGCGAGAATCATAAGAGGAGACAAGAGAAGAGATTGGTGATCCATCCGGAGGGTGGTGACAGAGGTTCAGCTGGAGATTCAAGTAAGATTGGTCCAACTAACCATGATTGTTCTTAGATCAATCATGGGCTAGAGCCACTTCGGTAGTTCTAGGGTTATGAAGGTTTCATGAGTTAAATTTGTATTTCGTGTGTATACTCCGTACAACACTACTTGTGGTTTAGTTTATATAAGATTGCACGTTTTTAATCCATACGCATAGTCGTTTTGTGCATCAATAATCGTTGTGTAGAGTCTGAATGCATAGCATGGTTATTGGTTGAGTGCGTTCACTAATGAGCAAAGTTTATTGTTATAATTCTAAGTGAAGGGATTCCGAAGTCTTATTAGAACTGTCTTATATGAATATTTGTTAATTGAATTGAATTCGGGTTAACAAGTAGGATAAAGAGTATAACTTTATAGTACCTAAAAAGGGAGTTCAAATCGGGTTAGAGTACTAAGTGCACGGGAAATAATTGATTATGATAGTACCTAGAAAGGGGGATAAAGTATGTGTCTTGCTCTGAGGATACTCACACGTGTCAAAAGCTTATCTATTTGTGTCTATAGAATAGATTCGCGCGGTCTAGCGATGCGTCCATAAACCACAAGGCAGAGTCAGAAATCGACACACGAAAGTACGAATTAACGAAGGAAACTGGATGGCCTGACGAACTACCTATTATCTTACTTGATCACAACTATTATTTTCTTATTCTTGTTATTTATTAGCTATTTTAATTGTTACTTAGTTAATAAACCAACTATTTTATTTCCAAAATAGTCATAATCTACTAGAACGTAATTAAATTGATATTTATCCGTCCCGTGGATTCGATATTTAACTTGGTCACCTTCAAAACTACAATTGATATCCTTCATACTTGGGGATTAATTGTGTGTTGAGAAAACGCTCATCAAGTTTTTGGCGCCGCTGCCGGGGACGGCTTAAAATATCTTTTTGTTATTTCTAGTTTGTTAAGGCTATTTTTCTTGTTTTGTTGTTTTAATTCTAGTTCTTTTTAGGTGCATGCTTATGAGATCAAAGAAAGGTGAACTTGAACCCTACAATCCTGAAATCGGAGCATCGTCAAGAAAGAAGAAGAAGAAGAAGAGCAAGGCAAATACTATTGATCCAACTGAAGCTCTGAATTTTGGAGTTGAAGTTGACGAGCAGAATTCGCAGATGATTGAAGTTACTACTGAAGTTAATTCGGGAGTAAGGACAGTCAACATGGCAGCGAATCCGGATAATCTAGCCATTCGAGAGGTTTTCAGAAACAATGGGGCTGGAAATTTTGGGCTTCTAGGAGCAAGGGGAACTAATTCAGCGTTCGATCTTCATCCCGCTCTTATTAGCATGATAGAAAGGAACTCCTTTTCAAGAGGGTCTTTCGAGGATCCGCAGCAGCATCTGAACAAGTTCTTGGGCTATGCAAGTACTCAAAAAGACGCAGGAGAACATGAAGATGCAAGGAAGATCCTTTTGTTCAAATTCTCGCTTACTGAAAAGGCGAGAGATTGGTACGACACTATCAACGCAACTGAGTGCACCACTTGGGAGCAACTGAAGTTAAGGTTCTTGGAGAGGTATATGCCACCTTCAAAGGTGTTTAAGATGAAGCAAGACATTAACCAATTCGCTATGGGTGGAGGAGAAAAATTTCATGAAGCATGGGATAGATTCAAGGACATGCTTAGGAAGTGTCCTCAACATGGGCTATCTAAAGCTCAATATATCAGTATATTCTACAATGGATTGGACTGTGATTCACGAGTTTTATTGGATGCTTCCTCTAATGGAGCATTGCTTACAAAGTCATCCATAGAGGCCGAAAAGTTGTTTGAAGATATTTCGATGAATTCGAGGGATTGGCCAACTGATAGAGTTAGAGGTACTTATGTCCTTGGTAAGGTAGCTAAGGTTGAACAAGCAATGGTTAAAACAAGTAGAGAGGATGAGACCGTCTCTAGCTTGTCCAATATCAACAAGCTACTTGAATCCCAACATAAGCAAATCAGCGAATTATCTCAGCGCGTACCAATCATGCAGCAGGAGTTAAAGAATGAGGGACCAATCCAAGAGGAGTTGGAAGAGGCACACTATGCCATGGGTCAAAGTATTCAAGAGACTAGGTATCCAGACCAAGGAAACTGGAACTACCAAGGAAACTATCGAGGAAACTTTAATAATCGTGGTCCCCCGGGTGGTTATCAACAGCCTAGGAGGCTGGAGTTCTCATGGAGCAATCCGAATAATGCGATTCAACCTCCGATGGGTGTTGATCCGGGTGCTAAGGTGGAAGAAGAGAAACCGAGTCTTGAGGATACTGTGAACAGGTATATGGCCAAGAATGATGAAAGAGTTAACCGCCTTGAGGCCAAACTTGAAAAGAAAATCGATGCAAACCATGAGGTTATATCTAAGCAGGTGAAGGACCTTACGTTAGTGATGGGGGAGATGGCAGGAAGTGTTAACAAGCTTACTCAAACTCTTGAGAAGGGGAAGTTCCCGTCTTAAAGTATTAAGATTCCAAGGTCCTGCAACGCCATCACATTAAGGTCGGGAATGCAGTACGAGGGACCTATGAGGCCAAAATTAAATTTGGACATGTCTAGGGCGAGGTTTGAACATGGTTCGACCAACATTGAAGGTCGAACCATACAGGGGAGGTCGAACCAACACACTGGACACAATCAGGAGAGATTGCAGCATCGGTTAGACCAAACTGCAGACGGTTTGACTTGTCCCACAGGTCGAACCATGGTCGAACCCCACAACTCAGAGCACTCTGTTTTTCCAAAACACCTGTTCGACCAAACCAATCTTGGTTCGACCTTTCCAATAGGTCGAAGCCAGGTCGAACCACACCACTTGGAGCACTCTGTATTGTCACAACAACGGTTCGACCACGACGGTCATGGTTCGACCTATCAAACAGGTCGAACCTTGGTCGAACCGGATGGCGGAAGGAGTACAGTAGGCCGGTTCGACCTAGGTACCCATGGTTCGACCTGTTTCACAGGTCGAACCCAGGTCGAACCTCAAATTCAAAAAGAGAGCCATTGTCCAGAAGGTAGGTTCGACCAGTACGTACATGGTTCGACCTGTTCCACAGGTCGAACCCTGGTCGAACCCCACCAGAAATTGCCTGTTGCCACTCCGAACACTCTCGATGATGTTGATGCTACTCCAGTGGTTCGGAATGAACAAAGTACTGAGATAATAGCTGAGAAAAAGTGGGAGAGAGCCAAGCGTTTGAGAGCCGAAAAGGAGAAAGCGGAGAAGGTTGATCGTGATGAATGGGGGATTCCCAAAACAATGATACCTCCGCCGTTTCCTTACAAGCTTGTGAAGAAGGGATTGGAAGAGAAGTTCAAGAAGTTTTCAGAGATAATGAACAAAATAAGCTTGAGCATTCCTTTCTCAGAGGCAATCATGGAGATGTCGTACTATGCCCGATTTCTAAAGGACATATTGTTGAAGAAGCGGAGCTTAACCGGAATTAAAATGGTGAATTTATCTGAGAATTGCAGCTCAATCATCCAAAAGAAGCTACCGCAAAAGATGAAGGATCCGGGGAGCTTCACTATTCTATGTGAAATCGGAAAGGGGCCGGCACGGCGAGCTTTGTGCGATCTAGGAGCGAGCATAAATTTGATGCCTTTGTCCATCTTTCAGAGGCTTGGTTTGGGGGAGTTGACCCCTACAATAGTAGTTCTCCAATTGGCGGACAGGTCGATGACGTTTCCAAAAGGTATAATTGAAGACGTTCTCGTCAAAGTGGAGAAGCTAGTCTTTCCTGTGGACTTTCTTGTGCTAGAGATGGAAGAAGACAAGGATAATATCCCTTTAATCTTGGGGAGACCTTTCCTTGCTACTGCTGGAGCTATGATTGATGTTCAGAAAGGAGAGCTTAGATTGCGGATGAACAAAGAAGAAGTTCTTTTCAACTTAGACAAAGCAATGAAGATGCCCATGGAGTCGCAGTGTCATAGTATTGACGTGGTGGAGAAGATTGTGAAAGAGGACATGTCTCTGATCCTGTCAAAGGATCCTCTTGAGACATGTTTGATGGAATCTCTTACTTATCCCGCGACGGAGCTTGACGGACTCTCCAACGAGGTATGTATTGACTTTCTTGAAAACTTACTTGCTTTGGGTGATGACAGGTTTGAATCGGGAAGAACTAAGGTGGAAGAAGTCAAGTGGACTAGGAAGTACTTGCCTTTGGATAACGAGAGCCCTCCGATGGAGGTGAGGAAAGAGGAGTTGAAACTTTTGCCGGAACACTTGAAGTATGCCTTTCTTGGCGACAATGAAAAATATCCGGTAATTGTATCTTCTTCTCTTGATGATGATCAACTTGAGGAGCTATTGAACGTTCTTAGGAAGTATAAATCTGCGATTGGTTGGTCTCTTGAGGATGTGAAAGGAATTAGTCCTTCGTATTGTATGCATAGGATAAGATTATTAGACGAGGTAAAGGCAAGTGTTCAGAATCAGCGGAGGGTTAATCCCGCGATTCAAGAGGTAATTAGGAAGCAAATCCTTACGTGGTTGGATGCCGGAATCATATATCCTATTAGTGATAGTCCCCATATGAGTCCATTGCATGTAGTTGCTAAAAAGGGGGGTATGACTGTCGTGAAAGCTGAGGATGGAGAAGCGATAGCCACAAGGATTCCTACGGGATGGCGTACATGTGTAGATTATAGAAAGTTGAATGAAAACACGTGTAAGGATCATTTTTCTCTTCCTTTCATGGATTAAATGTTAGATCGTCTTGCAGGGTATGAGTTTTATTATTTCTTGGATGGATACTCGGGGTACAACCAAATTATGATTGCCCCCGAGGATCAAGAAAAGACCACTTTTACTTGTCCCTACGGGACCTTTGCTTTTCGGAAAATGCCATTTGGGTTATGTAATGCGCCTGCTACTTTTCAGAGATGCATGATGGCAATATTCGATGGGTTGATAGAGAAGATCATGGAGGTATTCATGGATGATTTTTCTATTTTTGGTTCCTCCTTTGATATTTGTTTGTCTAACCTAGCTACTGTTTTGAAGAGATGCCAAGTGACTAATCTTGTCTTGAATTGGGAGAAGTGCCACTTCATGGTGAAGGATGGGATTGTTCTTGGGCATTATGTCTCGGCTAAAGGGTTGCAGGTAGATCATGCTAAAGTGGTGGCGATTGAGAAGCTTCCACCACCGACCAATGAAAGAGGAGTGTGGTCCTTCCTTGGACACGCCGGTTTTTACAGGAGATTTATAAAAGACTTCTCAAAATACTCTAAGCCCTTATCTCGCTTACTTAAAAATGATGTTCCTTTTGTGTTTGATGATGATTGTCTAACAGTTTTTCAAGTTTTGAAGGAGGCGCTTATTTCTGCACCTATCTTGATCACACCGGATTGGACTCAACCGTTTGTACTAATGTGTGAAGCAAGTGATGTAGCACTTGGAGTGGTGCTTGGACAGCTGAAGGAAAAGAAGTTTTGCGCCATTTACTACGCAAGTAAGACTTTTGATGCGGCACAAAAGAATTACACGGTGACTGAGAAGGAGTTTTTGGCGGTTGTGTACGCATTCGATAAGTTTTGTCAGTATTTGGTTGGCATGAAGACTATTGTATACACGGATCATTCTGCGATTCGGTACTTGATGGAAAAGAAGGAGACGAAGCCTAGGATCATAAGGTGGATTCTTCTACTTCAAGAGTTTGACATGGAGATCCGGGATAAGAAAGGTTCTGATAATGTGCTAGCGGATCATTTTTCGAGGTTGGAGACTAGGGAACATTGTGATAATTCTTTCGAGTATATTGAGGAAATGTTTCCGGATGAAAAGATCATGGCCGTGTTTGTTGAAGGGACTGAGCGAGCGTGTGTGGTTGCTGCGCAGGGAGTTGATCCATGGTATGCAGATTATGTTAATTATATTACTGTGGGAGAAATTCCAAGGGATCTCAATCGATATCAACTTGCTAAATTCAAAAGGGATGTTGAGACTTTCATATGGTATGATCCGTTTGTGTACAAAATTTGCACGGATTCTATCATCCATAGGTGTGTGCCAGAGATGGAGATGGAGAGTGTTCTCGAGTTTTGCCATGCACAACCTAACGGGGGGCACTTCGGCGCTCAAAATACAGCAGCCAAGGTACTTCAGTCCGCTCTTTATTGGCCTACCTTGTTCAAGGATTGTGAGACCTATGTGGCGTCTTGCGATAGATGTCAACGCATGGGGAACATCGGTAGGAGAGACGAGATACCGCTTCAGCCAAGCATAGTGGTCGAGATTTTTAATGTGTGGGGTATCGATTTTATGGGGCCTTTTCCCCCATCTAATGGATTTCTCTACATTCTACTTGCGGTGGATTATGTTTCTAAGTGGGTGGAAGTGATTCCTACTCGCTTATATGATTCGAAAACTGTTATATCTTTCTTGAAGAAGCATATCTTTGCCCGTTTTGGAGTCCCTAGAGCACTTGTTAGTGATGGAGGTATGCACTTCGTAAATAAATTTCTTGAGAAGGTGCTCAAAGGGTATAGTGTTAAGCATAGGGTTACGACACCCTATCATCCTCAAGCGAATGGGCAAGCGGAGGTCTCTAACCGTCAAGTCAAACAGATTTTGGAAAAAGTGGTCGGAACCAATATAAAGGATTGGGCTTTGAAGCTCGATGATGTCGTGTGGGGATTTCGGACCGCGTACAAGACGGTATTAGATATGTCACCGTATCAGATTGTCTATGGGAAGCAGTGCCACTTACCTGTAGAGATTCAACACAAAGCGTTTTGGGCTTTGCGAAGCTTGAACTTGACTCTCAAGGATATGAAGGAGTTGAGGATTACTCACATCAATCTTTTGGATGAGTTTCGGAGTCGTGCGTACAAGAATTCAGTGATCTATAAGGAAAGGATTAAGAGGTGGCATGATTCGAAGATCTCGTACAAGGAGTTCAAGCAAGGAGACGAGGTATTACTCTTTAACTCTCGTTTAAAGCTTTTTGTAGGCAAGTTGAAATCAAAGTGGACGGGACCATTCATGATTCATCGAGTCTTAGGAGGGGGGAGTTTTGAGCTTATTGATAAGGATGGAGATATTTTTGCGGCGAATGGACATCGCTTGAAGCATTACAAGTCGCCGGATGATGTTTGTGTCATCTTTGTGGATACCTTGATCTGATTTGGTACCGTCGTGACTCTCCGACGTTAAACATGAGCGCCTGTTGGGGGCTTTCCCTCCCGTTTTAATGCTTTATTTCATTTGTGTGAGTAAGAAATTTTTATATTTGAAGTGCTTACTTATCGGCAATTACATCTCTTTGCAAACTTAGTTTCAACTATAGTTTCTACTAAGTTTGGGGGGGTGTGATGTACTTACCTTGATAAGCACCGATAGTATAATCTTTTCTTTGTGATGTTTGTTAGGGGAGTTGGTTTTTGCGCTATATTAAAATTTTAATCGATTTTGATGTGATGATTTTTTTACAACTTGCCTAATGTTTAGTGGGTTTTGGTTGTGTTTTCTTTTATGGAGTTACTCATGAATGATATTTTGTGGAACAAATTTTGGATGAAGTTGTGCTTTAGTTGGTACCTAATGATTCGTATTGAAGTTTGAAGTGAATAGGGATTAAAGAACACTCAGTTTGGAAGTTTGGAAGCTTAAAAGGGTGGTTCGACCAAAGCCAGGAGAGGTTCGACCAGTGCCAGGAGGTCGAACCGAGCAGAGGAAGTCAAACCGACGCAGAAAATCATCCAGTGAGGTGGTTCGACCTGATCATTCTTGGTTCGACCTGTCTAACAGGTCGAACCAAGGTCGAACCCGGTGACTTAAATCTTATAGTAGGGTGGTTCGACCTGAGCCGTTATGATTTGACCTGCTTAGAAGGTCGAACCTGAGGTCGAACCAGTCCGTTCAGAGCACTCTGTTTTTCAGGTGATAGGTTCGACCACGACATTCATGGTTCGACCTATTCAAAAGGTCGAACCTAGGTCGAACCACGAGGAGAAGTTGTCCAGAAGGTAGGTTCGACCTGTCACAAGAGTGGTTCGACCTATTCAGAAGGTCGAACCTAGGTCGAACCCAAAAGGTAAGTTTGTCCAGAAGGTAGGTTCGACCTCGTCGCTCGAGGTTCGACCTGTTCCGCAAGTCAAACCCGAGGTCGAACCCAGTCAGGTACGTGTTTTAAGTTAGATTTTTAGAAGGGTTCGATCATTCTTCTTGTTCACCAAACCTCGAACCCTCCCCGAACCTTAACACCCTTGCACAAATTCGTCAATTACACTTGATTTTGCACCGATTACACAACATTACACTCTTAATTCTTGAATTGGGGGCGGATTTGGGTGATTTTCGTCGCGAATTAGGGCTTCAGTCGCGTTTTTGAGTGTTGTGTGCAAATTATCGATTGTTAAACATGGGCAAGACTAAAGGTACGTTCTTTCAACTCAATTACCTTAGGATTGAAGTTTATTGCAAGAAATGTGTTGTGGGTAAGTTGATTGATGTTGATTTTGGTTGAAATTCATGGTGATAATTGATATTTTTGAGTTGATTCATATGAATTCATGTTTATTGGTTTGAGATTGCTTGATTATGGATAGCACTTGAGTTTTATGTGGATTTATCAAGGATATGATGCATCTAGATGAATGAGCCTGTTAATTAGGTTTGAATTGTTGATAGTTTGAGTTGTTCATGAAGTTCAATTGTTGAAATTTATGTTGAATGGCTTGAATTGGTTGATGCATGCTTGTTGTTGATGATTTGAAGATTAAAGAGAGTGTGATTGATGATGTTTTGAGCATGATGAATGAGCAAGTGATGTTGAGATGATAGTTGGGTTGATTAAGCATGGAAGCTTGAAGTCTTGAGTAGAGTATAGGATATGCTAGTCATATACTTGTGTTCTTGTCTTGTTGGTTGTATTGAAATAGTTGTTTTCAGGAAAGGGACAAGGATCACGTAAAGGAAAAGGTAAGGCGGATGAAGCAAGATCGAAGAAGAGGAATGACAGGCCTTCGAATGTGGACACAGTGACAAGGAAGCTGAGGCTACAAGATCGTTTACCCGAAAACTTTAAAATTCAAATGCAAAACTGGGATGAGATTAAAGAAAAGTGGGAAGAAGTCTCGGACAAGATAGCTCGTACTCGATACCAAGATGATGAGGCGATGAGGATAATGAGAATTGGGAATGATATTTTCTGGATGTTCAATCAAGTGGGTATCCGGAGGTTTATGAAGTTAAAGAAGCCGACGTATTTCCATGTTACAGCGGAAGTAGTTTACTCATTCGAGATGGTGAAGGACCAGCTTGGGTACCCATATCAGTGTACGTTTCAGCTTGGTGGAGTGAGTAGGAGATGGACGTCTGAGGATTTTAATGAACTGTTTGAGACGCCTTTGGGAATCTCTCGTTTGGAGAATGGTGCGTTCAATGCTAATAGGTTTTGGAGAGAGATCACAGGGGATATTGGAGATTATAAGATTAGGCAGGCTCGTGCTTCTTCGATGAAGAATCCAGTTTTGAGGTACATGGATCATGTCTTGAGCAACACGTTGTTCGCCCGCTCAGAGGGGAGTGTTATGTCTAGAGAAGAGCTTTACGCCTTGTGGTGTATGCTAAATGGGGTGCAGTTCAATGTTGGAGCGTATTTTATTGCATAGCTACATCGATTCAGGACCATTGGGTTTCAAAAGGTGAATATAGGAGGGTTACTGACGATCGTGGCTGAGCATTATAACTTGGATTTCACCGGCATCACACCAGTTAGAGGAGAGCCCGATTTGGCGATGTTTACATGCGTGAAGGGAGGATTTGCCCATTTCAGAGATGGAGATTGGTTCTTCACGAGGGGACTCAAGCCCTTCGAATTCATGTTTCCCTTCGACGTGAGTAACTTGACAACTATTCGGGTTGCGAGGAACAAGTTGATGGATTCTCTCGGACACAACGCCTTATCCGTGGCAGCAAGGTCGGGTGGTGATTGGAGGACTGTATCGCAGATGTGTGTGGATGGTAGGATGGCGGAGTTATAGCAGATTGTTGATCAAGGAGAGTTCCGTCCACCACAGTAGCCTGAGAAGGAAGAGCAGCCTGAGGTGGAGCAGCAGGATGAAGAGATGCCGATGCAGCACGACGCACCTCAGCATGAGCCAGCACCGCGTCAGTAGCGAGCTGTCCTGAATGATACACGGGAGTAGCTCTGCCTTATTCATGAGCAGCTGGTCGCGATCGTTGCTAGCCAGCAGGAGACAAACCGACAGCTCGCACTTGCCAACGCCAACTATGCTACGCTGAATGAGAGGTATACGACTTTGAATGAGAAAGTTGGTAGGTTGGGTGATCGAGTTGATTACTTGGATAGACACATCGGTGATCTGCACCGGATTGTGGAACGGAGGCTTGATGATGAGGATGATGATGATGAGGATGATGATGCTCCGGAGGAGTAGTTTTTCAGGGTTTCTTTGGTTTCATCCGATTCATCTTGATTTCCATTATTTTTCCTTTTATCTTTATAGGTTGGGGTGTGATTCATGCGTGAGTGGAATGTATAAGTGATATCTTGTATGATTGATTGGGTATAAGCTTATTGATTTTTGTGCATTCATATATTCACGTGTTAATTTCTATTGATGAAAAGCATGTATAATTGATAAGTATATTGAGTTCTTGTGAAATTGATCTTAATTATGTGGTATGAGGAGTACTTAGGATTCTAATTACCTATGTGAGGATTTGAGCTTTTTAATCATGCTTGATCATGATTATTTTATTCTTGAGAGGATCATTCATATGAACGTATTCTAGAACTTGGCTTGGAGTCTTGTGTGAGACTTATGATTGATAAATTGCTAGGACATGATCTTAGGCCATTATTTTGTGATTAAGCTACTTAGCCAAATTTATCTTTCCTAATGATCTTATTAACCTTTGGATGCCCCGTTGAGCCGTTAAAGCTTTTTCTTTGGTAGCCGAAGTAAATAACCTTATAAACCTTTACTTGAGCCTTGATTAACCTAATCATTGGTAGAGAGAGTGGAGGTGAGTAAGTGTTGCAAAGAAGAAAAGGAAGATAGAATATGGTTGGTGATTAGAGCTATTTTCACCTAGATTTTAGTGTCTTTTTATATGTATTTTCGTATTATTTTATCCGTATTTTATGTGTTATTTGGTTGTGTTTTGTATTTTTATTGAAATGTGTGTGAATGAGCTTAAACCTAGATATGATAAGGAAGGCGTAGGAAAAAGCGGATCTAAATTCAGAGTTGAAACGAAGGAGAACGAGCCGAAACAAAATGTGAAAAACTGGGGCATGCACCAACACGGGCCGTGTACGGAATACGGCCCTATAAGAAGTAGCCGTATACCGACATCAGAAGATCCAACATGACCACCCTGTGCCCGTGTTACAACACACGAGCCGTGTTGCAGTACACGAGCCGTGTTGCGTAACACGGCCCTGTAAGGAGAGGCCGTGCGGCAGCATCAGAAGACACAACACGGCCACCTTGTGGCCGTGTTGCAAAGCACGACTCGTGCCGTGTAAAATCCTGCTGAAATTTCCAGATCCTTCTAGAAGCTTCCCAAGGGGTATAAATACCCCTTTATTCAACAATTGAGAGGAGATCCGAAATTTCAATCCTCTACACACACATCACACACCATTTCTTCCATTTTCCACCATTATCTTCATCTACCTTCATCCATCTTGATCCATCTCCATCATCTCCATTAATTCTCCATCAAAACTTCATCCCTTCCATTGGGTGTGAGAGATCTCAAGAAATCAAGAGCTAGAGTTGGAGATCCATGAGTATTGAAGATTCTCTACAAGAAATTGCTAGGGAAGATTCACATCTCTTTTGATTTTCTTTTGGATTTAGACTATGGATATTTGTAATGAATCATTTATGTGTTTTGTTACCTTTATCATGTTAGGCTAATCCCTCTAGTGGGATTAGGAATATGAAGAGCATATTAGATTTATATTATCATGTGGATTAAATTAGTTTTTGATTTAATTGATGTTGATTTCTATTCATGGAGTTTAATTGTCTTGATGTTGTGATGGCATGGTTTGTTATTCATAATTGATTATTGGTTTAATGGATTATTGATCAATGAATTGATTTATGGTAATTAAATGCTATCATGATGCTCATGTATGTATTGCTTGGAGTGAGACGGAAACGACCCTCTATAGTATTAGGAAGGCATGATTAGACATTGAGTTTGGATTTGACCGGAAGGATATTTGAATTCAATGAGGGGAACCAATCCATTCGTTGGCCTTAGTACACAAAAAGGGAGAGTTTAATCTAACTAGTACCTAGATGGAAGGGGTTAATGTTGGGCTTTGATCTTAAGTGCTTTTGGGAGTCTAAAATGGATCAACAACCTTTGTAACCCGAAAGGGAGCTTAGGATACAATCGTGATCACCCTTAGTCTACATCAATTGAGTTGAATTCCTTTTGCATGATAATATGAATCGAGGGTGCTTGGATGTTTCTAATCCCATGTTTTTCCATACTTGAACTTTAGCACCCATTTTCTTTACTTGTTATTCATCTTTACTTGTCATTTCTCCTATTCGCTCTCTTATTTACTTGCTACTTGTTTTAGTTGTTAATCAATCTCAAAACCCCCGATCATCTTTACAAAAACGATATGAACATGAGCTCACGTATTTTGCTAGTTCGAACATAACTCCTTTGTGGATTGATAATTTTTCTTGGGATATACTACTACAACGATCGAGTATTCTTGCTCGTGAGTGCTACAAAATTAGGCAAACAGTTGGATGAAATGAATATGGTTAAATCTTGTTTAGGGGTAGTGCCCGAAACTGGTACCCCGATTATTTTTATACTTGGTATCTTAGCAGCTGATGGCCTATATATATGAGAAGGGTAGTGCCTGAAACCGGTACCCGAATTGTTTAAAAAGATGATGTTGATGCCATGAAAAGAAGGAAAATTCAGGAATTTTACAAGTTCAAGAGACGACATTGGAGGAGAACTTGCTGTAAGAAGAAGAATTCGAGAACCTCCAAGGTAACTCTCTACTAGTGTCTTAAGTCACTAAGTCCAAATTTTCCTACCTTTTTCCAAAGAGCCAACATTACAACCCAAAAACAAGTCCTTTGTGATCCTAGTGAAGAGTTGATTATAAGTTGATTTTTGAGACCTTTTCCAAGCTTATGGTTACGCGTGAATATGGATTGATATGAGTATTTATATTAACCTATATAGTGCCTCACGCACTTGAGTGAAAGAGAATAAATACTTATCTTGTGAGCTAGATTACTTAGTACTCCGAATGGTGTGTGATTGGATTGGTTTTGCATGAGTGATATATATGAAGCAATTAATACTTGTTTGATTTAATGAAGTTGCATGTGTGATATGTGTTGTACTTGATCTTGTGAATTATACACGACTCCTTGGTTTGATTTGGTTGCCTTGGGACGAGCAACATGTAAATTTGGTGGTTTGATGAGTGTGTAAATTCACAAGTTTGACATCATGTTTTGTGCTAGTTTTGGAGAGTTTTGAGGTAAAAATAGGTGGAAAACCTATATATATTGTGAATTAGCATTAATCAGGTGTTAGTGGAGCTATTTAAGTGGTTTTCATAGCAAAAATGGAGTGGAAGTGCCAAGAATCGAAGAGACGAAGTCGAGACCACGCGAACCGCTAAGGGAAGAGTAGGGTTCGACCTGGTTGGAGGAGGGTTCGACCTCTCCTACAAGTCGAACCAGCATTGCGAAACAGCAAAAGGAGGGTTCGACCACGACTCAAGGGGTTCGACCTATTTGATCAGGTCGAACCATGGTCGAACCAGTTCGTGAGAAGATGGATTCGACCACGACGTTGGGATTTGACCTGACGTTGGTCGAACCAGGAGCAAAAATTGTCCAGTAGCATGGTTCGACCTGAGGTTCGACCTGTAAGGGAGTGGTTTGACCTGTACAAGAGGTCGAACCAAGTGCAGAATATGTCCAGTAGCAGGGTTCGACCTGTGGTTCGACTTGTGGTCGATGGTTCGACCTGTTTGACGAGGTCGAACCAAAATGCGGAAACTTACCTTATCCGGATTTTTGAGGCCAAAACGCGTGGGATCACTTGAAAAGCCCATTCTAAGCCCTAGAGACGTGATTAAAAGTATAAAAGGAGGCTCATGCAGTCAAGAGAACGACGATGCGAGAATCATAAGAGGAGACAAGAGAAGAGATTGGTGATCCATCCGGAGGGTGGTGACAGAGGTTCAGCTGGAGATTCAAGTAAGATTGGTCCAACTAACCATGATTGTTCTTAGATCAATCATGGGCTAGATCCACTTCGGTAGTTCTAGGGTTATGAAGGTTTCATGAGTTAAATTGGTATTTCGTGTGTATACTCCGTACAACACTACTTGTGGTTTAGTTTATATAAGATTGCACGTTTTTAATCCATACTCATAGTCGTTTTGTGCATCAATAATCATTGTGTAGAGTCTGAATATATAACATGGTTATTGGTTGAGTGCGTTCACTAATGAGCAGGGTTTATTGTTATAATTCTAAGTGAAAGGATTCCGAAGTCTTATTAGAACTGTCTTATATGAATATTTGTTAATTGAATTGAATTCGGGTTAACAAGTAGGATAAAGAGTATAACTTTATAGTACCTAAAAAGAGAGATCAAATCGGGTTAGAGTACTAAGTGCACGGGAAATGATTGATTATGATAGTACCTAGAAAGGGGGATAAAGTATGCGTCTTGCTCTGAGGATACTCACACGTATCAAAAGCTTATCTATTTGTGTCTATAGAATAGATTCGCGCGGTCTAGCGATGCGTCCATAAACCACAAGGCAGAGTCAGAAATCGACACACGAAAGTACGAATTAACGAAGGAAACTGGATGGCCTGACGAACTACCTATTATCTTACTTGATCACAACTATTATTTTCTTATTCTTGTTATTTATTAGCTATTTTAATTGTTACTTAGTTTATAAACCAACTATTTTATTTCCAAAATAGTCATAATCTACTAGAACGTAATTAAATTGATATTTATCCGTCCCGTGGATTCGATATTTAACTTGGTCACCTTCGAAACTACAATTGATATCCTTCATACTTGGGGATTAATTGTGTGTTGAGAAAACGCTCATCAATATGTTATTAATTTATGATAACATGCTATTCACAAATTTAGAATTTGAATCAGATATGGTAATAATTATTGGGCTATTACTTGCATGAACAGTTTAATTATAGATATTACCTAATTTAATTTTAAGTTAGGATTTGGAAATTTTTTAATTAAGTTAAGTGATCTTTCAACATTTTTTGAATTTGCAATAATTTTGGAATTTAATTAAAGTATAATTGGGAAGATATTTATACTGTTTTTAAATTAAACGTAATATTTATTTCAAATATTTGTTTAATTGGTCTAATAATTTTTCAATCTTGTCAATCAAAGTCTCATGTTGTTATAGCAGCATCTGTGTGTGGAGTATGACTTTATTGAAATTACATAGATGAGTGTGTAATTATTTATGTGTTCTATGTTCGGCGCATATGTAGGACATTTTAACAGAATAATAACACACATGTAATGATAAGTATGTGATAATTATTTTGAATTGTTTATGTGAACATCTGTCGATCTAAAGATAGACTTATGTTTGACATAACTTATTATCAGTATTTGATTATTACACCAAGATTACCCCTGCAGTTAATTTTTGTCCATCGATGAGGTTAACTTGCACAAGGTGTCTTGTGATGGGTCCCCAATTAATATTACGAGTGTGTCTTCATGCGGGTATTGATCGGCCCATAGGTAGATTAATATTTGGTTGAAATACACAAGCACCGGTGGTGGTGAATATGTGACAATTATTTAGTTTTACATGTGAGTAATAAGTCGGCCCAAAGGAAGACTATTGCTTGACATTTCTTATTGTCGGTATTTAACCACTGTATGAGAGTATCATTAAATTGGTATTGTTTTTGTTGGACTTGATACTAATGTTGTGCTCTGTTCCTTGAGGTGATTCTAAATTATTTAAATTTGAATGATTATAAAGTTTAATGCGAGCATGATAAATTATTTTACAATAATTTCTGTACAATTAAGAAGTCTGGTAAGGAAAATATCAACAGCATAATCATACATGATGAGTGAACTTCAACAATAAGGATGAGACTAATAGGTTTCCAATAAACTGTCTCAATAAAGTATAAGGGCAATACAAGAAAACCCATTGAGAAAGCTGTTAAAAAAAATTAAAGCATAACTTTATGTTTTCTCCTAAAGGCTTGTGGAATTGTCTTATAATATATCACATTAAGATTACTCAATGTAAGTGGTGTAGTTAAAAGACATGATTGAACTCCACAACATATGGTTAATAATTGGACTAATAGATGATATATTACAAAAAAGTAAAAACAAAAGAGTACAGAGAAAAGAGAAATTGAGAGTATGATCCAAAAGTGATCATAGAAAGAGCCAACAGGTGGCTTTAAAAAAGAGGACCAAAACAGGCAGCCTCGTAAAAGAAAGTTGTAACCCCTACTCGTCTAATTATAATGTATGAAATCTGCAAAATAGGGGCTATAGCTAGGAGGAATAGTTGTTTGCAACAGCTAATCCAAAAAAATAAGACGCGTCGGAAAATGATACAAAGTTTGGCTGACCAGCCCAAGGCTAGCTCACAACGTCGCATAACCCAAACAGGAGCACCATAATCATAGTTCTAGTCAAAACTAGCAAGCCCCTGTAGAGGGAAAGAACAGAGACGCTCATAAGCGTCATCACAAGTCACAACCTCACGAAGAGGATACCAAGAACAGAAATCCAACACAATACCTACAAAATCATACTAACAAACAAACCCAGTACCCATGCTGAAAGAATTATCCAAGAGAAACTAAGGTTTCATCAAGAAGTAACAATCTACAAAGGTTCTTTCAAAGAATAAATCAACCAAAATCCAAAGAACCATTTGCATAAACACGAACAGAGATGATTGAGGCTTGCCCCTATCACAATTGGGAAGGTGTGAAAATTACAAGTCAGCCTCAAAGAATGTTAGAAATCAGCAGAGGAAATCTGCTGAGTTCACCAAAACTCAGCGCCTGGGCATTGGACCATGTCTGAAAGAGGAGACTAGGGATCCCCGGCGGCTGATAAATCGCGATTAGCCACCAATAATTCATAGTTAGGTCCCAGTTCATGGACATATCCTCCATCGCTGTGGAGGATTGAATACAACCGCTACACCAATAATCCCAAACAAGATTCAGGTGATGGCGATGTAATTGGACAGCCGCTCAATGAAGATGGCAGTAATAAGAAATCGTCTACCCTAGTTTGAATCGTTAGGCGCCGACAGATGTAGAACCAAGGCTAGGGGTCGGAATCCTAGTGAAACCGAAACAACAATCGCAGTTGGTCGCCGATGAAGAGATGGATGTAGGGAAGTCGAACAAGGCATCAGACTATTACAGAAATTTGCATAAGCAGGGCACATCTATCGATGGCTGAAAAATTGCACAAAGCGATGTCAACCGGTGGCAAGGCGGCCACAATGGCGGTGGCGGCGGATATGACATGAGAAGCCGGCAATTAGGTTTTGAATTGGCGAATTTTAGGAGGGTCCAAACCAGGGTCGAAGGTCCACTGCTGAAGTGAGAAATCCAAATCCCAATATGGTTAATAATTGGAGAAATACTAAAAATTGCAACTTATGGTCTCAATAAAGTTCTAACCAAAGTAGTTGTGAGAACTATTTAAGTTTCACATATGGTAATGTCTAACTAAGGTTAGATCATTGGGATCTACTAAAGAAATTTGGACTCAAACAGTTATCAATTGCTTTATAGATTATGAATAAGGTTTTGTGATCCAAATTAATTGGTTCATATTTGAGATGGGTAATACGAAATTCAATAAGAATATTGATTTGGGGGAAGAATAATTAATATTACAAACATTGTCTTTGAAGAGAAGTCTATTAGACCCCTACTTATATTTTTTTGAATGTCCAAATTTAGAATATCGATAGGAAAATGTCAATACTATTTAAGGCATAATAAAATCAACAACCTCAAGAATTAATGTCACTAAGGAAACCACTAGAGTTGAGAGAAAAATAATTCGGATGATTACGTAGTTTTCTACTAAATAATGAGGACACTATGGAATTAAAGGTAGAAATTCAAACAATGTTCATCAAGCCATGCAAGGTCCAAGTAGTCTAAAGTGGGTAAATGCTATAAGTTATGAGTTTAAATCAATACAAGATGATCAGGTTTGTATCTTGGTAAATGATTATACTCAAAAGAGAAAAGAAGACATTTTTTAAGGGACTTTCTATCCGGTTATTGAGAAAGATTCTTTTAAGATAATCGTGACATTAGTATCACATTTTGATCTTGAATTGCATTAAATGGATATAAAGATGATGTTTCTTAAGGGTAACATTGATTAATCGATATCAATGGTCTAAGAACTAAAAGGAAATCCATATATCAATTCAAGTTTATCTTTCATATATAGGAATCACAACTATCATCATGATGTAATTATCTCATTTGGTTTTGAAATAAATATAGATGATTGTGTGACTCAGTGGGAGAATATTAAAGTTAAACTAAGGGAGACAAGTGCAGTCTCAATCAAGTGCCCTAATGTTAAACTAAAGATTTAAGAAATTTAGAAATATTCTATATGCTTTGACTGTTGGAAATTGTTGTATGTTGAGGTCTATACAAGACCTAATTTGGCTTTTGTTGTTGGTATATTAAGTAGACATTTAAGTAACTCTAGTATAGATCTTTATAAAGTATTTACAAAGAACTAAGAATAATATGCTTGCTCATCAGATATCAGATTAATGGGAGATCATAAAGTAGTTTGATTATGAGTTTTTTGGATGCCAATACGGTATAAGATCCACTTTAAGCTACATTTTCTGTTGAGGTCTATACAAAACCTAATTTGGCTTCTGTTGTTGGTATATTAAGTAGACATTTAAGTAACTCTAGTATGGATCTTTATGAAGTATTTACAAAGAACTAAGGATAACATGCTTGCTCATCAGATATCAGTATGGGAGATCAAAAAGTAGTTTGATTATGAGTTTTTGGATGCCAATACGGTATAAGATCCACTTTAGGCTACATTTTCTGTTGAGGTCTATACAAGACCTAATTTGGTTTCTGTTGTTGGTATATTAAGTAGACATTTAAGTAACTCTAGTATGGATCTTTATGAAGTATTTACAAAGAACAAAGGATAACATGCTTGCTCATCAGATATCAGATTAATGGGAGATCATAAATTAGTTTGATTATGAGTTTTTTGGATGCCAATACGGTATAAGATCCACTTTAGGCTACATTTTTTGTTGGTCGGGAGAGTTATATTATGATACAGTGCCAAGCAAGCACTTGTAACTCATTAACTATGACAACGAAAATAGTAGCATACTAAGGGGCATCTAATCATGAAAAGGTTGCGAAACTTTATCACATAAAGTGTATTGTAATAGTTAGTTCGCAATAAAGTATTAACGACAAGAGTACAATAAGTCAAGCATATTGACATAGAATTCTTGATTGTTAAAGAAAGTGTTTTGTATAGATAAAATTTTAGTAGAGCATATTATGATAGACTCTAAATATGGATCTGATGTCGCGTTTTCTTAACGCACAATTAATTCCCAAGGTTAAGGATATCAATTGCAGTCGCAAAAGGTGACCAAGTGAATATCGAATCCAAGGACGGATAAATATCAAGTTAATTATATTCTAGTGAATCAAGGCTATGTAGTAAATTATGATGGTTGTGATTTTGTAAATGAGTAGTAAGTGTATGAAATAACAAGTAAATAATAAGTAACAAATGAATGACAACAACGATAATGAAGTTGTAATCAAGTAAAAAGGTAGGTAGTTCTAGAGATCATCCAGTTTTATTCATTAATTTATTTTTTATGTGACGGTGTCCGACTCTGCCTTGTGGTATATGAATGCATCACTAAGCCATGCAAATCTACTCTATAGACACAAGTAAACATGCGTGTGCATCGTGTGAATATCCTTGCAGCAAGATATATAATTCACCTCCCTTTCTAGGTACTATCAATATCAATTATTTCCCGTGCGCTTAAGTACTCTAACCCGATATGAGCTCCCTTTATAGGTACTATGAAGTTATACTCTATATCCTACTTATTAATATGAATTTGATTCAATTAACAAGTATTCATACAAGATAGTTCTAATAAGACTTCGGAATCCCTTTGTAACAACAAAATTTGTATTTATGATGAAATAAATACAAGAGAATTACAATAATAATCTAGTTGGATTAAACTTGAAAATTTAAAAACAATCTCTATCTATCCTCTGATTCTTCTCTCGAACCAATTTGGACTTTAACTTTGACTTGTTGTGTTGACCGCGTTGACTGTGTGTGTTGAGTCGGATCTTCAGTTGAAGCTTGTCCGAACTCGAATTTGGGACCTTATAACGTTAATCCAGAAGCGTCGAGCCTTTGTTTGGATTAAACGTACTTGATCCGAAGAACACTCGATCTGGGGGGCTTAGCACCTTAATCCTGGGTCGTATGCTATTCTTGGTGCGAAGAACTCCGAAGAACTTAGTGTATGAAGAACGCTTGATTTGGGGAGCTCCGCACCTTAATCCCGAATTATTTGCCGTTCTTGACTTGAAGATGCTTGAAGATCTTGAGGAGCGTTGCTCGTGTTTCAATCTCTTCAGAGCGCTTGTGTCTTCGAGTCTTTGAATGTGTGTGGAATGAATGAAGGAGAGCTCCTTATATAGGTGAAGGATGAGGATACTCCATAAATAACTCGCAGTCTGATTGGTCCAGGGCTGATTTGACCTGATTCTGTGGGCTTGGGTCTTTCACTTTCTTAGGCCTCAAGTCAGGTTTATTTGTCTTGAACTTGCCTTATTTAATTTAAACTCCATTTAATTTATTGGATTTTAAATTAATTATCAATTATTTATTAATCTATTTTAGGAATTTATTTATTTAAATTCCTTAATAAATAAATAATTAATTGATAATTATTGCATTAATTTGCCACATATTTTCCTTTAATAGGCAATGAAATTCAAGTGCTTACAAATGCCCCCTCGTATTTTGTTCACGGACGCCTTTGTGTTGAAGTAAACAAATTGCGATAATCCATTCTTGATCAACATGATTGAATTTTATTGCTTGCTTCACCAACTTGATATGAATAGCCTGAATTATGACTGAACTTAGTGAAGTGCTAAGCTGCCTACTTACCTCTTTGAAAAGGATCAAGTCATAACGTAGTTCAAAGGAACATGAGTTGATTTGGATGGGGGGTGCCATACATATTTTATACTCATGCGGGCTAGGAGTAACATGCAGTTTAGGCTCGTGCGTCATGGAGCGTTGAACTTGAATTTGCTGACAGTTTATACTCTTGTCAATGAGTCTTGAATTTGAACTTGTAGACAGTTTATACTCGTGTCAAGGAGCCTTGTGTGGACATTTTTCACTCATGTCAAGGAGCTTTGTGTGTAGAGAGTTTATTCTCTTTCCAAGGAGATTTGATTTGATGTGTAGATAGTTTATACTCATATCAAGGAGTGTAACTGGAGGATTTTAGATAGTTTAAACTCGTATCAAGGAGTATTATGTGGACATTTTAGCTCTTGTCGAGGAGCGTAACATGTAGATGGTTTTAGCTCATACCAAGGAGCATTGTGTGGATAATTTTCGCTCGTATCGAGAAGCCTTGAATTTGATTTGTGTTAGATAGTTTAGGCTCGTATCAAGGAGCGTGACTTGAGGCTTTTTAGATAGTTTAAGCTCGTATCAAGGAGCATGACTTGTAGATAATTTTAGCTCATATCAAGGAGCATAACTTGTAGATAGTTTTAGCTCATATCAAGGAGCGTGACATAGATAATTTTCGCTCGTGTCAAGGAGCTTTGGCTTGGGAGATTTTAGATAGTTTAAGCTCGTATCAAGGAGCGTAATGCAGACAGTTTTCGCTCATATCAAGGAGCATAATGCAGACAGTTTTAGCTCGTGTCAAGGAGCTTAGCATGGACAATTTTAGCTCGTGTCAAGGAGCTTAGCATGGACAATTTTAGCTCGTGTCAAGGAGCGTAACTTGAGAATTTTAGATAGTTTAAACTCGTATCAAGGAGTATTTTATGGACATTTTTAGCTCGTGTCGAGGAGCGTAATATGTAGAGAGTTTCATCTCTTCTCAAGGAGATTTAATTTGAGTTAGACAGTTTAAGTTCGTATCAAGGAGCATGATTTTGGAATTTTTAGATAGTTAAAACTCGTATCAGGGAGTATTGCTTGTAGATAGTTTTAGCTCATATCAATGAGCATAATGCAGACAGTTTTAGCTCGTGTCAAGGAGCTTTGGCTTGAAAGATTTTAGATAGTTTAAGCTCGTATCAAGGAGCGTAATGCAGACAGTTTTCGCTCATATCAAGGAGCATAATACAGACAGTTTTAGCTCGTATCAAGGAGCTTTGCACTTGAGTTTGTCAACAATTTATTGCCCCCAATCTTGGGATGCACTATTTTCTCTTGCTTCAACTTCATTTCTATTAATCTTTATAGAAACTGCAGCCTTTGCTTGTGATTCCCCTTCCAATGGCTCATCGAAGGAAATGTATTCAAACTCGTAAGAATCTTGAATAGAGGGTCATTCGATGTCATTTGATGTCAGGCTTAACTCCATGTCTATAGCTCTTGAAGCTAACTCTTCAAAAGTTTTAGGCCGAATTCCTTGGAGTATGTAGCTAAGATTCCATTGCATCCATTGAATGCACATTTCTATAGCTGAAGTTTTTGATAGCTTTTCTTTGCAATTGAGGCTTAGACTCCTCCATCTATTGATGTAGTTGATGACATATTCTTCATTCCTTTGACGAGTATTTGTTAGCTCCATCATGATAATAATTCTTCGTGTGCTATAGAATCGGTTGAGGAATACTTTTTTCATTTGCCCCCAACTATCAATGGAGTCTGCTTCCAAGTCGATATACCAATCAAAGGCATTTTCTTTTAGAGATCGGACGAATTGTCTCACCATGTGATCTCCGTTGGTCCCAGCATCATTGCATGTCTCAATAAAATGCGCCACATGTTGTCTTGGGTTGCCTCTGCCGTCGAATTGTTGAAACTTGGGAGGTTGATAGTCAGCTGGCATCCTCAAGTTGTCAATTATCTTTGTATATGGCTTTTTGTAGGCAACAAAAGATTTGGAACTTCCTTCAAACTTGTCTTTTATCATCTCTACCACGATGTTCTTTAGTTGTTGATAGGAAGCGTTCCATCAGTTGAAACTTGTATCATATCCTCAGCTGGCTTTTCTTCAGATAGATGATGCTTCGTTGAGTCTTCCTCCCCGTGCTCATCCTCAAATTGTTTCTTATTTGCATGACTTGTCTCTACATTATTCATTTTCTTCATAAGTACGGAGATCTTTACGTCTTGAGCTTCCATATGCTTAGTGAGTTCTTCAATGGCTCTCATCATACTTGTGAGTTGTTCCTCAATGGTTATAACACTCATCGTCATCACTGCAATTGCAGTTGAGGCAGATGGTGAGCTTGGCATTGAGTGAGGAGTTGAGCAGGTAGAATCATCTTCACTGTTTTTGTCTCCGTGCAATGGCTTATTAAGAGCAATCCCAACCACATGGTTTGTCTCTGAGGAGGCTTCAGACATACTTCTTGTAATGAGTTTAACATTTTCAATTGGCGACTCTGGAGACTTTGATGCAATTTGCCTTCGTATCACAATCTTTAGTGGAGTCATGACTTGCGTCTTCACAGCTTGTAGCTCTAAAGGCTTTGAGGTAGATGACCTTTTATTGCGATCCTAAGAAGAGTCATACTTTGTATCTTCGAGCTTGTTGAGAGAAGAGATGAGATGTAGAGACTGTCACACTAGGTGTGCCAAAATTTATATTTATGATGAAATAAATACAAGAGAATTACAATAATAATCTAGTTGGATTAAACTTGAATATTTAGAAACAATCTCTATCTATCATCTGATTCTTCTCTCGAACCAATTTGGACTTTGACTTTGACTTGTCGTATTAACCGCGTTGACCACGTTGACTGTGTGTGTTGAGTTAGATCTTCAGTTGAAGCTTGTCCGAACTCGGATTTGAGACCTTATAATATTAATCCAGAAGCGTCGAGCTTTTATTTGGATTAAGCGTACTTGATCCGAAGAACACTCGATCTGGGGGGCTTAGCACCTTAATCCCGGGTCGTATGCTGTTCTTGGTGTGAAGAACACTGAAGAACTTAGTGTATGAAGAACGCTTGATTTGGGGGGCTCCGCACCTTAATCCCGAATCGTTTGCCGTTCTTGACTTGAAGATGCTTGAAGATCTTGAGGAGCGTTGCTCGTGTTTCAATCTCTTCAGAGCGCTTGTGTCTTCGAGTCTTTAAATGTGTGTGGAATGAATGGAGGAGAGCTCCTTATATAGGTGAAGGATGAGGATACTCCATAAATAACTCGCAGTCTGATTGGTCTAGGGCTGATTTGACCTGATTCTGTGGGCTTGGGCCTTTCACTTTCTTAGGCCTCAAGTCAGGTTTATTTGTCTTGAACTTGCCTTATTTAATTTAAACCCCATTTAATTTATTGGGTTTTAAATTAATTATCAATTATTTATTAATCTATTTTAGGAATTTATTTATTTAAATTCCTTAATAAATAAATAATTAATTGATAATTATTGCATTAATTTGCCACATATTTTCCTTTAATAGGCAATAAAATTCAAGTGCTTACACCCTTCACTTAGAATTATAAGATAAAACCCTGCTCAGCAGTGAACGCACTCAATCGATAACCATGTTATGTATTCAGACTCTACACAACGATTAACGATGCACAAAATGATTGTAAGTATGGATTAAAAACAATCTTATACAAAATAAACCACAAGTAGTGTTGTACGGAGTTTACACACAAAAGATGAATTAAATCATGAAACTTTCATAATCCTAGAACTACCTAAGAGGCTCTACTCCATGATTGATCTAAGATAAACCATGGTGTATTGAAATGATCTTACTTGAAGCTTCATGAATCTCCAGCAAAATCAAGGTTGAATTGATCAGACTTGAGTCTCCACGTTCAGCTCCTCTTCCTCTCCTTTCTTGCTTGATTGCAGCTTCATACGTTGCTGCCTTTGCAGCTTCATACGTTGCTGCCTTTGCAGCTTGCTGCACTTGCAGCCTCTCCTCTCAAGTGTTTCTCTCTTTGATGTGTATAATGGTGTGCTTGATGGTGTTGTGGTGTCTTTGATGAAGGGTAGTGCTGCTCCTTAAATAGCATTGCAACTTTGACCAATTTTTGCATGCAAATGTCATTGCTTACATATGGCTTGTATTATTCAACATCAAAATTTGATTTCTCTTGCCCAAATTCTTGAATGGCTGCACAAAGAGTTGCCTTTGTTGATTCTCAACTCAAAAGACAAACCATAATTCCAAGATATTAGTATGCATGGCATCAAAGTGTTCTATATGGCCAAAATTCGAGAGGTTCGAAAATCCCGTCGCAGCTGCGCGGCTTCACCGTTTTGATCATAACTTTCTCGTTTGAAATCCATTTTAGGTGATTTTTATGCTCACGCGACCCTCTCTTCCGTGGCTTTCCAACCATATCACATGACCAATTTGTACTTTTACAGAAATACAGAAAAATTATTGAAGTTGGACGTCTGTTTTCTTCCATGTTACACAAATTCACTTTTCACTCCAACTTTGCACTTTTAACCCTTTTTCCTATCAAAATACAATAAAATACCTCTCAAGCACCTTTTAGTCAATAATAATTAGAAGTAATAATATTTGTGCAAATAATATCAATTATCCACTCAAAGAGGTATCAAATTGGACTCGAAAATATATGAATTTCCACTCTCATCAGGATCCACCAATTATGTATTCAACACCCTGTAATTTTATGAGCTAGCTACTCATGTGAGTGTTATATGATTTTAGAATACATTGGTTATCTATATTTATCGTTCTTTAAAGTTTCAAGACACTTTGATTTGGATAATTCAGTTTTCTGCATAATAAAGTTGATGGCTTTGAATTCATTGTGAATTCATTTAAGTAATTTTATATTTTGTAATATTTTACATTATGGATTGATCTCACTAAAGATTAAAATTGAAAATAGACATGTTTTGATCACATTGCATGTAATTTTCATGTTACTTACCATATTTGATCTATGTCATTGAGTATATTGATACGGTGATTGTTGGGGTTAAACCAAGATTTGTAATGTGGTGAATGTCGTAGTGATTCCATATTAATATATGAGATGGACTATATTGTTAAGTATAGCATGAAGAGGAATAGCATAAAATTGTGCAACTAAGGTTTCTTGATATAATTGCTTTTGAACAATATATAGCCCAAGTGGGAGATTGTTAGAAATTTTTTATTTCCTATATAATCTAATTGTGGGCAATATATTATTATGTAATTATATTAGTTATTCAATTATTTTAAGAACTTAATTAAGTGATCCAATTAAGGTGTAAAGTCCATGGGCTATAATATTTTGATATGGGCCAATTGAGTAGATATACAATACTACATGACTTGGTGATTATGGGTGGCCCAGTTGTGTAGTATATAAAGGCTCCAAGGTTATGTTTCCCAAGACACTAAGCCGAATATGGTCTTCCCTTCTCCCCATCGGGAGGGATTACTATGGTCCCATATGAAATAAGGAGAGTTAGTTGAGGAAGACATATAACCACTGATCTCGAGTTCGTGTTCTGCCTAGAGGACTCATTGAATCAGGTACGCTTCTGCATTATAGTTTTGATCTCATTAATCATATTAAGTTTAAGGTTTCATGGATTTATTTCAAACACCCAATTGTTAATGTCAGATCCAGATCAATGACCCCGACATATATAAAGTAAATAGAGTCTTAATTTCATTTCTTTCCTCATACTCTCCGCGTTCTCTATCACTTCCCACCGTCCTCTCATTCTCTGTGGCCTCCATCGTTACGAATATTAGATTGTGTGATATCACTATAGAAGGATTGCAAGTTACAATTACTCACTGTAATGGGGTCGTTCCATCGTTGCCGCTGCTGCTCCATCACCGCCGCAACTAGTTTTTGACTCAGTAATATTCCACAGTTTAGATCTGGTATGTTTAATTCTTTTTGATTTTCCGATTCTTCACGTTGTCTCCCATTTTCTCCCCCTTTTTCTCT
This sequence comes from Pogostemon cablin, assembly GCA_023678885.1. Classification (NCBI taxonomy): domain Eukaryota; kingdom Viridiplantae; phylum Streptophyta; class Magnoliopsida; order Lamiales; family Lamiaceae; genus Pogostemon; species Pogostemon cablin. Next base: position 25,085,202 of record CM042967.1, read on the forward strand.
CCACGCCTTTTCTGTTTCATTTCCATCAAAATTTTGGTCAGATCTCGTAAAGTGTATAAATTTTATTGAACAATTGTATATCGTTTTATTAATAAACAGTTGAGGTATTGAAGCCTGATTTATTAATGTATACTTTTAAATATATAGTGTATACTTTTTATTGAACAACTGTATATCGTTTTGTAAATAGACAGTTGAGGTGTTTGAAGCCTAATTTATTAATGTATACTTTTTAAATATATAGTACATACGTTTTATTGAATAAGTGTATAATGTTTTTTTAATAACAGCTGGAGGTGTTCAAAGAGTGATTTGGTTGATAAAGAGTTCACCGCATTCATAATGCGAATTGTGTTAGAGGAATGATTGATTTTAACTCGTTTTATAATTAAAGTGTATAAGTTTTATTGAATAAGTGTATAACATTTCATTAATAAATGTATGCTTATTAATAACTAATAATTGGAAAAACAAGGAATGGGGAGAAATGTATTAGAGAGCATGGGAAGAAATATAAGTAAAAAACAAGGAATGAGGAGGAAAGTGACATCACCATACGGGCTCAACCTATTTTATACTTTGAACCATTTATGAATATGGGTTGGATACATTAGTATACACTTGTGTACAATAAATCAATTCAAAATGATTTGAACCATTTATCCAATAAGTGTGTTTTACTATTTTCGTTTGTTCCAATACAAGAGTTACATTTATTTTTGTAATGAATGGATCACAAAAAACAATTAATATAACTCAATCTGATTCATATATTACACAAATACACCTACTCATTATACAATATAATATTATTTCTCTCTCTTCATTTATATATTAAATAGAAGTATTATTTTAAACGCAACATTTGCAGCGTGATGGCAGTATAAAATAAGTTGGGAAATACAAAATGAAACATGATCGTATAATAGGGATTTAAACCACGAGCCACTTTATCTTTCCTTGAAAGAGATCTAGTAATTGATGCCAGTTTGTAACTCTTTCATGGGGATAATTAATTCAATTGGGTATCTGTTGGGTGTCAACCAAAGTCCCACATCGATTAGATATGGGGAAGGCTGTGGGTTTATAAGTGTGTGAGAGTCTCTCCCTAGTATGAGGCCTTTTGAGCGTGATGCTCAGAGTGATAAAACCGTGCGAGCCAGTGGACAGACCCAAAGCGGATAATATCATGCTAGTGGATTGAGTGGGTCTGACTATACTAGGGGCCCGGCCCGGCTCTCTGGACGGATAAACCCCAACAAGTGGTATAGAGCCAGGCCCCAAACCTAACCTGCCCAGCCTGGGGTTAGTGGGATGTTCGGACCTCAAACTGGATGGTCTAGCTGTGGGACTTTATTTGAGGGATGGTCTAGCTGTGGGACTTTATTTGAGGGGGAAATGTTGGTTGGGTGTCAACCAAAGTCCCACATCGGTTAGACAATGTTGGTTGGGTGTCAACCAAAGTCCCACATCTGTTAGACATGGTGAAGGGGGGTGGTCTAGCTGTGGGACTTTATTTGAGGGGGAAATGTTGGTTGAGTGTCAACCAAAGTCCCACATCGGTTAGACATGGGGAGGGGTGGTCTAGCTGTGGGACTTTATTTGAGGGGAAAATGTTGGTTGGGTGTCAACCAAAGTCCCACATCGGTTAGACAATGTTGGTTGGGTGTCAACCAAAGTCCCACATCGGTTAGACATGGTGAAGGTGAAATGTTGGTTGGGTGTCAACCAAAGTCCCATATCGGTTAGACATGGGGAAGTCCCACATCGGTTAGACATGGGGAAGGCTGTGGGTTTATAAGTGTGTGAGAGTCTCTCCCTAGCGTGAAGGGAAAATGTTGGTTTGGTGTCAACCAAAGTCCCACATCGGTTAGACATGGGGAAGTCCCACATCGGTTAGACATGGGGAAGGCTGTGGGTTTATAAGTGTGTGAGTGTCTCTCCCTAGCATGAGGCCTTTTGAGCGTGATGCTCGGAGTTGTAAAACCGTGCGGGCCAGTGGGCAGGCCCAAAACGGACAATATCATGCTAGTGGATTGAGTGGGCCTGACTATACTAGGGGTCCGGTCCAGGGAGTAAAACTGTGCGGGCCAGTGGACAGGCCCAAAGCGGACAATATCATGCTAGTGGATTGAGTGGTCCTGACTATACTAAGGGCCCGGCCCGGCCCCCTGGACAGATAAACCCCAACCGTATCAATCTTTATTGACGGCAACTCGTTAGAATCGAAAATCCAAACCAACCATAAATCTCCCTTATTGCGTTTCCACTTCATCTATGGATTCTGTAAGGTCTTGTAAAAACATACCCTCGTCTAAATTTATGTGAAAAAAGAATACCAATGGAATGGAATTTTGAAGGCACCCAAAGGAGAATCTTTATCAACGAATCATCACTGTCAAAATATTTCTTCTTGAAATTGAAATCTTACACTAAGTAAATCAGCAGGAACCGATGATTACGATACAACAAAATAAAATTCAGTAGGCCATAATCTAAGGATTTGATGATTCATAAAGATAAATAATTGATACTATATGCAAGCATATCTGTTGAACTTCAATACAGTTAAATCAAGGGCTGTAAAAATAACAAATTAACAATAGCAAGCATCAATTCTGTTAAGCACAAAAAATCACAGAACTGTAACAAAACCATGAATCAAACACAAATTTTACAGAATTTGGATGCCAAAATTAACCACTGATTTATAATCAGTGGTAAACAGACGTGAGCAAGAAATGCTTTAAGGCTCAGATCCTTATCTCATCAGTCATCAGCATCGCCACCGTCGCCTCTAGGCTCGTCGTCGCCATCGCCGTTGATACCAATTTTACCAAGACATAAGAGAGGCATGCTTTTGCTCATGGTGATTATGGCAGGTAACATTTCACCAATAGTCATTACAAGAACAAGACCCACCACTGAAATGATGAAATCTGGTGGCATCTCTAACTACAAACTGACAATTCACAAATTTGCTAACTGATTTTACAAAAATGTGACAATCTCCACATATTCTCAAGTTCTTAATCACAAGAATGTCCGAATTTGAAACTGAAATATCAGTGTTCAAGAGTGCAAATGCAATCGCCAATCTCTCACTGTGAACATTACTACCAACTGCATCTCTCTGCTCTATTCCACCAACTCCTGCTAATTCTTCCAACTTCTCTAACATGGCGTAGATCTCCTTCGCCTGACCGTGGCTTCTGTCCCCGGCAACGAAGAGATGGATCCTCCCCTTACGTTCGACATAGCTATATCCCGGATCCTTCTTCAATCTCCGTTCTCTCATCATTATTCGTATCCTCGACATGCCCTCCATGTTACCTTCCTCGGAGTACATATTTGATAGCAGAACATAATAGCCTATGTTTCTAGGTTCAAGCTCAACAACCTTATTAAAGGCTAACTCCGCCATTGCAACGTTCTTATGTATCTTGGAGCCACCCAGAAGGGCTCCCCAGACAGAGCCATCTGGCTGCATTGGCATTGACTCGATGAGGTCGCGAGCTTCAGTCAGTCGACCGGCCCGGGACAAGAGATCCACAACACAACAATAGTGTTCTGGACCAGGGCTCATTTTATGAACCATCTCCATGGAGTAAAAATAACTCAACCCCTTTTCTGTCAGCCCTGCATGACTACAAGCAGTAAGAACACAAACAAAAACAGCTTTATCTGGGCGAATTCCTCTTCTAATCATCTGATCAAAAAGCTCCACGGCTTCTTCCCCATGTCCATGCATTCCGTAGCCACCTATGATCGCTGTCCACGAAACCAAATTCTTCTCTTCCATGGCCTCGAAAACAGCTCGAGCCTTCACCAGGTCACCACACCTAGCGTACATGTTAATCAACGAATTCTGAAGAAACGGATTAAAAGCGAATCCATAACGATCTATCATCACCTCCACCTCTTGTCCTGTTCTCTTCGCGCCGAGGTTAGCACAAGAGGACAAGACACCAACAAATGTAACCTCGTCAGGGCAAACACCTGAGGATTGCATACTGTGGAAGAGATCCAAAACCTCTGCACAAAGTCCGTTTTGCGAGTATGCGGAGATCATGGCATTCCAGGTGATCAAAGACTTCTCAGATACCTCGTTGAACAAGTTCCTGGCCGACTCAATCGATCCACAGTGCGAATACATAGACAAAAGGCAATTCGCAACAGCCAAATCATTGCCAAAACCATGTTTACAAGTTAAGCAATGCAAAGACCTTCCTAAATTCAAGTGCTGTGGAGTGGTGCAACCGGGTACCAACCCCAGAATCGTGACGGGATGAAGTGCTACTCCTTTAACCCTCATCTCACGAAACAAAAGCAACCCATTATGGAGTCTTGATTTTCGAACTAAGCCAGATATCAAGGCATTGTAGCAAACCGTGGGCCTATTCGACTCAGGAATTTCGTCGAACACCTTGTACGCATTCCCAAGTAAACAGATACTGGAATACATGCAGATCAAAGCCGTTTGAACGAAGGGCTCGAGGTGGCAGCCGGATTTGATGACGTGGCAATGGAGGAGTGTTCCGGGAAGGTGGAGGGATAGAGCGGCGGAGGACTTGAGAATGAAGGGGAAGGTGAAGGCGCTAGGGGTGGCGCCAGATCGCAGCATTTGACGATAGAGGGTGAGGGCCTGGCCGTATTTGCCTTGTTTTGAGAGCTCTCTCAGCTGCGTATTCCATTTGCCACCGGTGGCAACCGTGGAGGAGTAGGTTCTGGTGGGTGGGGGACGGCGCAATGTCTGAATCAATAACCGCCTGCTCTCAATCATGGACGAACATTCCTATTTAAAAATTTCCTTTATAAAATCATCATATTCCGTACAAATATGAAAGAACTAGACTACTAGTGCATAGGACAAACCCTGTCTGTAGAGTTTATAATCTACGGCTTTTGATACAGATCAAAGAATAATATTAGGCCTCCAATATCTACGCATACAATTTTCCTTCGTAAGCCTATTTCATCATATTTACAAAAATAAACAAAAAACCTATAAATATTCCCCCCTCACACGCACTAGGTTTAAAATTTTCGGAAATATCTCCGATATTTTCACGATATATCCGTATTTGGAGAGTACCGATATCGATATTGGGAAAAAAGATACTCCCTCCGTCCGCCAGATACGTCCACATTTTGCCATTTTAGGCGTCCGTACCAAAGGTCTACATTTCTCTTTTTAAACACATGGGACCCATCCACACCACTAATACAAAAAAAATATGGATCTCATACACCCCACTAATAAAACTACCAACTACATATTAAATAATAATACTCCTTAATCCACGTACAAAAAGTAAATGAGGACGTTTGGGGCGGACGAAGGGAGTATATCTTTTCTGATGTCGAGAATATATCGGGAAATATCGAGAAATATCGGAAAAAATATCGATATCGGTTCGCCATAGTTCAAATTTTTTCAAATATCGAGATATATCGAGGAAATATCGCTAAAATATCGATAAAATATCGAGGATATATCGAAAATATTAAAAAATTATCCATATTTTTAAGGGTTAATTACTACTAGGTACACACTTTATACCCCTAATTACTACTAGGTACATTGATTTAAAATAATTATTATTATATATAAAATATTAAAGTAAAATATCAAATATACCCCTAAACCCATACATTTTTAAACCACCAACCCCACCCCTCACCCACCACCGTTGACCAGTTGACTGGCGTTGACCAGCCGTTGACTGCCGCCGCCGAAGCTCCGCCGGACCACCACATTTTTTTGCTGCACACACTTTTTTCTACTGCACATATCTTGCTGCACACAACATTTATGTGCAGCACATTTATAGGGGTAATATTGGAATATCACTATATATTTTGTAGTTAGTAGTAATATTTTTTGTATGTTTGTATCTCATAGTAATTAAGGTTTTTTTTGTATGCCTAGTAGTAATTCTCCCTATTTTTAATGATTTTTTATATTACTTTTATCAACTAAATACAATTTTTTTCATTAATTTGATCAATTTAAAAAAAAAATAACAACATTTGCATGAAATTATTATGATTGTTTTATTTTATTTAATTAATTATCACTCTTCATTAAAATTATTACTATTAAGTAAATAAGGAGTTTCATTTCATGTACACAGGGTGAGAGTATACTCCGATTATAAATACAATTATTTTGGTACATTCGATCAAATCGGGACGGAGGGAGTGTTTTATTGGTACATAACAATACCATTGACGCATTCAGAACAATGTTGCATTTAAGTATCATAAATTATCATTTTAGTATTAGTTATTAAGTATGGTATGACTTTAGACTATTTAAATATGTTGTAATTTATTTATTTGTCATATGTTATTAGTTTTATTGAGATTTTAAATTGAATTTATATATTAAAATTAGTTAAAATATATTGCAAAGTTAAATAATTAATTTTCTCTTTTTTTTTTCAAGTTTCCTTGATTTTTTTAATTTTTACCGATATCGATATCGATATTCGATATATCCATCGATATATCCGTAAACTTGAGGTACCGATATCGATATTTTAAACCTTGCTATTAATTCATAGTAAAAAATAACTTCATACGCCCACCACTAAATACATAAAATATAACACTCCTGCACCTCTAAAATTCAACACCCTTCTCAAACATTCAATCTCTTCATTTTTTTATTTTTTGCAATAAGGTGAAAATTCTAACTTAATCCATCTCAACCTCAAAACTCGTCGAAAAAATATAATGTCGGATGAATAAACAATAAAGAGATTTAAAATGTGTTATTTTAAAAGTTTAGATTAATTTAAATAAAGAGACTTAAAATGTGTTATTTTAAAAGTTTAGATTAATTTAAATGTTGTTTTTTAGCACTTGAAGTTAGCTGAAGTCGCAGATTTCACGACCAACAAGAGAGGAAAGTTATTAGATTAATCGTCCAATGTCGGACGAAAGTATTAAGATTGTTCGTCCAGTGTTGGACGAAAATTATAGAAACTCTCGTCCGGTGTTGGACAAAAAGTTATAGAAACTCTCGTCCAACACCGGACGAGAGTTTCTATAATTTTCATCCGACATTGGACGATTAATCTAATAACTTTCGTCACTGGTTGATCATGAAATTCGCGACTTCAGCTAACTTCAAGTGCTAAAAAATACTCCCTCCGTCCCGAAAAAGACTGAACACCTCTTTTCGGCACGGAGATTAAGAAAGTGATAACTTTTAGGGGTATTATGGTATTTTTTGGGTAATAAATAAATGATAAAGTATGTTAGGTGAGTTAGGTACGGGTGGTTTTTTTGTAAATAAAGTGAATGGGGAAGGGTGATTGTGTTTGACTTTTTATTTTTTTGGAAGGTGCAAATTTTTGTGGGACAACCCAAAATGGAAAGTGTGTCATCTGAAATGGGACAGAGGGAGTATTTAAATTAGTCTCAACTTTTAAAATAATACATTTTAAGTCTCTTTGTTGTTTCTTCATCCGACATTATATTTCTTCGATGAGTTTTGAGGTTGAGATGGTTTGAGTTAGAATTTTCACTTTATTGCAAAAAATAAAAAAAATGAAGAGGTTGAATATTTGAGAATGGAGTTGAATTTTAGAGGTGTAGAGACGTAGGAGTGTTATGTTTTATGTTTGTAGTGGTCGGTGTATGAGGTTTTTTTTTTATGAATTAAGAGTGTGTGTGAGAGGGGAATATTCATTAAGGTATTATAGGTTTTTTGTTTATTGGTATTTTTGTAAATATGATGAAATGGGTGTATGAAGGAAAATTGTGTGTGTAGATATCCGCGGCCATAATATTACTTTTATTGGATTGTATACTAAAAGTCTAGCTTTAGTATGAACAATGTTATAACAATTTATTTAAAATAAGAATCATATGATCAACTGATTGCGTTTTATAATTTATTTATATGCATGATGCAATAGTCCATTTACTTTATACTGTAGATAATATGTTGTACGACAACACGCGGAAGATCATATTATCGGTTTTCTTATAAAGTATAAACAGATGCTCACAACCGAGATAGATGGGGACTCTCTATCGGGATGGTTGTAGTGTGGTTTGGTATTAGCTTGTCTTGGCTATAGAATCACATTAGTGCACTTTTTGTGTATTGAGCAGGACCGCCTGAGATCGTTCGACTTATACTGACTTATAGGAGAACTTGATCTCAGTTATTATGGATGTTCGTGCTCTTAATCCCTATACAATAACCTCGACACGTAGGACAGTATGTATTTCTTTAATTCATCAATGAGTGAGATTTACATGTAATTAAATCAATAGACTCGATAAGTTGGGAAGTAGTGCTGTCTCTATGGTGTGTTGTTGATTGTAGAAGGAATCTGTGTCCGTCATAGGTTGATGATGATCCCTTGAGGAGCTCATAAGGATTATCATGTAAACTCTGCAGGTGGATTTATTCCGGCATGATAATGAGGTTGAGTGGTACTACTCTTGGATGAGATATTAATTAATGGAGTTGTCAGTAACTTAATTAATTAATGGGCATTATATATCTTAAACATGGGGAGACTAACGGGCTCATAATAAGAAAGAGGCCAAAACGTAATTTTGGGATTGGAAAGGTAGTGCAGTAATAATATTTTAGTGGACTATATTATTATTATTGGACTTAAGTATAAGCTTTGGGCTAAGCTTGGATACTTAAGCCCAGTGGAGGCCCAACCCAATTTCTCCTCCTGATCCCTGCTGTAGCCCATATATAAGTCATTTTAGCTATCCATAAACCCAAAAAAATTACACGCCTAACACTATGAGGGGGTGAGGGAATAACAGATTGAGAAGATCTCGAGGATCGTCGCCCACACAACGTCGAGATTGGACTTGGGAATACAGCAGAAGACCAAAAGGTTGTTTGCTGCTGCTGTCCGCCACCTTGAAAAATTCATATAAAATCGTACAGTTCTCCAAATTCAATGTTTAATATACTGACAGAAATCCGCCGAAAAGAGGATCGTTTGAGCGCATAGATCACTCCAATTGGAGTTCAGATGAAGAAGTTATGGCCATTCTCATGACGCCAGACTGTCGGCGAGAATCATCTTCTTCAACACACCCTGGTGAAAGGTAATACGTTTCTTGGTTTTCTTGCTTCCGCTGCATGTTAGAAACATATGGAATCCTAACGGGTCACGTTAACCAAACAATCGAACGCCAACAACTTCCTCTTAAGCTATTAATTTATTCCTAATTTTCCCATATTAAAATTCAAAATTACTCCCTCTGTCCGGATTCAATGGTGCCATTTGCTTTTAGGCACGAAGATTAAGGAGTATTGTTATTTAATGTGTAGTGGGTAGTTGTATTAGTAGATGTGTGGGTCCCATTTTTTAGTTGTATTAGTGGATGTGTAAGGATAAAAAAGAAAATACTCCCTCCGTCCCGTTTCAATGTCTACGTTTATTTTTTGCACATTGATTAAGAAGCATAATATTTTAATAGATAATGGGTGAAAAAATATAATATTTAATATAAAGTGGGTAGGTGTATTAGTGTTGAATTATATACTAATTGTTTTAGGTGGGTCTCATATTCCAAAAAGAAAAACGTAAATATTGAAATGGGACGCGCAAAATAGAAACGTAAACATTGAAATGGGACGGAGGGAGTAAAACTTTTGGGGGCGAACACCCAAAATGAAAAAAATGATACCATTGAAAGCGGACGGAGGGAGTACTGAAATTGGAGGTTTAAAAAATTTGTTTTGATTTTGCTTCGCATAGATAATAAATGAATTATACTCCTTCTGTCCCCGCGTTAAAGTTTATATATTTTATTTTGATTTGTACCTAGTTAATGTTTACATTTTTCTTTATCAAGTTGGATGAACCCACACAAAACAGTTAATTATACAATGTGGCCTCACACACAACACTAATACAACTCCCACTTCACATTAAATATTATTTATCTCATCTCACTACACATTAAATATTATATTAGTATCTTTTAATCTACGAGCAAAAGGTAAGCGTAAATATTAACGCGGAATGGAAAGAGTAAAATAATTTATGTGAATTAAATAAGCTATATAAAATAATTTATGTGAATAAAAGTATGATAATTTTAAAATTAAAGTGCATTATTAAGTTGTATGCTAGTATTTCTTTATTTTAGGGTTGTTTGAAGCCAGAAAAAGAAATACTCCCTCCAACCCACGTATTTTTATTCATTTTCCATTTTGGAATATCCCACGTATTTTTATCCACTCTATTTATGGTAAAAATACATAATATCATATTACATAGTACTTTTTACAATCCCAACAACTTAATTACTTTTTTATACTTTATTCATCATTCCCAACAACTTTATTTTTTTTTCGTTTTAAATTACTAATTTATCCATACTTTTTTCTACATTATATATTAAAAAAATAAAATGTCGTAATCTCCGTGCCCGTACTAACGGGTAAAAATACCCAGGACGGAGGGAGTAATAAATGTGAATTATGTTTTTTTACATGGATTAATGATTGGGAGTGGCTATTTACACCCGAATTTACTAAATATACCCCAAAAATAATTTAAAATTAAAATATTTTAATTAATATGACTTAAATACCCTTATGTAATAATATATTCATAAAGAGAAACTCTCTTGTGAGACGGGTTATTTGTGAGATGGGTGTGAGACGGGTCAACCCATCATTAAAGTATGTTTATTGTAGAGTTAAAGTATTCTTATTTGTAGTTAAAGTATGTCAATAATAAATAATATTATAATACGTTGAAATCATACTTTAATGCATAATTCAGCATACTTTAGAAAACATACTTTAACAACCATTAAATATACTTTATTTAAAAAATAGACATATTTTAACACGTCTCACAAACCGTCTCAAATAAATAGCGTCTCACAAGAGAATTTGTTATTCATAAATACATTACTATATGTACCCCAATATTACTAAATATACCCCACCACAATTTCATATAATTAATCCTTTTAGGGATCTTAAACATATTCTGGAATCATTCATTTGCTAGGGGAAATCCCATAAGGGGAAACCCATAACAAATCCGCAAAAATAAAAAATTAAACAGCAAACAAAAACAGCGAATACAAATCTATTACGTAAACACTACACGTCGAGATGAACTGGATGGAATAAGAGAGAGTCTTAATGCGAATTCAAAATCTGCAAAAAAAAGGTGATGAAGATGGGAGGAATCTGTGGATGAGGGTGGGGAATGCCAACTCTATTTTAAGCAGGGAAAAAATGTCCATGAATTTCTAATCGATTCAAATAAAAAGGCTGTTGATGTTGCTGTTGCTGTTGTGTATAGAGCGAAGATGATGAATTCCCAATTGACGACTGGAGTCTCTCACCATTTGCCTCCTCACCCATTTCTTTTAAGAGTATTTAAAATGCAGATTTAGTTAGTAATTCACACTAGCCAAAAAAACAAAAACAAATTAAACCACAACTGCAATGATTAAACCTCATTTTAATCAAAGAAATGAACATTCACATAACTACAAAAATAATGAAACTTGAAATGAAAAAAAAAAATCTAAGGGATAAAACACATGAACATGTATGAAGATAGAAGGGAGCAAGTTGAAATATATGTTTAAGAACCCTAAAATAATTGATTATTTAAAATTAAAGTGGGGTATATTTAGTAATGTTGGGATACATTAAGTGATGTATTTATGAAAATATTATTACATAAGGTATTTAAGTTATATTAATTAAAATATTTTAATTTAAATTATTTTTGGAATATTTTTAGTAAATTCGTAGGTGCAAATAGCCTCCCCTTAATGGTTATGTAGTTAAGTAGTTATATTAGTTGTAAGTGTAAAGATTTTTTTTTCTTAAAAAAAAAATTAACGTATTTCAAGTATATACACAAAAAATGATAAATAAATATCTTATTTGTGGATGAATGAGTTATTTTTTATTTCTCATAATTTTTACTCCTTCCTCCATAATAACTGTCTTACTTTTTATTTTTGTTCATCCCATAATAATTGTCACACTCAAAAAATGGAAATTTTACATCAACTAACAACCTCAAAAGTTATCTTAATTTCGAAATTATCATTCCCACCTAACACACATAACATACTTTATAATTTATTTATTCCTTAAAAATATCATAATACCCCTAAAAAGTAAATAAAGTTGGTCAAAAAGTAATTTTTCTTAAACTCTGTTTACAGTAAGGACGACAACAATTATGGGACGAGGGAGTATTAACCTTTGAGTTTTTCATTATAAATACAAACTAATAAAGTAATACCCGTTTTATTCCATACTTATCTTCACACTTTCTTTCTTTTTTTTCGTCCCACATTTATTTTCATCAAAATAAAAAATAAAAAATTGAAACTTTTCCAACACCCTCAAAACTTATCTTAATTTCAGAAATATCACTCCCAAATCCCCCCACCTAGCACACATAACATACTTTATAATTAATTTATTTACTCCTTAAAAATACTATAATATCCCTTAAAATTAAGTTGCTTAAAAAAATAAAATTTCTTAGGGTAGGTCTTGCGTGAGACCATCTCGTGTGAGACCATTTATACTTTTTAAAATCGCTATCACTTTCGCTATAAAACAATATCACTTTCACTATAAAATGCTATCACTTTTCATTTATACTATAAATTATTCATGAAATAACATTGTCATTTTTCATTAATTTATTACTCCCTCCGTCCCATAATATTTTTCACGTTTACGGTTCCACGTTGTTTAAGAAAATGTGCACTTTTGATCAACTTTATTGACTTTAGAGTGTATTGTGGTATTTTTAGAGAATAAAAAAGAATAAAGTAATGATATGTGTGTGAAAAAGGAGTGGCAAATTTGAAATTAAATGAACTTTTGAGGTTGTTAGATAAAGTGATGTTTCCTTTTTTGGGGTGTGAAAGGTTTTGTGGGATAAACAAATGAGGAAAGTGTGAAAGGTTTTATGGGACAGAGAGAGTATCACTTTTTATTATATATAAAAGTTATCACTTTCTGACCATCTCAAGTAAGCCCTTACGTGAGACGGTCTCACACAAAACTTTGTCATTTTCTTAAACTATACTCTATAGTAACTGTTCAAATAACTACGAATGAGGATGTATTATTTTTTTACAACTTTATTCACTTTTGAGTTTTTTAACAACGTTACACGAGGGATGGAGTACTATTAATTTTATTTATGGATAGTGTGTAGAGAGATTTCACAAAATTGTGGGGCAAATAATAGCACGTAGTGTAAAATTAATAGGACTAGTACACTAATACTCCCTCCTTCCCATCTTAATATTTACATATTTTTATTTTGGGCGTTTCATTTCAATATTTATGTTTCCTTTTTTGAAATATAAGACCCAATTAAAATAATTAATATATCACCATGGTCCCCACATCCAACACTAATACGCCAACCAACTTTACTTTTTTTCCACCCACTATCTATTAAAATATTATACTCCTTAATCAACGTGCAAAAAACAAACGTAAACATTAAAACGAAATGGAGGGAGTATAGATTTAATACAAGGATTGAGTGAACAACAATAGTTGCTTACACTAGAATTGAGTAAACGACAAGAGATAGTCTAAAGGCAGAATTATGAGGAGCTAGTACGTGTTAAAGTACAAACTCAGCACAGAGACGTACTTGTTCCGTTGAACATAAATCATCCATACAACTTAGCTAGGATCCTATAACCTAGCATGTTTCAATATATAGATGGATGGAATATCTAACTGCTCTATTAATTCTAACCCTGCCATCCAAATTAAAAATTCTACACCCATATTATTTGAATTCCCAGATTAATGATGAATGAATCTAGGCACTGATGACCTAACAATGTGTGGAATCTGAAATAATCATATAGAGAGAATGAAACGCCATCAGGGTTTCTCAACAGCATCCTCGCTAGGGGCGTCTCGTCCGTTGGGAATCTTTCCTGGATAATCAGATTCTGAAGAACTTGAAACAATCATACTGCAAATCATAAAGTAAAGAGTAGGGATGTAAGAGATTAATGTAATACATAGCAAGTCTATCCAAGATTTGAAGGTGTTTTGATTTACCTTCTATCAACTATGACCATTGATCGAAGTTCACAATTGTTGAATCTGCATGGAAACAGGAATTCGATCATCTCTTAATTAATGATCACAGGTTAATTGGTATCACCAGAATAATCTTACTGCATGACTTCAACGTAAAACAATGAACGCATGAGAGGATCAAATTAACCACAGTAACTGTGAAGATATAATGAGTTTACTCAAATGAATACATAATCTACCCTATCACTGATCCACCTCCAAATAAAACTCCAGATTCACATTAATTCTTAACCCTTTTTCTTTTATACACTGAAGTAGAGCTGTCAAAATGGGTTGTGGGGCGGGTTATGTCACAACCCACCACAACCCACTCTTTAGTGGGCTTAAGTGGGGCGGGTCATTGGTGGGGCGGGTTGTTGGCGGGGCGGGCCACTCGCGTGGCGGGTCAGCCCACCTCTCTCTTTATTATTTTTTTGAATTTTTTTCTAATTTTTTAATAGATTTTTTATGACATCTTACATTTACTTTTTATACTCTTCAACAAATAATTTAATCTCTAATAATAAACATTAAATTAGAGTATGAATTTTTTTGTGTCCACTAATTTGGTGTAGTCAATATTTCGATTTTTTTATTTTTGATATTTTTATGATTTTTCGATTTTTGATATTTTTTTGGTCGATAAATCGATATTTTTTTGGTATGCTAATTTTTCGATGTGAAACGCTATGCTAAAATATCGGTATTAATCAATATTTATCGATATTGATAAAAATTCTGTATGATATCGAATTTAATTTATCGAAAATTTTTCGAAATATCAAAATTTTGGTATCGATATCGATGGGGGTGGGGTGGGGGTAGTGAGGGTGGGTAAGAGGTTAATTGAAAATTGTGGATTGATGGTGGGTTAGGGTGGGTCAACCCACAACCCACCGCAACCCACCTGTTAATAGGTTAGGGTGGGGCGGGTTACAGTGGGGCGGGCCATTGGTGGGGCGGGTCATTGGTGGGGCGGGTTACTTGTGGGTTATTGTGTTGCGGGTTTTTGAGGGGCGGGGCGGGTTGGCCCATTGGGCTCAACCCAAATTGACAGGTCTACACTGAAGGACCTCATATACTCAATGGGGAGTGGGTGACTTAACGGAACTGCAATAGGATGAGATGGAAAATCATTCTAATTGACATTGATTGGTAAAAGTTTATGAGAATGAAAATATAGGAATGGCTCCTCCAACTTATTTTTACTAGTCCCCTCCCTTCTCAATATTGGCACCTCAATCAAGAATATTCATGCATCAGGTATACCCATTCCCTCTTCATCATAGTTTATGCACTATGATACAATATACTATATTTAATACATAAAAAGATATTGATTAAACAATAGATAATAATAATATAATAAATGAATATATATAAAAAATAAAGTAAAAATATGTATAGTGAAGTTTAAATACATTAATTAATTGGAGGGAAATGAAAACTTCAATTAATTTAGTATTTACATTAATATTGTTAAATTAAACAATATGTCATCAATCAAATTATAACTTTGTTTCTGGATTTGAATCAAATAATTATAATGTAATCATGGTTCACATTCTGATTGGCTGCCCAACTATTCTCATTATTAACTCCAACAAGCAGTTTGAACCAAGTGGCTCTTAGGTTTATTCAAACCACTGTTTACTGGGCAGTTGTTGTTTGGAATTACTTTGGTGGGCAGTGGGCCTCAATCGGTTTTATACTTTCATAGTTGAGATGCTTAAAATTAATAAATGACTTACGGTCGGTCTATTTCAGTCTTCGCAGATGGATGGCAGTCATCACCAAATTTAGCAAGGGTATGCAGTAAGAATCCACTGTGAGTAACAACAGCTATCTCTGTCTCTTTTCGGGTCCACAACCTGCATCAAATTTCAGAATGTTGTGTTTAGTTTAGTATTCTGAAAAATTAATGAAATTAGTTGGTTGAAAAACAGAGTCACCAATTCAAGAATTTGAGGCCCCTCTCTGCCAGCTCCTCATTCAGCTCTCTTTCTTCAAGTTTCCAGAGAGTGTCTTCATCAGTTTCTATCTGAAGAGCAGGAGGTTTAAAGAACAAGTGACAAGAGAAATTATGTTACAATAAGCAGTATGACTATCAATATTCTTTTTAGCTATCTACATGAAGAAAAAACTGAACAAGGAATATGTACTTGCCAATGAGAAATCAATTGCAGGAAAAAGTGGCTTATACTCGGTTACACTCCTTCTCTTATCACACCAGTGAACTCCCTGCAAAATTTTACACATGAACGGAGATTATGTATACATTTTTCAATAATTTGAAAGCATTTAGATTCCTTTCACTTAGCTCTACAAAGTTTTTAACTGAAGGCATTAAAGTCTGACTTACATTGTTTCATGCCTAAAATCTTGATTCAATAATTCTTATGTACTGAATAAATTTACTTTGTGACAAATCATCAGTCATACATTCATAAGATAATCTATGATTTTTTTTTAAAAGACAATAAATGAGGCATCACATATTAGCCAGGTTAAGGACAACAGTGTCGAAGAAAAGTAAAACATTGAACTGCACTCTCAACATGCGGATGAAATTCTTCGTATTTTTCAAATTTACTTTTGAAATTATCTAAAACTTTTAACCCATTTTCCTTGAAGAAATCACATTTTCTTTATGATAATTTAGACGGATTAAAATATGAATCAAATCACTACCAAAAATAAAACATACTAACTCCCTCCGTCCCCCGAAGTACTTCACGTATTATTGTGCGCGAAGTTTAAGAAAAAATTGTTATTTTATGTATAAAGTAAGAAAGAGAAGAATTATTTTAATTAATTTAATGAAAAGGGTGTGTAAAGTTATTGGAATGTGTGAAAAGTGAGTATTATGTTAGTATGTGTGTAAAAGTAGGTATTGTTATAGTGTATTTTTTACCATTTTTAGTAAAAGTAAAGTTTGAAATACTTTGTGGGACGGATGAAAAAGGAAAGTGTGAAATACTTTGGAGGGACGGAGGGAGTATTTTATAGCAAATTTTCTTTATAGAAATATTCTCAATCAAAATATTGATGTTGCAGAAAGATTTGCAGCAATTGATTCAAAGGACAAAAAAATGCCAATTTAATTATTGAGTACTACATAAGATTATGGAACAGTGTATATGCAAAATAGAGCTGACTATGAGAAATATTAAATCTTATATGAGAAAATTATAAGCAAACATAAATATGTAGTAAGAGATGAAAAAATTAAGTACACAGTACCATTAAAATTCTAAGAAACGTCAAATGCTGATTATTAATCATTTCATACCAAATGTTCTCGACAGAGTTCCATGGCCACAAACGGTGGGGCATTTGAACTTGAAATCTCGGGACGACCACTATCCCCTGCGTTTTCTGCCATAAGAGGAGGTGCGTCATTACCCTCATCTTGACCTCCACCAAAAACACCAACAGCTGTCTGCATAGTCCTGCAATCAACTTTACATGTCAGTGATAATTTAAATATTACTTCCTCCACACTTTCCGTTTTCGTCCGTCCCACACTTATGTTCACCACTCAAAAAAAGAAACTTCACATCAACCAACAACCTCAAAAGTTATCATAATTTCAAAAATACAACTCTCACCTAACACACATAACATACTTTATAATTTATTTATTACCTAAACCCCTAAAAAGTCAATAAAGTTGGTCAAAAAACAATTTTTCTTAAACTCCGTATCTACGGTGCCGGTGAACATAAGTTCGGGACGGAGGCAGTATAATATAAAAAGTACAATTTTCTAGAACTCTCCACAAAATTAAGATCACAAATCTGCTAAATGCAAGCCATCCAAAGAAATTTTAGTTTTAAACATGACTCCTTTCACCCCCATACATTCCATGACACCAGTCAGTGTCTCTGACCTTTTCAGAAATAGTTACGGACGTAGACAGATTTTTAGATAAAGGACAGATAATAAATTGTTTCCAGAACAACCAATTTCGTCACCTATAACTTTGTATGTACCAGTTATCTTCCTTTTTACTTTATGTATTTATATTTATTTCAGGGGTTGTAAGAGCTTTAAAGATGTATCAGAAATTCATCATACTGACCTTAGCAAAGGAGAAACAACGGCTAGCTCAATTCTCTTTGAAAGACCTAACGAATGAACGTACTTCCTCAGATTATCTACCTGTGACAGTGTATAAGTCATTTCACTTTTCCTTTTTATTAGATAATAATGAAATGAACACATATCAATAAGAGTGACCAAAAATTTCCAGTTACAAGTAAGAAGTTATCTCAGAATATTAATAAACTTAAACCAGCCCAATGAATTTCTCATTGTAGTCATAAACTCCCAACAAGTCAGAGAGAAATTGAGATTTAAATCCAAGTTCTGAAGGACAGACAAGAACAGGACATGCAAACAACTATAACCTGCTCCCACCCAAGAGGAGTAAGAGCTGCATCAAAAAGCATTGGAGACATGTATGCACTATGGTCCTTCTCTCCAGCCACGTTATGGAATCCTTGAGCATGTCTCACCTTCAAGTAAAATAATATGATGCGCAACATATTAGATATATTGCTTTTTACAGCCCACAAATCATGTTCAATGAGAGTTACGGGGGAAAACAGCAACCATGTGCACAGTTTTGCAGCGGTGCAGAGGGTACACGCCTTGGCCTCTCGCAGCATCCATATCTGCAAGGTTACACAATGATTATATATCAAATAAGAGAATACAGCATCTCTTGAAAACTAACATACATGCACTGTGAGGATTTTTTTTTTTGGCCCCTGTTCCCAGTAATTTGTGAACCCTGAGAGAATATGCTAAGCTAACCAAACTCAAAGCAGCAACACCAACAAGTCTTTATTTGGCAGACCTCATTAATACAGAGTTTGTGTACTCCTAACCAAATAGCATTGAAGCTGTGGACTTACATCATTGCAAATTACATTCACAATCAAAATTATTGTCAGATGACGGGCTATTAGGCGAGAACTATAAGTATTGACCGCATCACCAAAAAAAATTCACAACTACTCTTATATCACCTTACAAGTAAAGCAATGGCATCCTTAGGCTTATAGACAGTCTTTCTTTGTAATAATTCGATGTGGATAAGGAACATATGTTATCCTTAACATAATTCTTATTCCTTCAACTAAATGCTGACGAGCATATTCCATAAATATGTGCTTCACCAACACTGCTCCAAACTTGATACAACTTGCTCCACCGAAATATATCCCATAAATAATTTCCTATTACACTGACTTGTCTATATGTGACAGGAATTTCGAGATGAAAAAGGAACAATTTTACTCTATTACGACAAATATCAGGGTTACAATTTCACCAGTAACTGGATTAGTAATGCTTCCCCTGCTCTCATCTCATCACAATAAATAAACGAAACGAAACACACATGCACGCAGAAGACACTCGTAGATGTAGATTGGTTACACGGCGTCGCGCCAAATCTACACCGTGGAAACGTAGAACAGAATAAGAAATATCAAATCCGGAGTTTTAGGCAAAAAGAAGCAAAATAATAAAAATCAAAGCAATAAATCCATCAAATTAAGCAGGCATTCAGAATCATACAAAGAGAGAGGTGAAGGTACCGGAGAGAGCTGATGATGAAAATAAGGAGGGAGGAGAGCGGCGGCGGTGGGCTGTGATCGTAATGAGTGAAGGAAGAGAAAATGAGGAATTGAAATTGTGATTGCGGAAATGGAAAGAAATAGAAATAGTAGTATAATTATAAGGAGAGATGCACTGTATTATTGAAGTCATTTATGTCTGCTCCGAGATCGGTAGTTTGAAACGCTGTGACGTGAGTTAGTTTGCTTCTCTCTCTCCTCATTGGACCTTCAAAACTTGAAATAGTAAAATTTAGCATGTGACACTGTCCCACTTGTTGATACGCAATACGTGTAACACTAACAATTGATTGATTAAAAAAAAATATTACTATAAAAGTATACTCCCTCTGTCCCAGTCAAACAACTACGTTTCACTGCATAAAGCTCACAAAAGCTACAGTAAATGCATCTCTTTGCCCGGGACGGAGGGAGTAAATGACTGATGGAAAGAAAAATACTCCCTCCGTACCCGTAAAGGTATACATTTTGCTATTTTGGGCGTCCACACCAAATGTATACATTTCCCTTTTTAAACACATGGGACCCACACACATCACTAATACATTTAATATATGGACCCACACAATCCACTAATACAACTCCCTACTACACATTAAATAATAATACTCCTTAATTCACGTGCAAAAAGCAAATGTATATGTTTGTGGCGGATAAAAGGAGTATTAAAACTGTCTCATGAGATTATATTTTAATAGAAATAATAAATTATTATAAAAATATTAAATAATTTTAAAATAAGTCATTAAAATTTGCTCCCACCATCCCATTAAAACATAGTCTTTTTTTTTATATATATCAAGACTTGTGAGATCGTCTCACGTGAAACTATTTTATATTTTTTAAAATAATTATCATTTTCGCTACTTTTCATTTGTAAGCATTATCATTTTTTATTAATTGAAGTATCACTTTTCATTATACTATAAATTGTTAATGGTAAAGTCATTGTTTCGGGATAGGGGCATTCATCACTATATTTCATGTCCTTATACTCATGAGCAAAATGGATGAGCAGACCGTAAACATCAGCAGATCACTGAAATGGGACTTGCTAGGCTATTCCATGCTCATGCTCCTACCTCTCTTTGGGTTGAAGCTTTTTCAGCTGCGGTGTTCACCATCAATCGACTACCATAGCTCATCATCATCGTCGCATCTGCAGCCCCTCACTAGCTTCTTGCATACTATGTTCTTCTCATAGCCTTCCGCCATCATCTCATGGCCTTATACTTGAGCCTCAACCTTTTCCCTCTCCACCACCGGCAATAATTCAACTACAACCCACTACATCTACTCATTTGATGCAAACACGATCCCCCTCTGGAATCTTCAAGCCATTTCATATTTCTAATGTAGTTATTACTCCTCTATTTCAGGCTCTTCAAGCTTCTGTTGTTCCTAAAAGCTTTAAGAGTGCCATAAAACATCTTCATTGGGTAGCTGCAATGAATAAGGAAATGAATGCACTCCGAGCAAATTTAACGTGGTCTCTCGTTCCTAATCCTCCTAAACCAATATCGTTGACTCAAAATAGATTTTTCGAACCAAGTTTCTATTTGATGGGCCTATTGATCACCATAAAGCTAGGCTTGTGGCGCAAGGTTTAACTCAACTTCTTGGTTTTGATTATTCTCATACCTTTAGTCATGTGGTCAAAGCTTCGATGGTTCATATAATACTTTCTGCTGTTGTTATGAACCAATGGCCTCTACACCAACTTGATGTCAAGAATGCCTTCTTAAAATGTTGTTCTCTCTAAACCCGTTTACATGGAGAAGCCTCCAAGTTATGTTGATTCTTCTCAACTTAATCATGTATGTCTTTTAAAGAAGTCGCTTTATGGTCTCAAGCAAGCTTCCCGTGCTTGGTACCTACGATTACATGATTTTCTGCTTCTTCTTGGCTTTCGAGATACTCGTACTAATACTTCATTATTTATTTTTCAGAAGCAGTCTTCTATCATATATCTCTTGGTGTATGTGGATGACATAATTCTTGCAGGAAATTCTCTCAATCTCTTAAAAGATTTTATCTCTCGTCTTAATCCAGAATTTGCAATAAAAAAATCTTGGCAAACTCACATATTTTCTTGGCTCAGAAGTTATATATACTCAAGATGGACTTTTCCTAAGCCAAGGTAAGTATGCTCATGATATTTGGATCTTTTTGATACGGTTGACTGCAAGCCTGTCAGCTAAGTGCATTCTCCGTTATGTCAAGGGTTCTCTATCATTTGGCATTCTTTCACCAAAACTGTTGAAACTGATCTAATATAATTGAGCATTCCGATATTGACTTGGCACGTTGCTGATTGTCGCTATTTTCACCTAGATTTTAGTGTCTTTTTGTATGTCTTTTCATATTATTTTATCCGTATTTTAGGTGTTATTTGATTTTGTTATATGTTTCATGGAAATGTGTGTGAATGAGCCTAAATATGTTGAAAATAGGTGAAAAATGGAGTCGGGAGCTGAAACGAGCAAAAAACGAACTCACGGGATGCAACTTGAGTTGCATAGTGTAGCTCGAGTTGCCAACATGATTTGGAGCCAACTCGAGTTGAGGTCCGAAAGTTGCAAAAATTGTCCAGTGAGTCAACTCGAGTTGCAAGGTCCAATTCGACTTGCAACTCGAGTCGAGCTAGGTCGAGCTGAGGACCAGAATTGTCCAGAGAGCTTACTCGAGTTGCAAGGTCCAACTCGACTTGTAACTCGAGTCAAGCTAAGAGCAGGGGAGCAACCAAAAATCATACAGTGAGCTAACTCGACTTGCAAGCTACAACAAGAGTTGCTAGCTCGAGTCGAGCTAGGTGTCGTAGGTGTTCCAAGTTTCAGAGCCTCGCAACACGACCGAACAAGTGGATGTACGAGTTGCCGACACGAGTCGAGCAGGGTAGCTCAAGTTACATTACATGTAGCTCGACTCGTGTTGCAACTCGAGTTGGGTAAGGCCAACTCGAGTTGCATGATTTTGGGCCAGAAATTCAGATTTTCACCTGCCAATGTGTGTAAGTGTGTGTAAAAAGCCCAGTTGATATTAAATTCATGGCCCAACTTGGAGAGGGTATAAATAGCTTCAAGTTCAACATTCAAAGGGAGATTGGAGATTCACACACAAGGGTTTGCACCAAAGCACATAGATCACACACCATTTCTCCCAATTTTCACCATCATCTTCATCCATCTTCATTGATTCTTCATCCCTTCCATTTTGGGTATTGAAGACCTCAAGAATTCAAGAGCTAGAGGTGGAGATCAATGAGTGTTGAAGATTCTCTACAAGAAATTGCTAGGGAAGATTTATATCTCTTTTCATTTTCATTTGGATTTAAGACTATGGGTATTTGTAATGAATCATTTATGTGTTTTGTTACCATTATCATGTTAGGCTAATCCCTCTAGTGGGATTAGGAACATGAAGAGCATATTAGATTTATATTATCATGTGGATTAAATTGGTTTTTGATTTAATTGATGTTGGTTTCTATTCATGGGTTTTAATTGATTTGATGTTGTGATGGCATGGTTTGTTATTCATGAATGATTATTGGTTTAATGGATTGTTGATCAATGGATGATTTATGATAATTAAGTGCTATTATAATGATCATGTGTATATTGCTTGGAGTGAGACAGAAACGACCCTCTAAAGTATTAGAAAGGCATGAATAGACATCGAGTTTGGGTTTGACCGAAAGAATATTTAAATTCGATGAGGGGAACCAATCCATTCGTTGGCCTTACTACACGAAAAGGGAGAGTTTAATCTAACTAGTACCTAGATGGAAGGGGTTAATGTTGGACTTTGATCTTAGGTGCTTTTGGGAGTCTAAAATGGATCAACAACCTTTGTAACTCGAAAGGGAGCTTAGGATATAATCGTGATCACCCTTAATCTACATCAATTGAGTTGAATTCCTTTTGCATGATAATATGAATTGAATGTGCTTGGATGTTTCTAATCCCATGTTTTTCATACTTGAACTTTAGCACCTATTCTCTTTTCTTGTTAATCTTTTTACTTGTCATTTATCTCATTTTCTATTTTATTTACTTGCATCTTGCCTTAGTTGTTAACCAATCTCAAAACCCCCGATCATTCTTATAAAAGTAACTTAAATAAGAGCTCACGTGTTTTACTAGTCCAAACCTAACTACCTTGTGGATTGATAATTATTTCTTGGGATATACTACTACAACGATTGAGTATTTCGTGCTCGTGAGTATTTGATAAAAATAGTCAAACAAGAAATTAGCGCCGTTGCCGGGGAGTTTAACGGATTAGTGGAAGACTGTGTTATTGTTGTTGTTGTTCTTGATAAGGATACTTTTTATTTTATTTTATTTACTATTTGTGTTTGTGGTCTTACTATTTGAACTTTCGTAGGTGTTTTATGATCACAAGATCAAAGGGAAATCAATCGATCATTCCTTTGAATTTGGAGATTGAAAAGACCGCACGACAAAGGAAGCGAGAGAGACGTAAAGCTAGAAAAGAAACAAAAATGGAGAATCAACGTGGAGATAATGTCAATCAAAATCCACCCCAAGATCCATTACAAGATCAAAGGGGGATTCAAGAAGGTGTTCAAGAGAATCAAGCGGAGATATTTAGGAATTTCATTGCTCAAAATCAAGAGTATATGCACTTACTTGCCAATTAAGAAGCTCAAAGGATGCTCCAACAACAAGAGTTGCAAAGGCCTAGAGCAATTCGGGATTACTTCCAACCGAGAGCCGTGCGCAATATTGTTCCTCCGGTTCAAGCCAATGATTATGAAATTAAGACCGGATTGATCAACATGGTTAAAGCAAATCAGTTTGGGGGAGGTCCTCTTGAAGACCCGAATGCTCATCTAGCTACTTTCTTGGAGATTGCAAATACCGTTAAGATGAATGGAGTGTCGGAAGATGCTATTCGAATGAGGTTGTTCTCTTTTTCCTTAAGAGACAAGGCTAAAGCATGGTACAATGCAATTCCATTGGGAAGTTGTAATACATGGGAAGATCTTGAGCAAAGGTTCCTAAACAAATACTTTCCTCCTTCGAAGACTCTCCAAATGAAAAGCCTTATCACTCAATTTAGGCAATTGCCGGATGAGAGCTTCTATGAAGCATGGGAACGCTACAAAGAGATGCTACGAAAGTGTCCTCAACATGACTTTCATGAGAATCAACAAGTGGCTTTCTTCTATCAAGGGTTGAGTCATCAAAACCGGATGCATGTAGATGCCTCATCCGGAGGATCTATATTTGGAGTGGATGCTATGAAAGCTATGGAGATTTTTGAAGATATTGCAATGAATGCTTATCAATGGCCTTCTGAGAGAGTAATGGGAGGTTATGCATTTAGAAAGGTGGCTCAAGTGGAGAGTGTGAACAAAGTAAAGAGTGATGTGTTTCAAAATGAAGGAATGAAAGAATTCAATTAGAGCATTCAAGCTTTAACAAAGCAATGAATTTGATCACTCAAGGAGTGAGTCAAGGGGGAAGCACAAGTGCTATTGTGAATGATGAGAGCAATGTTATGCAAAGTATAGAGGATGTTGCCTACTTAGATAGGAGAAATTACCAAGAGAATTTCCAACATTAAGGGAATTTCCAAGGTAATTATCCTTCTAACCAAGGTAACTTTCAAGGAGGATATCAAGGTCAAGCTCGGGGAAGCAATTTCAATCAATCAAGTGAAAATTATCAAGCTCCGAGGAAGCATGAAAACCTTTCTTACTCAAATCCTCAAGCCGCAGTTGCATTTCCTCCAGGATTCGATCCAAGTGTCAAGCCATTGAATGGAGAAGGTAAGTCATCATTGGAAGAGACATTACTAGCATTCATGAAAGATACAAGGGCTTATATGGAAAAGAGAGATGCTAAGCTTGAGGCTAGAATGGAGGAAAATGAGAAGAAATCCGACAATAGGATGAGAGCTTTTGAGTATCAAATGGGGCAAATTGCTTCTTCCGTTGGATCTCAACACCAACAAGGAAAGTTCCCATCTACCACGGTGATTAATCCTAAAGAAGATTGCAAAGCTATTACCCTTAGGAGTGGAAAGGAGTATGAGGAACCTCCTATGCCTAAAGATGATAGTATTGTCATTGAAAGGGAAGTGGAAAGAACGGTTGAAGAAGGGTTGGTGCAAGAGGAGATTGAAATGGAGGAAGTAAGCAAGAAAAAAGAAATTGTTGAGCAAAAGAAAGATGAAGAAAAGATAGAGAGAATTCCAAAGTGGAAGAAAGCAAAGGAGTTAAGGGAAAAGGAAGTTGAGGTTGAAAGAGATAGTTGGGGAATACCCAAGACTCAAGTACTGGTTCCTTTTGCTAAAAGGTTCTTGAAGAAGGGTTTAGATGAGAGGTTCAAAAAGTTTCTTGAAATCTTCAAGAAGATTCAAATCAATATCCCCTTCACCGATGCTTTGGAGCAAATGCCTCATTATGCTCGATTTTTTAAGGACATCATGGGAAAGAAAAGAAATCTTGTGGAAAATGAAACGGTTAATCTAACCGAAGAGTGTAGTGCCATTCTACAATGAAAACTTCCACAAAAATTGAAGGATCCGGGTAGTTTCATTATACCATGTGAAATTGGAAAGAACAAAAAGAACAAGGCTCTTTGTGATCTCGGTGCAAGCATTAATCTAATGCCTCTTTCTATATTCAAGAAGCTTGGGTTAGGTGAAGTGAAGCCAACGTCCATCACTCTTCAATTGGCGGATCGATCTATGACACATCCAAAAGGAGTAATTGAAGACGTGTTGGTGAAGGTTGATAAGTTTGTCTTTCCAGTGGACTTCGTTTTTTTGGATATGGAGGAGGACGAGAATGTGCCATTGATTCTTGGGAGACCGTTTCTTGCTACCGGAAGAGCTCTTATTGATGTTTACAAAGGACAATTGAAGTTGAGAGTTAATGATAAGGAAGTGATATTCTCTCTACACAAGGCCATGCAATATCCAATGAATGATGAAGAGTGTAAAAGTGTGGATGTTGTAAAGGGAAGTGTCGCGGAGAGTTGGCCTTCCATTGTATCCAAGGATCCACTTGAACATTGCTTGAGCAATTCTCTATCTCTTTCTAATATTTCTACTACTTCTCTTGATTTGAATGATGAATTGATTAATTGTTTGCTTGATCTAGGTGATTGTAGTGAAGCTCAAGAGGTTGCAGCAGCTATCTCAAGGGATAATGATGAGGTTCTTACCACTTAGAGATCCACTCAATCAAGAAGAGAAAAAGGAAAAGAAGGTGGAGTTGAAGCCTCTACCCGATCATCTTGCCTATGCCTACCTTGGTGAAAGTGAGACATATCCGGTAATTGTATCATCATCTTTAACTTCTAGTCAACTTGATAAATTGCTTAATGTTCTTAAAGAGCATAAGTCGGCTATTGGTTGGAGTATTGATGATTTGAAGGGGATTAGTCCGACAATTTGCATGCATAAGATAAGGCTTGAGGATGAAGGGAAATCTTGTGTTCAAAACCAAAGAAGACTTAATCCTATCATGCAAGAAGTGGTAAAAAAAGAGGTTCTTAAGTGGCTAGACTCCGATATGATCTTTCCTATTAGTGATAGCCCCTATATGAGCCCGTTGCATGTAGTATCTAAGAAAGGGCATATGACTATAGTGAAGACCGAGAAAAATAAGACCATAGCCACTAGGACGGTGACGGGATGGCGTGTGTGTGTTGATTATAGGAAACTTAATGAGAACACACGTAAAGACCATTTCCCCTTACCTTTCTTGGACAAATGTTGGATAGGTTGGCCGGGTATAAGTTTTATTGCTTTCTTGATGGGTATTCCGGGTATAACCAAATTCTCATAGCACCCGAAGACCAAGAAAAGACCGCTTTCACTTGTCCTTATGGAATATTTGCTTTTCGAAGATTGCCATTTGGACTTTGTAATGCACCGGCCACCTTTCAAAGGTGTATGATGGCAATCTTTGAAGGTTTGATTGAGAATATCATGGAAGTTTTCATGGATGACTTTTCGGTGTTTGGTGCTTCTTTTGATATTTGTTTGTCTAACCTTGCTATTGTTTTGAAGCGATGTCAAGACACTAATTTAGTGTTGAATTGGGAGAAGTGCCATTTCATGGTAAATGATGGCATTGTACTTGGACATCACATCTCTTCAAAGGGATTGCAAGTAGACCGAGCTAAAGTTGTTGCTATAGAGAAGCTTCCACCGCTAACAAATGAGAAGGGAGTACGATCGTTCCTTGGTCATGCTGGGTTCTATCGTAGATTCATAAAGGATTTTTCTTCATTTTCTAAACCTCTATCTCATCTCCTTGAAAAAGATGTGCCATTTAAGTTTGATGATAATTGTTTAAATGCTTTTCAGGTGCTAAAGGAAGCTTTGATTTCATCACCCATCTTGATCATCCCCGATTGGAAGGAGCCCATTATATTGATGTGTGATGCAAGTGATGTAGCTCTTGGAGTAGTTTTGGGGCAGCTAAGAGAGAAAAAGTTCCGAGCCATTTACTATGCAAGCAAGACATTTGATGTGGCTCAAAGGAACTACACTACTACCGAAAAAGAGTTTTTGGCGGTGGTATACGCATTTGATAAGTTTCGTCCCTATTTGGTAGGAACGAAGACTATTGTATACACCGACCACTCCGCTATCAAGTATCTCATGGCAAAGAAGGGTGCAAAGCCAAGGGTAATAAGATGGGTGCTACTTCTTCAAGAATTTGATATTGAAGTGAGAGATAAGAAGGGCACGGAGAATGTGGTAGCCGATCATCTTTCTAGGCTAGAGTCGAGGGAGCATTGTGAGATCACTTATGAGTTAATCAAGGATGTGTTTCACGATGAAGAAATCTTGAGGTGTGATTGTTATCAAATTGAGGCCTTAGTGGAGCAAAAAGGAAGCCCGTGGTATGCGGACTATGTGAATTACTTGGCTAGTGGAAGGAGGCCGTATGAGCTTAATAAGTATCAATCCAAGAAGTTCTTTCATGATGTTAAAAGTTACTTGTGGGATGATCCTTTCTTATACAAGATGTGTAATGATGCTCTTGTAAGAAGATGTGTGCCCGAGGAAGAATGGAGTAGTGTGTTGGAGTTTTGCCACTCTTCACCTAGTGGAGGCCATTTTGGAGCTCAAAAGACCACTGCAAAAGTCTTACAATCGGGGTTGTTTTGGCCTTCATTGTTCAAGAGTTGTAAGAAATTTGTAGAGGGTTGTGATCGGTGTCAAAGGATGGGGGAATCTCCAAATGGGATGAGATGCCCCTAAGAGCTTTCAAGAAGTGGAGATATTTGATGTGTGGGGCATCGATTTCATGGGACCATTTCCACAATCTAATGGATTTCTATACATCTTATTGGCGGTTGACTATGTCTCGAAATGGGTTGAGGCCATACCTTCAAGAACAATGATGCTAGAGTGGTCATGGGATTTCTAAAGAAGCATATTTTCACAAGATTTGGAGTTCCTAGAATGTTGGTAAGTGATGGGGGTAGTCACTTCATAAATAAGCTCATGGAGAACATTCTCAAGACTTATGGAGTGAAGCATCGAGTGTCTACTCCGTATCACCCTCAAATGAATGGTCAAGCTGAAATTTCTAATCGACAAATCAAGCAAGTCTTGGAGAAAATAGTGAGTGTGAGTAGAAAGGATTGGTCTAATAAACTTGATGATGCATTGTGGGCCTTTCGAACCTCATTCAAGACCACTCTTGGTATGTCTCCTTTTCAAATTGTCTATGGCAAGTCTTGCCATCTTCCCGTGGAGCTTGAGCACAAGGCTTATTGGGCCATTAAGAAGTTGAATTTTGACATGAAAGCTTCAAAGAAGGTAAGATTCTTGCAATTGAATGAGCTTGAGGAATTTAGAGAAAATGCGTATGAAAACTCAAGGATTTTTAAGGAGAAAACTAAGAGGTTGCATGATGCTCGTTTGAGGAAGAAGAGCTTTGAAAAGGGTGAAAAGGTGTTGGTATTCAATTCTCGACTAAGACTTTTCCCGGGCAAGTTGAAGTCCAAATGGAGAGGACCCTATGTGGTAAAGGAAGTTCTTGATGGGGGAGCTCTAAAGGTTATGGATGAGAACGGAAGAGAGTTCTTGGTTAATGGTCATCGTGTGAAGCATTATATGAATCCATCACAAAGGAAGACCCTCTTTGTGGATACTTTATTTGAAAGATGATCTCAAAATTCGTCTAGCTTGAAGACGTTAAACTTAGCACTCGATGGGAGGAGGCACCCCATCACTATCTTTATTGCTTTATTTTAGTGCTTTCAATAATGTTTGTTGTTTAGTTGTTGTTTTGTATTTTGGACTTGTAGGTTGATTGTGCTCATGGAAAAAAAAATGAACATGGAAGAAAAGAGAAATGCTTCATGGACTCAAGATTGACATGTTCCACTACTTGTTGCAAACTTAATTCTAGACTCTTGTCTTGAGTTAAGTTTGGGGGTGTTAATGCGTGGTGGACATAACTTGATTCGTTTGGATGCATAGGCTTCTCCACAAGAAGATCACCAAAGGAAACTACAAGGGTAAGTCTCACCACTTTTTGCAAACTTAAGTCGCAACTCTTATTTCGATTTAAGTTTGGGGGAGAGTGCATGGGGTGACTCACCGCTTGAGTATGATTCTTGTAAAATTGGGTAAAATTTTAAAATTTTTCTCATGAGTATTGGTTTGATTTTGGTATAATTGGTGGTTTTGAAGTGCATGTGAATCCATATTTTTAAGTGACATTGTTGAGCTAATGGTGTTTGTTGAGTGTTTGAGCATGAATGAGAGGTATTGGAAGCATGATGGAGCTTGGAGCTGATGCTTTCCACTACCAAATACCTATTGAGGGAGTACTCTACACCTTATCATTTTATTACTTGAAATTCATTGATTTTGATTTGGATTGTTGTGACTAGCATAATACTTCATTTGTTATGTTTGTGGGAGGTTTACTTTCATAACATAGGATTTCCTTTTCAATCAAGGTTGGGATGAATGTGTGCTTAATTTTCTTATGGATGATGGTATTTTGTGTTTTTGCATGTTTTGTGTTTTTGTTGTGTCTTGTTTGTTGAGTCCTTATTTTAATGTTTTATGTATTTTCATTCTTGTCTTGGGTTGTTTGGTGGTTTGTTTAGGGATGTCGTGAGTTATTTTTGAACGTGAGTGATGATATGTTGTGGTGATAAGTGATGACAAAGTATGACTAAGAATCTCTACACTTTCAAATTGTGACATGTTTTACTTAACTTGTTCAATTTTGAGATGAATGTGGTGTAATAAGTTCCTTAAGGTCCGAGCACAAGCTTGTGAGCATTTGAGCCTCAACCATGCATACATGGTATTTCTTCATGAGTGGATCGGTTGTATTTGATAAGTTAGAACTTGCTCAAGGACTATAGGAACGAGCCCGATTAGTGGAGATTGGTGAAATGATCCAAGGCCATCCTTGTTATTATAAGTCATTGCCATATATGTTCCTACCTTGAACATCATCCTTAGTCAACCACTTTGAGCCTATAAGCATATTTCTTGTGAATTTAGCACATTACAAGCCTTAATTTCCCATTCAAGCTTATATATACCTTTGTGTGGGTGATTGAGGAGATGGTAGCTAGAAAGGATTGATTGATTAGCAAAAGAAGAAAAGGACATGGTAAACAACAACAAGAAGGCACATGCAACCTTAAAGTTAGATAAAGAGCAAAGTAACATAAAAATGCTCAAGAAAAAAAAAGTCAAAGAAAGGAAGCATACATCAAAAGAAGCTCAATCCAAGGAAAGTCAATGAATAGTGCTTGAGATTTGTAAAGATAAGAAAGGAAGAAAGGAAAGTGAAGAAGTTGAGGAAATTGGCCATCTCTTTGATTACTTACACATGATTAGTCACTCTTATCCATATACTTCCTACCTTACCAAAGAGCCTATCATTACATCCTAAGTAAAGACCTTTTTGATCATTAATTAAAACTTTGGTGGTTTGTAAATATAGTCCGCGAGCAAGCTTATAGCGAGTCGAGCCAATTGGTTAATGAGTGTTGATTTACCTTACTTTAAAGAGTGTCGAGTGAAATTGATATCCCATTGTGAGGCTTGGACTAAAAGGGACTATATTACACTTTATTCTCTTGTGATTGAACGTGTTAATTCCTCATGTTATGATTTTAATGTTGTAGGATGACTTAGCATAGTTTGTAGTTATTATTGCTAACGATGTGTATTACTTATGTTCGTTTAGTCTTTTCCTAGGTGAAAATTTCTCCTCTTGGTTTGTCATTTTCATTGCTCGGGGACGAGCAACACCTTAAGTTTGGGGGGGTTGATTGTCGCTATTTTCACCTAGATTTTAGTGTCTTTTTGTATGTCTTTTTATATTATTTTATCCGTATTTTAGGTGTTATTTGGTTGTGTTATATGTTTCATGGAAATGTGTGTGAATGAGCCTAAATATGTTGAAAACAGGTGAAAAATAGAGTCAGGAGCTGAAACAAGCAAGAAACGAACTCACGGGACGCAACTCGAGTTGCATAGTGTAGCTCGAGTTGCTAACACGATTTGGAGCCAACTCGAGTTGAGGTTCGAAAGTTACAAAAATTGTCCAGTGAGTCAACTCGAGTTGCAAGGTCCAACTCGACTTGCAACTCGAGTCGAGCTAGGTCAAGCTGAGGACCAGAATTATCCAGAGAGCTTACTCGAGTTGCAAGGTCCAACTCGACTAGTAACTCGAGTCGAGCTAGGAGCTGGGGAGCAACCAAAAATCATACAGTGAGCTAACTCGACTTGCAAGCTGCAACACTAGTTGCTAGCTCGAGTCGAGCTAGGTGCCGTAGGTGTTCCAAGTTTCAGAGCCTCGCAACACGACCGAACAGACAGATGCACGAGTTGCCGACACGAGTCGAGCAGGGTAGCTCGAGTTACATTACATGTAGCTCGACTCGTGTTGCAACTCGAGTTGGGTAAGGCCAACTCGAGTTGCATGATTTTGGGCCAGAAATTCAGATTTTCACCTGCCAATGTGTGTAAGTATGTGTAAAAAGCCCAGTTGATATTAAATTCGTGGCCCAACTTGGAGAGGATATAAATAGCCTCAAGTTCAACATTCAAAGGGAGATTGGAGATTCACACACAAGGGTTTGCACCAAAACACATAGATCACACACCATTTCTCCCAATTTCCACCATTATCTTCATCCATCTTCATCCATTCTTCATCCCTTCCATTTTGGGTGTTGAAGACCTCAAGAATTCAAGAGCTAGAGGTGGAGATCAATGAGTGTTGAAGATTCTCTACAAGAAATTGCTAGGGAAGATTTATATCTCTTTTGATTTTCATTTGGATTTAAGACTATAGGTATTTGTAATGAATCATTTATGTGTTTTGTTACCATTATCATGTTAGGCTAATCCCTCTAGTGGGATTAGGAACATGAAGAGCATATTAGATTTATATTATCATGTGGATTAAATTGGTTTTTGATTTAATTGATGTTGATTTCTATTCATGGGTTTTAATTGATTTGATGTTGTGATGGCATGGTTTGATATTCATGAATGATTATTGGTTTAATGGATTGTTGATCAGTGGATGATTTATGATAATTAAGTGCTATTATAATGATCATGTGTATATTGCTTGGAGTGAGATGGAAACGACCCTCTAAAGTATTAGAAAGGCATGAATTGACATCGAGTTTGGGTTTGACCGAAAGGATATTTGAATTCGATGAGGGGAACCAATCTATTCGTTGGCCTTAGTACACGAAAAGGGAGAGTTTAATCTAACTAGTACCTAGATGGAAGGGGTTAATGTTGGGCTTTGATCTTAGGTGCTTTTGGGAGTCTAAAATGGATCAACAACCTTTGTAACTCGAAAGGGAGCTTAGGATACAATCGTGATCACCCTTAATCTACATCAATTGAGTTGAATTCCTTTTGCATGATAATATGAATTGAATGTGCTTGGATGTTTCTAATCCCATGTTTTTCATACTTGAACTTTAGCACCTATTCTCTTTTCTTGTTAATCTTATTACTTGTCATTTATCTTATTTGCTATTTTATTTATTTGCATCTTGCCTTAGTTGTTAACCAATCTCAAAATCCCCGATCATCCTTACAAAAGTAACTTAAACAAGAGCTCACGTGTTTTACTAGTCCAAACCTAACTCCCTTGTGGATTGATAATTATTTCTTGGGATATACTACTACAACGATCGAGTATTCTTGCTCATGAGTATTTGATAAAAATAGTCATACAGCAGTTGCTTAGACATTTGTCCCTCCAATATGGTTATTCCATCTTTCTTGGCGGAAATATGATCTCTTGGAGTGCCCGTAAACAACCGACTGTCGTTCAATCAAGTTGTGAATCTGAGTATCGTGCGATGTCATCTAGTGCTTAATAATTGATTTGGATAACCCACTTGCTCCATGATCTTGGTGTTGAGTTGTCTTCACCTCCTACACTTTTCTGTGATAACAACAGTGCTTTTTTCTTGAGCCAAAATCCAGTGGCGCACAAGCGAGAAAAGCATATAGATTATCATTTTGTAAGAGAACTATTATATCTAAACGATTACACACTAGATTTGTTTAAGATTGCAGATGTCTTCACCAAAAGTCTAACTTATTCTAGTTTATTCTTCTTAGGTCAAAGCTTCGTGTAAGTTCTCACCCCATGTCGCGCTTGAAGAAGACAATAAAAAGAACATTATTACGATAATCAAATCATCTTAAATTGATTTGAAGTAGGGGGTCAGGCTTGGAGAAAAATCTTAAATTGATTTGATTAATTGAAGAATCTGTCATATCATTTGATTTATTTATTTTCTTTTTTAAAGAAGGGTAGGTCTTGCGTGAGACGGTCTTACGTGAGACCATTTTACACCTTTTAAAATAGCTATCACTTTCGCTATAAAATGTTATTACTTTTTATTTATATTATAATTTATTCGTAAAATAGTATTATCACTTTTTTATTAATTTAGTATCATTTTTTATTATAAAAGTTATCACTTTCTGACCGTCTCACATAAGCCCTTATGTGAGACGGTCTCACATAAGCCCTTATGTGAGACGGTCTCACTATACCCTTATGTGAGACGGTCTCACGCAAGTCTCTGTCTTGAAAGAAAACTTAGTCTATATTTACTTGTTTGACAAATTCAATAAATATACTACACCAAAAATGCTGATAGACATCACCAAATAGACATCGGTTTACCATAAAACCGATGTCTTTTCATGTAAAATCGATGTCTTTTCCTAAATCGATATCTATCAGTGTGAGAAAATACTGATAGACATCGATTTTTTATTAACCGATGTCTTTAAAGCGATGTCTATTCGGAATAAAAAAAACGCGCTGATAGACATCAGTTTTTAATAACCGATGTCTTTTCTTGCTATGTCTATTCGCACCTCTAAAAAAATACGCTGATGTCTATTCCATAATAGACATCGGCTCCTTTAAAAATAAGCTGATTGACATCGGTTTTGCGAAACCGATGTCATTTTTCCGATGTTTTTTTAAATTAAAAATTAAATTTTTTATAAACCCTGAAAAGTCTTCCCCCAACTTATTTCATTATCCCGCCGCCTAGACACTTAGAAAGATTTAGAAAGACCCGCCGTTCTTTAGGAAGCAGAGCCGCCGTCGTCGTTCCTGCTTTGCTGAAATCGCGATTCCACGAGCAAGAAGCAGAGCGCCCGTCGTCGTTCGGGTGGTAGAAAGACCCGCCATCGGTCGGGTGGCAGAAAAAAGGGGCAACCAGTGCCTCCATTTGCTTATTCAGTACGGCATCACCTCCACCACCTTCGATGTGTAGAACTTCAGCACTTTGTTGAATTCGTCGTCCAGCCTCTTGAAATACACCAGCTCGTACTCCCCGCCGTCGTCCGCCGCGTTCAGAAACATCGTCTCCGACCGCTCGTCCCCGTCGCGCCGGGCGTCCTGCACCACAATCACCTGACTCTCGACGTCCTGCGCAACTGGTGAACTCGCCCGGTGAGTCAACCCACTGAAAGCTCTATACAGAGTCATGCTACGTTTCACGCCTTTCGGCCATGTATAACTCTGAAACGGGTTTGGGTTATACTCTGGAGTGGAGTTTAGTTTGGACCCAAAATGGTTGGTGGATCCGAAGCTGCTTTTTGTTGGGCCAAAGATTGGAGAAGGAGCTCACGCCAAAGTCTACGAGGGAAAGTAAGTTCTTTTTCTTCTTCTTCAAATCGATCCTCAACTTAAATGGTTTATACTTGTTTGATTAATTGATTGAAAGAACAAAACAAATCATGTGATAATACATATATTCTGTTTTAATTAAATTATATGCATAGCATTATTATTTAATTCATATCAATCATTTCAAATTGTTTAAGAGCATCATGCAGAAGTTGTTAAATAAACTGAAATATGAAAAAGAGCAATGCCCTGAAATTGTGCTTTGTGGGCGAACTATTTTTTGCCAACTTGTAATTGTTTTTTGATCAGTTCAATCTTGTATTTTAATAGAAATTAAGAATAAGATTTTGTTGGTAATTAATTAATTTTCAGATACAAAAATCAGAATGTTGCTATCAAGATTATTGAGAGAGGGCAAACACCTGAAGAGATTGGGAAAAGGGAATGCAGATTTGCAAGAGAAGTTGCAATGCTTTCCAGAGTCCAACACGTGTGATTTCACACACACTTATTCCTCACACAAGGCTGCCACTCCACTCACACTCTCATCATATCTCAATTCATTAAGGGTTTCAAGAAACCAACTTCTAATATTCTCAAGCACTTGAAAGTTTTCATTTCAAGCAAACTAAGGTATAAATCTCTTATCACTCTTACATCAATTAAATTTTAGCAGTTGAGGTTAGTAGAATAATTAGCTTTTAGAATAAATCATTGCAATTTGGGTTTGTTCCAATTCGGTTCTACCTAATTTTAAGTTTTTTAGTCTAATTTTTATTTTTTTACTTTAAGTTTCTAGCAAATAATTGAATTGATATGAGAGTTACATTGTTGGTTTTGTTTGATAAAAAAAGGGAATAAATTGCATTGCAAATTGTTATAATTCTTATATGTTTTGAAAGTGAATGCAAGGTGTTTGAGAAAATGCCCAAATGAATTTTTTTTGCTTTTAGGTGTTTAATTTTGTTATAAGTTGAGAAATTGTTGTTCATGAGAGAAGATATGATTCCTTTATGCATGATTGTCTAAGAAATGGTGGAGGTGATGTGATGCGTAAATCATTCTTTAAAAAAGAAGAGCCTTATGCTTTGAATTGACTACTTTTGTTTTTTTTTTTATTAGTGTTGTTCTTGTTTTAGTTGTTGTTATGGTTTGTGATGTTTGTTCTTGTGCCTGTTATTTTTTATTTGAGTTCTTGTTTTAGTTGTTTTGGTTTGTAAATCGTTGTTGTTGTCTTTTCAGTTATATTGCTCTAAACTTCCTTGAACTGTTTGAGAGTCGTTATTGGATTTTCGTAAATGAATTTACTCATTAATTGGTAATTATCAATGTTGTAATCCATTAGCTTTAGTTCACTGTTTCTTTGTTTTAATTGGTTGCTTCCAATTGTTTATATGAGCGATTATGTTAGGATATGAATCTATTTTTTGTTTTTTGTTGTCCATTAAGTGTTTGACGAAATGCTTTAAGGACTTATTGTTTTTGTGCTGCCCATGCCATTTTCCTCCCCAAAGACGATTAACTATTGACGCCTTTTATTGTTGTTATCTTTTTTTATGTGAATCTAAGACTCGTGAATCAGAAAACTCTCTCTCTCTCTCTCTCTCTCTCTCTTAGTATGTGGAGATTAAGTTGTGGCATTGAAAGTTGCCATTCCTCAGCAGGGTTAAATGTGAAGGGTCGGTATCATTCCTGAGATAAGGGACCGACAACATATTTCTTTTTTTTTTTTGTTTCTTGTGAGCTTTAAGTTATTAGGTGTGTTATTTTGCATTCATTCATTATTTCTCTGTTAGAAGCCTAGTTACAAAAAATAAAAAATATTATGCATGGCACTTATGCTAATTAATATATTTACCTTTTAGTCATCTGCCAAATGTTGGAATTAACATTACCCTCTGATGAATGTACAGGAAGTATGCCTCAAAACTTAAGTCGATTGGATATTAAAATTCTTAAACGAGATATAGATGCACAATGTTGTGATGGTGGCTTAAAAGGTCAATCGGATTGATGTTAGGTTTGATTCTCTTCTTTGTTTGTAATATTTTCAAACTATTTGTAATATTTTCAAACTGTCTTAGAAAAATGAAAGCCTGAGTTCATAAGTCCTACTCGTCTTCAAATCTCAACAAAAATGAAATCTAAAATTTTGTAGAATTAACATATGAACTTAATGTGCTTTAGCGTAGGAATTCATCAATATAATTATGTAAACTTATATGTTTATTTCATGGTCTATTCTTGTTACAAAATACAAATTTTGTATAAGAAAAGCATATTTGTGTATATGTAAACTTCTATGTTTATTTATTTTGATATTGCGTTCAGTTTTTTTGTAGTAGAGCTAAGAATGTGGTAATTTTGCTAAACTGAACTTGATTCTTTGTTTAAATTTTTAGTACTTTATTTATACTTTATACTTTATGCATGCGAGCCTTGAATTAGTTATATTACTGTTGTTGATGGCTATTTTTTTTATAAAAAAATTAATAATATGAAACTAAAGTGTGTTAGCAAATATATCGATCTTTGTTAGTACTTTTAAAGAACTTTAAATATAATTAGATTTTATTATGTGGAATTCTATTGCCCATATTCATTTTTTTCTTCTAATAAATATCTTTTAATTATATTATTAAGTGTTAAATTTTTATTTTGTCTCAGGTAATTACAGTGAGACGACAAGAAGATAAAGATATTAATGCAACGCAAGAAGGATTGGAAACAATAGGTTGGACATCTCTTGATCATGATATTTTAGCTTATAAATTTAGATTTTGTTTGTATAAAATTGACGTTTGGATTTAATTAGTTATGATATTCTTGTACTTATAGGTTTAAAGGATGGATTTTTTGTGTATTTTAAATTAAATATTTGAAATTGTAATAAATTCGTAAGTTTTGAGTAATATAGCATAATTGTGTTTAATCTTATTTCAGTAATAATATAAATTTATGTATAAAATTAAATAAGAAGTAAATATATGAAGACATCAGATAAAAATCGATGTCTATGCTAGGAAAGACATCGGCAGAAAAACGATGTGTTTTGTACAAAATCGATGTCTTTTATTAAAAAGACATTGAAGAAAAACCGATGTCTATTGATCCCTTATGATGTCTTTAAGTCGATAGACATCGGTTAATAACCGATGTCTAATGTGTCTTTACCGATGTCATTTTCAAGAAAGACATTGGTTTATAACCGATGTCATTTTGTCCTATCCGATGTCTTTTATAGAAAAGACATCGGTGAATAAACGATGTCTTATGTGCCAAAGATGTCTTTCCGTTGAAAGACATCGGTGGATAATCGATGTCAAAGAATGCAGCCAATGTCTATACAATGGAAAAGGCATCGGTTAAAAACCGATGTCTATCAGCGCCCACTTTTAACATCGGGGGCTTCAACATCGACTGCTTTGTGAAATAGACATCGATTAAAAACCGATGTTCACAACTATAGTATAAAATATAAAAATGATATTTTTGAGGAATATAGATATTGAATGTAAAGGCTTGCCACGTAGCCACATGGTTAGTTTGTCTGATGTTGGATTGAATCCGGATATTCCAATATTCTGTATTCTTGTTTAAGTATTAAATCAAGGCAAAAGCTCCTGTGCGCCCGGGGACACGGAAAGATGCTTCGTGTTTCCATGTGAACACAACATTCCCCTCCAATCCTATTTAAACCTATGTATTGCTAGGGGTTTAAATTGTAAAGGGGCATGAAAATTGTAAAGGCGCACGGAATGTGTTCCGTGCGCCCGGGTGCACAAGAGCCTCACTCTTAAATTAAATTAAAATGATTATAAAATTGCGTTGGACGGTGGTAAGTTGCATGACTATAATTAATACGCAAAAATATTCTGATATATTGGGGTGAATTAATATGTTGTCCGTGCACTTAGAAATAGAATACGATCCAACTTATTTATTGGTTACTTTATTATTTTATTTATTTATTATGAATAGAAAAAGAAGTTATATCCTCAAAATTTCTAAATTTTTTAAAATAAATAGTACAGTACTAAATTTTAGAGTTGAACTAGGTGCACCGGGTGCATCTAGTTAATATAATCCATTAAATTAAAAAAACTACTTAATAATCATATTTAAATTAAAATAAAATAATTAAAATTTTAAAAAATAAAAATAATCATACCCTTAAAAATAATCTAAAAGTTCTAATTGCACTGATACACCCGATGCACCACAGAATAACCCTAAATTTTAAGTGTATATAAATACTTACCTCCTCGTCTCATTGAAAGGGGCAAAACTTTTTCTTACTTAAATTAAGGGAATTAATATGTAGACAATGGAGAAATTTAATATTTTAATATATAATAAGTAATTTTATAATTTTATTACTATACATTAATGTATATTGGGTACTTCTGTTAGTGGTGTGTGCAAGTCTAATAAAATATACTTTGGTTTGTGTCTCATTTATTAAAAAGATAAATACATCTTTTATATTAGGAAAAATTAAAATAATATAATGCACCTCTTTCGGAGAATGGAGTACATCACTATGGTGTAAGGTGATCTTAATTAATCACGAAATACTTT
Source organism: Pogostemon cablin (assembly GCA_023678885.1). Classification (NCBI taxonomy): domain Eukaryota; kingdom Viridiplantae; phylum Streptophyta; class Magnoliopsida; order Lamiales; family Lamiaceae; genus Pogostemon; species Pogostemon cablin. The sequence continues at coordinate 25,125,712 of CM042967.1, forward strand.
GCCTGATTAAGGTATAGTATACTTTTATTAAATAAAAATTTAGTTTACTTTTTCTTAATTTTTAATCTTTTATTAATATTTCTCGGGCCAACACAAAATTAATTTTTTCCTTTTTGCACGTAAATAAATAATAATATTATTTTGGCCGCGGCTAACCACACCAATCATTTTAACGCATACACCAATTATTCAATACACCAATCAAAATTATATATACACCCACCCAACTTTTATAATTATACCCTTTGAATTTAAATACTATTACTCATTCATTTAAAATAAAAATTACTTTATATACCGCTCCCAAATAATTTCATACACCCACCCTATCTTTTCACTTAACGCAATACACGACATGAAGAAAAAAAGAGGAAGAAGAGCAGGAAGGAAGAAGAGAAAGATGAAAGAAGAGAAGAAATTTTGTCTAGCCATGCTAAATCAATTCAATGATAAAAGAAAACTCTAATGATAGGATAATCAATCCAAGTATGTTTGGCTTCTCTCTTTTTTCTACTTTTAAATACTTAGGTTTTTGTTGAATATGCTTCAATTGATAAATTATAGGTAGAATTGCATAAATTACTTCATGGGTCATGCATTATTTGATAATTTATAGTCTTAGGATAGCATTTGTGCATCTGAATTTCGTTGGAAGTTGATTATTCGAAGTTTTTTTTTGTTGAAAATACCAATACTGTTCGACCCTGGTTTGTTGAAATTTTGGTGCATTTTCGACCACCACTGGTCGAACATAGGTGAAGGCGTTCGACGGATACCGGTCAATTGCGTAGTCTTATGTTCGACTGGTATTGGTCGACTTGTTAGTGTAGCGTTCAACTGGTACTGGTCGAAAGGATAGAATAGCATTCAACCGATACCGGTCGATTGGATAGTGTAGCATTCAACCAGTACCGGTCGAATATTAAACTATTTTTCAACCATCAACGATTGAATAGTGTGCTCTAGGAGTGTTATCAGTTTTTCGCTTCCATTAGGCCAACTCTATATTATTTTAACATGCACATGATGTATATCTCGTTGGCATACTCACCCAACTGCATCTAATAGATGGCAACAGACGTTGGAATGTAAGCACAACAACAAGATGTACAGCTCCCTCCTCCACTTACACCTCTTATTGCATGGGTTTCTGACAGAACTTGAAAATGATCACGAACTTAAAAGGACAAATAGAAATGACGATCGTGATGGAGAGTTTGTGGGTGAGAAGGATGAGGAGGGAGAGTTTGTGGATGAGGGAAAGATTATCTTGTAAACTTCGAGCAACACGTTGATTATTCGATATGGAGGGATTTAGAGAGAGAAGTTTTAAAAGTTCATATAGTCATGTTAATTAATAAGTAATAAACTCTTGGTAAAATAAATTTATTAGGTAGATTAGTGATAATTTTTATTCGATTCCAATGAAAAATAAAAGTTTATTTTTATAGTGGACTGTGGGAATATTTGGGTAGCATCATATAATTTTTATTGTACATACAAAATACTCCATTTTTGTGACACTCAATTCAATAATTGGGAGATGTGGAGTTGGAATGAAAAATTAAAGAAAATGTAAGTTCCGAGAGCAAGGAAAAATGTAAAAGATGCACACGATCTCAATTCTCAACTGTATCCTTTGGTATTTAGACAAAATGATAACTTAATACAAAATTTAAATTATTCTTCTTCTAATAATAGAGTTAAAAATTGATTCCACGTTAAAAGCACATTTCCCAATGGTATTCAACATCTGCAGGTTTAAATAATATAGAGTTAGTGTAACAAAAACAAAAAATTGATAACACTCCTAAAATATATTGTTCGACTGCTGATGGTTGAAAAATTATTTAATGTTCGACTAGTATTAGTTGAACGCTGTACTATCCAGTCAACCAATATTAGTTGAACGCTATACTATTCAGTCGACCAGTACTAGTTGAATGCTACACTAACCAGTCGATCAGTACCGATCGAACATAACACTACGCAATCGATCAGTAACCGTCGAACGCCTTCACCTATGTTCGACCAGTGATGGTCGAAAATGCACCAAAATTTCAACAAACTAGGGTCGAACAACATCTGTGTTTTCAACAAAAAAAGCTTCTAAAAATCAACTTTCAACGAAATTTAGATGCACAAATGCTATCCTAAGACTACAAATTATCAAATAATGCATGACCCATGAAGTAATTTATGCAATTCTACCTATAATTTATCAATTGAAGCATATTCAACAAAAACCTAAGTATTTAAAAGTAGAAAAAGGAGAGAGTCAAACATACTTGGATTGATTATCCTATCATTAGAGTTTTCTTTTACCATTGAATTGATTTAGCATGGCTAGACAAAATTTCTTCTCTCCTTTCATCTTTCTCTTCTTCCTTCCTGCTCTTCTTCCTCCTTTTTTCTTTATGTCGTGTGTTGTGTTAAGTGAGAAGATAGGGTGGGTGTATGAAATTATTTGGGAGTGGTGTATAAAGTAATTTTTGTTTTAAATGAATGATTAATAATATTTAAATTCAAAGGGTATAATTATAAAAGTTGGGTGGGTGTATATATAATTTTGATTGGTGTATTGAATAATTGGTGTATGCATTAAAATGGTTGGTGTAGTTAGCCGCGACCTATTATTTTATATGTAATGAGTAGTTATATTAAAGGAATGTTTTGGACTCTGTGTGAGTCTTTTTACTAAAAAGGAAAAATTAATACCTTTAGATTGACCAATACAAAATAGTAAAATTAATACATTTGAATTGACCGGAGTATATATTATCATTACATAATTTTCATTTATAGTACAAATTAATCATATAATAATTTATGGGATAGTTACTACTAGGTACATTGGAATCTCCTTAATTACTATGAAATACAAATATATAAAATATTATTACTAACTACATAAATATATAGTGATATTCCAATATTACCCTTACAATGTACTGTACATAAATGTTTGTGTGCAGCAAAAGTTCGTATGCAGCAAAAAAAAGTGTGTGCAGTAAAAAAAGTGTGTGCAGCAAAAAGGTGTGGTGGTCTGGCGGAGGTCCGGCATCCGATAGCCGCCGCTGCCGGCGGTCCGGCAATTTTCCGGCGGCCGGCCGGCGGTGGTCCGGTGGTGGGTGAGGGTTTAGAGTTTGTGGTTTAAAAGTGTATAGGTTTAGGGTTATATTTGGTATTTTACTTTAATATTTTGTATGTGAGAGTAATTTTTTTAAATCAATATATCTCACAATAATTATGGGTACAAAATGTGTACATATAAGTAATTTTTCCATAATTTATTTAAACCACTATTATTTTTTTATCAATTAAGTATTTTTTTAATAAATAATATGATTTCCGAGTCATTCCACAAAACTCACTGTGCAAAACACAAGTATTTGTAATTTATAATTGAATCATATACTCATATACTCATTCCCTCCGTCCCATGCAAAAGATTATTTTTGCTTTTTTCACGTTGATTAAATATTATTATTATTTAATATATAGTGAGTAACTGTATTAGTGGGTAATTGTATTAGTATTGCTTGAGCCCCATAAAATTTTATTATTTATTTTGTGTGGGTTTTATTTATAATAATAATAATAATAATAATAATAAATAAATAAATAAATGTAAGAGGAATTAAATGTAAGAGGATTATTTAATTCTCTTATATTCTTTTGCCCTGGTTTAAATTGCAAACTTTTAGTTACACGTAATTTAAAAATAATACTCCTTCCATCCCAAAATTGTTGTCGTAGTTACTGTAGACACGTAGTTTAAAAAAAGTTGATTTTTAACAAACTCTATTGACTTTTTAAGAGGTATTGTAGTATTTTTAAGTAATAAATAAATTATAAAGTATGTTATGTGTGTTAAGTATGAGTAGTATTTTTGAAATTAAGTTAACTTTTGAGGTTGTTGGTTAATGTGAAATTTTCATTTTTGGGGTGTGACAATTATTGTGGGATGTACGAAAACGAAAAGTAAGACAGTTATTATGGGACGGATGGAGTAACTTTTTATGTGATAATGTACTTCCCCTGTTCGCTTTCAAATGTATCATTTTTTCATTTTGGGCGTCCGCCCCCAAGGGTCTCATTTCCTTTTTTATCCGCAGACACCCACTAATACAACTAAAAATGGGACCCACAACTCCACTAATACAACTACCCAATACACATTAAATAATAATACTCCTTAATCCACGTGCAAAAAGCAAATGACACCCTTAAAGGCAGACGGATGGAGTATATAATAAATTAATATTCTAGATCATTTAAAAGAAACTGTATAATACTCCTCCAGCCAATGCAAAGGTAATCGTTTGTTTTTTACGCGTAGATTAAGGAGTATCATTATTATATATGTAGTGTGTAGTTGTTTTATAGGGAAGTGGTGGGTCATGTGATGTACCTTTTTTTTGCTAAAAAGGAAATATAGATATCTTTGAATTAAACACCCAAAATGATAAAATGAATACCTTTGCATTAACCGGGAGTATCGGTTAATTTGACTAAATTAAAAATGTAATGGAGTAATATTTTATAATGCTCCATTTGCTTGTCTCAAAAGGTTTTTATTTGTTATTTTTGGTCCCTCTCAAAAGGATACTATTTCATTTTTCTTTAGAGTTATAGTAGCTACACACGTCACTAACACAATTAAAATATAAAATCTACACATCCTATATATTAAATGATATTATATTTTAATTTACGTGTAGCACAACTAAAATATAAAATCTACACACCCATTGTATTTTAAATAATATTAGATTTTAATTTACGTGTAAAATAACAATGATATGCTGAGCGTAGAAGTATGTATAAGATTATTATGGCCCAGTATCATTAATAATTAATTATATATATAAGATATTTATTATGATCAAATATCTTAAATAAATATATGGTTTAAATAAGTAATATCTATAAGATAAATAAGGTCATATATATTTATGATAACAATCACATTGATAGAATGTGATTTGATAAAGATTTAATATCCCGATCTGATCCTCTCTCCACCTATAAAAGAGACACAGTTTTATGAATTATCTATCACATAAAGTTTTACGTACTGTGTGTTGGATTGTATACTAAAAGTCTAGCTTTTGTATGAACAATTCGTTAACAATTTATTTGAAATGAGAATCATATGATCAAATGATTGCATCTTATAATTTATTTATATGCTTGATGCAATATTCTACTTACTTTATGCTGTAGATGATATGTTGTGCGACAACACACGAAAGATCATATTATCGGTTTTCTTATAAAGTATAAACAGATGCTCACAACCGAGATAGACAGGGACTCTCTATTGGGATGGTTGTAGTGTGGTTTGGTATTAGCTTGTCTTGGCTATAGAATCACATTAGTGCACTTGTGCGTATTGAGCAGGACCGCTTCAGATCGTTCGACTTATACTGACTTATAGGAGAATTTGATCTTAGTTATTATGGAAGTTCGTACTCTTAATCCCTATACAATAACCTCGACACGTGGGACAGTATGTATTTCTTTGATTCATCAATGGGTGAGATTTACATGTAATTAAATCAACAAACTCGATGAGTTGGGAAGTAGTGTTGTCTCTATGGAGTGCTGTTGATTGTAGAAGGAATCCGTGTCCGTCATAGGTTGATGATGTCCCCTTGAGGAGCTCATAAGGATTATCATGTAAACCCTGCAGGTGGAATTTATTCCGGCATGATAATGAGGTTGAGTGGTACTACTCTTGGATGAGATATTAATTAATTGGGTTGTCAGTAACTTAATTAATTAATGGACAATGCATATCTTAAACATGGGGAGACTAATGGACTCATAATAAAAAGGAGCCAAAACGTAATTTTGGGATTGGTACGGTAGTGCAATAATAATATTTTAGTGAAATATATTATTATTATTGGACTTAAGTATAAGCTTTGGGCTAAGCTTGGATACTTAAGCCCAATGGAGGCCCAACCCAATTTCTCCTCCTGGTCCCTGCTGTAGGCCATGTATATAATTCACCTCAATTTATCTGGAACCCTAATCTAATTTATTATTCATGTGTGATGAGGGTTGGACAGCAGAATGAGGTGATCTCGTAGATCGCCCACACGACGTCGAGATCGGACTTGGGACATACAGCAGAAGATCGAAAGGTAGTTTGCTGCTGCTGTCCGCCACCTTACAAAATATATATAAACTCGTACAGTACTCCGAATTTGATGTTTAATATACTGACGGAAAGCCGTCGAAGTGAGGATTGTCTAAACGTGAAGATCACTCAATTCCGGCATTAGAAGAGGGAGTTATGGCCATTCTCGTGGGACTGCGCAGGCTGCCTGCGAGAATCAATCTTCATCAACATACCCTGGTGAACGGTAATCGTTTCTATAGTTTATTGCTTCCGCTGCATGTTAGAAATATATGAAACCCTAATGGGTCACGTTAACTAAATGACCGAATGCCAACAATTGGTATCAGAGCTTCGGTTTCTTGGTGAAGCGTGAAACGTTAGGCTAGGGTTTACGTGACCCATGTGTTTCTTGTTCAAAATAGAATCACATGTATGATTAGGGTTTTGATATTATTGTATAATTGCTTAATTCAATGAAAACCCTAAATTCACTTCACGACGATCTTGTTGGCGGTACGATGAGAGTCAATGATCAATGGACGGAGGCTGTGGTGAAAGTGATGTGCTGCCCGACGGTGAAAGGCTCGATGGTTCTTGCTTCACACATGCTTGGACATCGATGAACGATGATTGTTGGAAGAAACAATTCGAGGCTGGTGTGATCAAGTCGGGATCAGCACATGGTGTTTGTGCCTAATGGTTGATGAGCGGGGGTTGTTCATCTGTTCGTTGATGAAAGTCGCAATCAGCAACAAGATGGTGAGCACCGGATGTCAGCGCCACGATTGGCTCGCTGCTGGTGGCAACACGGAGGCAGGCGGAGCCTAATGATCGTGAGCGACTTTTGTTGGATGTATGATAAAACTGAACGGCGATGGTCACATGAACTGCTGGTAAACGCCTGGATATTCGCTGGCACAGCAGGGGAGTTCACAAGGGGTTCTTCCGAGCGGGGCATGTGAAGGCAGCACGAGAGTGAGCAGCTGGACGCATAGAAGATGCCTGATGGCTACTGAAGGCGTGCAGATGATGCGTGGTAGCAGGCGCCGTGTGGTTGCTGGGTGAAGGGCGCTCGTCAGGTATCGGCACACGGAGCCGAGCTGACACCAAGTGGATGACCAGAAAGCGACGCTCGCTGCTTGCCGTGCAAGCATGCTCGGAGATGTGCGACTTGGCAATGCTGTCGGACGATGAACCAGGCACGCCGAGTGTGAGAATTTTATCCCAGGCAGATAAGCGGGAGGCACGTCGGAAATTAGCTGAGCACAGCAAGTTCTTCCGGCGATATGGCTGGGAAGCGGACCAGCTATGGTCTGACCAGCTGTTGAAGGGACCGGCGGCAAGCAAGGACCTGGGTGAGTCTGTGCGTGTCCAGTGTGAGTTCCGAGAAGGTTGCAGAGTTTTTTGAATGAGTCTGCAGCTGGTTTTTGAGCGAGTCATACCTGGTTGACTGATTTCTAGAGCAGGTCTGTTTATTGTCCATTCAGGTCGACGCTTGGTTTGGAGCTACTCAGTCGATCGGAGGAGCGAGGCTGGTTATCGTCGGAACTCAAAACTTGTGGCGCTGGTTGCACACTCCAACGGGCGATTATCACAGCTCAGCATCAGCGGCGACTGGTAGCCACCGCCAGCAATGCTGCCGACAGTGGACGGTGCAGATAGCTCTTGCTAGAGGCACGATCGGTGTTCATGGAGTTCTCCGGAGGGTATTTGATGGGATCGGAGGTGGCAGTGGTTGCTGTCGGTGATGGATTGGCTTCCGGCAAAGGGCACGACCATCAGCTGCGAGCGTGCGATGTCTCTGGGGCTAGCAATAAGAGAGTTGATGATGTGCGATTGTTTGTTGTCGTCGGTGGTGTGTCTTTCAGCGGGGGATGGCCGGTGAAAGGATTTCCGGTGGCTGATCAATGGTGTTCCAACGATTGCAAATACTTCCGGCGATTATCCTTCCGGCAAGTGATGAAATAGCCAAGTTGGATTGGCACCTGAACACGTGCAGTTTTCTTTTACTAACAGGCCGTGAGGTGTGGGGTTTTTGGATTGAGGCCCAAGTTTTAACCAACTTGTTGGGCAAGCCATTTCCTTAATTGCTTTTATGGGTTGACCAAGTCAATTCTAATTTTGGCAATTAATTTCATTCCTTATATATAATTGCTAATAATTGTTTTATTTGCTAATTATTATTATATATTTGGATTGGATGCATGTTCTACATGATTTACTGCCTTATATGCCGTAATAGGAGCATGCTAGGTTGTATATTTTATTCTTGAATATTATATGCATGTAAAAACCCTCGTGTTAAATAACTAAGTGGGAGAGGGGATTGGTAATAAATTCCCGCGGCCTTCATTATTGGTTTGTTAGCAATGTGAGTAAACTTGCGCGTCGGCATTAGAGTCTTCCTCCCCATCGGATGAGTTTATTCATGGATTGCTGGAACATACTTCATTAAATAATTATATTTATAATGTAATGCATATGAACTTGCGCGTTGGCATAAACCTTCCTCCCTATCAGATGAATTTATATGCGGTTCACTGGTACAAACTTATAATTGATGACTGTAGGAAGTTATCCGAGCGCGTGTGTACTTCTCTATCTGTAAGGCACATAAGCTTGCGCAATGGACTTGGGGTCAAATAATGGTGTACACTTAGATGTAAATAATAAGTATCCTCCCCATCGGAGTCACTGCTTTTATTTGCATGGCTAAAGAGGAACCGACTATTAATTATTTTGTCATGAGATTAGGTTGACAAATAAAATTAATGGGTAAAACCTTCTCTTGTAAATGTTCGGGTTTGTAAATGTCCACACTATTGTGGCTGGAAGACTCACGGTGCTTGAGATATCGGTGAATTTTAATTTTATATTGTTTTGAGGGAATCAATATAAATGGATAAAATTCAAAGATTTGATCGGTGTATTTATTTATGATTCTCTGAATTTCAAAAGATTTTACCTCACTTATTATTATTTATTGAAAGAAAACATATTTACTTGTCCAAAATTAGATGATTAGAAAAGAATCTTGATTTCGTATTTTACTGCTTAGGAAAATATAAATATGTGTTCTCACTAAGGATGTCTCATGATGCCTAGTAAAGTCTCTAGTGAAGAGGTGAGAGGTTCATAGAAATATGATGGTCTCATGCGACTCTTTAGATACTTGAGTAAGTAAGATAGGTGGGAGGTCATGGTTAATTTGATGAATGAATTGGAAATGCTCGGAGTAGATATTGAAGGGAAACCTAGATCAATTTAATTCTCCGTAGTTTGCCTAGGTGTTTTGAGCAAGTTCTACCTAAAATACAAGAGGTTGTATATGGTGGGGATTTTCCGACAAAACATGTGGCAAAGGAAATCTAATTTCATCAAGATAGAACATAGTTAGTATCTCATTCACTAGTTGTTGAAGTATGATTACTGATGGCATCTACTGACACGTTGTGTGTAGATACCGGAATCACTAAAAGCGTGCAAATAAGTGATGATGAGATTATTAAGTATATGGGTTAAACTACAAGAGTAGTGGCTATTGCAGTGAGAGTAGTTTATTTATCTTACGATATGAATAAATGTTTGATTATGAGAAATTATCTTTACGTACGTTTTCATAAAAAGAATTTTATTTCAGTTTCTATGCATTTACGGATGGATACTCCATTTCATTAAATGACATGATCATAATGATGAGGCTTGGAGCTATAATCTGTTGTTGTATGTTAGTGACAATTTGTTCTCTTAAATCATGTTTATACCACGGATGTAACAAACAATAATTAATAATGCATCTTCTAATCTTAATAAGAGAAAGACTCTTATGAAAATGATTAGATAGATGATGAATTATTTGAAATTATTAAATTCATTTTATGGATATGCCCTAAGAAACAGTAATTCGTATGAATGTTTGTCTGTTTATGGGATATCCTAGAAAAATGAAGGTTAATTTATTTAGTCCAAAAGATCGAATAGTGATTGTTAACACAAACACTAGATTTTTGGAAAAGGACTATGTATTAAATCATAAACCCATGTATAAATTGTTCTAAAGGAAGTGAAAGGATAACACAAAGTATTAGTACCAAGTGTACAAGAGGATATACCACAAGGTAAATTGCAATGCGTGTCACATCTGATACACAATTGTGTGTAGTGTCTTGTCGTGGTGGGAGAGTTTTTTGACAACCTGTAAGATACATGTTTTGGGAAAGTCGTGAGACTTGGTCCCTAGTAAACATGGAATGAACCCACGGATGCGACGAAGCACTACAAGATCGAAATGTGATATCTTAGCAAGTGCAATGATGTTGAAATAGAATCGATGAATTCTAAATAAGATCTGGATGCTTGTTGAACCGCTAAATGGCGTAAAAGCCATTGGAAGCAGGCATGCAAGAATAAAAGAGGATCATAGAATAAGGTGAAAACCTTGAAAGCAAGCTTGTTGCGAAAAGGTATACTCAGAAAAAAAGGGTTCGATTATGAGAAAACCTATTCACTGGTAGATATGCCTAAGTTGATCCGAACTCTTTTATTTGTTGCTACTCATATCAAATATGAGGGATAACAAATAGATGTCGAGACAACTTTCCTGATTGGAAGTCTTAAGGGAAACATTTATGTGAAGCAACCAGAGTTATTCATTGCAAAGAGCTAAGAGCATTGTGATAGTAAGCTTAAAGTGTCCATTCATGGACTAAAGCAACCTTCAAGATCATGAAACATCCATTTTGATGAGGTAATCCAGTGACATGGATCTAATAAATGATCGGATGGGTCTTGTGTATTGAAAAGAGTGATGAAAACGTGGTGGTATTTCTTGTACTATACGTAGATAGTATCTTGCTCATTGGAGACAATGAAAGAGTATTATCGGGCATATGGGTATGGTTGATAAAGCGGTATGAGATGAAGGACTTAAGAGGAGCAAAAATATCATTTTGATCACGGTAATACGGATCACAAGAAAGGATGTTATGCTTATCTCAAGCTTCATGAGATGATACGATCCTTACTTATGTTAGCATGTGACTTTATCTAAAGAAATGTGTCTTGTGACACAAAAGTAGATAAAGAAGATGAAAGCGGTTCCTTATGCTTCGACAAATAAGGAAGCTTAATCTAAGGAATGCTATGCATGAGATTGGATATCTGTTTTGCCGATGGCATGAACAGTGGGTATCAACATAACCCGAAACAAGAATGATGAACTGTGGTAAGACATATATGACGTGCCTGAGAAGGACTGGAAATTATATATAGGCTTACAAGGCAGATTCACTACTTCTTGTGGATTACATAGATTCGTATTTTTTAGTCAAATTGGATGGCAGTAAATCCACCTCAAGGTTATGTGTTTAATTTTAAGAAGTTGAGTCATAGTGTGGAGGAGTGTTATATAGAAATATATTTCAGACTCCGGATTCTATCATGGAAAGATGATAAATTGTAGCCTATGAGGCAGCCAAAGTATCTGTATGACTCTAGAAACTTCATGATGGACTTTGATGTGATTCTAAGTTTGCCCAAGGTTATCACAATTTATATTGATGATATTGGTGCAGTTGCAAACATGAAGGAATCACAAGTACATAAGGCAATTAAACACATGGAGCGTGAGTACTGATGAGTGTGTAAATTCACAAGTTTGGCATCATGTTTTGTGCTAGTTTTGGGGAGTTTTGAGGTGGAAGTGGGTGGAAAACCTATATATAGTGAATTAGCATGAATCAGGTGTTAGTGGAGCTATTTAAGTGGTTTTCATAGCAAAAATGGAGTGAAAGTGCCAAGAATCGAAGAGCCGAAGTCGAGACCACGCGAACCGCCAAGGAAAGAGTAGGGTTCGATCTGGTTGGAGGAGGGTTCGACCTCTCCTATAGGTCGAACCAGCATTGAAAAGTTGCAGAAGGAAGGTTCGACCATGACTCAAGGGGTTCTACCTGTTTGATCAGGTCGAACCATGGTCGAACCAGTTCGCGAGAAGATGGGTTCGACCACGACGTTGGGGTTCGACCTGACAGTTGGTCGAACCAGGAGCAGAAATTGTCCAGTAGCGTGGTTCGACCTGAGGTTCGACCTGTGAGGGAGTGGTTCGACCTGTACAAGAGGTCAAACCAAGTGTAGAATGTGTCCAGTAGCAGGGTTCGACCTATGGTTCGACCTGTGGCCAGTGGTTCGACCTGATTGACGAGGTCGAACCAAAACGCGGAAACTTACCTTATCCGGATTTTCGAGGTCAAAACGCGTGGGATCACTTGAAAAGCCCATTCCAAGCCCTAGAGACGTGATTACAAGTATAAAAGGAGGCTCATTGATGAGTGTGTAAATTCACAAGTTTGGCGCTATGTTTTGTGCTAGTTTTGGAGAGTTTTGATGTGGAAATAGGTGGAAAACCTATATATATTGTGAAATAGCATGAATCAGATGTTAGTGGAGCTATTTGAGTGTTTTCTTAGTAAAAACAGAGTGAAAGAGCCAAGAATCGAAGAGACGGAGTCGAAGCCACGCGAACCGCCCAAGAAGTAGGTGGGTTCGACCTGGCTGGAGGAGGGTTCGACCTCTCCAGCAGGTCGAACCAACGTTGCTGGACAATACAGAGAAGGGTTCGACCATGACTCAGTTGGTTCGACCTGGCCATCAGGTCGAACCATGGTCGAACCAGTTTGCAAGAAGGAGGATTCGACCACGATGTTGGGGTTCGACTTGCCCGTTGGTCGAATCGGGAGCAAGAGTTGTCCAGTGCTGAGGTTCGACCTGGGGTTCGACCAAAACCTAAGTGGTTCGACCTGTCCAGAAGGTCGAACCTGTGCAGAATTCTTCCAGTAGTGGGGTTCGACCTGGGGTTCGACCTGTGGCTCGGGGTTCGACCTGCTTGACGTGGTCGAACCTGTGTGCGAGAACTTACCTTATCCGGATTTTCGAGGCCGAAACGCGTGAGATCACTTAGAAAGCCCATTCCAAGCCCTAGAGACGTGATTACAAGTATAAAAGGAGGCTCATACAGAGAATAAAGAGAGCTTTTGATCGTCAATCGTAGGAGAGACAAGAGTAGAGGTGGTGATCCATTCGGAGGGCTGTGACAGAGGTTCACTGAAGGTTCAAGTAAGAATGATTAATCTAACCATGATTGTTCCTAGATCAATCATGGGCTAGAACCACCTTGGTAGTTCTAGGGTTATGAAAGTTTTATGATGTAATTCGTGTTTCGTGTGTAAAACTCCGTACAACACTACCTGTGGTTTGTTTTATATAAGATTGCATATTTAATCCATACTCATAGTCGTTTTGTGCATCAATGATCGTTGTGTAGAGTCTGAATACATAACATGGTTATTGATTGAGTGCGTTCACTACTGAGCAGGGTTTATTGTTATAATTCTAAGTGAAGGGATTCCGAAGTATTATTAGAACTGTCTTATATGAATATTCATGAATTGAATTGAATTCGGGTTGATGAATAGGATGAAGAGTATAACTTTATAGTACCTAAAAAGGGAGATCAAATCGGGTTAGATTCTAGACGTAGAAGATAATGGATTATGGTAGTACCTAGAAAGGGGGATGAAGCATATCTCTTGCTCCGATGTTATTCACACGTGTCAAGCGCATATTTACTTGTGTCTATAGAGTAAACTTGCATGGTCTAGTGATGCGTCCACAAACCACAGGGCAGAGTCGGACACCATCATACGAAAATACGAATTGCTAGTGAAACTGGATGACCCAATGAACTACCTATCATTCTTATTGATCACAACTCACTTCTCTCTACTTTTGCTATTTCTTTTGTTAATTCGATTAGAAGTTACTATCCATTAAACCTTTACAATTACCAACATAGTCTAAAATATACTAGAAGATCACAAAATTGATATTTATTCGTCTCGTGGGTTCGATATTGTAACTTGGTCATCTTCGCGACTACAATTGATATCCTTATACTTGAGGATTAATTTGTGTGTTGAGAAAACCCCTATCAAGTTCTTGGCGCCGTTGCTGGGGACGGCGTAAACTATCTTTTTTGTATTATTTCTAGTTTATTAGGACTATTTACCTTGTTTTGTTGTTTTCTTTCTTATTCGTTTTAGGTGTATGCTCACAAGATCAAAGAAAGGTAATCTTGAACCGTATAATCCTGAGATTGGAGCATCATCAAGAAAGAAGAAAAAGAAGAAGAGCAAGGCAAAGGCAATAGACTCAACTGAAGCTCTGAATTTTGGAGTTGAGGTTGACGAGCAGATTTCGCAAGCGATTGAGGCTACAACTGAAGTTAATTTGGAAGTAGTAACAGTCAACATGGCAGCGAATCCGGATAATCTAGCCATCCGTGAGGTTTTCAGAAATAATGGGGCTGGAAATTATGAGCTTTTAGGAGCAAGGGGAACTAACACAGCGTTCGATCTTCATCCCGCTCTTATTAGCATGATAGAAAGGAACTCCTTTTCAGGAGGGTCTTTCGAGGATCCGCAGCAGCATCTGAACAAGTTCTTGGGCTATGCAAGTACTCAAAAAAACGTAGGAGAACATGAAGATGCTAGGAAGATCCTTTTGTTCAAATTCTCGCTTACTGAAAAGGCGAGGGATTGGTACGATACTATTAATGCAGCTGAGTGCACCACGTGGGAGCAATTGAAGTTAAGATTCTTGGAGAGGTATATGCCACCTTCGAAGGTGTTTAAGATGAAGCAAGATATTAACCAATTTGCTATCAGTGGGGGAGAGAAATTTCATGAAGCGTGGGATAGATTCAAGGACATGCTCAGGAAGTGTCCTCAACATGGGTTATCTAAAGCCCAATATATCAGTATATTTTATAACGGATTGGACTGTGAATCAAGAGTGCTACTTGATGCTTCTTCTAATGGAGCATTGCTTACAAAGTCATCCGTTGAGGCCGAGAGATTGTTTGAAGACATATCAATGAATTCGAGGGATTGACCCACTGATAGAGTTAGAGGTACGTATGTTCTTGGAAAGGTAGCTCAGGTTGAACAAGCAATGGTGAAGACTAAGAGAGAGGATGAGATCGTTTCGAGCTTGTCTAATATCAACAAGCTACTTGAGTCTCAACAGAAGCAGATCAGCGAGATATCCCAACGAGTGCCAATCTTGCAGCAAGAGATGATGAATAATGGAACCATCCAAGACGAATTGGAGGAAGCAAATTATGCCATGGGTCAAAGTATCCAAGGAACGAGGTACCCAAATCAAGGAAACCGGAACTACCAAGGGAACTACCAAGGGAACTATCGAGGGAACTTGAATAATCGTGGTCCATCTGGTAGTTATCAACAGCAACCAAGGAGGCCTGAATTTTCATGGAGCAATACGAACAATGCAGTGCAACTTCCGATGGGTGTTGATCCGGGAGAAAAGGTGGAAGAAGGAAAGCCTGGGTTCGAGGATACTGTGAACCGGTACATGGTAAAGAATGATGAAAGAGTGAATCGCCTTGAGGCAAAGCTTGAGAAAAAGATTGATGATCACCACAGAGATTTGTCCACTCAAGTGAAAGATCTCACATTGTTGATGGGTACAATTGCAGAGAATGTGAACACATTGACTCAAACTGTAGGAAAAGGTAAGTTTCCGTCTCAGAGTATAGAGAATCCAAAGTCGTGTAATGCCATCACACTGAGGTCAGGAACGCAGTACGAGGGACCGATGAGGCCGGAATCGAAGTTGGAATTTTCTAAGCCGCGGTTTGACCAACACGCAGAGGGTTCGACCAACTCTTCAGGTCGAACCCAGGTCGAACCTCATCGGCCAAAACACTCTGTTTTGATGCAGGAGCGGTTCGACCAACACGCAGAGGGTTCGACCAACTCTTCAGGTCGAACCCTGGTCGAACCTCATCGGCCAGAGCACTCTGTTTCGACGCAGGAACGGTTCGACCACGATCACGAAGGTTCGACCAACTCTTCAGGTCGAACCCAGGTCGAACCGAAGGATGGAAATTATACAGTGAAGCGGTTCGACCAAAGGGTCAGTGGTTCGACCTCTAATGTTGGTCGAACCCAAGTCGAACCTCCGGAGCAGAATGAGATCAGTCTTCCAGGAGAGAGGTTCGACCAATACAGTCCTGGTTCGACCTTTCAGCCTGGTCGAACCCCAGTCGAACCTCGCCGAGATGTGTTGTTTGATGCACCTGTTGTTCCTTTTGATGTTGATGCAACTCCAGTGGTACGGAATGAGCAAAGTAAAGACATAATAGTTGAGAAAAAATGGGAAAGAGCTAAGCGATTAAGAGCCGAAAAGGAGAAAGCGGAAAAGGTTGATCGTGATGAATGGGGGATTCCCAAAACAAAGATACCTCCACCGTTTCCCTACAAGCTAGTGAAGAAGGGGTTGGAAGAGAAGTTCAAGAAGTTTTCAGAGATAATGAACAAGATAAGCTTGAACATCCCTTTTTCAGAGGCAATCATGGAGATGCCATATTATGCTCGGTTCCTTAAAGACATATTGATGAAGAAGCGAAGCTTAACCGGAGTTGAAACGGTAAACTTATCTGAGAATTGTAGCTCAATTATTCAAAAGAAGTTGCCACCAAAGATGAAAGATCCGGGGAGCTTTACTATTCTTTGTGAGATCGGGAAGGGGCCAGCACGGCAAGCTTTATGTGATCTTGGGGCAAGCATCAATTTGATGCCGTTGTCCATCTTTCAGAAGCTTGGTTTGGGGGAGATGACCCCGACAACTGTTGCTCTCCAATTGGCAGATAGATCAATGACGTTTCCGAAAGGAATAGTTGAAGATGTTCTAGTAAAGGTGGAGAAGCTAGTTTTTCCTGTGGATTTTCTTGTATTAGAAATGGATGATGACAAGGATAATGTTCCTTTAATCTTGGGGAGGCCATTCCTTGCTACGGCTGGAGCTATGATAGATGTTCGGAAAGGAGAACTGAAGTTGAGAATGGACAAAGAAGAAGTACTTTTCAACTTGGACAAAGCGATGAAAATGCCAATGGAGTCCCAATGTTATAGTATTGACGTGGTGGAGGAGATTGTGAAGGAGGATATGTCTTTGATCTTGTCAAAGGATCCTCTTGAGACATGTTTGATGGAATCTCTTACTTATCCCACTACGGAGCTTGACGGACTTTCTAACGAGGTATGTATTGAATTTCTTGAAAACTTACTTGCTTTTGGTGATGACAGGTTTGCATTGGAGAGAAATAAAGTGGAAGAAGTCAAATGGACCAGGAAGTACTTGCCTTTGGATAATGAAAACACTCCGGTGGAGAAAAGAAAAGAGGAGTTGAAACCATTGCCGGATCACTTGAAGTATGCTTTTCTTGGTGATGATGCACAATATCCGGTAATTGTATCTTCTTCTCTTAATGATGATCAACTTGAGGAGTTATTAGATGTTTTGAGGAAGTATCAGTCTGCAATAGGGTGGTCACTTGATGATTTGAAAGGTATTAGTCCTTCGTATTGTATGCATCGGATTAGGTTGTTGAATGAAGCCAAAGCTAGTGTTCAGAATCAGCGTAGGGTGAATCCCGCAATTCAAGAGGTGATAAGGAAGCAAATTCTTACGTGGTTGGATGCTGGAATTATATTTCCTATTAGTGATAGTCTCCATGTGAGTCCATTGCATGTAGTTGCTAAGAAGGGGGGTATGACTGTAGTGAAAGCTGATGATGGAGAAGCGATAGCCACGAGAATTCCTACGGGATGGCGTACATGTGTGGATTACAGGAAATTGAATGAGAACACGTGTAAGGACCACTTCCCTCTTCCATTTATGGATCAAATGTTGGATCGTCTTGCAGGGTATGAGTTCTATTGTTTCTTGGATGGATACTCGGGGTATAATCAAATCATGATTGCTCCCGAGGATCAAGAAAAGACCACTTTTACTTGCCCCTACGGGACCTTTGCTTTTAGGAAAATGCCGTTTGGATTGTGTAATGCGCCTGCTACTTTTCAGAGATGCATGATGGCGATTTTTGATGGTTTGATAGAGAAGATCATGGAAGTATTCATGGACGATTTTTCAGTTTTTGGTTCTTCTTTTGATATGTGTTTGTCTAACCTTGCTGTTGTTTTGAAAAGGTGTCAAGAAACTAATCTTGTCTTGAATTGGGAGAAGTGCCTTTTCATGGTGAAAGATGGGATTGTTCTTGGGCATTATGTTTCCGCCAAGGGATTACAGGTAGACCGTGCTAAGGTGGTGGCAATTGAGAAGCTTCCACCACCGACCAATGAAAGAGGAGTGCGATCCTTCCTTGGACACGCCGGTTTTTACAGGAGATTCATTAAAGACTTCTCAAAATACTCTAAGCCCTTATCTCATTTACTTGAAAAGGATATTCCTTTTGTGTTTAATGATGAGTGTTTAACAGCTTTTCAAGTTTTGAAGGAGGCGCTTATTACTGCCCCTATCTTGATCACACCGGACTGGACGCAACCGTTTGTACTTATGTGTGATGCAAGTGATGTAGCATTGGGTGTGGTGCTTGGGCAGCTAAGGGAGAAGAAGTTCTGCGCCATTTACTACGCGAGTAAGACTTTCGATGTGGCACAGAAGAATTAC
Organism: Pogostemon cablin; assembly: GCA_023678885.1. Taxonomy (NCBI): domain Eukaryota; kingdom Viridiplantae; phylum Streptophyta; class Magnoliopsida; order Lamiales; family Lamiaceae; genus Pogostemon; species Pogostemon cablin. Next base: position 25,144,394 of record CM042967.1, read on the forward strand.
ACGGTAACTGAAAAGGAGTTTTTGGCTGTTGTGTATGCATTCGATAAGTTTCGTCAGTATTTGGTTGGCATGAAGACGATTGTGTATACGGATCACTCAGCGATTCGTTATTTGATGGAGAAGAAGGAGACAAAGCCTAGGATTATAAGATGGATTCTACTACTGCAGGAGTTTGACTTGGAGATTCGGGATAAGAAAGGAACAGAAAATGGTTGGCCGATCACTTGTCAAGGTTGGAGACTAGGGAGCATTGTGATAATTCTTTCGAGTATATTGAAGAGATGTTCCCTGATGAGAAGATCATGGCTGTGGCTGTTGAAGGGGCCGAGCGAGCATGTGTGGTTGCAGCGCAAGGTATGGATCCATGGTACGCGGATTATGTTAATTACATTGTCATTGGTGAAATTCCAAGGGATCTCAACCGATATCAACTTGCGAAATTTCGTAGGGATGTTGAGACATTTATATGGTATGATCCGTTTGTTTATAAGATTTGTACAGATTCTATTGTCCGAAGATGTGTACCCGAGATGGAAATGGAAAGTGTGCTGGAGTTCTGCCATGCACAACCGAATGGGGGGCATTTCGGAACGCAAAAGACTGCAGCTAAGGTACTTCAATCCGCTCTTTATTGGCCTACTTTGTTTAGAGATAGTGAGAGCTATGTGGCGTCTTGCGATAGATGCCAGCGCATGGGTAATATAGGTAGGAGAGATGAGATGCCATTGCAGCCTAGCATAGTCGTGGAGATATTTGATGTATGGGGGATCGATTTTATGGGACCTTTTCCCCCGTCGAATGGGTTTCTCTACATTCTTCTTGCGGTGGATTATGTTTCGAAGTGGGTGGAAGCAATTCCTACTCGTGTTAATGATTCGAAAGTTGTTTTATCTTTCCTAAAGAAACATATTTTTGCCCGTTATGGAGTTCCGACAGCATTAGTTAGTGATGGAGGTTCCCACTTCGTCAATAAATTTCTGGAGAAGGTGCTTAAGGATTATGGTGTTAGGCATAGGGTTACTACACCCTATCATCCGCAAGCCAATGGGCAGGCGGAGGTCTCCAACCGTCAAGTAAAGCAAATTCTGGAGAAAGTGGTAGGAACTAATCGAAAAGATTGGGCTATGAAGCTTGATGATGTGTTATGGGGGTTCCGGACCGCTTACAAGACGGTATTAGATATGTCACCGTATCAAATTGTCTATGGGAAGCCGTGCCACTTACCCGTATAAATCCAACACAAAGCGTTTTGGGCTTTGCGTCGCTTGAACTTGACCCTTAGGGATGTAAAGGAGTTGAGGCTAACTCACATGAATCAATTGGATGAGTTTAGGAGTCGTGCTTTCAAGAATTCAGAGATTTATAAGGAAAGAATGAAGAGGTGGCATGATTCTAAAATTTCGTACAAGGAGTTCAAGCAAGGAGATGAGGTACTACTTTTTAACTCTCGTTTAAAGCTCTTTGCAGGCAAGTTGAAGTCTAAGTGGACGGGACCGTTCATGATTCATCGAGCCTTAGGAGGGGGGAGTTATGAGCTTATTGACAAAGATGGTGACGTTATCGCGGCGAATGGGCATCGATTGAAGCATTATAGGTTGCCGGATGATGCGTGTGTCATTTTTGATGATACCTTGTTCTGATTTGGTACCGTCGTGACTCTACGACGTTAAACATGAGCGCCTGTTGGGGGCTTGCCCTTTCGTTTTATTGCTTTATTTTTTTCGTGTGAGTAAGAAATTTTTGTATTTAAGATGCTTACCAATAGGCAATTACATCTCTTTTCAAACTTAGTTTCGACTTACGTTTTTACTAAGTTTGGGGGGGGTGTGATGTTATTACCTCATTGAAGCATTAAGAGTATAATCTTTTCTTTGTATTGTTTGTTAGGGGAATTGGTTTTTGCGGCCATGTTGAAATTTTAATCGATTTTGATGTGACAATTTTTTACAATTTGCCTAATGTTCAGTGGTTTTTGGTTGTGTTTTTCTTATACGGAGATACTCATGAATGATATTATGTGGAACAATTTCTGAAGTTGTGCTCTAGATTATACCTAATGAGGTTGTGTTGAAGTTTGAAGTATGTAGTGAATGAAGAACACTCAGTTTTGGAAATCAGGAGGTAGGTTCGACCAAGTCTAGCAGTGGTTCGACCAGAGCCAGAGGTCGAACAAAAGCAGAGGAAGTCGAACCGGCGTTGAAAGTTGTCCAGAGAGGAGGTTCGACCAAAGCCATAGTGGTTCGACCTGATCATGGGGTCGAACCTAAGGTCGAACCTGTCAGTCGGAAGCACTCTGTTTTCCAGAAGAGAGGTTCGACCAATTCATGAAAGGTTCGACCTGTTTAGCAAGTCGAACCCCTGGTCGAACCAAGAAGATTGTTTGTCCAGAAGAGAGGTTCGACCTCGCCATCCATGGTTCGACCAGTACAGGTGGTCGAACCCGAGGTCGAACCAAGCCAGGTACGCGTTTTAAGTTCGAATTTTCAGAGGGGTTCGATCACTTTTTCGAAATATCAAACCTCGAACCCTCTTCGAACCTCTACACCCTTGCACAAATTCTTCAATTACACTTGATTTCGCACCGATTACACAACATTACACCTTGAATTATCGATTTGGTCGCGGATTTGGGCGGATTTCGTCGCGAGTTAGGGCTGAAATCGCGTTTCTGGGTGTTTTGTGTTTTTGATCGGTTTTTCACCATGGGCAAGTCACAAGGTACGTTTTTTCCAACTTAATTACTCTAGGATTGAAGGTTTAGGTAAGCAATTTGATGTGTAATAGAGAATTGATGTTGAGTATGGTTGAATTTCATGGTGAATGTTGATATTTTGATTAGTTTCATATGAATTCTTGTTTCTTGGATTGTGGTTGATTGATTATTGATAGAACTTGGATTTTTATGTGAATTAATCAAGGATATAGAATATATCATAGAATGAGCATGTTGATTTGGTTGAAATTGATAGAATTAAAGTAGTTTATGGAGGAAAGCATGTTGAATTTTTGATTGAATTACTTGAATTGCTTAATGCATGCTTGTTGGTTCTGTTTTGATGATTAAAGAAGGTATAATTGAAGATGTTTTGAAAATGTTGAATAAGCAAGTGGTGTTGAGATGATAGTTTGTATGAATATGCATTGATGCTTGAAGTCTTGAGTAGAGTATGTGATGTGCTAGTACAATACTTGCTTTCTTGTCTTGTTGGTTGGATTGAAGTATTTGTTTTCAGGAAAGGGACAAGTATCAAGCAAAGGGAAAGGAAAAGCAGAGGAGGAGAGATCAAAGAAGAGGCATGACAGGCCTTCAAACTTGGACAAAGTGACAAGAAAACTGAGGCTACAAGACCGTTTGCCTGATAACTTCAAGATTAGGATGCAAGGTTGGGATGAGATTAAAGAGAAGTGGGAAGAAGTTTCAGACAAGATAGCTCGCACTCGATACCAAGATGATGAAGCGATGAGGATAATGAGAATAGGGGATGATATATTTTGGATGTTTGATCAAGTAGGGATCCGAAGATTCATGGAGCTGAAGAGGCCGACGTACTTCCATGTTACAGCGGAAGTGGTTTGTTCGTTTGAGATGGAGAAGGACCCGCTTGGATACCCCTATCGGTGTACGTTTCAGCTTGGTGGAGTGAGTAGGAGATGGACGTCTGAGGATTTCAATGAGCTGTTTGAGACACCTTTGGAGATCCCTCGTTTAGAAAGTGCTGCATTCGGTGTAAAGCAATTTTGGAGGGAGATCACGGGGGAGATTCGTGATTACAAGACTAGACAGGCTCGTGCTTCCGCAATAAAGAACCCTGTCTTGAGGTACATGGACCGCATCCTGAGCAACACGTTGTTCGCCCACTCGGAGGGCAGTGTTGTGTCTAGAGGAGAGTTATATGCCTTGTGGTGTATGTTGCACGGAGTGAAGTTCAACGTTGGAGCCTATTTTATTGCGCAGCTGAATCGATTCAAGACCATTGGTTTTCAAAAGGTGAATATTGGAGGGTTATTGACGATTTTGGCTGAGCATTACAACTTGGACCTCACCGGCATTACACCAGTAGAAGGAGAACCCGATTTGATTATGAGCACGTGCGCGAAGGGAGGGTTTGCCCATTTTAGAAATGGAGATTGGTTTTTCACGAGAGGTGTCAAGCCTTTCGAATTTATATTCCCCTTCGACGTGAGCAACTTGACAACTATTCGGGAAGCAAGGAATAGACTAATGAATTCTCTAGGACACACCGCTTTATCTGTGGCAGCGAAGTTGATGAGTGTGTAAATTCACAAGTTTGGCGCTATGTTTTGTGCTAGTTTTGGAGAGTTTTGATGTAGAAATAGGTGGAAAACCTATATATATTGTGAAATAGCATGAATCATATGTTAGTGGAGCTATTTGAGTGTTTTCTTAGCAAAAACGGAGTGAAAGAGCCAAGAATCGAAGAGACGGAGTCGAAGCCACGCGAACCGCCCAAGAAGTAGGTGGGTTCGACCTGGCTGGAGGAGGGTTCGACCTCTCCAGCAGGTCGAACCAACGTTGCTGGACAATACAGAGAAGGGTTCGACCATGACTCAGTTGGTTCGACCTGGCCATCAGGTCGAACCATGGTCGAACCAGTTTGCAAGAAGGAGGATTCGACCACGATGTTGGGGTTCGACTTGCCCGTTGGTCGAATCGGGAGCAAGAGTTGTCCAGTGCTGAGGTTCGACCTGGGGTTCGACCAAAACCTAAGTGGTTCGACCTGTCCAGAAGGTCGAACCTGTGCAGAATTCTTCCAGTAGCGGGGTTCGACCTGGGGTTCGACCTGTGGCTCGGGGTTCGACCTGCTTGACGTGGTCGAACCTGTGTGCGAGAACTTACCTTATCCGGATTTTCGAGGCCGAAACGCGTGAGATCACTTAGAAAGCCCATTCCAAGCCCTAGAGACGTGATTACAAGTATAAAAGGAGGCTCATACAGAGAATAAAGGGAGCTTTTGATCGTCAATCGTAGGAGAGACAAGAGTAGAGGTGGTGATCCATTCGGAGGGCTGTGACAGAGGTTCACTGAAGGTTCAAGTAAGAATGATTAATCTAACCATGATTGTTCCTAGATCAATCATGGACTAGAACCACCTTGGTAGTTCTAGGGTTATGAAAGTTTCATGATGTAATTCGTGTTTCGTGTGTAAAACTCCGTACAACACTACCTGTGGTTTGTTTTATATAAGATTGCATATTTAATCCATACTCATAGTCGTTTTGTGCATCAATGATCGTTGTGTAGAGTCTGAATACATAACATGGTTATTGATTGAGTGCGTTCACTACTGAGCAGGGTTTATTGTTATGATTCTAAGTGAAGGGATTCCGAAGTATTATTAGAACTGTCTTATATGAATATTCATGAATTGAATTGAATTCGGGTTGATGAATAGTACGAAGAGTATAACTTTATAGTACCTAAAAAGGGAGATCAAATCGGGTTAGATTCTAGACGTAGAAGATAATTGATTATGATAGTACCTAGAAAGGGGGGTGAAGCATATCTCTTGCTCCGATGTTATTCACACGTGTCAAGCGCATATTTACTTGTGTCTATAGAGTAAACTTGCATGGTCTAGTGATGCGTCCACAAACCACAGGGCAGAGTCGGACACCATCATACGAAAATACGAATTGCTAGTGAAACTGGATGACCCAATGAACTACCTATCATTCTTACCGATCACAACTCACTTCTCTCTACTTTTGCTATTTCTTTTGTTAATTCGATTAGAAGTTACTATCCATTAAACCTTTACAATTACCAACATAGTCTAAAATATACTAGAAGATCACAAAATTGATATTTACTCGTCCCGTGGGTTCGATATTGTAACTTGGTCATCTTCGCGACTACAATTGATATCCTTATACTTGAGGATTAATTTGTGTGTTGAGAAAACCCCTATCAAGTTCTTGGCGCCGTTGCCGGGGACGGCGTAAACTATTTTTTTTTGTATTATTTCTAGTTTATTAGGACTATTTACCTTGTTTTGTTGTTTTCTTTCTTATTCGTTTTAGGTGTATGCTCACAAGATCAAAGAAAGGTAATCTTGAACCGTATAATCCTGAGATTGGAGCATCATCAAGAAAGAAGAAAAAGAAGAAGAGCAAGGCAAAGGCAATAGACTCAACTGAAGCTCTGAATTTTGGAGTTGAGGTTGACGAGCAGATTTCGCAAGCGATTGAGGCTACAACTGAAGTTAATTTGGAAGTAGTAACAGTCAACATGGCAGCGAATCCGGATAATCTAGCCATCCGTGAGGTTTTCAGAAATAATGGGGCTGGAAATTATGAGCTTTTAGGAGCAAGGGGAACTAACACAGCGTTCGATCTTCATCCCGCTCTTATTAGCATGATAGAAAGGAACTCCTTTTCAGGAGGGTCTTTCGAGGATCCGCAGCAGCATCTGAACAAGTTCTTGGGCTATGCAAGTACTCAAAAAAACGTAGGAGAACATGAAGATGCTAGGAAGATCCTTTTGTTCAAATTCTCGCTTACTGAAAAGGCGAGGGATTGGTACGATACTATTAATGCAGCTGAGTGCACCACGTGGGAGCAATTGAAGTTAAGATTCTTGGAGAGGTATATGCCACCTTCGAAGGTGTTTAAGATGAAGCAAGATATTAACCAATTTGCTATCAGTGGGGGAGAGAAATTTCATGAAGCGTGGGATAGATTCAAGGACATGCTCAGGAAGTGTCCTCAACATGGGTTATCTAAAGCCCAATATATCAGTATATTTTATAACGGATTGGACTGTGAATCAAGAGTGCTACTTGATGCTTCCTCTAATGGAGCATTACTTACAAAGTCATCCGTTGAGGCCGAGAGATTGTTTGAAGACATATCAATGAATTCGAGGGATTGGCCCACTGATAGAGTTAGAGGTACGTATGTTCTTGGAAAGGTAGCTCAGGTTGAACAAGCAATGGTGAAGACTAAGAGAGAAGATGAGATCGTTTCGAGCTTGTCTAATATCAACAAGCTACTTGAGTCTCAACAGAAGCAGATCAGCGAGATATCCCAACGAGTGCCAATCTTGCAGCAAGAGATGATGAATAATGGAACCATCCAAGACGAATTGGAGGAAGCAAATTATGCCACGGGTCAAAGTATCCAAGGAACGAGGTACCCAAATCAAGGAAACCGGAACTACCAAGGGAACTACCAAGGGAACTATCGAGGGAACTTGAATAATCGTGGTCCATCTGGTAGTTATCAACAGCAACCAAGGAGGCCTGAATTTTCATGGAGCAATACGAACAATGCAGTGCAACTTCCGATGGGTGTTGATCCGGGAGAAAAGGTGGAAGAAGGAAAGCCTGGGTTCGAGGATACTGTGAACCGGTACATGGTAAAGAATGATGAAAGAGTGAATCGCCTTGAGGCAAAGCTTGAGAAAAAGATTGATGATCACCACAGAGATTTGTCCACTCAAGTGAAAGATCTCACATTGTTGATGGGTACAATTGCAGAGAATGTGAACACATTGACTCAAACTGTAGGAAAAGGTAAGTTTCCGTCTCAGAGTATAGAGAATCCAAAGTCGTGTAATGCCATCACACTGAGGTCAGGAACGCAGTACGAGGGACCGATGAGGCCGGAATCGAAGTTGGAATTTTCTAAGCCGCGGTTCGACCAATACGCAGAGGGTTCGACCAACTCTTCAGGTCGAACCCAGGTCGAACCTCATCGGCCAGAACACTCTGTTTTGACGCAGGAACGGTTCGACCAACACGCGGAGGGTTCGACCAACTTTACAGGTCGAACCCTGGTCGAACCTCATCGGCCAGAGCACTCTGTTTTGACGCAGGAACGGTTCGACCACGATCACGAAGGTTCGACCAACTCTTCAGGTCGAACCCAGGTCGAACCGAAGGATGGAAATTATACAGTGAAGCGGTTCGACCAAAGGGTCAGTGGTTCGACCTCTAATGTTGGTCGAACCCAAGTCGAACCTCCGGAGCAGAATGAGATCAGTCTTCCAGGAGAGAGGTTCGACCAATACAGTCCTGGTTCGACCTTTCAGCCTGGTCGAACCCCAGTCGAACCTCGCCGAGATGTGTTGTTTGATGCACCTGTTGTTCCTTTTGATGTTGATGCAATTCCAGTGGTACGGAATGAGCAAAGTACAGACATAATAGCTGAGAAAAAATGGGAAAGAGCTAAGCGATTAAGAGCCGAAAAGGAGAAAGCGGAAAAGGTTGATCGTGATGAATGGGGGATTCCCAAAACAAAGATACCTCCACCGTTTCCCTACAAGCTAGTGAAGAAAGGGATGGAAGAGAAGTTCAAGAAGTTTTCAGAGATAATGAACAAGATAAGCTTGAACATCCCTTTTTCAGAGGCAATCATGGAGATGCCATATTATGCTCGGTTCCTTAAAGACATATTGATGAAGAAGCGAAGCTTAACCGGAGTTGAAACGGTAAACTTATCTGAGAATTGTAGCTCAATTATTCAAAAGAAGTTGCCACCAAAGATGAAAGATCCGGGGAGCTTTACTATTCTTTGTGAGATCGGGAAGGGGCCAGCACGGCAAGCTTTATGTGATCTTGGGGCAAGCATCAATTTGATGCCGTTGTCCATCTTTTAGAAGCTTGGTTTGGGGGAGATGACCCCGACAACTGTTGCTCTCCAATTGGCAGATAGATCAATGACGTTTCCGAAAGGAATAGTTGAAGATGTTCTAGTAAAGGTGGAGAAGCTAGTTTTTCCTGTGGATTTTCTTGTATTAGAAATGGATGATGACAAGGATAATGTTCCTTTAATCTTGGGGAGGCCATTCCTTGCTACGGCTGGAGCTATGATAGATGTTCGGAAAGGAGAACTGAAGTTGAGAATGGACAAAGAAGAAGTACTTTTCAACTTGGATAAAGCGATGAAAATGCCAATGGAGTCCCAATGTTATAGTATTGACGTGGTGGAGGAGATTGTGAAGGAGGATATGTCTTTGATCTTGTCAAAGGATCCTCTTGAGACATGTTTGATGGAATCTCTTACTTATCCCACTACGGAGCTTGACGGACTTTCTAACGAGGTATGTATTGAATTTCTTGAAAACTTACTTGCTTTGGGTGATGACAGGTTTGCATTGGAGAGAAATAAAGTGGAAGAAGTCAAATGGACCAGGAAGTACTTGCCTTTGGATAATGAAAACACTCCAGTGGAGAAAAGAAAAGAGGAGTTGAAACCATTGCCGGATCACTTGAAGTATGCTTTTCTCGGTAATGATGCACAATATCCGGTAATTGTATCTTCTTCTCTTAATGATGATCAACTTGAGGAGTTATTAGATATTTTGAGGAAGTATCAGTCTGCAATAGGGTGGTCACTTGATGATTTGAAAGGTATTAGTCCTTCGTATTGTATGCATCGGATTAGGTTGTTGGATGAAGCCAAAGCTAGTGTTCAGAATCAGCGTAGGGTGAATCCCGCAATTCAAGAGGTGATAAGGAAGCAAATTCTTACGTGGTTGGATGCTGGAATTATATTTCCTATTAGTGATAGTCCCCATGTGAGTCCATTGCATGTAGTTGCTAAGAAGGGGGGTATGACTGTAGTGAAAACTGAGGATGGAGAAGCGATAGCCACGAGAATTCCTACGGGATGGCGTACATGTGTGGATTACAGGAAATTGAATGAGAACACGTGTAAGGACCACTTCCCTCTTCCATTTATGGATCAAATGTTGGATCGTCTTGCAGGGTATGAGTTCTATTGTTTCTTGGATGGATACTCGGGGTATAATCAAATCATGATTGCTCCCGAGGATCAAGAAAAGACTACTTTTACTTGCCCCTACGGGACTTTTGCTTTTAGGAAAATGCCGTTTGGATTGTGTAATGCGCCTGCTACTTTTCAGAGATGCATGATGGCGATTTTTGATGGTTTGATAGAGAAGATCATGGAAGTATTCATGGACGATTTTTCAGTTTTTGGTTCTTCTTTTGATAAGTGTTTGTCTAACCTTGCTGTTGTTTTGAAAAGGTGTCAAGAAACTAATCTTGTCTTGAATTGGGAGAAGTGCCATTTCATGGTGAAAGATGGGATTGTTCTTGGGCATTATGTTTCCGCCAAGGGATTACAGGTAGACCGTGCTAAGGTGGTGGCAATTGAGAAGCTTCCACCACCGACCAATGAAAGAGGAGTGCGATCCTTCCTTGGACACGCCGGTTTTTACAGGAGATTCATTAAAGACTTCTCAAAATACTCTAAGCCCTTATCTCATTTACTTGAAAAGGATATTCCTTTTGTGTTTAATGATGAGTGTTTAACAGCTTTTCAAGTTTTGAAGGAGGCGCTTATTACTGCCCCTATCTTGATCACACCGGACTGGACGCAACCGTTTGTACTTATGTGTGATGCAAGTGATGTAGCATTGGGTGTGGTGCTTGGGCAGCTAAGGGAGAAGAAGTTCTGCGCCATTTACTACGCGAGTAAGACTTTCGATGCGGCACAGAAGAATTACACGGTAACTGAAAAGGAGTTTTTGGCTGTTGTGTATGCATTCGATAAGTTTCGTCAGTATTTGGTTGGCATGAAGACGATTGTGTATACGGATCACTCAGCGATTCGTTATTTGATGGAGAAGAAGGAGACAAAGCCTAGGATTATACGATGGATTCTACTACTGCAGGAGTTTGACTTGGAGATTCGGGATAAGAAAGGAACAGAAAATGTGTTGGCCGATCACTTGTCAAGGTTGGAGACTAGGGAGCATTGTGATAATTCTTTCGAGTATATTGAAGAGATGTTCCCTGATGAGAAGATCATGGCTGTGGCTGTTGAAGGGGCCGAGCGAGCATGTGTGGTTGCAGCGCAAGGTATGGATCCATGGTACGCGGATTATGTTAATTACATTGTCATTGGTGAAATTCCAAGGGATCTCAACCGATACCAACTTGCAAAATTTCGTAGGGATGTTGAGACATTTATATGGTATGATCCGTTTGTTTATAAGATTTGTACAAATTCTATTGTCCGAAGATGTGTACCCGAGATGGAAATGGAAAGTGTGCTGGAGTTCTGCCATGCACAACCGAATGGGGGGCATTTCGGAGCGCAAAAGACTGCAGCTAAGGTACTTCAATCCGCTCTTTATTGGCCTACTTTGTTTAGAGATAGTGAGAGCTATGTGGCGTCTTGCGATAGATGCCAGCGCATGGGTAATATAGGTAGGAGAGATGAGATGCCATTGCAGCCTAGCATAGTCGTGGAGATATTTGATGTATGGGGGATCGATTTTATGGGACCTTTTCCCCCGTCGAATGGGTTTCTCTACATTCTTCTTGCGGTGGATTATGTTTCGAAGTGGGTGGAAGCAATTCCTACTCGTGTTAATGATTCGAAAGTTGTTTTATCTTTCCTAAAGAAACATATTTTTGCCCGTTATGGAGTTCCGAGAGCATTAGTTAGTGATGGAGGTTCCCACTTCGTCAATAAATTTCTGGAGAAGGTGCTTAGGGATTATGGTGTTAGGCATAGGGTTACTACACCCTATCATCCGCAAGCCAATGGGCAGGCGGAGGTCTCCAACCGTCAAGTAAAGCAAATTTTGGAGAAAGTGGTAGGAACTAATCGAAAAGATTGGGCTATGAAGCTTGATGATGTGTTATGGGGGTTCCGGACCGCTTACAAGACGGTATTAGATATGTCACCGTATCAAATTGTCTATGGGAAGCCGTGCCACTTACCCGTAGAAATCCAACACAAAGCGTTTTGGGCTTTGCGTCGCTTGAACTTGACCCTTAGGGATGTGAAGGAGTTGAGGCTAACTCACATGAATCAATTGGATGAGTTTAGGAGTCGTGCTTTCAAGAATTCAGAGATTTATAAGGAAAGAATGAAGAGGTGGCATGATTCTAAAATTTCGTACAAGGAGTTCAGGCAAGGAGATGAGGTACTACTTTTTAACTCTCGTTTGAAGCTCTTTGCAGGCAAGTTGAAGTCTAAGTGGACGGGACCGTTCATGATTCATCGAGCCTTAGGAGGGGGGAGTTATGAGCTTATTGACAAAGATGGTGACGTTATCGCGGCGAATGGGCATCGATTGAAGCATTATAGGTCGCCGGATGATGCGTGTGTCATTTTTGATGATACCTTGTTCTGATTTGGTACCGTCGTGACTCTACGACGTTAAACATGAGCGCCTGTTGGGGGCTTGCCCTTCCATTTTATTGCTTTATTTTTTCGTGTGAGTAAGAAAGTTTTGTATTTAAGATGCTTACCAATAGGCCATTACATCTCTTTTCAAACTTAGTTTCGACTTACGTTTTTACTAAGTTTGAGGGGGGTGTGATGTTATTACCTCATTGAAGCATTAAGAGTATAATCTTTTCTTTGTATTGTTTGTTAGGGGAATTGGTTTTTGCGGCCATGTTGAAATTTTAATCGATTTTGATGTGACGATTTTTTACAATTTGCCTAATGTTCAGTGGTTTTTGGTTGTGTTTTTCTTATACGGAGATACTCATGAATGATATTATGTGGAACAATTTCTGAAGTTGTGCTCTAGATTATACCTAATGAGATTGAGTTGAAGTTTGAAGTATGTAGTGGATGAAGAACACTCAGTTTTGGAAATCAGGAGGTAGGTTCGACCATGTCTAGCAGTGGTTCGACCAGAGCCAGAGGTCGAACAAAAGCAGAGGAAGTCGAACCGGCGTTGAAAGTTGTCCAGAGAGGAGGTTCGACCAAAGCTATAGTGGTTCGACCTGATCATGGGGTCGAACCTAAGGTCGAACCCGCCAGTCGTAAGCACTCTGTTTTCCAGGAGAGAGGTTCGACCAATTCATGAAAGGTTCGACCTGTTTAGTAAGTCGAACCCCTGGTCGAACCAAGAAGATTGTTTGTCCAGAAGAGAGGTTCGACCTCGCCATCCATGGTTCGACCAGTACAGGTGGTCGAACCCGAGGTCGAACCAAGCCAGGTACGCGTTTTAAGTTCGAATTTTCAGAGGGGTTCGATCACTTTTTCGAAACATCAAACCTCGAACCCTCTTCGAACCTCTACACCCTTGCACAAATTCTTCAATTACACTTGATTTCGCACCGATTACACAACATTACACCTTGAATTATCGATTTGGTCGCGGATTTGGGCGGATTTCGTCGCAAGTTAGGGCTGAATTCGCGTTTCTGGGTGTTTTGTGTTTTCGATCGGTTTTTCACCATGGGCAAGTCACAAGGTACGTTTTTTCCAACTTAATTACTCTAGGATTGAAGGTTTAGGTAAGCAATTTGATGTGTAATAGAGAATTGATGTTGAGTATGGTTGAATTTCATGGTGAATGTTGATATTTTGATTGGTTTCATATGAATTCTTGTTTCTTGGATTGTTGTTGATTGACTATTGATAGAACTTGGATTTTTATGTGAATTAATCAAGGATATAGAATATATCATAGAATGAGCATGTTGATTTGGTTGAAATTGATAGAATTAAAGTAGTTTATGGAGGAAAGCATGTCGAATTTTTGATTGAATTACTTGAATTGCTTAATGCATGCTTGTTGGTTCTGTTTTGATGATTAAAGAAGGTATAATTGAAGATGTTTTGAAAATGTTGAATAAGCAAGTGGTGTTGAGATGATAGTTTGTATGAATATGCATTGATGCTTGAAGTCTTGAGTAGAGTATGTGATGTGCTAGTGCAATACTTGCTTTCTTGTCTTGTTGGTTGGATTGAAGTATTTGTTTTCAGGAAAGGGACAAGTATCAAGCAAAGGGAAAGGAAAAGCAGAGGAGGAGAGATCAAAGAAGAGGCATGACAGGCCTTCAAACTTGGACAAAGTGACAAGAAAACTGAGGTTACAAGACCGTTTGCCTGATAACTTCAAGATTAGGATGCAAGGTTGGGATGAGATTAAAGAGAAGTGGGAAGAAGTTTCAGACAAGATAGCTCGCACTCGTTACCAAGATGATGAAGCGATGAGGATAATGAGAATAGGGGATGATATATTTTGGATGTTTGATCAAGTAGGGATCCGAAGATTCATGGAGCTGAAGAGGCCGACGTACTTCCATGTTACAGCGGAAGTGGTTTGTTCGTTTGAGATGGAGAAGGACCCGCTTGGATACCCCTATCGGTGTACGTTTCAGCTTGGTGGAGTGAGTAGGAGATGGACGTCTGAGGATTTCAATGAGATGTTTGAGACACCTTTGGAGATCCCTCGTTTAGAAAATGCTGCATTCGGTGTAAAGCGATTTTGGAGGGAGATCACGGGGGAGATTCGTGATTACAAGACTAGACAGGCTCGTGCTTCCGCAATAAAGAACCCTGTCTTGAGGTACATGGACCGCATCCTAAGCAACACGTTGTTCGCCCGCTCGGAGGGCAGTGTTGTGTCTAGAGGAGAGTTATATGCCTTGTGGTGTATGTTGCACGGAGTGAAGTTCAACGTTGGAGCCTATTTTATTGCGCAGCTGAATCGATTCAAGACCATTGGTTTTCAAAAGGTGAATATTGGAGGGTTATTGACGATTTTGGCTGAGCATTACAATTTGGACCTCACCGGCGTTACACCAGTAGAAGGAGAACCCGATTTGATTATGAGCACGTGCGCGAAGGGAGGGTTTGCCCATTTTAGAAATGGAGATTGGTTTTTCACGAGAGGTGTCAAGCCTTTCGAATTTATGTTCCCCTTCGACGTGAGCAACTTGACAACTATTCGGGAAGCAAGGAATAGACTAATGAATTCTCTAGGACACACCGCTTTATCTGTGGCAGCGAAGTCGGGGGGTGATTGGAGAGCGGTAGCACAGATGTGTGCTGAGGGAAGGATGGCTGAGTTACAGCAGATTGTTGATCGAGGAGAGTTCCGTCCACCTCAGCCACAGCAGTCTGAAGAGGAGGATCAGGTAGAGGAGCAGCCGGAGATGGAGATTCCGGAAGGAGAGCAGCACGATGCGCCTCAGCATGCTCCAGAACCGCAGCAGCGGCGAGCAGTTCCAGGTACTCGGGAGCAGCTTCGCTTAATTCATGAGCAGCTGATCGCGGTGGTAGCTACACAACAAGAGACGAACAGGCAACTCGCGCTCGCTAACGCCAACTACGCCACGCTGAACGAATGGTATTCTGCCTTGGATGAGCATGTTGGTAGAGTGAGTAGTCGAGTCGATATGATGGACAAACACATTACCAGTTTGTGCCGAGCTGTGGAAAATAGAATGGATGAGGATGACGATGATGATGAGGATGATGATGCTCCTAAGGAGTAGTTTCAGGTTTTCTTTTGGTTTCTCCGATTCATCTTATCTCCCATTTTTCTTTTTATTTTTACAGATTGGGGTGTGATTCATGTGTGAGTGGAATGTACTTGATATAGTTGATCTTGTATCATTGCTCTGTATGGGTGTTGATTATGTGCATTCATATGTTTACGTGTTTATTTTCATTTGGAAAGAGCATGAATAATTTGTTAAGTATATGGAATTCATGAGGAATTGATTTTGATTATGTGCTATGAGGAGTATTAGGAATTGATTACCTATGTGAGGATTTGAGCCTTCATCATGATTAATCATGATAGTTTATTCTTGAGAGAATCATTCGTATGAACATATTCTAGAACTTGGCTTGGAGTCTTGTTTGAAACTTACAATTGATGAAATATTAGGATATGATCTTAGGCCATTTTTGATTAATTGAGTCACTTAGCCAAATTTCACCTTTCCTAATGATCTTATAAATCTTTGGTAGCCCTGTTTGAGCCTTTTAAAAGCTTTTTCTTTGGCAAGCCAGATATATGAGCTTTAATTATCTTATTTGAGCTTTGAAAATACCCTATCCATTGGTAGAGAGAATAAGGTGAATGAGTGTGGAACAAAGGGAAGATGGAATGAGGTTCGGTAAGAAATATGCATGGTTAAATCTTGTTAGGGATAGTGCCTAAAATTGGTACCCCGAATTGCTTATACATGGGGCTTGAAGTTTCTACGAAACAGCCGAATGATGTTCGAGAAGGGTAGTGCCTATAACTGGTACCCGAGCAATTAAAAGAAGAATGATGTTGATGCAAGGAAGAGAAGAAAAATTGATAATTGCAAGTGCAAGAGAAGAATTGGAGGAGTATATGAAGCCGAATGGGAAATCAAGAACCTCCAAGGTAACTCTCTACTAGTGTATTAAGTTACTATGATCAAATTTTCCTACCCTTTCCAAAGAGCCAACATTACAACCTAGAAACAAGTCCTTTGTGATCCTAGTGTTAATCTAATGTAAGTTGATTTCTGAGACCTTTGCCAAGCTTATGGTTACGCGTGAATATGAATTGATATGAGTGTTTATACTAGCCTATAGTGCCTCACGCACGAGTGAATGAGAGTAAAGACTTATCTTGTCAGTGAGATTACTTAGTGCTCCGAATGGTGTGTGATTAGATTGATTTTACATGAGTGACATATTTGATGCAAGTAATTCTTGTTTGATTCAATGAAGTGGCATGTGTAATATGTGTTGTACTTGATCTTGTTGAATTATACACGACTCCTGTGGTTTAAATTGGTTGCCTCGGGACGAGCAACATGTAAGTTTGGGGGTTTGATGAGTGTGTAAATTCACAAGTTTGGCGCTATGTTTTGTGCTAGTTTTGGAGAGTTTTGATGTGGAAATAGGTGGAAAACCTATATATATTGTGAAATAGCATGAATCATATGTTAGTGGAGCTATTTGAGTGTTTTCTTAGCAAAAACGGAGTGAAAGAGCCAAGAATCGAAGAGACGGAGTCGAAGCCACGCGAACCGCCCAAGAAGTAGGTGGGTTCGACCTGGCTGGAGGAGGGTTCGACCTCTCCAGCAGGTCGAACCAACGTTGCTGGACAATACAGAGAAGGGTTCGACCATGACTCAGTTGGTTCGACCTGGCCATCAGGTCGAACCATGGTCGAACCAGTTTGCAAGAAGGAGGATTCGACCACGATGTTGGGGTTCGACTTGCCCGTTGGTCGAATCGGGAGCAAGAGTTGTCCAGTGCTGAGGTTCGACCTGGGGTTCGACCAAAA
The DNA here is from genome assembly GCA_023678885.1 of Pogostemon cablin. Lineage (NCBI taxonomy): Eukaryota > Viridiplantae > Streptophyta > Magnoliopsida > Lamiales > Lamiaceae > Pogostemon > Pogostemon cablin. The sequence continues at coordinate 25,161,420 of CM042967.1, forward strand.
CCTAAGTGGTTCGACCTGTCCAGAAGGTCGAACCTGTGCAGAATTCTTCCAGTAGCGGGGTTCGACCTGGGGTTCGACCTGTGGCTCGGGGTTCGACCTGCTTGACGTGGTCGAACCTGTGTGCGAGAACTTACCTTATCCGGATTTTCGAGGCCGAAACGCGTGAGATCACTTAGAAAGCCCATTCCAAGCCCTAGAGACGTGATTACAAGTATAAAAGGAGGCTCATACAGAGAATAAAGGGAGCTTTTGATCGTCAATCGTAGGAGAGACAAGAGTAGAGGTGGTGATCCATTCGGAGGGCTGTGACAGAGGTTCACTGAAGGTTCAAGTAAGAATGATTAATCTAACCATGATTGTTCCTAGATCAATCATGGACTAGAACCACCTTGGTAGTTCTAGGGTTATGAAAGTTTCATGATGTAATTCGTGTTTCGTGTGTAAAACTCCGTACAACACTACCTGTGGTTTGTTTTATATAAGATTGCATATTTAATCCATACTCATAGTCGTTTTGTGCATCAATGATCGTTGTGTAGAGTCTGAATACATAACATGGTTATTGATTGAGTGCGTTCACTACTGAGCAGGGTTTATTGTTATGATTCTAAGTGAAGGGATTCCGAAGTATTATTAGAACTGTCTTATATGAATATTCATGAATTGAATTGAATTCGGGTTGATGAATAGTACGAAGAGTATAACTTTATAGTACCTAAAAAGGGAGATCAAATCGGGTTAGATTCTAGACGTAGAAGATAATTGATTATGATAGTACCTAGAAAGGGGGGTGAAGCATATCTCTTGCTCCGATGTTATTCACACGTGTCAAGCGCATATTTACTTGTGTCTATAGAGTAAACTTGCATGGTCTAGTGATGCGTCCACAAACCACAGGGCAGAGTCGGACACCATCATACGAAAATACGAATTGCTAGTGAAACTGGATGACCCAATGAACTACCTATCATTCTTACCGATCACAACTCACTTCTCTCTACTTTTGCTATTTCTTTTGTTAATTCGATTAGAAGTTACTATCCATTAAACCTTTACAATTACCAACATAGTCTAAAATATACTAGAAGATCACAAAATTGATATTTACTCGTCCCGTGGGTTCGATATTGTAACTTGGTCATCTTCGCGACTACAATTGATATCCTTATACTTGAGGATTAATTTGTGTGTTGAGAAAACCCCTATCAGAAGTCGGGGGGTGATTGGAGAGCGGTAGCACAGATGTGTGCTGAGGGAAGGATGGCTGAGTTACAGCAGATTGTTGATCGAGGAGAGTTCCATCCACCTCAGCCACAGCAGTCTGAAGAGGAGGATCAGGTAGAGGAGCAGCCGGAGATGGAGATTCCGGAAGGAGAGCAGCATGATGCGCCTCAGCATGCTCCAGAACCGCAGCAGCGGCGAGCAGTTCCAGGTACTCGGGAGCAGCTTCGCTTAATTCATGAGCAGCTGATCGCGGTGGTAGCTACACAACAAGAGACGAACAGGCAACTCGCGCTCGCTAACGCCAACTACGCCACGCTGAACGAAAGGTATTCTGCCTTGGATGAGCGTGTTGGTAGAGTGAGTAGTCGAGTTGATATGATGGACAAACACATTACCAGTTTGTGCCGAGCTGTGGAAAATAGAATGGATGAGGATGACGATGATGATGAGGATGATGATGCTCCTAAGGAGTAGTTTCAGGTTTTCTTTTGGTTTCTCCGATTCATCTTATCTCCCATTTTTCTTTTTATTTTTACAGATTGGGGTGTGATTCATGTGTGAGTGGAATGTACTTGATATAGTTGATCTTGTATCGTTGCTCTGTATGGGTGTTGATTATGTGCATTCATATGTTTACGTGTTTATTTTCATTTGGAAAGAGCATGAATAATTTGTTAAGTATATGGAATTCATGAGGAATTGATTTTGATTATGTGCTATGAGGAGTATTAGGAATTGATTACCTATGTGAGGATTTGAGCCTTCATCATGATTAATCATGATAGTTTATTCTTGAGAGAATCATTCGTATGAACGTATTCTAGAACTTGGCTTGGAGTCTTGTGTGAAACTTACAATTGATGAAATATTAGGATATGATCTTAGGCCATTTTTGATTAATTGAGTCACTTAGCCAAATTTCACCTTTCCTAATGATCTTATAAATCTTTGGTAGCCCTGTTTGAGCCTTTTAAAAGCTTTTTCTTTGGCAAGCCAGATATACGAGCTTTAATTACCTTATTTGAGCTTTGAAAATACCCTATCCATTGGTAGAGAGAATAAGGTGAATGAGTGTGGAACAAAGGGAAGATGGAATGAGGTTCGGTAAGAAATATGCATGGTTAAATCTTGTTAGGGATAGTGCCTAAAATTGGTACCCCGAATTGCTTATACATGGGGCTTGAAGTTTCTAAGAAACAGCCGAACGATGTTCGAGAAGGGTAGTGCCTATAACTGGTACCCGAGCAATTAAAAGAAGAATGATGTTGATGCAAGGAAGAGAAGGAAAATTGATAATTGCAAGTGCAAGAGAAGAATTGGAGGAGAATATGAAGCCGAATGGGAAATCAAGAACCTCCAAGGTAACTCTCTACTAGTGTATTAAGTTACTATGATCAAATTTTCCTACCCTTTCCAAAGAGCCAACATTACAACCTAGAAACAAGTCCTTTGTGATCCTAGTGTTAATCTAATGTAAGTTGATTTCTGAGACCTTTGCCAAGCTTATGGTTACGCGTGAATATGAATTGATATGAGTGTTTATACTAGCCTATAGTGCCTCACGCACGAGTGAATGAGAGTAAAGACTTATCTTGTCAGTGAGATTACTTAGTGCTCCGAATGGTGTGTGATTAGATTGATTTTACATGAGTGACATATTTGATGCAAGTAATTCTTGTTTGATTCAATGAAGTGGCATGTGTAATATGTGTTGTACTTGATCTTGTTGAATTATACACGACTCCTGTGGTTTAAATTAGTTGCCTCGGGACGAGCAACATGTAAGTTTGGGGGTTTGATGAGTGTGTAAATTCACAAGTTTGGCGCTATGTTTTGTGCTAGTTTTGGAGAGTTTTTGATGTGGAAATAGGTGGAAAACCTATATATATTGTGAAATAGCATGAATCAGATGTTAGTGGAGCTATTTGAGTGTTTTCTTAGTAAAAACGGAGTGAAAGAGCCAAGAATCGAAGAGACGGAGTCGAAGCCACGCGAACCGCCCAAGAAGTAGGTGGGTTCGACCTGGCTGGAGGAGGGTTCGACCTCTCCAGCAGGTCGAACCAACGTTGCTGGACAATACAGATAAGGGTTCGACCATGACTCAGTTGGTTCGACCTGGCCATCAGGTCAAACCATGGTCGAACCAGTTTGCAAGAAGGAGGATTCGACCACGATGTTGGGGTTCGACTTGCCCGTTGGTCGAATCGGGAGCAAGAGTTGTCCAGTGCTGAGGTTCGACCTGGGGTTCGACCAAAACCTAAGTGGTTCGACCTGTCCAGAAGGTCGAACCTGTGCAGAATTCTTCCAGTAGCGGGGTTCGACCTGGGGTTCGACCTGTGGCTCGGGGTTCGACCTGCTTGACGTGGTCGAACCTGTGTGCGAGAACTTACCTTATCCGGATTTTCGAGGCCGAAACACGTGAGATCACTTAGAAAGCCCATTCCAAGCCCTAGAGACGTGATTACAAGTATAAAAGGAGGCTCATACAGAGAATAAAGAGAGCTTTTGATCGTCAATCGTAGGAGAGACAAGAGTAGAGGTGGTGATCCATTCGGAGGGCTGTGACAGAGGTTCACTGAAGGTTCAAGTAAGAATGATTAATCTAACCATGATTGTTCCTAGATCAATCATGGGCTAGAACCACCTTGGTAGTTCTAGGGTTATGAAAGTTTTATGATGTAATTCGTGTTTCGTGTGTAAAACTCCGTACAACACTACCTGTGGTTTGTTTTATATAAGATTGCATATTTAATCCATACTCATAGTCGTTTTGTGCATCAATGATCGTTGTGTAGAGTCTGAATACATAACATGGTTATTGATTGAGTGCGTTCACTACTGAGCAGGGTTTATTGTTATAATTCTAAGTGAAGGGATTCCGAAGTATTATTAGAACTGTCTTATATGAATATTCATGAATTGAATTGAATTCGGGTTGATGAATAGGATGAAGAGTATAACTTTATAGTACCTAAAAAGGGAGATCAAATCGGGTTAGATTCTAGACGTAGAAGATAATGGATTATGGTAGTACCTAGAAAGGGGGATGAAGCATATCTCTTGCTCCGATGTTATTCACACGTGTCAAGCGCATATTTACTTGTGTCTATAGAGTAAACTTGCATGGTCTAGTGATGCGTCCACAAACCACAGGGCAGAGTCGGACACCATCATACGAAAATACGAATTGCTAGTGAAACTGGATGACCCAATGAACTACCTATCATTCTTATTGATCACAACTCACTTCTCTCTACTTTTGCTATTTCTTTTGTTAATTCGATTAGAAGTTACTATCCATTAAACCTTTACAATTACCAACATAGTCTAAAATATACTAGAAGATCACAAAATTGATATTTATTCGTCCCGTGGGTTCGATATTGTAACTTGGTCATCTTCGCGACTACAATTGATATCCTTATACTTGAGGATTAATTTGTGTGTTGAGAAAACCCCTATCACTCATGCAGTCAAGAAGAGGACGACGACGCGAGAATCATAAGAAGAGACAAGAGAAGAGATTGGTGATCCATCCAGAGGGTGGTGACAGAGGTGTAGCTGGAGATTCAAGTAAGATTAGTCCAACTAACCATGATTGTTCTTAGATCAATCATGGGCTAGAGCCACTTCGGTAGTTCTAGGGTTATGAAGGTTTCATGAGTTAATTTATATTTCGTGTTTATACTCCGTACAACACTACTTGTGGTTTAGTTTATATAAGATTGCACGTTTTTAATCCATACTCATAGTTGTTTTGTTCATCAATAATCATTGTGTAGAGTCTGAATTCATAACATGGTTATTGGTTGAGTGCGTTCACTAATGATCAGGGTTTATTGTTATAATTCTAAGTGAAGGGATTTCGAAGTTTTATTAGAACCGTCTTATATGAATGTTTGTTAATTGAATTGAATTCGGGTTAACAAGTAGGATTAAGAGTATAACTTTATAGTACCTAAAAAGGGAGATCAAATTGGGTTAGAGTACTAAGTGCACGGGAAATAATTGATTATGATAGTACCTAGAAAGGGAGGTAAAGTATACGTCTTGCTCTGAGGATATTTACACGTGTCAAAAGCTTATCTATTTGTGTCTATAGAATAGATTTGTATGGTCTAGCGATGCATCCATAAACCACAAGGTAGAGTCGGACATCGACATACGAAAGTATGAATTAACGAATGAAACTGGATGGCTTGACGAACTACCTATTATCTTATTTGATCAAAACTACTATTTTCTTGTTTTTGTTATTTAATTGCTATTTCAATTATTACTTAATTTACAAACCAAAATTACAATTCTCAACATAGTCATAATTGCTAGAAAATAACTAAAGTGATATTTATCCGTCCTGTGGATTCGATATTTAACTTGGTCACCTTCGAAACTACAATTGATATCCTTCATACTTGGGAATTAATTTGTGTGTTGAGAAAATGCCCATCAAGTTTTTGGCGCCGTTGCCGGGGACGGCTTAAAATATCTTTTTGTTATTTCTAGTTTGTTAAGGCTATTTTTCTTGTTTTGTTGTTTTAATTCTAGTTCTTTTTAGGTGCATGCTTACGAGATCAAAGAAAGGTGAACTTGAACCCTACAATCTTGAAATCGGAGCATCGTCAAGAAAGAAGAAGAAGAAGAGCAAGGCAAAGACAATTGATCCAACTGAAGCTCTGAATTTTGGAGTTGAAGTTGACGAGCAGAATTCGCAGACGATTGAAGCTACAACTGAAGTTAATTCGGGAGTAAGGACAGTCAACATGGCAGTGAATCTGGATAATCTAGCCATCCGAGAGGTTTTCAGAAATAATAGGGCTGGAAATTTTGGGCTTCTAGGAGCAAAGGGAACTAATTCAGCGTTCGATCTTCATCCCGCTCTTATTAGCATGATAGAAAGGAACTCCTTTTCAGGAGGGTCTTTCGAGGATCCGCAGCAGCATCTGAACAAGTTCTTGGGCTATGCAAGTACTCAAAAAGATGCAGGAGAACATGAAGATGCTAGGAAGATCCTCTTGTTCAAATTCTCGCTTACTGAAAAGGCGAGAGATTGGTACGACACTATCAACGCAGCTGAGTGCACCACTTGGGAGCAACTGAAGTTAAGGTTCTTGGAGAGGTATATGCCACCTTCAAAGGTGTTTAAGATGAAGCAAGACATTAACCAATTCGCTATGGGTGGAGGAGAACATTTTCATGAAGCATGGGATAGATTCAAGGACATGCTTAGGAAGTGTCCTCAACATGGACTATCTAAAGCTCAATATATCAGTATATTCTACAACGGATTGGACTGTGATTCACGAGTGTTATTGGATGCTTCTTCTAATGGAGCATTGCTTACAAAGTCATCCGTAGAGGCCGAAAAGTTGTTTGAAGATATTTCGATGAATTTGAGGGATTGGCCAACTGATAGAGTTAGAGGTACTTACGTCCTTGGTAAGGTAGCTAAGGTTGAACAAGCAATGGTTAAAACAAGTAGAGAGGATGAGATCGTCTCTAGCTTGTCCAATATCAACAAGCTACTTGAATCCCAACAGAAGCAAATCAGCGAATTATCTCAGCGCGTACCAATCATGCAGCAGGAGTTAAAGAATGAGGGACCAATCCAAGAGGAGTTGGAAGAGGCACATTATGCCATGGGTCAGAGTATTCAAGGGACTAGGTATCCAGACCAAGAAAACCGGAACTACCAAGGGAACTATCGAGAAAACTTTAATAATCGTGGTCCCCCGGGTGGTTATCAACAGCCTAGAAGGCCGGAGTTCTCATGGAGCAATCCGAATAATGCGATTCAACCTCCGATGGGTGTTGAACCGGGTGCTAAGGTAGAAGAAGGGAAACCTGGTCTTGAGGATACTATGAACAGGTATATGGCCAAGAATGATGAAAGAGTTAACTGCCTTGAGGCCAAACTTGAAAAGAAAATCGATGCAAACCATGAGGTTATATCTAAGCAGGTGAAGGACCTTACGTTACTGATGGGAGAGATGGCAAGAAGTGTTAACAAGCTTACTCAAACTCTTGAGAAGGGGAAGTTTCCGTCTCAAAGTATTGAGAATCCAAGGTCATGCAACGCCATCACATTAAGGTCGGGAACGCAGTACGAGGGACCTATGAGGCCAGAATCAAATTTGGACATGTCTAGGGCCAGGTTCGACCATGGTTCGACCAACATTGAAGATAGAACCATACAGGGGAGGTCAAACCAACACACTGGACACGATTAGGAGAGATTGCAGCATCAGTTCGACCAAACTGCAGATGGTTCGACTTGTCCCACAGGTCAAACCATGGTCGAACCCCACAACTCGGAGCACTCTATTTTTCCAGAACACCAGTTCGACCAAACCAATCTTGGTTCGACCTATCCAATAGGTCGAACCCAGGTCGAACCACACCACTTAGAGCACTCTGTTTTGTCACAACAATGGTTCGACCACGACGGTCATGGTTCGACCTATCAAACAGGTCGAACCTTGGTCGAACCGGATGGCAGAAGGAGTACAGTAGGCCGGTACGACCTAGGTACCCATGGTTCAACCTATTTCACAGGTCGAACCACCCAGGTTGAACCTCAAATTCAAAAAGAGAGCCGTTGTCCAGAAGCAAGGTTCGACTAGTACGTACATGGTTTGACCTGTTCCATAGGTCGAACCCTGGTCGAACCCCACCAGAAATTACCTGTTGCCACTCCGAACACTCTCGATGATGTTGATGCTACTCCAGTGGTTCGGAATGAACAAAGTACTGAGATAATAGCTGAGAAAAAGTGGGAGAGAGCCAAGCGTTTGAGAGCCGAAAAGGAGAAAGCAGAGAAGGTTGATCGTGATGAATGGGAGATTCCCAAAATAAAGATACCTCCGCCGTTTCCTTACAAGCTTGTGAAGAAGGGATTGGAAGAGAAGTTCAAGAAGTTTTCAGAGATAATGAACAAAATAAGCTTGAGCATTCCTTTCTCAGAGGCAATCATGGAGATGCCGTACTATGCCCGATTTCTAAAGGGCATATTGTTGAAGAAGCGGAGCTTAACCAGAATTGAAACGGTGAATTTATCTGAGAATTGCAGCTCAATCATCCAAAGGAAGCTGCCGCAAAAGATGAAGGATCCGGGGAGCTTCACTATTCTATGTGAAATCGAAAAGGGGCCGGCACGGCGAGCTTTTTGCGATCTAGGGGCGAGCATAAATTTGATGCCTTTGTCCATCTTTCAGAGGCTTGGTTTGGGGGAGCTTACTCCTATAACAGTGGTTCTCCAATTGGTGGACAGGTCGATGACGTTTCCAAAAGGTATAATTGAAGACATTCTCGTCAAAGTAGAGAAGCTAGTCTTTCCTGTGGACTTTCTTGTGCTAGAGATGGAAGAAGACAAGGATAATATCCCTTTAATCTTGGGGAGACCTTTCCTTGCTACTGCTGGAGCTATGATTGATGTTCAGAAAGGAGAGCTTAGATTGCGGATGGACAAAGAAGAAGTTCTTTTCAACTTAGACAAAGCAATGAAGATGCCCATGGAGTCGTAGTGTCATAGTATTGACGTGGTGGAGGAGATTGTGAAAGAGGATATGTCTCTGATCCTGTCAAAGGATCCTCTTGAGACATGTTTGATAGAGTCTCTTTCTTATCCCACTATGGAGCTCGACGGACTCTCCAACGAGGTATGTATTGAATTTCTTGAAAACTTACTTGCTTTGGGTGATGACAGGTTTGAATCGGAAAGAACTAAGGTGGAAGAAGTCAAGTGGACTAGGAAGTACTTGCCTTTGGATAACGAGAGCCCTTCGATGGAGGTGAGGAAAGAGGAGTTGAAACTTTTGCTGGAACACTTGAAGTACGCCTTTCTTGGCGACAATGAAAAATATCCGGTAATTGTATCTTCTTCTCTTGATGATGATCAACTTGAGGAGTTATTGAACGTTCTTAGAAAGTATAAATCTGCGATTGGTTGGTCTTTTTAGGATTTGAAAGGAATTAGTCCTTCGTATTATATGCATAGGATAAGATTGTTAGACGAGGAAAAGGCAAGTGTTCAGAATCAGCGGAGAGTTAATCCCACGATTCAAGAGGTGATTAGGAAGTAAATCCTTACGTGGTTGGATGCCAGAATCATATATCCTATTAGTGATAGTCCCCATGTGAGTCCATTGCATGTAGTTGCTAAAAAGGGGGTATGATTGTAGTAAAAGCTGAGGATGGAGAAGCGATAGCCACAAGGATTCCTACGGGATGGCGTACATGTGTTGATTATGGGAAGTTGAATGAAAACACGTGTAAGGATCATTTTCCTCTTCCTTTCATGGATCAAATGTTAGATCGTCTTGCATGATATGAGTTTTATTGTTTCTTGGATGGATATTCGGGTACAACCAAATTATGATTGCCCCCGAGGATCAAGAAAAGACCACTTTTACTTGCCCCTACGGGACTTTTGCTTTTCGAAAAATGCCATTTGGGTTATGTAATGCGCCTGCTACTTTTCAAAGATGCATGATGGCAATATTCAATGGGTTGATAGAGAAGATCATGGAGGTGTTCATGGATGATTTTTCTATTTTTGGTTCCTCCTTTGGTATTTGTTTGTCTAACCTAGCTACTATTTTGAAGAGATGTCAAGTGACTAATCTTGTCTTAAATTGGGAGAAGTGTCATTTCATGGTGAAGGATGGGATTGTTCTTGGGCATCATGTCTCGGCTAAAGGGTTGCAGGTAGATCGTGCTAAAGTGGTGGCGATTGAGAAGCTTCCACCATCGACCAATGAAAGAGGAGTGCAGTCCTTCCTTGGACACGCCGGTTTTTACAGGAGATTTATAAAAGACTTCTCAAAATACTCTAAGCCCTTATCTCGCTTACTTGAAAAGGATGTTCCTTTTGTGTTTGATGATGATTGTCTAACAGCTTTTCAAGTTTTGAAGGAGGCGCTTATCACCGCACCTATCTTGATCACACCGGATTGGACTCAACCGTTTGTACTAATGTGTGATGCAAGTGATGTAGCACTTGGAGTGGTGCTTGGACAGCTGAAGGAAAAGAAGTTTTGCGCCATTTACTACGCAAGTAAGACTTTCGATGCGGCACAAAAGAATTACACGGTGACTGAAAAGGAGTTTTTGGCGGTTGTGTACGCATTCGATAAGTTTCGTCAGTATTTGGTTGGCATGAAGACTATTGAGTACACGGATCATTCAGCGATTTGGTACTTGATGGAGAAGAAGGAGACGAAGCCTAGGATCATAAGGTGGATTCTTCTACTTCAAGAGTTTGACATGGAGATCCGGGATAAGAAAGGTTCTGATAATGTGCTAGCGGATCATCTTTCGAGGTTGGAGACTAGGGAACATTGTGATAATTCTTTCGAGTATATTGAGGAAATGTTCCGGATGAAAAGATCATGGCCGTGTTTGTTGAAGGGGCTGAGCGAGCGTGTGTGGTTGCTGCACAGGGAGTTGATCCATGGTATGCAGATTATGTTAATTATATTGCTGTGGGAGAAATTCCAAGGGATCTTAACCGATATCAACTTGCTAAATTCAAAAGGGATGTTGAGACTTTCATATGGTATGATCCATTTGTGTACAAAATTTGTATGGATTCTATCATCCGTAGGTGTGTGCCCGAGATAGAGATGGAGAGTGTTCTCGAGTTTTGCCATGCACAACCTAACGGGGGGCACTTCGGCGCTCAAAAGACAGCATCCAAGGTACTTCAGTCCGCTCTTTATTGGCCTACGTTGTTCAAGGATTGTAAGACCTATGTGGCGTCTTGCGATAGATGTCAACGCATGGGGAACATCGGTAGGAGAGACGAGATGCCGCTTCAGCCAAGCATAGTACTCGAGATTTTTGATGTGTGGGGTATCGATTTTATGGGGCCTTTCCCCCATCTAATGGATTTCTCTACATTCTACTTGCGGTGGATTATGTTTCTAAGTGGGTGGAAGCGATTTCTACTCGCTTAAATAATTCGAAAACTGTTATATCTTTCTTGAAGAAGTATATTTTTGCCCATTTTGGAGTCCCTAGAGCACTTGTTATTGATGGAGGTACGCATTTCGTAAATAAATTTCTTGAGAAGGTGCTTAAAGGGTATGGTGTTAAGCATAGGGTTACTACACCCTATCATCCTCAAGCGAATGGGCAAGCGGAGGTCTCTAACCGTCAAGTCAAATAGATTTTGGAGAAGGTGGTCGGAACCAATAGAAAGGATTGGGCTTTGAAGCTCGATGATGTCGTGTGGGGGTTCCGGACCGCGTATAAGACGGTGTTAGATATGTCACCATATCAGATTGTCTATGGGAAGCCGTGCCACTTACCTGTAGAGATTCAACACAAAGCATTTTGGGCTTTACGAAGCTTGAACTTGACTCTCACGGATGTGAAGGAGTTGAGGATTGTTCACATCAATCTTTTGGATGAGTTTCGGAGTCGTGCGTACAAGAATTCAGAGATATATAAGGAAAGGATTAAGAGGTGGCATGATTCGAAGATCTCGTACAAGGAGTTCAAGCAAGGAGATGAGGTATTACTTTTTAACTCTCGTTTAAAGCTTTTTGCAGGCAAGTTGAAATCAAAGTGGATGGTTCATGATTCATCGAGTCTTAGGAGGGGGGAGTTTTGAGCTTATTGACAAGGATGGAGATATTTTTACGGCGAATGGACATCACTTGAAGCATTACAAGTCGCCGGATGATGTTTGTGTCATCTTTGTGGATACCTTGATCTGATTTGGTACCGTCGTGACTCTCCGACGTTAAACATAAGCACCTGTTGGGGGCTTTCCCTCCCGTTTTAATGTTTTATTTCATTCGTGTGAGTAAGAAATTTTTATATTTGAAGTGCTTACTTATCGGCAATTACATCTCTTTGCAAACTTAGTTTCAACTATAGTTTCTACTAAGTTTGGGGGGTGTGATGTACTTACCTCAATAAGCATGATAGTATAATCTTTTCTTTGTGATGTTTGTTAGGGGAGTTGGTTTTTGCGCCATATTAAAATTTTAATCGATTTTGATGTGACGATTTTTTTGCAACTTGCCTAATGATTAGTGGGTTTTGGTTGTGTTTTCTTTTACGGAGTTACTCATGAATGATATTTTGTGGAACAAATTTTGGATGAAGTTGTGCTCTAGTTGGTACCTAATGATTCGTATTGAAGTTTGAAGTGTATAGGGATTGAAGAACACTCAGTTTGGAAGCTTGAAAGGGTGGTTCGACCAAAGCCAAGAGAGGTTCGACCAGTGCCAGGAGGTCGAACCGAGCAGAGGAAGTCGAACCGACGCAGAAAATCATCCAGTGAGGAGGTTCGACCTGATCATTCTAGGTACGACCTGTCTAACAGGTCGAACCAAGGTCGAACCCGGTGACTTAAAATCATCCAGTATGGTGGTTCGACCTGAGCCGTTATGGTTCGACCTGATCAGAAGGTCGAACCTGAGATTGAACCCATCCGTTCAGAGCACTCTGTTTTTCAGGTGATAGGTTCGACCATGATATTCATGGTTCGACCTGTTCAGAAGGTCGAACCCAGGTTGAACCACGAGGAGTAGTTGTCCAGAAGGTAGGTTCGACCTGTCACAAGAGTGGTTCGACCTGTTCAGAGGGTCGAACCTAGGTCAAACCTAAAAGGTAAGTTTGTCCAAAAGGTAGGTTCGACCTCGTCACTTGAGGTTCGACCTGTTCCGCAGGTCGAACCCGAGGTCGAACCCAGTCAGGTACGCGTTTTAAGTTAGATTTTTAGAAGGGTTCGATCATTCTTCTTGTTCACCAAACCTCGAACCTTCCCCGAACCTTAGCACCCTTGCACAAATTCGTCAATTACACTTGATTTTGCACCATTACATAACATTACACTCTTAATTCTTGAATTGGGGGCGGATTTGGGCAATTTTCGTCGCGAATTAGGGCTTCAGTCGCGTTTTTGAGTGTTGTATGCAAATTATCGATTGTTAACCATAGGCAAGACTAAAGGTACATTCTTTCAACTCAATTACCTTAGGATTGAAGTTTATTGCAAGAAATGTGTAGTGGGTAAGTTGATTGATGTTGATTTTGGTTGAAATTCATGGTGATAATGGATATTTTTGAGTTGATTCATATGAATTCATGTTTATTGGTTTGAGATTGCTTGATTATGGATAGAACTTGAGTTTTTATGTGGATTGATCAAGGATATGATGCATCTAGAGGAATGAGCATGTTAATTAGGTATGAATTGTTGATAGTTTGAGTTGTTCATGAAGTTCAATTGTTGAAATTTATGTTGAATGGCTTGAATTGGTTGATGCATGCTTGTTGTTTATGATTTGAAGATTAAAGAGAGTGTGATTGATGATGTTTTGAGCATGATGAATAAGCAAGTGGTGTTGAGATGATAGTTGGGTTGATTAAGCATGGAAGCTTAAAGTCTTGAGTAGAGTATAGGATATGCTAGTCATATACTTGTGTTCTTGTCTTGTTGGTTGAATTGAAGTAGATGTTTTCAGGAAAGGGACAAGGATCAAGTAAAGGAAAAGGTAAGGCGGATGAAGCAAGATCGAAGAAGAGGAATGACAGGCCTTCGAATGTGGACACAGTGACCAGGAAGCTGAGGCTACAAGATCGTTTACCCAAAAACTTCAAAATTCAAATGCAAAACTGGGATGAGATTAAAGAAAAGTGGGAAGAAGTCTCAGACAAGATAGCTCGTACTCGATACCATGATGATGAGGCGATGAGAATAATGAGAATTGGGAATGACATTTTCTGGATGTTTGATCAGGTGGGTATCCGGAGGTTTATGGAGTTAAAGAAGCTGACGTATTTCCATGTTACAGCGGAAGTAGTTTGCTCATTCGAGATGGTGAAGGACCCGCTTGGGTACCCGTATCAGTGTACATTTCAGCTTGGTGGAGTGAGTAGGAGATGGACGTCTGAGGATTTTAATGAGCTATTTGAGACACCTTTGGGAATCTCTCGTTTGGAGAATGGTGCGTTCAATGCTAATAGGTTTTGGAGAGAGATTACAGGGGAGATTGGAGATTATAAGATTAGGCTGGCTCGTGCTTCTTCGATAAAGAATCCAGTTTTGAGGTACATGGATCGTGTCTTGAGCAACACGTTGTTCGCCCACTCAGAGGGGAGTGTTGTGTCTAGAGGAGAGCTTTACGCCTTGTGGTGTATGCTAAATGGGGTGCAGTTCAATGTTGGAGCGTATTTCATTGCACAGCTACATCGATTCAGGACCATTGGGTTTCAAAAGGTGAATATTGGAGGGTTACTGACGATCGTGGCTGAGTATTATAACTTGGATTTCACCGACATCACACCAGTTAGAGGAGAGCCCGATTTGGCGATGTTTACATGCGTGAAGGGAGGATTTGCCCATTTCCGAGATGGGGATTGGTTCTTCACGAGGGGACTCAAGCCCTTCGATTTCATGTTCCCTTTCGACGTGAGCAACTTGACAACTATCCGGGTGGCGAGGAACAACTTGATGGATTCTCTCGGACACAACGCCTTATCCGTGGCAGCGAGGTCGGGTGGTGATTGGAGGACTGTATCGCAGATGTGTGCGGATGGTAGGATGGCGGAGTTACAGCAGATTGTTGATCAAGGAGAGTTCCATCCACCACATTAGCCTGAGGAGGAAGAGCAGCCCGAGGAGGAGCAGCAGGATGAAGAGATGCCGATGCAGCACGACGCACCTCAGCATGAGCCAGCACCGCGTCAGCAGCGGGCTATCCCGAATGATACATGGGAGCAACTCCACCTTATTCATGAGCAGCTGGTCACAATTGTTGCTAGCCAGCAGGAGACAAACCGACAGCTCGCACTCGCCAACGCCAACTATGCTACGCTGAATAAGAGGTATACGACTTTGAATGAGAAAGTTGGTAGGTTGGGTGATCGAGTTGATTACTTGGATAGACACATCGGTGATCTACACCGGATTGTGGAGCGGAGGCTTGATGATGAGGATGATGATGCTCCGGAGGAGTAGTTTTTCAGGTTTTCTTTGGTTTCCTCCGATTCATCTTGATTTCCTTTTTCTTCTTTTTATCTTGAGAGGTTGGGGTGTGATTCATGCGTGAGTGGAATGTATAAGTGATATCTTGTATGATTGATTGGGTATAAGTTTATTGATATTGTGCATTCATATGTTCATGTGTTAATTTCTATTGATGAAAAGCATGTTTAGTTGATAAGTATATTGAGTTCTTGTGAAATTGATCTTAATTATGTGCTATGAGGAGTACTAGGATTACCTATGTGAGGATTTGAGCTTTTTAATCATGCTTGATCATGATTATTTTATTCTTGAGAGGATCATTCATATGAACGTATTCTAGAACTTGGCTTGGAGTCTTGTGTGAGACTTATGATTGATAAATTGCTAAGACATGATCTTAGGCCATTATTTTGTGATTAAGTTACTTAGCCAAATTTATCTTTCCTAATGATTTTATTAACCTTTGGATGCCCCGTTGAGCCGTTAAAGCTTTTTCTTTGGTAGCCGAAGTAAATAACCTTATAAACCTTTACTTGAGCCTTGATTAACCTAATCATTGGTAGAGAGAGTGGAGGTGAGTAAGTGTTGTAAGAAGAAAAGGAAGATAGAATATGGTTAAATCTTGTTTAGGGGTAGTGCCCGAAACTGGTACCCCGATTGTTTTTATACATGGTGCATGAAGCTTAGCAGCTGACGGCCTTGATGAGTGTGTAAATTCACAAGTTTGGCGCTATGTTTTGTGCTAGTTTTGGAGAGTTTTGATGTGGAAATAGGTGGAAAACCTATATATATTGTGAAATAGCATGAATCAGGTGTTAGTGGAGCTATTTGAGTGTTTTCTTAGCAAAAACGGAGTGAAAGAGCCAAGAATCGAAGAGACGGAGTCGAAGCCACGCGAACCGCCCAAGAAGTAGGTGGGTTCGACCTGGCTGGAGGAGGGTTCGACCTCTCCAGCAGGTCGAACCAATGTTGCTGGACAATACAGAGAAGGGTTCGACCACGACTCAGTTGGTTCGACCTGGCCATCAGGTCGAACCATGGTCGAACCAGTTTGCAAGAAGGAGGATTCGACCACGACGTTGGGGTTCGACTTGCCCGTTGGTCGAATTGGGAGCAAGAGTTGTCCAGTGCTGAGGTTCGACCTGGGGTTCGACCAAGACCTAAGTGGTTCGACCTGTCCAGAAGGTCGAACCTGTGCAGAATTCTTCCAGTAGCGGGGTTCGACCTGGGGTTCGACCTGTGGCTCGGGGTTCGACCTGCTTGACGTGGTCGAACCTGTGTGCGAGAACTTACCTTATCCAGATTTTCGAGGCCGAAACGCGTGAGATCACTTAGAAAGCTCATTCCAAGCCCTAGAGACGTGATTACAAGTATAAAAGGAGGCTCATACAGAGAATAAAGAGAGCTTTTGATCGTCAATCGTAGGTGAGACAAGAGTAGAGGTGGTGATCCATTCGGAGGGCTGTGACAGAGGTTCGCTGAAGGTTCAAGTAAGAATGATTAATCTAACCATGATTGTTCCTAGATCAATCATGGGCTAGAACCACCTTGGTAGTTCTAGGGTTATGAAAGTTTCATGATGTAATTCGTGTTTCGTGTGTAAAACTCCATACAACACTACCTGTGGTTTGTTTTATATAAGATTGCATATTTAATCCATACTCATAGTCGTTTTGTGCATCAATGATCGTTGTGTAGAGTCTGAATACATGACATGGTTATTGATTGAGTGCGTTCACTACTGAGCAGGGTTTATTGTTATAATTCTAAGTGAAGGGATTCCAAAGTATTATTAGAACTGTCTTATATGAATATTCATGAATTGAATTGAATTCGGGTTGATGAATAGGATGAAGAGTATAACTTTATAGTACCTAAAAAGGGAGATCAAATCGGGTTAGATTCTAGACGTAGAAGATAATTGATTATGATAGTACCTAGAAAGGGGGGTGAAGCATATCTCTTGCTCCGATGTATTCACACGTGTCAAGCGTATATTTACTTGTGTCTATAGAGTAAACTTGCATGGTCTAGTGATGCGTCCACAAACCACAGGGCAGAGTCGGACACCATCATACGAAAATACGAATTGTTCGTGAAACTGGATGACCCAAAGAACTACCTATCATTCTTATTGATCACAACTCACTTCTCTCTACTTTTGCTATTTCTTTTGTTAATTAGATTAGAAGTTACTATCCATTAAACCTTTACAATTACCAACATAGTCTAAAATATACTAGAAGATCACAAAATTGATATTTATCCGTCCCGTGGGTTCGATATTGTAACTTGGTCATCTTCGCGACTACAATTGATATCCTTATACTTGAGGATTAATTTGTGTGTTGAGAAAACCCCTATCAGGCCTATATATGAGAAGAAGGGTAGTGCCTGAAATCGGTACCCGAATTGTTTAAAAAGATGATGTTGATGCCATGAAAAGAAGGAAAATTGAGGAAGTTTACAAGTTCAAGAGACGACATTGGAGGAGAACTTGCTGTAAGAAGAAGAAATCGAGAATCTCCAAGGTAACTCTCTACTAGTGTTTTAAGTCACTGAGTCCAAATTTTCCTACCTTTCGCCAAAGAGCCAACATTACAACCCAAAAATAAGTCATTTGTGATCCTAGTGAAGAGTTGATTATAAGTTAATTTTTGAGACCTTTGCTAAGCTTATGGTTATGCGTGAATATGGATTGATATGAGTGTTTATATTAACCTATATAGTGCCTCACGCACTTGAGTGAAAGAGAATAAATACTTATCTTGTGAGCTAGATTACTTAGTACTCCGAATGGTGTGTGATTAGATTGGTTTTGCATGAGTGATATATATGAAGCAATTAATACTTGTTTGATTGAATGAAGTTGCATGTGTGATATGTGTTGTACTTGATCTTGGTGAATTATACACGACTCCTGTGGTTTGATTTGGTTGCCTCGGGACGAGCAACATGTAAGTTTGGGGGTTTGATGAGTGTGTAAATTCACAAGTTTGGCATCATGTTTTGTGATAGTTTTGGAGAGTTTTGAGGTGGAAATAGGTGGAAAACCTATATATATTGTGAATTAGCATGAATCAGGTGTTAGTGGAGCTATTTAAGTGGTTTTCATAGTAAAAACGGAGTGGAAGTGCCAAGAATCGAAGAGACGAAGTCGAGACCACGCGAACCGCCAAGGAAAGAGTAGGGTTCGACCTGGTTGGAGGAGGGTTCGACCTCTCCTACAGGTCGAACCAGCATTGAAAAGTTGCAGAAGGAAGGTTCGACCACGACTCAAGGGGTTCGACCTGTTTGATCAGGCCGAACCATGGTCGAACCAGTTCGCGAGAAGATGGGTTCGACCACGACGTTGGGGTTTGACCTGACAGTTGGTCGAACCAAGAGCAAAAATTATCCAGTAGCGTGGTTCGACCTGAGGTTCGACCTGTGAGGGAGTGGTTCGACCTGTACAAGAGGTCGAACCAAGTGCAGAATGTGTCCAGTAGCAGGGTTCGACCTGTGGTTCGACCTGTGGCTAGTGGTTCGACCTGTTTGACGAGGTCGAACCAAAACGCGGAAACTTACCTTATCTGAATTTTCGAGGCCAAAACGCGTGGGATCACTTGAAAAGCCCATTCCAAGTCCTAGAGACGTGATTACAAGTATAAAAGGAGGCTCATGCAGTCAAGAAGAAGACGACGACGCGAGAATCATAAGAGGAGATAAGAGAAGAGATTGGTGATCCATCTGGAGGGTGGTGACAGAGGTGTAGCTGGAGATTCAAGTAAGATTGGTCCAACTAACCATGATTGTTCTTAGATCAATCATGGGCTAGAGCCACTTCGGTAGTTCTAGGGTTATGAAGGTTTCATGAGTTAATTTATATTTCGTGTGTATACTCCGTACAACACTACTTGTGGTTTAGTTTATATAAGATTGCACGTTTTTAATCCATACTCATAGTTGTTTTGTGCATCAATAATCGTTGTGTAGAGTCTGAATGCATAACATGGTTATTGGTTGAGTGCGTTCACTAATGAGCAGGGTTTATTGTTATAATTATAAGTGAAGGGATTCCGAAGTTTTATTAGAACCGTCTTATATGAATGTTTGTTAATTGAGTTGAATTCGGGTTAACAAGTAGGATTAAGAGTATAACTTTATAGTACCTAAAAAGGGAGATCAAATCGGGTTAGAGTACTAAGTGCTCGGGAAATAATTAATTATGATAGTACCTAGAAAGGGAGGTAAAGTATACGTCTTGCTCTGAGGATATTTACACGTGTCAAAAGCTTATCTATTTGTGTCTATAGAATAGATTTGTATGGTCTAGCGATGCGTCCATAAACCACAAGGCAGAGTCGGACATCGACACACGAAAGTATGAATTAACGAATGAAATTGGATGGCTTGACGAACTACCTATTATCTTATTTGATCACAACTACTATTTTCTTGTTTTTGTTATTTAATTGTTATTTCAATTATTACTTAATTTACAAACCAAAATTACAATTCTCAACATAGTCATAATTGCTAGAAAATAACTAAAGTGATATTTATCCGTCCTGTGGATTCAATATTTAACTTGGTCACCTTTGAAACTACAATTGACATCCTTCATACTTGGGAATTAATTTGTGTGTTGAGAAAACGCCCATCATGTACCACCTGTTATGAGAAATTGTATGACGAGGGGAAGGTTGTTGTCGCCTAGATTGCATCGAATGATAACCGAAGTAAATCCATTTACAAGGACCTTAAAGCGAGAGCTTTTGATGGTCGTGTAGTGGGAGTAGGAATCAGATGTATGGCGGAAGACATGACAGCATAGTCTTTTAGTATAAGTGGAAGATTGTTGGATTGTATACTAAAAGTTTAGCTTTTGTATGAACAATTCGTTAACAATTTATTTGAAATGAGAATCATATGATCAAATGATTGCATCTTATAATTTATTTATATGTTTGATGCAATAGTCCACTTACTTTATGTTGTAGATAATATGTTGTGTGACAACACGTGGAAGATCATATTATCGGTTTCCTTATAAAGTATAAACAGATGCTCACAACCGAGATAGACAGGGACTCTCTATCGGGATGATTGTAGTGTGGTTTGGTATTAGCTTGTCTTGGCTATAGAATCACATTAGTGCACTTGTGTGTATTGAGCAAGACCGCTTGAGATCGTTCGACTTATACTGACTTATAGGAGAACTTGATCTCAGTTATTATAGAAGTTCGTGCTCTTAATCCCTATACAATAACCTCGACACGTAGGGCAGTATGTATTTCTTTGATTCATCAATGGGTGAGATTTACATGTAATTAAATCAACAAACTAGATGAGTTGGGAAGTAGTGTTGCCTCTATGGTGTGCTGTTGATTGTAGAAGGAATCCGTGTCCGTCATAGGTTGATGATGTCCCCTTGAGGAGCTCATAAGGATTATCATGTAAACCCTGCAGGTGGAATTTATTCCGGCATGATAATGAGGTTGAGTGGTACTACTCTTGGATGAGATATTAATTAATTGGGTTGTCAGTAACTTAATTAATTAATGGATATTGCATATCTTAAACATGGAGAGACTAATGGACTCATAATAAAAAGGAGCCCAAAACGTAATTTTGGGATTGGTACGGTAGTGCAATAATAATATTTTAGTGGAATATATTATTATTATTGGACTTAAGTATAAGCTTTGGGCTAAGCTTGGATACTTAAGCCCAATGGAGGCCCAACCCAATTTCTCCTCCTGGTCCCTGCTGTAGCCCATGTATATAAGTTACCTCAGCTTATCTAGAACCCTAATCTAATTTATTATTCAAGTGTGATGAGGGTTGGACAGCAGAATGAGGAGATCTCGTAGATCGTCGTCCATACGACGTCGAGATTGGACTTGGGACATACAGCAGAAGATCGGAAGGTAGTTTTCTGCTGATGTCCGTCATCTTGCGAAATATATATAAACTCGTAAAGTGCTCCAAATTTGATGTTTAATATACTGACGGAAAGCCGTCGAAGAGATGATCGTATGAACGTGAAGATCACTCAATTCCGGCATTAGAAGAGGAAGTTATGGCCATTCTCGTGGGACTGCGCAGGCTGCCTGCGAGAATCAATCTTCATCAACATACCTTGGTGAACGGTAATCGTTTCTATAGTTTATTGCTTCCGCTGCATGTTGAAAACGTATGGAACCCTAACGGGTTACGTTAACCAAATGATCGTATGCCAACACTGTGTCCTAAAGAAAAGGGGTGAGGAGAGAGAAACCAGTCCCGGACAAAGTTTTATGAATTCTCTATCACATAAAGTTTTACGTACTGTGTCCTAAAGAAAAGGGGAGAGGAGAGAGAAACCAGTTTCCGGCGCAATTCGTAGGAACGTATCACAGGAGAATCGCCATTAATGGCGTCTCAAGGTAAGTCTTCTAATCATGTTTATGTGGTGTGAAAATCGTGAAGATCTAAGATCCATGTCAATTAATAAATTAATTATTTATGAAATTATGCTTATATGTGGTATCAGAGTATGATTTTGGATCTTATGATTTTTCATTGAATGATGAATATTATTTTATGAAGATGTAATATGATTGAATGAATATGCCAATTATGTACTAATTAGATGAGATTTACAAAACATGTATTACATCTTTCCGCTACAATATTTTCAAGAAAATTACAAAAGTATGATGATCAATTGATCTCGATCATATCATTGAATTTTGGGTGAAATTATGTTTATGAAATTAGTTGGAATTGATTCTCGTGTATCATAATGATTATTACGGGAATTAAGCACTATGATTACTTACTTTATCATAATATTTGTTGAGTAATAATGGCATATGAGTTAGAATATGATGATTACTTATTTTGAAGAATTCTGATATTAATTAACAGTATCATATATTTATTCAAATTATTGATATAAAATGAATTTATGTACCATGTATAATTAATTGTGATAAATTGATGTATGACAATATAATAGAAATAATAACTGCCCTATTTGGTTTTTGGGACTGAACCATTAAGATTAATTATGGAATTTAATTATGTTAGCATGTGATTTTTAATATAAATTTATGTAACTCCCTTTAATTTTGAGGGTATTGATTTTCTTTAATGGCTGATTAAGAATAATGACAGCTAATTACAATCAATAAATCAATCTGTCTTATTCATAAAATGGCTTGAATGTCACACTTTAATGCCAGTTATTAACATAATTGTAATTATAAAGTGACTCATGTATTCCTCTAACTTTCCAACTAAAGTGATTTAATAGTGTGAATGAAATCAATCCATCACTAATATTTATGACTTATATTATTTTGATAATAATTAAAGTTATTTTGGGATATATGATATTAGAATATTTATGAATGTTTGACTGCTTATGACATATTTATTATGTTAATGTACCAAATATATTAAGATGCCAAATTCGTTAGAATACGAATAGAAATTATACATGATATTTATGACATCTTTATTGTGATATGTATGGATATGTTTTGTATATTTATGATGATAGTTTTAAAGTTTTAATTAATGATATTGACTGTGATTTATGAATGTTTATGAAATAATGATTTGATTATTACTCATCTATTGAGTATAATCTATTATGAGAATATAATCTTTGATACGATTATAATGAATAATTTAATATACGATTTATATTTATTTAATGTTGGACTGTTAATTACCAAAGTGGTCTGCCCTGACAGATTATAAAGATAAATCGTATAATTAAATTTTAATTTCTCATATTTATGTGATACTTGAATAAAGAGAATTTATTATATGGGTTGTTAAAAATTTCATAATTATAAGAATTTAAATTCACCCAAAGGTGATTACTAGTCTTTATAATTCATGAATATGAATGTAATAATTAATTATATTATGTCAAACTATTTTTTATGTCCAAAGATGACAAAATAGTTTTAATGGATACATTTAATTGTCAAATTATGTTAAATTTGCAAGCATCATTATGATTATAATTGTACATTGTTGTATCGCCCAAAGGAGAACTTCAATATACATTTATTGCCTTCAATCCTGAATCTGATATTAAATTACTAAAGGTATTTATGGGAATAAATTATATTATTCTTATTCTTAAAATACCTATATCCATTAGTCTCTACTCGCATGCTGCGTGATTAGAGCTATTTTCACCTAGATTTTAGTGTCTTTTTATATGTATTTTCGTATTATTTTATCCGTATTTTATATGTTATTTGGTTGTGTTTTGTATTTTTATTGAAATGTGTGTGAATGAGCTTAAACGTAAGATTTTCACTTTTTATTGGATGCTAAACATGATAAGGAAGATGTAGGAAAAAGCGGATCTCAATTCGGAGTTGAAACGAGGGAGAACGAGCCAAAACAGTGAAGAAATGCAGGAGCCAGCACACGACCCGTGTAGCCAACACGGCCCTGTAAGAGTTGGCCGTGTGGCGACATCTAGTCACTCAACACGGGCAACTTCAGGTCGTGTCCAGTTGCACGAGTCGAGTCGGGAGCACGAGCCGTGTCGCCAACACGGCCCTGTAAGAAGGTGGTTGTGTGGCGACATCAGAAGAGCCAACACGACCACACCTGTGCCCGTGTTACAACACACGACTCGTGTTGCAGCACACGAGCCATGTTGCGTAACACGGCCCTGTAAGGCGAGGCCGTGCGGCAGCATCAGAAGACACAACACGGCCACCCCGTGGCCGTGTTGCATAACACGACTCGTGTTGTGTATTTTCCTGCAGAAATTTCCAGATCCTTCTAGAAGCCTCCAAAGGGGTATAAATACCCCTTTATTCAACAATTGGCAAAAAAATCCGAAATCCTATCATCTACACACACCTCACACACCATTTCTTCCATTTCCCACCATCATCTTCATCCACCTTCATCCATTTTGATCCATCTTCATCATCTCCATTAATTCTCCATCAAAACTTCATCCCTTCCATTGGGTGTGAGAGATCTCAAGGAATCAAAAGCTAGAGGTGGAGATCAAGAAGAATAGAATATTCTCTTCAAGAAATTGATAGGGAAGAATCCATTCATTTTGTATTTCTTTAGATCTTAGACTATGGGTAATTGTAATGAATCATTTAATTGTTTTGTTACTTTTACTATGATAGGCTAATCCCTCTAGTGGGATTAGGAATATGAAGAGCATATTAGATTTATATTATCATGTGGATTAAATTGGTTTTTGATTTAATTGATGTTGATTTCTATTCATGGAGTTTAATTGTCTTGATATTATGATGGCATGGTTTGTTATTCATGAATGTTTATTGGTTTAATGGATTGTTGATCAATGGATTATTTGTGGTAATTAAATGCTATCATGATGTTCATGTATGTATTGCTTGGAGTGAGACGGAAACGACCCTCTATAGTATTAGGAAGGCATGAATAGACATTGAGTTTGAGTTTGACCGAAAGGATATTTGAATTCAATGAGGGGAACCAATCCATTCGTTGGCCTTAGTACACAAAAAGGGAGAGTTTAATCTAACTAGTACCTAGATGGAAGGGGTTAATGTTGGGCTTTGATCTTAAATGCTTTTGGGAGTCCAAAATGGATCAACAACCTTTGTAACCCAAAAGGGAGCTTAGGATACAATCGTGATCACCCTTAGTCTACATCAATTGAGTTGAATTCCGTTTGCATGATAATATGAATTGAGTGTGCTTGGATGTTTCTAATCCCATGTTTTTCCATACTTGAACTTAAGCACCCATTTTCTATTCTTGTCATTCTTCTTATTTGATATTGTTATTTACTTGTTACTTGTTTTAGTTGTTAATCAATCTCAAAACCCCCGATCATCTTTACAAAAACAACAATGAACATGAGCTCACGTATTTTGCTAGTACGAATATAACTCCTTATTGGATTGATAATTTTTCTTGGGATATACTACTACAACGATCGAGTATTCTTGCTCGTGAGTGCACAAAATTAGGCAAACACTGCGTCTGTTCCATTACAAAATGGATTAAAGTAATTTAAATAGTGAGAATAAATCTAATTTCACCAAAGTGTTTTGGACTTTATTTGTCACTTTAAGATAAATTGCTTCTTTGCTTGTACTAGCAATAAAAACTAAGTTATCTGACTATAATGCTTGGTTTAGATCAAACAGACTGAGCCTAATGATTATGCGAATAAATATGACTAAGAAATTAAGTTTATCATACCTAAAGTTAAAAGTGTCAAGGAATTTAGGAAATTAGTGAGAAATTATTCATAAATTACTAATAAACCTCTTGACGAGACATTAATGGCTACCTTAACCACCATGAAGTTTGATGGTTCTCGTGACATACATGAACTTATCATTAAGATAACAAATATTGTATCAAGATTTAAACCTTCCATAATGAATGTGATTGAAAACTTATTAGTGCAGTTTACAGACTCACTACCTTATAAGTATGACATGTTCCAAATGAACCATAATAAAGACGAATGGAGTGTGAATTAAATTCACATAATGTTGAAATTAATGTTGGTTCAAAAGGAAAGTTTAAGAAAGAATTTAAACATTATGTTCGTTTAAAAGAAATAATAATGAAGTTGATACCAAACGTGGTATTAATGTTTAGGGTAACTCTCTAAAAGAATTATTTCAAAAATTAATTAAGAATAAAGTCTTTCATGATCTAGGCTTTTACTGATCTTGATATTTGTGTGAATTGCATTAAATGAAAGCAAATAAACACACAAATAATAGAGCCACGACAACTACACAACTTCTTATAATAATAGTTTATACTGCTAATTGTGAGTCTTATGATAATACCTTTCTCAAAGGAATAATGATATTTCATCATTTTTAATTTTAAATTTAAATTTTCATATTATGGTTATATCTAATCTTTGCAAGAAAATTCTCATTCTATAAATGCTAGATAAGCATTTATTTATGAAGTTGATAAATAGAAAAGTGAAAATTATAAAGATGGGAAGAAGTGACAAATTTTATGGAAAGTATGATGAATTATCATGCTCAATCACTAAATTACTACAAAAGCCGATATTTATACTTAATGTTGCACACATCAATAAATTGTTGTTGCAGAATGATATAATCATACTTTATTGAATATGGTTGGAAGCATGTTGAATGATTAATCTATACTCATATTTTGTGGATTTATGCTCTTAGCATATTTTAAGTTGTCCGGTAGGGATAATGATTTACATCCACATGAAAAGAAATTGGATAAAAGAAATTTAACTAATTTCTGTATAAATTATCCTTAAAGTCCAAGGGTATGAATTTTATAGTTCTAACCATAGTACGAGAATTTTAAAACTGGAACTTCAAATTCATTATGAATTGTAAAATCAGTGGGAGTATAAAACCATGAATGTGGTTATTGAAGAAGTTTGGTGGAGAATTTGAAAATAAATTTATCTAAAACTTCTTCTAAAGTTGTTATATAGTTGTCAAATATTCAAACAACTTTCAAGGACAACATATAAGTTATTCTACTCTCTTAATGGATCTAATTTACTAAACCAATTATCAATGAGCTTTCATTAGATATATCACATTAAATAGCATTAAGAATGTCTTAAGGACAATATATCCGCTATTTCTAACGATTGCATATGTGGTATAATAAAATAAGCTAAAATTTGACATTATAATAAATGATAAAATTCCAATTCTGGAACAAGTCATGGAAAGTACTAATTCTATTAAATGAGTAAATGATATGAAAGACGAGTTGACATCAATGGGTCATAATGAAGTTTATATCTTGTAACAATTGCCAAAAAGTTATAAAAGAATTTGATACGGATGTATTTTTATGATGGCAATATCGAAAAAATATAAAACTAAAGTCGTTGCTCAAGATTTTACTCAAAAAGATGGCATAATTGTAAAGAGATATAACAAGTTATTTCTATACAGGACTCTATTAGAATTATCATGACTTTGTAACTCATTATGACAAAGAGTTGCACCAAATGAATGTTATGTCTGCTTTTCTAAAAGGTGATTTAGTAGATGATCAAGTTAAATGGATCAACTCAAGAGTTTTTCCATTGAAGGAAAAATATCACATGACGTGTAAACTTAAAATTAACATACAAACTTAAGTATGCTTTTCTTTCATGTAGAGCCGGCAAAAAGGCCGGACCGGGTCGGGCCGGGCCAGTGCCGGCCCACCGGGCCATGCACATTTACGGGCCGGACTCGATTTTTGGCTAGCCTTATTTTTCGTGGCCCAGCCTAGCCCATACTGGGCCACCGGGCCATCGGGCCATTCGTCCCATTAATATTAATTTATTTTTTAAAATTTTAATTAAAAAATTTTAAAATTTATTTATTTTAATACGTGTGACAATAATTATATAAGTCAATATTTAATATTATCCTCAAATTTATAATTAGGATTTATTTTTAGGGTTGATTGTATATTATTAAGTATTGTTAAATAATGGGATTGGAGCTATTTAACATTAGTAATCATGATTATTATTGATTAAATTATATTATTAGCATCCAACTCATTTCATTATTATAATATAATGGAATTTAAATCCAACTTTAATAAATTTTAAAAACATTAAATCTCATACACAATTATTTTTTTTCCATTCTATAGGGTAATTATTTTTTTCTTTCTCCTTAACTTTATTTCTATCATATACAATATTAAATCTCATACACAACTTATCACATTATTTTATATGTATATATTTTCTTTCTCCTTAACCTTATTTCTATCATAAAGTAATCAAAATATCTAAGTAAAATAGAAAATTCATATATAATTTGAAGATTATAACTATTTTAGAAAGTTATTTTTATGACTATTTTTATATATTTAAATTTAATTTATTTAAATATATTTTATAAATCAAATAATAAATAAAATGAGAGGGCCAAAAAAGCCCAAAAAAGCGGGCCGGGCCATTTGGCGCACCGGGCTTGATGGCCAAATGGCCCGGCCCAAAACGGCCCGGTTCTTTTCGGGCCTATATTTTAATGGCCCAGCCCAGCCTACTTATGGCGGGCTACGGCCCGGCCCATCGGGCTGGGCTATTTTTGTCGGCTCTACTTATCTTTTGAATTTAAAGAAAACATCATAAATCACTGTACATATATGAAAGTCAGTGGGAGCTGATGATAAACTTGCTTGCAACTGATGATCTTGGTTTATTATGTGAAACCAATAAATTTCTTTTAAAGAACTTTGGAATGAAACATATGATGAGACAATTAAAGATGTCTCTGTAAGTATATGTTAATAAAGTTCAATAGAGGTTGTGGATGGAAAGGTATTTGTAAAGCACGTTCCAATCCGGAAGGGAGATAAGTTCAACCTTATGTAATGTCCAAGAATGAATTGGAATGTATTATGATATTTCTTATGCATATGTTATTGGTAGCTTATGATATATAAAATTATACAAAGACCAAATATCAGCCTTACTGTTAGAATGCTTGGTCATTATTAAAGAGTTTCAGAAATGGATGACTAGAATGTTGCATAAGAAAATATTAAGGTATTTGTATGAACTAAAGCACTCGTGCTTACTTATCAAAATTTTAATTACCTAAAAGTAATTAAATATAGACTCAGATTAAGATGATTATATGATGCAAGAAAGTTTACTTCGACTTTTATGTTTCTTAGTCGGAGATATTGTGTCATGCAAAAGTGTGAAAAAGTTTTTGAAAACTACATTCACTATTAAGTTTACTTGTAGCATGATTTGAGACTACAATTTAAGGTAATTGAATTTGGACCTTAATTTCAGGATTTGAAATAAGTTGATATTAATGTCAAGTCGCTGAAAACTTATTATGATTATTCCGCCGCATTGTTCTTCTCTAAAACAATGGATATTCCAAAGTTGCTAAAACGTATGGAATGAAAGTATTTTGTCGTTAAGAAGAACTTTAGAAACAAAGATGTCAATTGAGCATAATGGCACCAATCTTATGATTTTGGATTCGTTACGCAAATGATCTTCTATAAAGGCATTAATTGAACGTTACATGAATATGAGATCATTGAAAGGCAATAACAAATTTATGATGAACAATTGATATTAAGAGCTCATTATGGTTTATTTCTAATTGATATATCTTGTTTTGTCATTTTAGTATATATGAATGTTGACATTAGTTAAACAAGATTTTATCTCGAATTGAGATACTTATGTGGACCATTAATATTGATCTTAAGGTTTATGAGTCACGTTGAGTAGAAAACTAATATCATAGTACATGGAATGAACTATGTCGAGTAAATGATATAGAACTGCCATAACTTAGTCTATACTCAATATTGGCTTTATGAATTGACCAATTACTTTATCTTATATCGCGCACATTGTGTAACTTATTTAAACCCTCACGTTTAATGTTTAATTCTGTCACTCGGCCAAGTGGGAGAATGTAAGATTATTATGGTCTAGTGTCATTAATAATTAATTAAATATATAAGATATTTATTATGATCAAATATCTTAAATAAATATATGGTTTAAATAAATAATATCTATAAGATAAATAAGGTCATATATATTTATGATAACAATCACATTGATAGAATGTGATTTGATAAAGATTTAATATCCCGATCTGGTCCTCTCTCCACCTATAAAAGAGACACAGTTTTATGAATTCTCTATCACATAAAGTTTTACGTACTGTGTCCTAAAGAAAAGGGGTGAGGAGAGAGAAACCAGTTCCCAGCGCAATTCGTAGGAACTATCACAGGAGAGCCGCCATTAATGGCGTCTCAAGGTAAGTCTTCTAATCATGTTTATGTGGTGTGAAATCAATTAATAAATTAATTATTTATGAAATTATGCTTACAATATGCACCAATAGTTTTCATTTCGAGGGAGCTCAAATTATTTGAAATGGTTTGAGTACAGAGTAGAAAAAAGAGAAAAGAAAAAGGGTGGCACTATTTTCACCCAAAATTTTTCTAAGGACACCCGATCATTTTAAAAAATAATTATGAAAAGATCATTATACCCCTATGATTCAAATTTACTTATAATTAATACTTTTAAAATACAATTATTATGCACACCCAATAAAATTCAGGGTAATTCTAAAGTGCACCAAGGGTTAGTGGATAGTTATTTATTTTATTTAATAATTGAGATTAAATTAAAACTTAATCTAACAGTTAGAATCGTCCAGGTGCACCGATACACCAAGTGCATAACAATTGAACTCTAAAATTCACACCCAAATGACCGTAAAATCGCGCAGGAAAAAAAAGAGGAGGGAAGAAAGAAATAGAGAAAGGTTGAACATTTTCTAAATTTATGAATATCTCTATTTGTTATAATAATTTTTTAGAAATTGCAGTTAACATATCTGCAAAATTTTATTTGTTAATTTCTCAAAAGTACACGGCTGCAAATTAAACTAATTTTCTAATCTCAAAAGTACATGGCAGCAAATTAAACGTTTTCATAAGTAGAATCCGGTGCCATTTAATCAATTTTAACAAAATTTGTGGACCACTTTATAATTATCGAAAGCTTTGTGAACAAAATTAGTTTTGAAACCCTAATCTCACGTGCCACTATTCTATTCTTCATTTCGCTAATCTCTCCGCCACTCTCATCTTCCTATTCACTCCGCCATCATTGATGCCACCAACACCACCCATCGCGGTCACCGCTGCCGCCAACACCACTCATCGCCGTCGCCGCACATTTTCTTTTTACATTTCGAGTGTCTCTCCTTCCTCCGCCGTTAATCAAGCAGCTGATTTGAATAGATACTTGCCGAAATCATGTTTGATCAACATTCTTACGGTTTGTTTCTGTGGAAAAATTATTTAATTCTTTTTTGTGTGTGTAAATCATGTGTGAATTGATTTTGTATATACTCTTATGCATATGAGGCTTGGTTTATGTTTATGCTATTTCTCAAACCATGAATATTGTTATGTACCCTATAAGAGTTTGAGAATCTTGATGGTGGTTCTCATTGTTTTTCGTTTGAGCAGTCGATGTAGGTTGTGCGATACATACTACATTGCCCATGTCAAGAATGTCTGTGCTTTCTTGGGGGATGGTATGTCTAGAGTTGAAGTAAGTTTTGTTTCTTCCTTAGCATGTAATAGAGCTTTTATTTTCTTCTATTAGCCAGTAGTTGTAGTTCAAATACAATCAACAGTGGTGATCTAAAATACTACTTGAAGAATAGCTGATGGGTGTTCTGTTTTTTTTTCTCTTCTCCATATGTGAAATCAATGTTGCGGAGTGACAGGATGAACATTCATGTTTTGATTGTGATCTTGAAGTTGGGAATTTTTTTGGATGCAAATAAAAGATTATAATGCATGTAGTTACAGAATACAAATGGACCTGTATTATTTTGGGAATATTTTCAAAATGGCTATGTTTCCTATTATGTGGCTGTCTATTAAAAAATTATTGTTGTTGATCTTCTTTTCTGTCTTAATTTCTTGAACCTATCGTCCATGGCCGAGGCAGGAAAGTTGATTCATTATATGAGACTTATATGAATGTTTATGAAAACATTCACTATGCTCGCAAAACTACACCTGTAGAAGGTAATTCCCCGACAAAGATTTGCATTAGAATATTAATATTTTTATATAGTTAATTAAAATACTAAAAATTAAAATGCTTGGCATTGGTTATTGGATGTGGCTTTTAAATTAAACATTTCCTGAAAAATGATAATTTAAAGATGTAATGCTTGCATAAATGAAATCATATATTTAAATTTAACCATATAAATGAAACTAATGTTGGAAGGAAATCAAAGAATGTATAAAAGCTTTTCTTTATTACTTGAACCATCCATGTCACCTCCTTTTTCTTAAAAATGAGTTAGATTAGATGTCAACACCAGTGATAATTTGATTAGATGCCTGTAATGTTTGTTATTTTAATTGGTTCTGTATGCATGTATCTTATCTGGAATTATTGCTTGATGATTTATTTGGCTTATTGTAAAAAAAAATTGTTTACTGGCCATTAACACTCATCTTAGTTCATGGTGATTAGAAATAGAATAAGTTTTTACTTCGTTTGGCGGTCATTTATTTTCCATTGTTGATTTGCCAAGTTTGTAACATTGCAGACTATTTATTTTACCATTTCTTTAATTGCTATTGTATTATTTTTTCCGTTATTATCTCTCAATTCATGACAAATGTCTCATGTCACTTTCTTATCCAATTAGATCTCTAAACTGAAATTAATTAAAATTTTGTTCTAATGTAGGTTTCTATTTAGTATGATCTACTACCGGTCTTCTTGAAACCATTCTTCAAAGGATTAACAGTTCAAGTTCCGTTTAACATGCAAGGTTTGCGTAGTTCTTTGAGTGGTCCATTTCTTATTTTGATTTCATTTTGACAACAAAACTTTGATAAGTTTATTTCGAATTAACCTTATATATTCTTCATGAAAGAGTCTTGAAGGGAACCACTTATATATTCCCAAATTCTTTTATGACTAAAAAAGTATAAGGTATGTTTTATACATTCCTATTAATTTTTTTAAGAGTATTGTTATTTGCACACCCCTTTTTATTAAATACAAATCTTTTATTAAATACACATTCCTTTTTAATTTTTAAATCTTAATTTTATTATATACACCCCTTAAAATCTCAAAATTATCCCTTTAATTTCAAGGTTATACACCACCGAAATCAACCACTCAATTTTATAAATCTAAATGTAAATTCCTCAAATAAAATCATGGAAATAAATATCCATTATTCTATAATCCAAAGAAATATAAACGTGTGTTGCTTGTAATAATTAAAGAATATTTTAGTTTATTTTAACATTCAGTATCCTTCTTCTATATTTTTTTTATCGTTGTCTAAAAAAAATTCAGTTTTTCAGTTTAATTATATTAACTAATTACTAGATTAATTTTTTTAATTAATCTGACGTAACATTTTTTTTAAAATTTACTATAATTTTTTTTAATTGACAAGTACTCAAACATAGATTTAAGTTAATTCATTATTTAATTAAATAGATTTTTTAAAATACTTTAAGAAAATTTATTGAGATGAATATTTATTTTTTCAAGATAAAAATAATAAGTGGTCAAGAAAAAGTGAAACCGAATAATTAAATTATTTATAAATAATTATAAGAAGAAAAAAAAATTATAATATTTTAATAAAAATTGTACCTAATAAATAAAAAAGTTACAATTGATTCTTCTCTAAATATTTCATAAAATAATATAATACTTTAAATAAAAATTCATCACTAAAGAAGAAAGTGATAATTTTTTCCATAAAAAATAAGATAAAATACATAATATATTTTAATAATTAATAAAATATGTCTATTTTAACTATAAGAAAAATAAATTATTAGAAGTTTGTCTCAATTACGTGTCGGGTTAATGACGAACGATTTCTTTTATTTTCTTAGGAATGTATATTAAACGTATAAAATATTTTTTTTAGATTTTTTTAATAATATAATAATGGAGTGTTTATAAAATAGAAGGAGGTGTATATTTAAAATACTTCATAAATATATAAGGTGTGTTTTTAATAAATTAAGTGTAATTCGGACTTTTTAAAAATATTAGTTTTATAATTATGAGATGTGTATTTAATAGGAGGAGGTGTGCAAATAAGATTAACCTTTTTTTTAATTCAAATTTTCTAGCATAACGAGGTAAGTAAGAAGTATCGAGGATGCCTTATATGTATGGTGAACAAAAATTGAATGGTCTTGGTGAATTTTTGAGTAATTTGGGATTAGTTGATGCATTACTATTCAAAATTTGAAATACTGTGGTTCTAATCATGCCAAATGTTCGTAGATATACCTCAATGATAAAATTTAAGTTATATGGTAAATTTGTTCAATCAATTATAGTTATAGGAGTTGGAATTATTGGTACATTATGGGTGGATGGATTGTACGTGCAATGAAACACATTCGTTTTGAATATGGATACAACAAATATATAACAATTGGATGCGTAGAGAAGGTATTGTGTATATTCACTATGCCAAAACTGTGGAAAGACAACGGGGATTCCCCATTGTTATAGCCCTTTCAGCTCCGTTGTTAATCTGACAGTTGTTAAAAGTCCAGACTTTTAACAATGGGGATTTTCCCGTTGTCGTGGCTAATCTTTAACAACGGGGAATCCCCGTTGTTGTAGCCTTAGATTTCCATTGTTAAAAGTGGTATTGTCATGGCCAAATAACTTTTAACAACGGGGATTCCCCGTTGTCGTAGCATTTTACGACAATGGGGATTTTAACAACGGTAATTGAACCGTTGTTGTAGCTAATCTTTAACAACGATATATCTCCGTTGTTGTAGATTATATCCCCGTTGTTTTAGGCATGATTAAAACGTTCAACTTTTAACAACGGAGTATCCCCGTTGTCATAGCTATCCCCGTTGTTGTAGCTATTTAGTTTTTTTTTATTAATTTCACCTGCTCCAAAAATTTAATAAAAAGTACCAAAATTATAATATATTTATTGAATTCATCACCAATCCAAAGCATCATTACACATAAAAAATATAACAAAAAATCTCCTAATATATTATACAAGACAACTAAATCAATACTATATTACTACAATTACATCTCATGAGCCTCAACTAATTTTGTGCTGCAAACTGAACTTTTCCCAACAACTAATCCTTCTCTTTCTCTTCAAACATGGAAACCAGACAGAAACTCTTCTTCTTCTTCATCACCATAATTAGCAGGCCTGATTGGTTTATCAATAGAATGCAAGGGACCATTCAAAATTACAGAGATTAATGCAGATGCATCAGACACTATAATAATCAGAATAAGGTCAATTGCAGGTTGTCGAAGAAAACTGTGCAGTGATGAATCCTTCAAAGAAGACTATAATGATTAGATGAGGTCACATTAAATTTTCAGGTCCTCAAGTTTCTAAAGTTGAATTGTACAATTTCAGGCTGAAATTATAGTAGGAACATGTACAAAATTTCAAATTAAGCAAGCACATTTCCAATTAATCCTACAAATGCCTTAAGTGATGCACTAGCATCCCTGCCAACTTTACAAGTACATATTTTCTCATGATCTTTCATCCTAGTAAATAATGGTAAATAATGAATCTGTACTTTGAAATAAAATCAATTAATATTAATTAAATAACAGAAAAATAAATCAAGATGCATGGTAATAGAACTGAAAAATTATTAATTAAGATTAGAATATATTAGAAGATTTTGAGATTTGATTTCCTCCAAAAAAAAAAAAAAAACACACACACACATAACAAAGCAAATGATTTTCTATGCTTTTAATTCAATGCAAATTAATTAATTCATTTCCAAATTTTTTACTTCACTTTAAACAGTAAACTACGCACGTTATTTATTTTCTTAAATTTCATCCACATAAACATCAATCACAAAAATTTTATGCAAGCTGCTCTCACAAAATTTTTTTGCTGATTCTTCATTTCCAAATAGCTAGCAATCCAAAGTCATGAAGTTAGTAAAGTTGAATCCTGCAGTCCATGAAAAATGAAAAGTAAAATACATGTATATATAACAGAACAATAGACAAGATTATATTTAAAATTCAGACCAAATTCCTAAACATAAAATTGTTGAGTATCCAAAAACTTAGAAGTAGATTGCAAAGACTTGTCACCTGCACTAAAGCAAGACTTGGAAATTTCGACCAATTTGGAGCATGCTTCTAATGTTTCTTCAGAAATTATAAAGGAGGACACAAACCAGTAACATGCTTCAAGAGCTATCCTTCCACGGACAGCCTTTGAGGATTCTTGCACTATGATATTCAGAATGTCCTGAAGGTTGACACCAGACAATGACAACAGTTCTTCATGACAGGACTGAAAATCGTAAAATAATTGGTTATTGCCAATTACCTCATCATTGACAGCTTGGTAAGGAAGTTGATAATGTGATAGTACTGCTGATAAAAAACCAACTGCAAACAATACCTTGGTCTTCATTACAGGCACCATCCGTGATTGGGAGTTAAGGGAAGAAAACAAAAGCTTAAAATCCATGCCACTCCATGTTCAATGCTACCTGGAACCATCACCAACATGCCACAAAACTTGCATATTAATGAGATAACTGCATCACCATCTTTAGCCATCCGCGGTAGAGTTGGGAGTATTCAAGCAGGTTGTAGCTTTTACTCATGTTTTACTTCCAGAGAAAAAGTAAAATACATGTATGTGTGTTAGAAGATATAGTAATGTGAAAGGTATAAACTAAAATTGGGAAGAAATAAGATTGATGAATGAACTACATTACTAATATTATATGTAATCAATTCAAGTAATGTAAAAGGTATAAACCATACCTAACTAACTTATATTACAATTCAAGTTACCTGCAGACTGATCTGCAATTAAAACCAATGCTATATTAAAGAACAGGAAAAATAAAAAATAAAAAAGAACTAAAGATAACCACATAATTCTACCTTTTGATTTTATTTCATAATTTTAGCAGTTGAAGAGCAGTAGTCAAATTCGTTGATGATGATGAAAGCTCTTGTTTTATGAGGAAGATTTGAAGGTTTGTTAACTGTAAGAATCTGAAAATTACACACAAGTGTAAATAAGAAGAAACGAAATGAAAAGAACGATGCTAGGTTCATAATTTCTAGTGGTGATACAAGAAAAGAAATGAACCTGAATTTAAACCTCAGTTTGTACCAAATTATAATTTGAGCGCATCAAACTTTACCCATTTCCCTATTCTGTCTAATCTCAATTTCTTGGTCGACAATGGTGTTTAATGCCAATTTTACAACACAAATTACTTTAATCTTTTCAACCCTAAATCTATTAAAAAAAGAAAGAGAAAGAAATCAAACAAATAGAGTAAATAGGAGTGAAGAATTTTGGAGGGAGATACCATTGACAAGCCTTCATCGAGCAGAGTGCGCGCCCTCTATCGTTTCTTCAGCGTCGTCAGTCGTCTCTGGCTAGAGAAGGAAGCTTTACCTCGTCGGCAGTCCTTAGAAGCAAGGGAAGTTCACGTCGTCTCTAGGGTTGTTCGATTTTGGAAGCCCCAGTGAAGAATCGGGCAGTGGCTGTCGGTCGTGAATTCAGCGTCATCGGTTGCCTCCGACTATGGATAGAAGTATCTCGTCGGCTTCTCTCATGGGAAGGTCGTCCAGTGGCTAGGGCTTAGGAAGAAAGAAAATTTTCCAAGTCCCAGATTTATACTTTCAATAATTTATTATTAAATTTAATTAAAAATAAAATAAAATAACATTAACAACGGGCTTACAACAACGGAAGGAAATATACGTTGTTAATGAGCGCTTTTTTCAAGTTGTAACAACGGAAATTTATTTTCAGCCTTTTTTTGCCCTTATAACAACGGCTTTATGAATCTCTGTTGTTATTCGACCGTTGTTGTTCAACAGTTTTGGCATATTGATTGGCATGTAGGGTGAAGTATCCTAATGGAGATTATTTGGTGATAATTTTTTTCTTTTTTTTTCTCTTTTTTAACTTCTTAGATACTGATTTTATCTTCATAACAACTTTGATAATCAAATATATTCGTATTTTATCTACTAATGCATGTTCTTTAATTAGTAAATAAAATTGCATTGTTTCAAATATGAGTTTCCCATGTTCACTAATTTGCTGGAAAATCAATACAACTTAAAAATTTTAATTTGAAGTTGTTTTTTACATTCGCACCCAATTGTTTGTGAACCTTTGTTTCCATAGGATTTGTAATCGCTTTTGAGTTACAGATTTAGATATGTATACTTTCTCTTAAGTATGTTAATGGTGGAATTATTGATGTTTAAATTTGAGATCATGAGACCGTGTGTGCTTTCGTGATTTTAGTTGTGGGATTTATTTTCATTTTTGTAATAGTGACCCTAGATTTAGTTAGACTTTTAACTACATTTGAGCTTAATATCTTAAATTTATATCTGTCACTCTAATTTTTTTATGTGTCTATGTTGCAATTAACTTTGGGACTGTGAGACTGTGCAATCTGATTAGGATTCTTTGTGTGTGTTGTATTTTTTTGTATTATTGTTTTTAAATATGATTGTGTCATTGTCAGTTATATGTTTCTTTGAAAAACGTATTCGAATAGATCATATGAATTTCATTGCGTTTTAATTTACAATTACTATTTAATGGAGTCATAGGGATAATATAATCTATTTTATGGGTTATTTACCTCAAGTAGAAAAGTAAGCTCTTGATTTATTTATTTCAGCTCACACATAATTTAGTGCTATTATTTATTTCTATCCCTTTTTGCATTCATATATTTATTTCTTAGTACACATTTTCTCTGATAATTCAGGACTTGCATTTTCACTTCTATGCAATCTTATTGCAGTCACCACTGCTTCAATTAAACAAGAGGTGGGTATTAAATAATTTGCATTATTTTATTCTGGTCAATGCGCTTTGATTTGATGTTTAACTATCTTTCTGCTACTTTTACTAGATCCAAATATTTGGTTTTTTGTCATAATTTACTTAAAATCTAGTGTTTGCGGAGTATACGTGTAATGACAACATCCACTTTATTAAGGTTTCAGTTTTGTATT
Source organism: Pogostemon cablin (assembly GCA_023678885.1). NCBI lineage: Eukaryota > Viridiplantae > Streptophyta > Magnoliopsida > Lamiales > Lamiaceae > Pogostemon > Pogostemon cablin. Next base: position 25,200,239 of record CM042967.1, read on the forward strand.
GTTATCTTATTGCCAAAATATTTGGGTTTTTTATAAAATATTTATTGGGCTTAATCAGGGATTAACATATTTTTGGCTTCAAACCTAAAATAGACATTTATTGTATATGTTGAATGCTAATTATTGTAGGCCATCAAAACATTCAGTGGTCATTTAGGATTGTTCTGTTTATTACTTGGCATGTTCAATGCAAGATATCATTGTGCTTTTAGTTCTTCCCCAAGTTTTTATTTGAATTTTGTTTATATGAATTTGATTGTAGTTTTCTTCTTTCACCATTAAATGTCCATCATCTAATTTGACTTTTTATGACATCAAGGTATGACATCCTGGAAATCTGCCTATTTAGACAAAAGAGAAGCTTGCTTCCACTGTTCTAAGCCAGATACAAAGTCATAATGAGTTTATATTATACTTTTGACTACATAATTTTGAAATCGTATTACACCACAAAAAAAGAAGTATACTTAACTCCTTATGTCACCAATGCGAGTAAGAAACTCATAAGATAAATTTCAAATATAATTTTGATACTATTCGATGCATTTCTGAAATAAAAATTTTCAATTCAGGTTCAAGTCTATATATTGATTCATCTTGATGTAAAACTTTTCAGAATTTCTTGATTCACTTTCGGGCTCTCAAATTAGCTATAAAGATGCATACGATAGGTAGTTTTTGGCAAAATGTGATTTATTTATCAGATATTTTGTTGAATTTCTTTCATTGCTTGTGCTTAGGTTGCACATTTTGGAAATGATTATAGACCTTCGAAATGGAAATAGATGGAAGGGAATCATTTGCAAGTAATTCTCTCGGACTATATTATTGGTTGCACCCTTGAATTTATTAGAATTTTCTTTATGATTGCATAAGACATATGAATTATCACTTAATGAGATGATTAGCGTAAGAAGGAACAATAGAAAATTTTGTTTAATGAAGAAGATGAGTGATTGTTTATTTTATTTTATTTATTTATGTTTGAACTTCCTTGGATGTGAGAGTATCTTTTACTTTTGAGACATTGCCTCTGACTTCATGTCTAATAAATCTCTTTTGCCCTTCCAATCTTGCCTTCATTTTTTTTTTATTTGCCAAGATGGAGATGCACATTTTAATGGTTAGTCTTGATGTTGTTGGTAAGACCACCATACTGTATAAGCTCAAGCTTGGAGAGATTGTCAGCAGTATTCCAACTATTGGTAGGACCTAATTTTTTAACTTGTTATTTACTTCATAATAATATATCAATGATATGATATTCTATAAACTTTCCATGTATCGTGTTTTTATTTTGATTATATATTATGTTTCTATTTTTATTTTTTCTAAGGCTTACTATTGATCTACATGTTTCAATGTGGTGACTATTGAGCTCAAGAACACCATCTTCACTGTTTGGGATATTATTGGTTGGGACAAGGTGTAAAATTTTACTTTTTAGTTATTCTTTTTATATTCCTGTTTATCTTATTTAGCTATCAGTACAATTGATCTTGAGATCTCCATGTTCAGTTTATCTTAATTTCTTACAACTGTTCTTCTTATGGGTTTGTGGAATGCGTCGATTCTTCAATAAAATTTTCATGCATGATGAGTGTTTTGAAGAATGAGAATTGCTTGCTGAAATTTTAACTGCGCATGAGTACGATATATTAATTTAATGCAAAATGTTAATCCTTCATGCAAGCAATTGGTATTTATTTATCCTCACGCTTTGGTAATGGTTTCTGTATTATATTAATTCTTGAAATGATTTACTAAAACCAAATTATATTATATGATTGAACTTCAGCAGACATTTAACTTAATTGTGAGACTGCCAGATAAGTATAATATAACTTATATAACCATATTACCTTATATATGCTTAGTGTGAGAAGACCTTAGTGTTCACATTGCCTGTGCATGGTCAAATCAAAATTGTGAAGTTGGGTTAGACTATTCCATGCAACTATCTTCACTCCATTTTTAATCCATTTTATAACGCCATTTCAAAAAAGTATCGGAATACTTTCATTTCTCTATTCTAATCGATGAAATCAATTACCCAATTGATTAAATCTATATGTGTGTGCTTTTCAAAGTCATCATTCTTGGTGATAAAGGGGTTGGTAATGAATTTCTTTCATCTTATCTTCTTATTGTAGTACTTTTTCTAATTTTGCTTTGTAATTGCTTTACTTTGTTCATTGTTGAGTCACTTCTGAATCTATTACTGTATGATTTATTATGTGTAGACAACAATATACTTACCCACGTGTTTACTATTCAATCATGAGAATGAAGTGGCCTTCTAGGTCAACTCTAATTTGTAGCTTAATACACTAAAAACTTAATTCTCCAAAAACTATAATTCAATGCTAGCTTCATGGCTTAGATGATTTTTTTTCTCTTTGTCTCCATCTTATACCTTATAGCAATCAATTAGTGATTATTGGTGCTAAATTATTTGTTTCTTGATTTTAATTCATTTTTATTTGTGGAATGTGCATTTCAAAACAAACCTAAATGTTATTTTTTCCCTATTTTCTTTTTCTAGCCAATTGCCCATCTCCATTTTTTGTGCACCATGTCCATATATTACGGAGAAAAATAATATTTTCTTGCAGTTTTATATATATTCAGGTTTAAATAGCTTTATTTCTTGCTGTTTTATTTTCGTCTGTGAGCCTTTATTTATATTGAGAATTGTTGTATATAAACATTTGCTTATGCCATTTACATATTAGTATATGCTTGTTGTTCTTGATGATCTCTTTTCTGAAGAACTTTGTGCCAACCAGATACAAAAAAAGAATATCTGATCACTATCCTTTTAATCTTAATGTTTTAGACATCAATTGGGATATCTGAATTGAGCCCTGGGTGAGAATGCATATTCATAACAAGATCCCAGTCACGTACATACATACTATACATATTCACTGGATTAATGATTTCTCTTAGCAGATCTTCTTCCTTCGGTTGATTTTTGCGAACACATGCATCCTAAAACTGCTCAAGGTATTTTTGTGATTTTTTTTTGATGTTGTTATTTCATGGTTGCCATTACTCGTGGTATAAATTTGATACTTTCATCAATTCATGGCATTCAAGCACCAAGAGAAGTGGGTATGTGTGTAGCAACTTGGTACAATATTTGTGGGTCGACATGAGTCTGGATTGGTAGGAGTTTAGCAAAAATTAATAGTACAAAGTTGCAATGCTGTAATTAAACTATCATATAAATACGAAAGAGAAAACAGTTATCAACCGTTGGTGATACATTAATATAATTATTTCCACCACTACTCTTTACCTACAAGCTAATATTTATAATGCAGGTTCTCATGTTTTAATCTGATGTTTGCTAATGATTTTGATAACCCTCCGATCACCTTTTCTTTGTAGTAAGTTTTGTAAAATATGTATTTTTAATCTATTTTATAAATTGTATGTGTATCCTCTTTTTTATTTTTTAATTTTTATTTTCTTGATAACATAGAATGAGACACATTTCATGTTATGGCTCATTTCAAAATAGATTTGTTGTCCTATATTTTAATAAGCCAATTTTCACTCATGGTTAATTGTACGTCACAATTTCAAAAGTTACAGTTAGAAAAGATTTGAACATAATGCTTTGTAATTAAAAACGATTTGAAAATAGTACATGTAAAAATGTATTGTTCAGGGAGGTTTTCAAAATTGTTTGAATTTAAAAACTCAATTTCAGTAATTTTTTTTAAAATGATCTTATCCCTTATTTTAATATATCTAAGTGAACTTTCCAAATTATTTTATTGAGATACTCTCTTGTGAGATGGGTTTTTGTAAAACGGTTGTGAGACGGGTCGACCAATTACTAAAGTATGCTTATTATATATGTAAAGTATGCTTATTTGTAGTTAAAGTATGCCAATAATAAATCATATTATAACACCCTAAAATCATACTTTAATTCATCATATATCATACTTTAGAAAATATATTTTAACAATCATTAAGCATATTTTATCAATATAATAGCATATTTTAACACGTATCACAAACTGTCTTACATATATAACGTCTCACAAGAGAGTTTGTTTATTTTATTTTATTTATATTCGCGCGTAAATGGTGGCATGTGACATATTCAAAGAAAATATATACATCATGCATGAATGTCTACGTAATAATTGCATGAAATTTCCCAAATGCTTAACTTTTATTTAAGGAGAAAAAATCAACGTTTCAATATCAACTTGAATGGGAAACATGGCAGCAAGAGAAAGAGATTTTAGGGGTAAATAATAATCTATATTAAATTGAATGTATATAAATTTTAAAATAAATAACAAGTCTTAATCTACGCGCCGGTACAAAAAAAACATACAAATTTAGGATATAAACCTCAATGAATAAAAAATAGAACTTCGTTTCCTCACCTAAAAAAATTATTTGATAAATTCTCTGTCCGTGCAATGCATGGCCGGGTAAACACTAGTGCAATACTCCATATAGCAGGAGATGATTATGTGTGAGTAGGGTTGTAAGTGTATATAAAAGATATTTAAGTAGGTTTATTAAACCTTAAACCTGGAATAATAAACCCGAATCAACTATCACCTAACGAACCCCTGTCTCTTTTATGGTGTACCCCACCATTAGGGGCCCCCACCGTCCCTGCCCTGGGGATTGGTGGAGGAGGTAAATCGCAGAATGTGCCTCAAGTGGCTTATAGGAGAGGGTTCACTGTTTAACTTGTGCTTGCAAGGGGCCAAATCAATGCCTAAGACATGATTCAAACCCCCACCCCGCAGCAACCAATCTCAATTGGAAGACCTTTCCACCCTCCCCTTTACCCCTTGAGCTATGCCCTGGTGGCAACCCCTGTCTCTCTTCAGTATAGATATTGTGAAAGAAAGCACAAAAGCAAACAATATATCCACCATCATAATCTTGAAGAAAATACGCACAATTATTGGTGGGTTATGTTATAATTTCGCAGAAATTTTATTCTTTCGTTTCAACACAAAACATAGTACCAATTTATTTATTGTTCTAAAGTATCATTCTTTGTATATTTTTTTTAGAAATTTGAACAATTTTATTATTTAAATTTCAGGTAATCTTCTCTGTATAATTTTTAGAAATTTGAACAAATTAACTCATTGGATGTTGAGAGGGGTTTTCTTCTCCGGGGCGTGATGCTGTGAGGGACTCCCTCCGTCCCGAGCAAAGAGGTGCATTTGCTTTTTGCACGTAGATTAAGGAGTATTATTATTTTATGTAAATTGAGTAGGTGTATTAGAGAGATGTGATGGGTAGTGGTGGGCCATTCGTGGACCCTTTTTACTAAAATAGGAAAATAGTGCAATTTAGATGGGACGCTCAATATAATAAAATGATGCTATTTGGGTGGGACGGAGGGAGTAAGGTTTTTTCTTTCTCCTTTTGGATGGACCATTTTTAAATATAGAGTCCAACTAGAGTACAATTTTTTAACTGTTAGATTAATTTTTAATTCAATCTCAATAATTAAATAAAGTAAAATAAAATAAACATTTTTTTATTTAAAAAAAAAGCTACCTCACTAAATTTTAACCTATAAATTTGGAGGTGTACCAAATGCATTCTAGAATCACCATTAAATATATTTTTATTTTTATTTTTGGTATTGGTATAGGAATTTAGGATTATAATAATAGATTTTTCATTATAGATGAGTTCAACTGATATGCACCTAAACGATCATAACCGTTAGGTTAAGTTTTAATTTAATCTCAACCATTAAATAAAATAAAATAATAAAAAAAATAAATAACCACCCACTAATTCTTAATTTATACCTATAAACTCTAGGTGCACCGTGCAATCTAGAATTATCCTAAATTCTTTATTGGTCGGGTCGAAATTTTTGATGGCAATAGTGGCGGCAACAGAAAAATGTATCTAAAAATTAAAATGAGACCGGGTGATAGTTATTTTATGTGTAATTGAACTTGGGCCGGAAGAGGCTAACTATGAGCCTTAAGCCCATTAAAATTTCAGATATCAAAGGCCCATACTGTTAGTTAAATTGAAGTCCATTAATACGTAATAATTTGAAAAACCTATGGAAAAAGAATAACGCAGGAACAGGCATCTTCGACTTCAAGTGTCATCTTCCCGGAAGAGCTTCGCCGTTCGCCGGATTTTTAGGTAATACCGAACTTTCTAGATTTTGTTTTTGTTCTTCTTTGATCGTCCATCGTCCAGTCATGTTCTGGTTCAAATTTTCGGCGGAGAATGGGAGCATTCTCTCCCCCAAGTTGAAATTTCTCATGTGATATATGTATGTTAATAGTTTTTCTTTTCGTTACCTAAATTCTACCTCCACTCAGTCATAGAGCGGCGCCACCACCGCACCACCACCCAATAACGAAGCTTTGCTTATTCTGTCTCTCACAGAGTCAAAGCTGTTGCCGACTCCCACTCTTGCAATCAGCAAACAAGGTTAACTTTTTCGTTCCTTTTGTTGTTTTTTTAGGTTTCTGTCTCTTTATGCTTATGAAACTTGAGTTAATTTACTCACGAACCTTCTGCAACATTGTCATTCTAGTTTGATTTCCAGGGTGAATAAGTCTACAATGGTGAAGCTCAAATCCCACTCCAAAAAGACAAAAGGCCGCGGGGTGGATTTTAAAGTAAGGATTGGAAATTCTTCATTATGTTGAAGTTTTAATCCTTTAGTAATAATGTTCGATTATCAATCTACCGCCACTGTGGATTCACAAGTTCTTGATTTTGTTTTCTTAGAAATATAGAAGGAAAGTCGGTAGGAAATTGCCACCTCCTAAGAATGCTACAAACACTGAAATAAAATCTAAGGCAATAGTTCTTCCCGAGCAAAGTATAGCATCAGAAAAGGCGGGTTTAGCAGTTAGCAGAAAAGGATTGACATTGAAGGAGATTCTTCAGCAGACAAGCCATCATAATGCCAAAGTCCGTAAAGGTCAGGCATCATCAACCCAAAATTTTACTTTTAACTTCGGTTAGGTACTTGATGTAATACTGTATTTACAATTTTACATTTTGAAATTTGTGGCTCTTTAAAAGAGATAAAGATAAATTATTACTCATATAACTGCAGTTGAAATTAAAAAAATTCAGTTGTTGCTAATTAGGGATGAATTCCATACACATGAATTATAAATTTTATAAACTTCAAAAGAGCTTGTGTTGGTCATTGATCACATTAATAACCTTATGGAAGTGATCCACTCTATTTTGAGATTAGCCAGAAAAGGTACTCTGTATTTCCCATAGATATTAATTCATCCCCAAGTATGGGTTTTGACTTGTCAGTGATGTTAGAGATGCTAGTCTACCACATATGAATGATGTTTCATGCAACATGGTGTTAAATTTTTGTTAACATCTGGATGAAGGTTAATTACCATTGCCTCATTTTCTGAGACTGAATAAATAGAAGTAGACATGTTCTCTTTTCATGAGTCAGATCAAGGTGTTGTCAAGAAATATGATTCTAATGTATTATTGTAATTCATTTATATCAAATTAAACTATTAATCGTGTGGAGAATGAGAATGGCTGGTAGATGTGATAAATTGGAGGTAAATGAGTGTTGGCCAAAAGTCAACTGCAGCTGGAATGGTAGTTATAGTATTAAGGAAGTGAAACTATTCTAAGTGAATTAACCAGCTCTGCCTTTAATCATATTAATTAGTTTGATCACTGGTGATAGTTTCTTTCTCATAAAAGAACTTGATGGGTTATGGTCAACTTTTCTTCTTATAGAGCTGAAGTGTTAAAATAACCCAGTGGTTAACTACTGTGTTGTGTTCTTTGTTCGTAACAGTGTCTTGATTCCTGCTTAGTATCTGTCTTCTGACCCTTCTCACTTTGTGCTTGATAAATGCTAACAATGCTTTATAATGTTTCCATAGATGCATTGCTTGGTATCAAAGATATACTGGTCAAACACCCTGCTGAGCTGAAGTTGCATAAGCTTGCTGTTGTTGAAAAACTTCGTGAACGCATTGGTGATGACAATAAGGTGGTCCGTGAAACACTTTATCAACTTTTCAAGTCAGTAATTTTTCCTGGATGTCCTAAGGTATTTTTTGAATTTATGAAGTATTCTCTGTATGAAGTTCTTTGGCATATTTCCTTGTCTTTTTTACAGAATGGGTACCTTTAAATTTTGCTACCGATTAAAATTCTGTCTCAGTTCTTACTTAATTCATATCAGAAACATTATATTGCTTATCTAAAGTTTATCACTCATCTTTCTTCAATGTGCAAACTGGAATAGGCATCGGGTTGAGTTTTTGAGCTCATTGGAAATTTAAACATCACTATCTTATGAATTAGCATGACTTCTTTTTCTATGTAGAGATGTTATTGGTTGGTCTCATTGTAAATAAACCTCAATGAGATATTTAATGATTCGTTGAACATTATATTTTCATTGCATGGTTTATTTAAAAACATTTGGGAGAATTTCAGACCAGTTGCATATTTTCTGCTGTTTGAACATGAAAGAAATTATGACACTCTATATTTTAATTGTTTCAAACACCAAAAAGAGATTTGTTACTCACTTGGTGGAAAATAGTCCACTTATCAAATTTCAAGTTTTACAAAGGTCAATAATTCTTGTTGTTATAGTGGACCGTTGTTGTTAATATTGTTTTTCGGCAAGCTCAATTCTTGGTATGATCTTATAGTAAATGATAATATTATTATCAAAAATTTAAAGACTTTTTTTAAGTCAAACATTGGATATGATTCACTTGGTTAATTTTCTTCTTTGCTCTTTCAGGATAACCAAGGACCGATTGTTTCCCTGATGATGGCATATATATTTAATGCAATGACACATTTAGCAATGGATGTGCGTTTGATGGCTTTCAAGTTTTTCGACCTTCTTCTCCAGTTCTATCCCACATCATTTTCCAGTTATGCTGAAAAGGTGTGCTCATATTTAATTGTCATTACAAATACATATCCACTTCATCTGTATGTGCATTCACATTCAAATATTATTTTGATTACTTTGGTCTACGTAGTCTCTAAATTCGCTTATCTTTCCAATCTTTCATCCTCTTCATTTTTAAGGGCTAAAAAATTGGCTACGTTTTTCCATCTCTTTAAGTTTGATCCCAAAAGAAGTATTGATGCTAAAGTAGTCTTGTAGCACCCCACCCAAAAAAAAAAACTTCCTCTTGAAGTTAAGAAGTTTTTTGTATAGTAAAATTTCTATGAAGCTCTTATAGGTAATATTTAGTTTTTGAGCCATAATTGTTAAAGGCGAGAGGCGCATGAAGACGCAGGGGCCCTGTTGGAGCCCGATACAACCTGCCCAACATATATGCATAAATTTTATCCTACTTAACACACCATATCAATTAACTAAATAAAGGTTACAGTCACATAAAATCGCTTAATAATACATGTTAACTCATAAATACTTAACATAATAACACATTGAACACATGCGTAATAAACTTCAAAGTTCAAATACTCAACACAAATAGACAATAAGCAAATAACTGTGCTGCTGCGGCTGCTTAGGTCTCAAAGTATTTTTCATTCTCCCTTGTGTGTTGTTTGTGGAAATTCTAGGTCTAAATCAATTCCTAAATATAAAAGTCAATTTCCCCCCAGAACTAAGAGTAAAAAACGTTTTTACTTTAAAAAAAAAGCTAAAGAACTTTAAAAGCACCCTAATAAATTAAGCATATTTGAACATGTATATTAGGTGTGTCGTAGGCACACTTCTTGATGTGATGAAAAGAGGCGCAAAGAGTTGACTGCCTCTTGTATGTCGCCTATTTTTACAAAGATTAGGAAATATTGACGCACGGGATTGAGCCTCGTTGGAGCTTTATTTGAGCTTAGTATTTTTACAGCTGGCCTTTTACTTTATGAATAATAAAAACTAAAACGGTGATTTGGTTTTTAAAGTATGTTATGGTTTGTAGAGTTATGGTGGGGTAGAATTTTGAAATATAGATGATGTTTTGAATATTATATTGTAAAAATAATGTGCGAAAGATTGTCAGGTCGAAAAGTATGAGTGTGCGTTTAAATTAAAAAAATATATTTAAATTATGTTATATATAGAGCAAGATTTTGTGGATTTGAAATCTGTCTTTATAATGCGATCTAAACAAATGTTCTTTTGGCTTACAAGTAAAGTCTAGATTAGAAAACTGAAGACAAACATAACCTAAGAGTTAAATGTGATTGGATAAGGTAAACCAACAAATAAATTGATGGAATTTAGTAGGAATAAAATATTCTAACATGTACTTTCAATTAGCTGACTAAATTAAAAAGCTGTACTTTTGAGAAATAATACTCCATTTTTTTTTGGTAGATGAGTTTTATGTTCTACCTGGTAGTATTAATATGGACATGCGAAGTCATTTTGTTGCTTTTTTACTGTTTGTATTTTTCGCTCTTGTTATGAATACTTAAGGCTTATGAACATCAGATTTTATCAGTTTATCTTTTAATGTGTGGTCATATGGCTGACTGTGTTCATTCATTTTTTACACCATTCTTATATAAAACTTCTTTATGATATCTGCAGATTCTCCAGAACTATGAAACTATACTATTGAAGAAACAATTTTTAGAGGATAAGAGCAAGTTAAAGAGCATTCTTGCTGGTCTGGTCCGCTGCTTGTCACTGTTGCCATGCATAGAGAGAGGTCACTCACCAGATAAAAATGTATATATAGTGAATTAATGTTATTGCTTCTTATTAAAAAAAACCTGGTAAAATTATTACTCCGTAATCCGTATAATACTAATTTCTAAGTTTTATTTGTATGGTGAAGGAGATTATTGAATTGGCTGTTACTTGAATTTTAATGTTATGTGAAAGGAAATTTAAAGCAATCTGGTATATGGCCTGAGCAGTTACGGATCTCTCATTACACTTGCATTACTTATACATGACATTTTTAGCAATGCTGCATAAGTCATCCCAAGCAATGCTGCATAAGTCATCCCAATAGTCATTTAAGTTACTTTTATAGAGATGACTGTTCTAGTAGAATATTTTTGTGTATTTTTGTCGACACAATCTAATTACCTTTTGGAGAATTCTATTGTTTCTTCTTCATCGTTTGTGGGATCTCATCATGTGTTCTTTTGTTGTTTTTTCAAGCATATGTATCTAATGAACACATCCTGTATAGAGGTGTGTCGATATATATTTGTTTGTACTTTGTAGTTTCTTTGAATTGAAACTGGCTATCTTAAATGCCTTGCGGTTTTCTTTTCAATATTTTCATTCTATTTTCTGCTCATCAGGTCGGTTGTTGTGTCTTCCTCAGTTTTTTAAATAGAATACCTATTCAAGTAATCCTTTTTACAGAATGTACCAGCGCCTGATATTCTTCATGCTTTTGAGCCTGAAGTTGCTAGAGAACCTATTGGTGAGTCGCAGAAACTTTCTGTGCTTACGTTGCTCTCTGCCTTAAATTTTTGCATGCTGCAGTTGTTTCATAATGGATAATACCTTTAATTGGAAATTTGACCAATGAAATATATTTTATTCCTATATTCATCTGTATATTTTGTCCCAATTGATAATATTTTGGTCCATTCCATAAAATATTTCCCATTCTAATTTTCGTCAAAGTCTCAATGTTTGCAGGTCTCGTGGATATTTCCAGGCCATTGAAGGATATTTTGACCATTCTAGTTGGTTGTTTTCATGACTTCATGCCATTGGTGCATGGACCGTCCCAACTAGATCTGCAATCTTACGATTGTATGCAATTTATACTTCAAAGTATTGATATCATAGCCAGATTTTTGGTTGAAGGTATTTCTGGAAGTGAACTTAATCCAAAAGTTATTCCAACTAGTGAGAAGCGTAGTATGGCTGCATACAGTCAAATAATATCACCAATGACATTGAAGAAACTATGGGATGCTTATCCTCTCAATCTAGTTCATCATCTCTCAGGAAAGGTATATTGACCTTAATGTCTTAAGAAATGTAATTGTGTAGCTTCTCATTTTCTTTTGGTCTCGAAAGTGGTTTCCTGAACCTGAGTTTTAGTTTAACATGAGGGACCAAGTAGTGCGGAAACTGCACCATGATGTTGCCTTTCATTGTCTCTCCGCTCTCGAGTTATATTGTATATATAGGGGTTGATTTCCACATCCACTTTGTATTAAAAAATTTCATGTTTACTCAACCTCTGTGTTTCTTGTCTTAGTTGTTAACAATCACCATAGAATGCTCTTTTTTTCCTTCTTCTCTGAAAGGATATAAATCTCTAATGTTGATTTTCTTGGTGCCTTGCAGGATGATGGTCAAATATTCATGATAAATACCATAATTACCAAAATATTTTTGCAGTTGAGGAACTGGGTCTATTTTCCCTCAGTTTTATTGGATAAGATTTTGGAATTCATTGAAAGTTCATTGGCGTCAAAGGTTTGCTTATTTACTTCTTCTATATTATATGGTCCTTGCTTTAAGTTGATATTTGAGATTTTAAACTGGTACTTGGTGTGGGAGCCAAATTACTAAACAGAGTCTAGTTGGTAATATGTTGAAATGCCTTTGTTTCTTTCTTTATGTTGTCTTTTTGAAGGTTCTTCTTTGTTTCTCTTAACTTGAAAAAGTGTTTTTAGTCATTTATATGTTCTACTTGGTGATTTCCTGTTTTTTTTTATCATCTATTATTCTGTATTATTTGCTACATAATATGCTGATTATTGCAGATACTACCAGGTAAAGTGTATCATGAGAAACACTTGCTTCCACTTATACCATACATCCCAAAAATTGTAATGCAAATTTCTGGTTGCTGGAGGTCTCGTATACTGCAGGTCTGTTATTAGTTCATGCATCCCTTTAGCTGCTACTTGACTGTTCGTTGTTATTCTTGATTTTATTCTTCAAATATTTCTTTACGGTGGTCAATCTTTAACCTCTATTCATTGTTTTAGGTTTTTAGTTCGGTCTTCAAGAACTCTAATCCAGAGTCTTCTATGAAATTGGCTTGCATTCTTGCTATTGAAGAAATACTAGCCTCCGTAAGATATCAAACTTCATCTAGGATTGATTCCTTTATTTTAATATATTCTTTTAATTTCAAGAATGTGCTTGCGTATAAACTCAGATTCTTCAAGTGAGGTTTTGCAGACATTACGTCCAATTTTGAAGATTAGACTTCATAACGACTTTATGTATCTAGTTTTGATTCCTGTGCAAATATAATTACAGTGATGGCCAAAGCTCCTACACAAAGTAATTCTAGGACATATGCATAATATTAAAGTCAGAGCATAAGTAGCTCAAAAACCTGATGTTAAACTGCTATTAAAAATGCAAATTATTAGCTGCAATTCTGCATATTAATCCAGATCAGAGAGTATGCGTGTGAAAATGTAAAATTAGGTGGAATCACTCTGCACAATTAAATATGGGCATTGCCTTCTGTGATGATGTTAATTTATTTATGTCCTTGACACATGAATAATATTTAACTTGTTTCTTTTTCAAAAAAATATTTAACTTGTCTCCATGGTTATCTGCATTGACTGTAAAAATTAAATTCTTCTATTCAATTTCCTCGTCTCTGGTATGAGTGGTATCTTCATGCATAGGTGTTGTATCATGAACTGAAAGTCAAATATCATTTAGGTATAAGGCAGCAGAAATTGTTAACTTTTTGGCTCTTACAAACTGTGTTCTTGGCTTGAACTGATGTTGTAAGAAAATAAGTAATAAGGCATTGTTGATGGATTCAATTTCTATATTGCATTTTTTGGCATCTGCTATGGTTGGAGATGCCATTGCAATTACAATCTTTGCCCTAGTCTAACTTGTGTTGAGAATAGTTATGTTTTTAATTTATTTAGGGTAACCACAGTGGTGTATGAACTTTTATAGGTTGAATTTGGTGACCAGAATCTTGACACCTCCAGAAATAGTAATTAGTGTTTACAGAGTATCTGCTAAATGCTAATTAGACCTAATATGATTCTTATGCAGTATCTTTTGCTATAATTATCTTGTTTAAGTTCAGATAAAGCTGGATTTTTGAACTAAAAAACAACTTTTACTTCTTAAAATATTAATTTAATGGATATTTCTGGCTCTTTGGGTTGGAGCAGTGTGGTCCTAATGCTGTATTTTCCTCAATGTTGTCTCATAAAAACATCTGGCCTCATTTTTTATGTACAACAGGAAAAGAGTTCGCGTTACCTTGATGTAAATGATCCTACTTTGTTGGACCATCAGATTGCTTGGATACAAGATCTTCCTTCATTGCTGATATTTTTGGATAACAAAAATCCATTGTGCACTAAGGTAATTTCCTGGCATCCGTACTGGTTTAAAAGTCGTTCTGAGTACTCCTACAAGAAAGCTTTACGTTGCTTTGACAGAATCCTTTATGCATAATTGTGTTTATTTTTTATCTTTATTTTTTGCTTAATTATTCTTCCTGCAGGCTGTGTTGCGTCTTCTACTTTGTGTAGGACAAACTACTCCAGCCAACTCTCCATTCTCTAAGGAATTTGATAATATTCAATATAGTTTTAGAGATTTCTTCAGCAGACGAATGGACAATTGTATGTGATTCTGATGGTTCTTTCATTCTTATTTCCTTACATTTGAAATGAATTTAATGTAATTGATTGTTTTACAGCTATATGCTATGGTCCCTTCATAAGGCTTGCAGCAGATATTCAGGAGCTTTCCATTTGCTGCCTTTATTATTTTTCCTTCATTGACTCACTGCTTCTGCAATCAATAGTTTCATGTTGCTTATGTAAGTTTGTAGAACTCAGCTAACCTTTATTGTCACTGTTGTACTTGTGCTCTTATGATATCCTCTATTGTTACTATATTGTAATTAAGTGCTGCTTTTAATTTTTCACTTTTTCTGTAGCTATTCACCTTTGTAATATCTCTTTTTTGAATGACCGAAAGAAACTTCTGTTATCTGATGACACATTTATAAGTCTGTGTTTGTTTTGGGATTTAATGGTATTTTTTTTTATCTAGTTGACAAAATCTTGAGGAATTTGGAAATCTTGTGAGTAGCGTGTGTTTGTTTTTGGATTTTGAGTGGGTTGAGATTTAACTTCACGTCAAATCAATGTGAAAAATATAGTATTATTATTATATTGTTGGATACCATTGTGATATTTGTATTATTGAATAATGATTATGTTTTATAGGATAACAGATACATATTATAGGATTAGATGTATCATGAATGGGACTTCGATGATCGGATTTTGGAAACCCAAATATGGATCTAATAAGTTTTCTAAACCCAGTTCCCAAAACCGCAAACCAAATGTAGCCTTAAATGGAAGAACGTGTTCTTGGGATATCTTTTGATTGGTTTCTCGCCAGACTATTTCACATTTGTGCTTGTAAGAGCGAGTTTCATGCTTTTGCTGGTTATCAGAAGTAAGACACTGGATTGAGATAAATATCGACTAAAATATAAACAAGAAATGATTTATTGTGTCAGAAGTATTAATATTATGGAATTGAAACAATTTGTGACTTTTGCTTTGTCACTCTATCACAGGTGATGAACTACAGCCATTTTTGGTTTTCCGTATGTTAGAAATTCTGCAATGTGCCTTTAGAGCTGGACGTATCAAAGTTGCAGATTATACATGTTTTCATGTCACATTACTCTCAAGATTCCTAGTTTATCCAGGTAAATTACATTGCCTCTCATTTCTAGTTGTAATACTCATTTTTAACCAGGTGGGCTAGCTCACCTGGCCACTGGGCTCCTCACAAAAGTGAGTGACCCAGGTTAGATTCCCATTGGGAACGAATAGGTGGGGAGTTATAAGGAGGCTTGGAGAAAAGGAAAGTAAGGGTGCTTGGTGAGCTAACTACTAACTATACTAACAACTAACATTTACCTTTCAAATTAAAAAAAAAAAAGCCATTTTGCCGAAAAAGTTTGGTACTCGTATTCTTTTTATGCTTTGTGAATTCATATATCCATATGTTATCAATCTGACAATCTTTTTTCTAATCTGATAGAATGCTCCGTAATTTTTCCTTTTTTCTATAATTAAATTGTGCAAACTCTTCTTAAGAGCACATTTGGATGTGAAATAGTTTTTTTTTTGAAATGGAACTGAGCTTGTTGGATATGTTTCTTTTTGAAAAAAAAAATATATATTATTCTATTTTAATGAAATTATTGTAAATTTATTCTTACATTTGTTATGTTGCATGGCTTTGCAGGAAAAGTATGTCCTGCTGTCAATTATGATGGGAGGTCAAATGATGAGACCTTTAAACATGTTACGAGCATTGTGTGTACATGTTTGTCACAAATTGGTGATGATACTCTTGTTATGGATATGATGGAGAGGATAATTGTTGAGCACAATGTATGTTCTTTTCATCCTGTCTCTTTGGTTGGCTACTTGTCCCTCGCACAGAAAGACGATTTCAGATTTCTCTGCATGTCGATGCATATCACTTGAACTGAGTTTTAAAGCTAATAAATAATTATCTTTGATTGTAATTTCCAGTGTGGAGACATACCAGTGGACAATAAGTGTGCTTTTCTTAGATTGCTCATCACAGTGGACTCAAAGCCTTCAAGACTTTCGGATCAAAGTTTAGTCAACATGAGCCATGCTCTTCTGCAATACATGATCAGAATTGTAACTATCAGTACTTCTAATTTTTTCTTATGAAGTTTATATGTCATTTGTCTCAACTCATATTGTAGGTTTATAATCACCCTTGTCTGAATCTATGTATCTGTTATTTTGATGCAGAGTATAGATGAAGGTGATAAAGGGTCAATGTCTGTCATCAATGTAAAAAGAAGGCGATATTACTTATTGCCTTTTTTTTATCTGATTCATGGGAACAAAAGGTTATTAAATCTGGTTTTAAATGTGATGGGATCTGAGGTTAGTCCATCACATTTGCCCCATCATATTCATACTTCAGTTGATTGTACTACCGCAATATGTGCCATCGCCTCTGTACTCCTTCACATGTGTAATGAATCCAAGATCCAACAGACTATGTTGGCATGCAAGATTGAGATGGAGACCATCTTACGGAACATTTCCAATTTTCTGGTACACATGTTACTTCCATGTCTCATTGAATTTTAATCATACTGAAAATAGTCATTTATATCTGAATTTTACTCATAATAAGCTATATTTTGTATTCTGTTTTTTAAACATTTTGGGATAACTTTTATATTCTTGATATTGAGTTCCAGTAATTGAAATAAACATGTCTTGTTCTCCTTGCATTATTTTTTAGTCTCCCTTTTCAACTATCATAGTTGCAGGAACATTAAAAAAATTGGGCTTCAACTCCCTTATTTTCTTACCACAAATCATTGTTGCCTTTTATTTTACTATTATTTCAAACCACGGTTAGCGCCGGTTTCACGAAATAAGGAAAACCCTTTAAAATTTTAAATGTAAATGTGGGCAGGGTATTATGGGCAGCAGAAAGGTTAATTGTGGCAAGGGTATATCTAAATTGCTCCAAATCTTGTTTGCTGATATCAATTCTCTCTTTTTGTTCGATAACTCAGTGAATAAGGAAAGTTTGGGAAACATTGATAGATTAGAATATGTATTCTTTTTGAAATTATGAAACTTTGTCATATTTCTAGTTTAGAATGCAATTTATGTGATATGGCTTTGTACTTGTTTCAGTCTTCTGAAGGGTTAAAGTTGACCTTGGAGCAAAGGCACAAAATTCAGAGGTCATATGATCAATTGAGAGCAATCACCAATAATGAAGTTTTGTGACAAGTGTCAAGAGTCAGTATCCTTCCTAACCCATTCTTTTGATTGGTATATTAAATAAATTGGAATCCCGATTCCTTGAGGAATGAGTATTCATTATTTTAAGGAATGGGGGATTAATCCCACCCCCATGGTATTAGCAATTCCATTCCTTAAAGAAAAGAAAAAAATATCACTCTGCTTTCCATAACTTTATTCATTCCCATACAATACCAATCATAAGAATTATCATTCCATATCCATTCCTTTCTCATCTCTATTTCATTATGTGTTCATTCCATTCCCAAATAATTTCATTCAATCATACCAATTATATAATTTTTATCATGGGTTTGACCGACAATTTAATATTGTATGGATGGTGAAATTTGTGGATGTCTTCCCTGGTTTAAGCTGTGTTTGGCAATCAATAATTTTCATTACAGTTCATTTGAGCTACATGCATGTGGTGTATGATAGTTATATGCTGGAGACTCTTGAAGTTTCCTATACTTGTTTATGGCATATAAATTTTCGAAGTTGAGTTGATCATGTGTCGTGACCACTGATTTTCTGGTTGGATTATGAAATTTGAATTGAATGAATTTAGATCCACTAGTATTTTACCATTTCAAATTCATATCAAATTAAACGACCATCAATTAATTTTGACAATATTGATTTCAAAGTCATCCTCAAGTCCATCCATTCATCTTCCTTCGTACATACTTTTGTGCTTATTGTTCTTGACAAATTTCTTGTCCTAACAGATGAGGATCATTGCATCTACAAATCTCAGAGAACTCAATAGCAAACGAATCAGATTTGCTCGTCCGGAATTTGTGCATTCAGTGAAGCGAAACACCTGGGAATTGGGTGATTTCCAGATCCATTGGCAGATATTGCCCCTTTTAACAGACAGCTTTGGGAGATTAATTGCAGACGACATGCCGCCTCTCTTTGTTTTCATCAATGTTCTTAAATAATCATGCGGGTCGACAATTGATTAATGAGTTACCTTTTCGATTTTGAAAAATAGGCTGAGATTATTAAACTTATATTTAGGTTTTAAAAATCACTCGTATACATCTTTTATACACACCACCTTTTGGTACACCATATTTTTCTAACTAGTACCTTTCACTTTATCTCTCTTCCTTTTTTTTCCCTAATTAATACATTTGTACTATTTTGTTTTATTCTTTATTGTTAATGGCCTATTATACACCTTAGATTCAATGTTTACCTTTGGGTATAATATTATTTTAAGAGTATAATTGTTAGTAGTAAGAATGGGTGAGTGCTACAAAAATTTCAAATAAGACTGGTTGCATTCAGCACACTGTGATATCCCAAAATTCTTACGTTTTCAGATGAAATCTTTAAGAGCACTTGGCTTAAATATTAGTAATAATAATAAAATAAAAAACTTATATATTACTCTTCCAAAAGTATTTACAATTTCTAATTTAATTTATTTCATAAAAATTCTCACATTCACATAAGTGAAAATTAAGCTAGAATAACTCCCTTTCAATGCATTTTCAGAATGTTACTCACCCTTGATACAAATGAATGAGAATGCTGCTCAGGATGGAGATAGTGAAAGCCTTAAATTATGGAAATTAATTTGTTCACGTTAAAATAATTAATCAAGTTTGACTTAGGACTTTAGATATTCAATATGAATATCGATGAGGTTGAAATAAACTGCAGGCTCTTAATAAAGGAGAAACTCACTTGATGGCGGATAAGGAGTGAACATTCATTTTTGTAAAATGTAATAGTTAATTAATGAAAAGCAATACCCGTTTAAGTGAGATGCTTAATAAATAGTGTAAATATAACGTGTTTCTATTACAACGAGACGATCTCTTAAGTTTGTTGTTGCTATAAATCTTATCTCATTGAATGAAAAAATTGTAAACGTTGACTAATTTGTGGTATGACTTTTACTAAATAATACTCTCTCCATTCCACACTCGTTGTCTGCGTTACTGTAGACACGAAGTTTAAGAAAAATTGTTTTTTGACTAATTTTATTGACTTTTTAGGGGTATTGTGATATTTTTAAGTAATAAATAAATTATAAAGTATGTTATGTGTATTAGGTGTGAGTGATATTTTCGAAATTAAATAAACTTTTGGGGTTGTTGATTGGTATGAAGTTTCATTTTTTGAAATAAGACAATTAGTTTGGAACGGATAAAAACAGAAAGTAAGACAACGAGTTTGGAACGGAGGGAGTACTTCTCTATGAACTATTTTAGGGTTGGTAAGTTAGTTGTTGCTATAAATCTTATCTCATTGAATGAAAAAATTGTAAACGTTGACTAGTATGACTTTGACTAAATAATACTCATTGAATGAAAAAATTGTAAACGTTGACTAGTATGACTTTGACTAAATAATACTCCATCCGTTCCACACTCATTGTCTGCATTACTATAGACACGGAGTTTAAGAAAAATTACTTTTTGACTAATTTTATTAATTTTTAGGGGGTATTGTGGTATTTTTACGTAATAAATAAATTATAAAGTGTGTTATGTGTGTTAGGTGTGAATGGTATTTTCGAAATTAAAATAAACTTTTGGGGTTGTTGATTGGTATGAAGTTTCATTTTTCGAAATAAGACAATTAGTTTGGGGCGAATAAAAACAGAAAGTAAGACAACGAATTTGGGACGGAGAGAGTACTACTCTATGAACTATTTTAGGGCTGGTAAGTTAGTTGTTGCTATAAATCTTATCTCATTGAATGAAAAAAATGTAAACGTTTGACTAATTTGTAGTATGACTTTGACTAAGTAATACTCCTTCCGTTCCACACTCGTTGTCTGCATTACTCTTGACACGGAGTTTAAGAAAAATTACTTTTTGACTATCTTTATTGACTTTTTAGGGGTATTGTGGTATTTTTAAGTAATAAATCAATTATAAAGTATGTTATGTGTGTTACGTGTGAGTGATATTTTCGAAATTAAGATAAACTTTTGGGGTTGTTGATTGGTATGCAACTTTCTTTTTTGAAATAAGACAATTAGTTTGGGATGGATAAAAACAGAAAGTAAGACAACGAGTTTGGGACGGAGGGAGTCTCTATGAACTATTTTAGGGCTGGTAAGTTAGTTGATGCTATAAATCTTATCTTATTGAATGAAAAAAATTATAAACGTTGACTAATTTATGGTATGACTTTGACTAAGTAATACTCCCTCCGTCCCATACTCGTTGTTTGCGTTACTGTAGACATAGAGTTTAAGAAAAGTTATTTTTTAACTAACTTTATTGACTTTTTAGAGGTATTGTGGTATTTTTAAGTAATAAATAAATTATAAAGTATATTATGTGTGTTAGGTGTGAGTGGTATTTTCGAAATTAAGCTAAACTTTTGGGGTTGTTGATTGGTGTGAAGTTTTCTTTTTTGAAATAAGACAATTAGTTTGGGACGGATAAAAATAGAAAGTAAGACAACGAATTTGGAATGGAGGGAGTATGATGCGCGTTTTCTTTGCACGCAAAATTAATCCCCAAGTATTAAGGATATCAATTACAGCTTAGCAAGCGACCAGGTTAATATCGAACCCAAGGGACGGCGTATTATCAATTTAATTATTATCTAAATTAATTAAGATGATTATGACAATATAGTTGAGGTTTAGAGTTATTGAACTAATAAACAAGTAATTAAAATAACAAATAAAATAAAGTACCACTCGAAGAATACGAAAGTGGATCAAGTAGGAGAATAGGTAGCTCTAGGATAATCCAGTTTTACTCATTAACTTCCCTTCCATGTGTCAATGTCCGACTCTGCCTTGTGGAATATGGACGCAACACTAAACCATGCATATCTACTCTATAGACATAAGTAAACATGCGTGTAACACGTGTGAATAACTTCGGAGCAAGAGATATAATTTCACCCCCCTTTCTAGGTACTATCAGTATCAATTATTTTCCCCTAGGATTGGTACTCTAACCCGATATGATCTCCCTTTATAGGTCCTATAAAATTATCCTCTTTATCCTACTTATTAACCCGAATTCAATTCAATTAATAAGTATTCATATATGATAGTTCTAATAAGATTTCGGAATCCCTTCACTTAGAATTATAACTTAAAACCCTGCTCAACAGTGAACGCACTCAACCAATAACCATGTTATGTATTCAGACTCTACACAACGATTATTGATGCACAAAACGACTATGAGTATGGATTAAAAAGGCACAATCTTATATAAAATAAACCACAAGTAGTGTTGTACGGAGTATACACATGGAAGTTCAATTAACTAGATAAAACCTTCACAACCCTAGTTCTACCAAAAAGGCTCTAGCCCATGGTGTTGTAGGAAACACACATGGGTGTTGGATAGATCTTACCCGGATGTCCGGAAAATACAAGATAAGTTAGGAAACGAATAAACCCTAGATGTGGCGTCATCGCGTCCTTCTCGCTCATGAATTCTCCTCTTTGTTCTCCCCTTGATTCCACAAATGAATCTTCAAAGTGATGGATGGATGGAGAAAAGGATGATGGTTGGGGGGTGATCCCCCCTTGTGGGGTGTTGTATGTTGTGGCCTCTCTTCTCCTCTCTTGTTGTTGTGTTGTGTTCCTCCTCTCCTTTTTGGGCTGTATAGATCTCCTTTTATACTTGTAATCACGTCTCCTAGGCTTGGAATGAGCTTTTCAAGTGATCACACGCGTTTAGGCCTCGAAAATACGGATTTGGTAAGTTCCCGAAGTGCGGTTCGACCTCCCAAACAGGTCGAACCAAACAGGGGAGGTCGAACCATGGTCGAACCACCCTTCTGGACGTCCCAGGTGCTTGGTTCGACCAGAAAAACAGGTCGAACCAGCATGTCATGGTCGAACCAGTTTTTCCGCCGTCTGGTTCGACCTGATGCTCAGGTCGAACCCACCTGTCGTGGTCGAATCGGTCGGAATCAGCTTGCGCAGTCTCACCGTTTCGCGTATAACTTTCACATCCGACCTCCGAATTGAGTGATTTTTATGCTCACGCGATACTATCTTCCTGAGATTTCTATCTTTATAAAGAAATTACAAAAACTCTAAGAATTGAATATGTAACAGGCTATGGAAAGTAGCACTGCAATTCTATTCGGCACAGCTCGCGCGGCGTCACCACTTTGCTCATAACTTCCTCGTTCGGACTTCAATGATGGTGTTCTTTAAGCCAAAAAGACCCTCTCTTCAGTGGCTTTCCAACCATATATTACACCAATAGTTTCGATCTCCACAACAATACAGAATAATTAAGAAAGTTGGATGTGCGTTTTCAGCATTCTTGCACAAATTGCACCTTTTCTCCAACTTTGCACTTTTTCATCCTTTTTCCACCTAAAACACAATAAAATACCTCAAGTGCACATAATTCTCACATATATCGAATATAAGACATTTGTGCTCATATAAGACTACAATATCAATCAAAAAGGTGTTAAATTGGATATTAAAACACGCTTATTTTCACTCTCATCAATCCCCAAACTTACTCGTTGCTCGTCCCGAGGCAACAAGATAAAGGTAAAGAGAAAGAGTAAGAAAATTAGCGGGGAAAAAAAAGACTATGACCAATACACATTCAAAATACAATTGTCCTCAACTTAGGTTATGCAACTCTCATTATATATAATAATCAATTCATAGCATACAAGTTAAGACAATCACCACCAATTCAAATGCTCCATCAACATGTTCTCACGGGAAGTATATATCACTCGCACTCAAGTGTAAAAGATGTACACTTATAGGTTAAGGTGTTTACGCTCAGATTCAATTCAAGTGCATGCGTAACCATAAGCTTGCCAAACGTCTCAAGCTCTTCACCACTAAAAATATGATTCGACAATGGGATCAAAAAGGACTTTTCTTTTGGATGTAATGTTGGCTATTTGGTAAGGGTAGGAAACATATGGATAAAGTGACTCAATTAGTAGAGAATTAAAACCGGAGATCTTATGTACTGCAGATTTTTATACTTCAAGGCTATCCAGCTTCATGCTCTTCTAATTTTCTTTTCTCTCATTTCCTTCAAGCTCAACATACTTTTTCTTTCGAGGTACCAGTTTCGGGTACTACCTCACGCATCCTCCATAGGGTACTAGATTTAAGCACTACCCTAGGGTTTTTGATTCCATGGAGTACTAGATTTAAGCACTACTCCATGCTTCTCCTTAGATGCATTATCATAATCCATCACTATTAATTTCAACACCAATTTCATTCCTTCCCAAATTGTTATCAAGCACCATTAACACACTTTGACAGCATTTAATTCTCCACTAAATATAGGAATTTAAGGCTCAAATAGGATATCAAAGTGGCTATCTTCGTAGGTTGCCAAAGAAATAAGGCTTTTAGGCTCAACGGGGCTAACTACGGATATATAATTATTTGGTAGGGAATTATTTGGCTAAGTGACTCATAAATTCAAGGATGGCCTAAAATCATCTCTCATTATCTAACACACATGTAGTTTCAAGTAAGACAAGAGGCAAGTTCTAGAATACATACACAAGAACGATACTCACTAGAAAAGAAATATCATGTGATTATATACATGATCAACGAGGCTCAAAATCTCACATGGGTTTTTAACAAGTAACAGGGCACTTTTCATGGTAGGTAATATCCCACAAGTACACATAGAACTTCATATCACAATATAACTCAGGTACACTTCCTTCATCAATTTCAAGAGCATATGAATTTCAAAGATAATTTTAACAATATAAGCTCACATGGATCACCACCATAAACTCAATCCTTCCACTCCATGAATTAAAAGCACATATAAAAATTAGAAAAAAGAAACGAGGGCACCTGATTTTTCTTCAACGTACGCACGAGCTCCTCGAGTCAAAACCTTAATGTAGAACTCGTCTTGCTACCTAGTTACCCTTTTCTATCATCAAAGCTCAAGCATACTCATCATCACAGGATTAATCAATAATAAAATAGGAGAACTATACGAAAGAATTAATTGACTATGTAATCGACTCCACACACTAGAAACACCACTGAACACTAGGCAAATTGCAAAAAATCGACACATCAAAACCGATTAAAGTTTCAACATACCGCAAAAAATCAACTCCCCTAGCAAACATTACAAAGAAAAGATTATACTCCTGGTGCTTCAATGAGGTAATAACATCACACCCCCCTCAAACTTAGTAAAAACGTAAGTTGAAACTAAGTTTGCAAAGATGTAATTGCCGAATAATAAGCACCTTAAATATAAAATTTTTTACTCACACGAAAGAAATAAAGCAATAAAATGGAAGGGCAAGCCCCCAACAGGCGCTCATGTTTAACGTCGTAGAGTCACGACGGTAGAGGACAGTCTTCTCGCATCCTCACCTTCAAATACTTTCTTTCCCTCTTCTTGTCTACACTCAACACCTCACCTTTCTTGGTCACAAGTATATGATCATTGAAATTTCCTTCCTCCCATGGCTGTCTAGACTCCTTCTTGTCAACCTTCCACTTAAATTCAGAATCACCTGTCTTAGAAAAATCAAGATTAAACAAGTTAGAAACCATATCAATGCTCTTGCACGATTGAGTCTCCATGGGCATCTTCATTGCATGATCAAGAGAGAAAACCATATCTTCATTATCCATTCGCAGTCTAAGCTTTCCTTCCTTAACATCTATCATAGCTCTAGCTGTGGCAAGGAACGGTCGTCCCAAAATAAGGGGAATGTCACCCTTATCATCTTCCATCTCAAGTACAAGAAAATCCACGGGAAAAACTAACTTATCCACTCTCACTAAAACATCTTCAATTAAACCCTTCGGACAAGTCATGGATCTATCCACCAATTGAAGAGCAATATTCGTGGGTTTAAGATCCCCCAAACCAAGCCTTTTAAATATGGACAAAGGCATCAAGTTAACGCTTGCCCCCAAATCACACAAGGCTTTATGTGCCGACCCTTTTCCAATGTCACAAAGAATAGTGAAGCTTCCCGGATCCTTTAACTTTGCAGGCAGCTTCCTTTGAAGGATCGAGCTGCAATTCTCTGATAGGTTCACCGTCTCCACTCCGTTCAAGCTTCTCTTCTTTGATATAATATTCTTGAGGAATCGGGCATAGTATGACATCTCTATGATTACTTCAGAGAAAGGAATGTTCAAGCTTACTTTGCTCATGACATCGTGAAACCTCTTGAACTTTTCTTCCAATCCCTTCTCGGCCAATCTCGAAGGAAACGGAGGAGGTATCTTGGTCTTTGATCTTCCCCATTCATCACGTTCAACCTCCTTCGCTTTATCCTTCTCGGCTCTCAATCTCTTTGCTCTTTTCCACTTTTTCTCAGCTATTATCTCTGTACTTTGCTCATTCCAAACTACTGGAGTAGCATCCATATCATAAGGATCATTAGGTGCAACAACAGACACGTTTTGGCGAGGTTCGACCTGGGTTCGACCTGTTTGAGAGGTCGAACCAGATACGTAATGGTCGAACCTATCTCCTGGAAGACTGCCCTCTTTCTGCTCTTGAGATTCGACTAGGTTTCGACCAGTGTTGGAGGTCGAACCAGGCACGTAGTGGTCGAACCGATCATCTGGAAGGCTGTTCTCACTTTGAAGTCGTGGTTCGACCTGGGTTCGACCTTCAGGACAGGTCGAACCACTTTCCCTCAGGTCAAACCGGCTTACTGTACTATTTCTGCCTCCCAGTTTGACCAAGGTTCGACCAGATGGTTTGGTCGAATCATGTCTATCGTGGTCGAACCGTTGTTGCGACAAAATAGGGTGCTCCGGACATTGAGGTTCGACGTGGGTTCGACCTTCAGAACAGGTCAAACCACCCTTGCTTTGGTCGAACCGATAATCTAGAAAAACAGAGTACTCCGCATGGTATGGTTCGACCTATAGGCCAGGTCGAACCAGAGGCTGGTTGGTCGAATCGCTGCCTGGATATGTCTGTTTTTGATTTCAGCCTCATCGGTCCTTCGTACTGTGTTTCAGACCTCAATGTGATGACATTATTCTCCAATATTTGTGTCAATTGATTCATATTCGCGGTCATCTGCCCTATCATCAAGGTAAGGTCCTTCAACTGCTTAGACAAATCTGCACGATCAACATTCATGGTATCCTCAAGATGATCAATCCTTGCATCATTCTCAGCCATGTATCGATGGAAGGTATCTTCAACACTCTTCACTTCTTGCTGCTGCCTACTAGGCCCCCTTTGTGTCAACTCTGTGATCTGCCTTTGCTGGGATTCTAATAGCTTGTTGATGTTCGCTAGACTAGAGATGATCTCATCATCCCTATTTGGCTTCACCACTCGATGTTCAACCTGCGCCACCTTGCCAAGTACATATGATCCTCTATCTCTCTCTGCAGGCCAGTCACGTGAATTCACAGAGATATCTTCAAACAACTTTTCCGCTTCAAGTGCTGTCTTTGATAACAGCGCTCCTCCTGATGATGCATCAATAAAAACACGCGACTCACAATCCAATCTATAGTAGAAGATGCTTATGTATTCAGCCTTAGAGATTCCATGCTGTGGACACCTCCTGAGCATGTCTTTAAACCTATCCCACGCCTCATCAAATTTCTCACCCTGATTCATAACAAATCGGGTGATCTCTTGCCTCATCCTTAAGATCCTTGAGGGTGGCATATATCTCTCCAAGAACTTCTGCTGCAGTTGGTCCCATGTAGTGCAATCTACTGGATCAAGGGTCTCATACCAAGCTTCCGCCTTATTAATTAAAGAGAACTTGAATAAGACGATCCGCCTAGCATTATCATTCGCTCCACTGCCCTTTTGAGTGTTTGCATAACTAAGAAATTTTTGGAGATGCTGATATGGGTCTTCAAAACAACCTCCAGAAAAGGGATTCTTCTCTACCATGTTAATAAGAGCGGGATTTATCTCAAAATCATCATCTTCCCCCCTTGCTCCTATCAACCCCATGTTGACATTCCCAAAGTTCGTGAAAATTTCACGTATGGCAACATTATCCGGATTCTGCCTTGCTCCGGTCATGTTTAGATCAATGTGTTATTCCTTTTTTTCCTTCCTCTCCTTTTACAAGCGCACAAGCAACTCGGAAAAATTCAAGGTTAGATAGAAATAAATAATCACAAATAAAAGAAAAAGAAGAAAAAAAATCTTAATCAACTAGAAATAATAAAATCAATAATAGCCGTCCCCGGCAATGGCGCCAAGAACTTGATGCGCGTTTTCTTTGCACGCAAAATTAATCCCCAAGTATTAAGGATATCAATTGCAGCTTAGCAAGCGACCAAGTGAATATCGAACCCAAGGGACGGCGTATTATCAATTTAATTATTATCTAAATTAATTAAGACGATTATGACAATATAGTTGAGGTTTAGAATTATTGAACTAATAAAAAAGTAATTAAAATAACAAATAAAATAAAGTACCACTCGAAGAATATAAAAGTGGATCAAGTAGGAGAATAGGTAGCTCTAGGATAATCCAGTTTTACTCATTAACTTCCCTTCCATGTGTCAATGTCCGACTCTGCCTTATGAAATATGGACGCATCACTAAACCATGCATATCTACTCTATAGACACAAGTAAACATGCGTGTAACACGTGTGAATAACCTCGGAGCAAGAGATATAATTTCACCCCCTTTCTAGGTACTATCAGTATAAATTATTTTCCCCTAGGATTGGTACTCTAACCCGATATGATCTCCCTTTATAGGTACTATAAAATTATCCTCTTTATCCTACTTATTAACCCGAATTCAATTCAATTAATAAGTATTCATATATGATAGTTCTAATAAGACTTCGGAATCCCTTCACTTAGAATTATAACTTAAAACCCTGCTCAACAGTGAACGCACTCAACCAATAACCATGTTATGTATTCAGACTCTACACAACGATTATTGATGCACAAAACGACTATGAGTATGGATTAAAAAGGCACAATCTTATATAAAATAAACCACAAGTAGTGTTGTACGGAGTATACACATGAAAGTTTAATTAACTAGATAAAACCTTCACAACCCTAGTTCTACCAAAAAGGCTCTAGCCCATGGTGTTGTAGAAAACACACATGGGTGTTGGATAGATCTTACCCGGATGTCCGAAAAATACAAGATAAATTAGAAAACGAATAAACCCTAGATGTGGTGTCATCGCGTCCTTCTCGCTCTTGAATTCTCCTCTTGGTTCTCCCCTTGATTCCACAAATGAATCTTCAAAGTGATGGATGGATGGAGAAAAGGATGATGGTTGGGGGGTGATCCCCCTTGTGGGGTGTTGTATGTTGTGGCATCTCTTCTCCTCTCTTCTTGTTGTGTTGTGTTCCTCCTCTCCTTTTTGGGGCTGTATAGACCTCCTTTTATACTTGTAATCACGTCTCCTAGGCTTGGAATGGGCTTTTCAAGTGATCACACGCATTTAGGCCTCGAAAATACGGATTTGGTAAGTTCCCGAAGCGCGGTTCGACTGATTAGCTATAATATAGTTGGGCATGACCTATTAAAGAATTTATCGAACCACAGGGAGGAAGGTACTAGGGTCTAAGCGATCTCGTGTTTGTCATAGTATTATAGAGATGAACGAGAAGGGGAGATAATCAAGAAATAACAATAAAATAAAAGGATAGATGAATGGAAGATGGATGAATGAGCCAAGTAGATAGAGATGAGATTAACAATACTTAAAGCATGGAAAATTTAGGTATCATGCAATGAATTCATATGTGTCATGGGAAAAAGGCTAAGGGCCAACACTAAGATCACCTAAACTCCCTCTCGGAATGAATAGGATATGGAATGACATTCATTGGATTGGTTCTCACTCAAACAATTCCAACTAGGTACTAAGCTTGAAATGAGAGTCCCTTCACATAATCTATTGACTTCTCAATCTAATAAATGATATGTTCTATCAAAGGGTTCTAAACTATGAAGGACTTCTCAATCTCTTCACAATCTATAATGCACATGAAGTGTTTGATGAAATGATTCACTTAATTATCCTAAATATGAAATTGACTTCTCAATCTAATCACATGCTTAAAACAATTAAACACACAAATCATCATAAACCTCAAGATCTAAAGCATCAATGATAGAAAATCAATTAACCCAATCAACATAATCATTCAATTGCAAAATACCAAAATTATCCAACACAATTCATATTGCTAATCTCACAAGGGAGATTAGCCTCTCATATCCATAAGAAAATTAACATAGACATTAAATTCCTTACAAAACATGATAAACAATAGGTTTCAATACAAAGTGTAGATGAAAACTCCCTTGGATGTCTCCAATGGTGATCTTCTTCTCCCCCTTGCAATTCACCTCTCTTCCTTGCTTCTCTACTACTTGGATGGAGGATGTGATGGTTGGATCAAGGTAGATCCAAAAGATGAAGAATGGATGAAGGTGAAGGTGAAGAATGGAGGAAATGGTGTGTGAGGTGTGTGTAGAAGGGATGGAAATCGGATCTTTTCTATAAAATCTAAATGGAGAGGTATTTATACCCTTATGGGTCTTCTAGAAGGATTCTGATTTTTTTCTAATCCCAGACACGACACGAGTCGTGTGATGCAACACGGCCATAAGGTACCCGTGTTGCGTGAACTGATGCTCCTGCACGGCCTCTCCTTACAGGCTCGTATTGGCTACACGGGTCGTGTGCTGCAACACGAGTCGAGCTCCGCAACACGGCCAAGTGGTGGTCGTGTTGGATGAATAGATGTCGCCGCACGGCCATTCTGGACAGGCCCGTGTTAGCTACACGAGTTGCGTACTGCGACACGGCTCGTGCCACCGACACGGCCAGTCGTGTTGCTACTGCCCTGATTCCTTCACTGTTTTGGCTCGTTCTCCCTCGTTTCAACTCCGAATTGAGATTCGCTTTTTCCTACGTCTCCCTCGTTTTAAGCTCATTCACACACATTTCCATAAAAACACAAAATATAACCAAATAACATACAAATACGGATAAAAATATACGAAAACTCACATAAAAAGATACTAAAATCTAGGTGAAAATATCACTCATCATCGACCTCCCAAACAGGTCGAACCAAACAGGGGAGGTCGAACCATGGTCGAACTACCCTTCTGGACATCCCAGGAGCTTGGTTCAACCAGAAAAATAGGTCGAACCAGCATGTCGTGGTAGAACCAGTTTTTCCACCGTCTGGTTCGATCTTGGTTCGACCTGATGCTCAGGTCGAACCCACTTGTCGTGGTCGAACCGGTTGGAATCAGCTTGCGCAGTCTCACCGTTTCGTGTATAACTTTCACATCCGACCTCCGAATTGAGTGATTTTTGTGCTCACGCGATACTTTCTTCTTGAGCTTTCTATCCTTATAAAGAAATCACAAAAACTCCAAGAATTGTATATGTAAAAGGCCATGGAAAGTAGCACTGCAATTCTGTTCGGCACAGCTCGTGCGGCGTCACCACTTTGCTCATAACTTCCTCGTTCAGACTTCAATGATGGTGTTATTTACGCCAAAACGACCCTCTCTTCAGTAGCTTTCCAACCATATATCACACCAACAGTTTTGATCTCCAAAACAATACAGAATAATTAAGAAAGTTGGATGTGCGTTTTCAGCATTCTTGCACAAATTGCACCTTTTCTCCAACTTTGCACTTTTTCATCCTTTTTCCACCTAAAACACAATAAAACACCTCAAGTGCACATAATTCTCACATATATCGAATATAAGACATTTGTGCTCATATAAGACTACAATAACAATCAAAAAGGTGTTAAATTGGATATTAAAACACGATTATTTTCACTCTCATCAGAATACTATGAACTATTTTAGGGCTGGTAAGTTAGTTGTTGCTATAAATCTTATCTCATTGAATGAAAAAATTGTAAACGTTGACTAATTTGTGGTATGACTTTGACTAAGTAATACTCCCTCCGTTCCACACTCGTTGTATGCGTTACTGTAGACACGGAGTTTTAGAAAAGTTACTTTTTGATTAAATTTATTGACTTTTTAGGGGTATTGTGGTATTTTTAAGTAATAAATAAATTATAAAGTATATTATGTGTATTAGGTGTGAGTGCCATTTTCGAAATTAAGATAAACTTGTAGGGTTGTTGATTGATGTGAAGTTTCCTTTTTTGGAATAAGTTTGGGACAGATAAAAATAGAAAGTAAGACAACAAGTTTGGGGCGGAGAGAGTACTACTCTATGAACTATTTTAGGGCTGGTAAGTTAGTTGTTGATATAAATCTTATCTCATCAAATAAAAAAATTGTGAGTGTTGACTAATTTGTGGTATGACTTTGACTAAGTAATACTTCCTCCATCCCACGGCAATGATTGTTTTTTTCTTTTTGACGCATGTGTAACAACAAATTTATGTATTTATGATAAAATAAATACAAGAGAATTACAATAATAATTCAGATGGATTAAACTTGAGAATTTAAGAAACAATCTCTAGCTATCATCTGATTCTTCTCTCGAACCAATTTAGACTTTGACTTTGAATTTTTGCATTGACCGCGCTAATCGCGTTGACTGCGCTGACTGTGTGTGTTGAGTTGGATCTTCAGTTGAAGCTTGTGCGAACTCGAATTTGAGACTTTATAACATTAATCCAGAGGCGTCGAGCCTTTGTTTGGATTAAACGTACTGGATATGAAAAACACTCAATCTGGGTGGCTTAGCACCTTAATCCCGGGTCGTGTGCTGTTCTTGGCTCGAAGAACACCAGAACTTAGTGTATGAAGAATGCTTGATTTAGGGGGCTTAGCACCTTAATCCCAAATTGTATATCTTTCTTGACATAAAGATACTTGAAGATCTTGAGGAACGTTACTCGTGTTTCAATCTCTTCAGAGCGTTAGCGTCTTCAGGACTTTTTAGTGTGTTTGGAATGAATGGAGGAGGACTCTTTATATAGGTGAAGGATGAGCATGCCCCATAAATAACTCGCAATCTGATTGGTCAGTGGCATATTTAACCTGATTTTGCGGGCTTGGGCCTTTCCATATATAACACATTTTGATTTGTCATTGCTAAATTTGCCCTGATTCTGGAACCTTTCAGGCTTTATTTGACATGGGAGACAAACTTTATTTAATTTAAACCCCTTTTAATTTGTTGGGTTTTAAATTAATTATCAATTATTTATTAATCTATTTTAGAAATTAATTTATTAAATCTCCAAAATAATGATTAAAATTGATATTTAATCAATAAAATCCACGTGTCGCCATCTGAGTGGACTGTAAATTTTAATTGTTTATAAATGCCCCCTTGCGATTTGTTCACGGACAGTATTTCTTAATGTAAAGGAATTGCAAAAGCTCTCATTTCTTGTAAATTTTTTTTGAAACTTTGAATTTACACAACATTTGGTCTTGAAGAATAACATATAAAATTTATTTGATCCAGGATGACAAATAATTTTATTTCTTTTGGCCCAATTCTTCACTCTTGATGCCATCTTTTTCTGTTTACAAATCCCAACGGAACATAAATATGGCACATGTGTGTTTCTTGTTCACCAAGATAAAAAAAAACGTGGAACAAATTTATTTCTTATCCACCAAGATAAGAGAATATTGAACATATTTATCTCCTGTCATCTTACTCAAAATTATCAAATTTATTTGTAGTAAAGAATCTCTTAAACTTTTGTAGAAATTGCACCCCTTACAAATAATTTCCATATTTATTGCAGGGCTCACAAGTATATAATAGCCTCTCATTATGCTTATTTTTCATCAACCTTGTCATTCTTCCTCTTTAAAGGAAATTGATGGCGAGCCTTGTCCCTCGGTTGTCCCTTACTGGTTGTTCCGATACGATTGTCCCTTACCGGTTTTCCGGATATGGTTGTCCCTTTTAACGGTTATCCAGATACGGTTGTCCCTTCTAACGTTGTCCTGATACAGTTGTCCCTTTTAAAGGGTTGTCCTGATACGGTGGTTGAACCGTAAGCTCGTGTCCTTAATGATCTTGAGATGGCTTCTGGTCAACAGGAGACCACTCGTGGTGATTTGGTGGTGGATCCGCCCGCCGTGATGGTGGTCGTGAGTATTGGGGTAAAGAGCCGGTTGTGATAGTGTATTTCTGGCAACAACGCACGATTCTTGCTCGAGAGATCGGCAGCTGTCGGGCACGGACGCGGGCGTGATCGCTGATGGCGGCAAGCTCAGTTGGTATTGCGTGGTGTCGCTGCGGAGAAACACCAACGTGGTCGCAGTTTTCCAGCAGCAGCGCGCGCAGCGGCACGGCGGTCGAGGAACTGGCAGCTGATGTCATGTTTTCAGCTCGATTATCGGCGGCCCATGAGTCAAAACTGGTGATGATGGGTTCTGAGGGTAGGATGTTTTCGGTGGCATGGTGTTCAGCGGCAGCATGGCGTTCGGCTGCACTGGATCTGTGGTGAAGAACAGGATCTGAGAAGACTAGGTGATTGAAGCTTTGAACTGCTACAACTGTAGTATTTCGCTGGGGCCGAAGAGGCTGGTCGAGGTGATAGATAAGCAGCGGCGAGCGGCGTTCTGGCTGTGTGGGTGATTTCGTCGCGACAGATCTGGTGAGGGGTACGATCAGGTGGTGGATTTGATCGTGTTTCATGACCTTTTTCTATTTTTTTGTGGGAGGAGGGCGCGTGACCGGTGTCTGATTCTGGTGGATCGCGGAACACGGGAGGCAGCGCAGAACCTAGTGGCAGCAGATTTCGACGGCGAACAAATTTTGCAGGACTCTCCGGGGAGCTGGTAACTGGTGACAAAAGTGAGCGGCTCTAGACGCCAATTGGCGATGAGGGGACACGAGCAGGACCACCACTCTATTTTCTTGGCTTGGAAGCAGCTCCCAATTCCTTCTTTGAATGGGTTTGAAGAGAGATAAAACTTAAGCAAAAATTTAAAATAACCACGATTCCTTAAGTTCAATTTTTTCTAGCCACCTACATAAAATGAAAATTTTCTAGCCACTTTACACTATTCCTTCCTAAAATACCCTTTCTCCTTTTAAACCAATAATTCCTTTTATTTATTCTATCCGACTAATATTATTTTATACTTCCTCCGTCCTATTTTCATCTTCATATTTACTGTATACACGCAAATTAAGAAAAGTTGCTTTTTGAGTAACTTTTGGGGGTAGTTTGGTGTTTTTGGGTAATAAATAAATGATAAAGTATGTTATGTGTGTTAAAAAGGTGATGGTAATTTTGAAATTAAAATATGTTAGAGGAATATTAGTTATGTACCTTTTCTTTTTATGGAAGTGTGAAGTTGAAATTAGGACGGACCAAAACGGAAAGTGTGAAGTTGAAGTTGGGACGGAGGGAGTAATTTTTAATACCCTTTTATTTTCATCACAATTTTTAATCATTAAAATAGACAGAGTCCATTACGACCATATCAGGCCCAACATGCTTCCGTACATTAATTAAACAATATTAATTTCATAACTAACCAACTTAAAACAGTAACAGTACCTTTTTTGACCATTAATCCTTCGGGTATCCGGGAGGTTTTACAGCTGCTTCTCATAGCCAACCACGCGCCGCGCAGTGTAATGGATCAATCTTGTTCCTTCAGCGGACCTCAGCACAATCTTGGTTCGTTTCCTATACCGGGATGCTGCTACTGTTTCTTGTTAGAAAGTATGGAAATTAAGGTTGTAGAAGAAATGGAAGGTTACATATGGGCAGTACCCCAAGATTATTTATTTGTGGAATGAAAATTTGTTACACACTCATCTTACTTAGACAAGAGGAGAAGACTCCTCTAGCTACCTACTGTAGCTGAAACAGAAACACTCATACCAATAAAATGAAAGAAACTACAGTGTTTATTTAGAGAAAAACAGAGGGGAATGGTTGATGCATTCTGCTTCTTCGAAACTCCTTATTTATAGAGGCTTTCAGACCCGAAATCTGAATCTCAAAGCCTCTCTAATCTTCTATGATGTCACTACTTACGTTATTATTCCCATTGGATTCCAACTTTAGCAGTTGGCTGGTCCTTTTCCTTTATTAGATGCCTTCTAGTGGGCCGTCCTACTTGTCGGTCACATGCTTTAATCCTTTCAAAAAAGTCATCTGGCTCTTACTTTTTTGAAGAGTCATGTCTTCTTTGGTGCCTGATGATTCTCCTATCTCTTGGGTAGTTTGAAGAGATTTTACCATCTTCTTTCCACGTGTCTCTTTTGCTGGTGGTGATTCAGCAATTCTGATCATCCTATGCTCAACCTAATTCCTTTTCCAAACTCTGGTTCTATTTAGGTGGAACAGCTTGTTCATATTTTGTTTTTCCATTGCCCAAAATGGGCCATGTTATAATATCTCCGATGAGTTTGTTTACTCACCGGAATCCTATTTTTCCAAAGAAGGTCTTGTTTTTCTTGGAAGGCCTTTTTATCAAACCCAGTCTTCTTCCCTGTCAAAGTATTTAGTAGAAAAGACCCATTCAAAGTCTTGTATTCAAATTTGAATGGGAACTTTACTTCCACCATTGCTTTAATACAGGCGTACAAACTCCTTGCTCTACGCGTAGAGATCTGTTCTTCAAAAAATGTAGAAACTAAGACTGGTTCCTTTCCAGAAGACTCCTTAACTTTGTTTGACGCTGAAATATCGAGTCTTCTTAGCTTGATGAAGTGAAAGGTCTCATGGTTGCCTTTACCAACTGGATCTGGAGCCGCACTTGTGAAGTAGAGCTCCAATACGTCTCCATTGGAGAGAGTAGAGTTGTTTTCCCATGCCTTGAAAACTATTTTTCTCAGCCAATCTGGAAGTTTTGCAAGTTTTAGAAAGCTTGGTGCAACAGTATAAATTGAGGCTAGTGCCCCAAAATCATACCAATGCTTCATATCATTTGGATTTGAGCCTTCTCGCATCCAAACTCTATGATATTCCCCAGATATATCCACTCGATATTTCTCCGGTCGGATTCCTTGTCTGGTATTTAATTTTTCCCAGCTGGTATGGTATTCCTGCCAATAAGAGAAATCAGCCAAGTTAATACCAACCTTAGTAGTGCCCATCATAGGCCTAATGTTGATCTCTCCCTCTTTAACCTTAGAGGTGCTGGGTTGACTCGTCGACTCTAGATGTGACTCCAGGACTTTGATTTTTCCTTGGACCAATTCCTCTTTTGGAGGTTCCAATCTGGACTCGTGCTAAGGGTACTTGAATCCCTTGCTCTGGGTTTAGAACCCCATTCTCGACTACTCTCCTTTTGTCGATTGTTATTGCTATCAACAGCCCAGAGGAGTGGCTCTTGTAATGACTCGAATAGACTTGCATTGTTGCGAATACAATCTCGTATGCGATTAGACACTTTAGTCTGATCACTTTCTTGTATTCTTCCAACACGTTTTGCATTGAGTGCCAAATTCTCGAATTCCCTTTCGAGCAACTCAAGGTTGTCCGATAGGTGCCTTGATACGGTCAGGATGGAGTCTATTATAGCTCCTTTCATCTCTCGTCAGGAAATCTGCCAAAATATTATCAATAGATTTAATAATGACAATATCATAATATTAACATTCTGCTTGTCATCTTAAAAGTCTAGCCTTTTCTGGTTTAGATTCAATTTTATTTTTCAAAAAGGCTTTGACGCTTGTATTATCAATTTTAAGGATAAATTTCTTCGCGAGAAGAAATAACGGCCATTTTTTGAACGCCTTCCGAACCGCAAAGAATTCATTTTTATTGATGTGCCATCTTTTTGCTTCATTCTCTACAAAGAGTCCGCTACATTATCTGCATGACACTTCCCCTTCGGATGTGGACTTTGTAAGAACTCCTGCCCACCAATGATCACTAGCATCTGCATATAGTACCAGATCATCCTCATCATTAGGAATGACTAACTTTGGGAGCTTTTTGCAAACCTCCTTTAATTGTTTTACCATCTCTCAGTGTGATTCCTCCCATTTGAACTCAGCATCCTTTTTCAGCAGTGGACTAAACACATTTCTATATTGCGCCAGATTGTTGATGAACATTCCAGCAAAGTTGACCACTCCTAAGAAGCTTTGGAGTTGCTTCTTGTCTTTGAGATCTTCAGGAAATCCTTGAACCTTTTCTACAATGTGTGGTTGTAGAATGATCCCAGACTCATCGATCTCAACTCCAAGAAACTCGATCTGTTTTGTTGCTATTACTGCCTCCTTTTCAGAAAGCACCAATCCTTCCTTGTGACACTCTTTTGAAAATACTTTTAAATGAACTAAATGATCCTTCATGTTCTTTGAGGCTATGAGGATGTCATCCACATAAACAAACATGAATGAGAAATAATCTTTAAAAATATTATCCATCTTCCTTTGGTATATCTGGGGTGCGTTTGCCAATCCCATAGGCATGACATTCCAGATGTAATGGCCTTGTGGTATGGAGAAGGCTCTGAACTTCTTGCTTCCTTCTTCCATCATAATCTGGTAGAACCCAGATTTGCAGTCAAACTTTGAGAATACCTTGGCATTCTTGAACAGTTGACCAAGTGTTCCCTACTTGGTATATAGTATCTGTCCACAGTCAAGGGGGTTTAGGGTATCATGGGACACAGTACAACACTCCATCTGATCGGGATGAGTACCAACATCACTCCCTAAAATGAAGTCAGAAAGATCAATCCGTGCCCCAGCAGCAGAAACCAGACAATAGGGGATTGTCTGAGGAGCAGTACGATAGGATTATGAGGAGATTTGATGATCATGATAAAAAATGTTTTGAACATGACGCCCTTCTCACTCAGCTGGTTGATTGAGATGAGAGATGTGAGAAGAGGCTTGACGCACATGATGTTCAGTATGCTAATATGCGTAGATACCATGAGGAGGGCCGAGGTGAAATTAAAAAAGTTGCTAGTTGGTTGATTGGAGCACAGTCACAGATGCATCAAAAGTGCGAGAGATCAATTATTAGTTCGTTATTCAAAATATTTAAGGACGGATTCAAGGGTCCATCGCCTGAGCCATCTACGTAAAACCCACCAAGTATTCCATCTAATTAGGATCAATAGCATAGTGCTCAGACTGCACAGCAGCAGACTGGTTATGCAACATCAGGCGGCCTCTTTGCTGGAGAGGTAGACATTCTACCGAATGTTTCAACAAGATTTCCGAAAGGTCCCTCTGCACAACAACTGCCTGTTTATTCTACACCTGTGATGTCAAAACCTTCACCTGTGGGGCCCAGTTCATGATCCCAGGTGGATACTAGCTTCAGTTTGGTGTCAGCTAAAAAGCATTTCCAACGTCATCCGCAACGCACGAAGCAAAAAGCAACTGCAGTCCAATCCCCGTACACAACTGTGGATGATGCGAAGATCAACTGGGCGTGGGGGAAGTTCATGATCTCCTTTATTTTATAAGAAACGTCCCTAATCGGAAGATCTTTTATTCATTTTTTTATTAACATAGTACGAGCATATCTAATAATTATTACATACATGTGTAGGATGGACGTGGGCATAGGGTTTTTAGTGAAAAATAATTTCTTTGTATGAATGATGACGCCTAAAGTTTGGATGGAGGATGAGGTATGTGATCAACAAAAAATTCTTTTTCTAGTGTACTTATATATTTTGAACATTGAATTGTTTTCTTTATAGCACATTGATGCGTGTTTGGCTATACTAGCTCAAGCACCTGATTATGTCGGTGTTCATCCTGATCAATGAATGCAATCGTATGCTATCCTACCCTGTCAATTTTCGGTAAGTATCTACATGCATGCATTATGATGAAAATATTACCATTTTTACAAATTACAACCTTTTACATTATAACGTATTATGTTTCAGGTGACGCTAAAAGCAATATGGGATGAACATGTTGCACATGGCGATGACCCAGGCAAATTGGCCGAGTTGCCTGCCGAGAAGGTAGAAATTCTTAAAAGATGGTGGAATGGAGATATGTCATTAGCCACAATGTGGAGGCCTTCTGCATGGACTTGTGGGCATAAGGAATGGGATAAGGTTGAACGAGTGAGTGTTGCATGATTTTTTTATTTTTTGGGAAGAAAAAGATCACGATTGTATTAATCTTATTCTACTCATGGTTTTTATCTCCTTCTACTGTTGTTGTTCGTAGTACATGTCCATTCGCACCATTTTGTTGTTTGTGTGTATATCAGATCTATGAAGATTGATGTATTTGATTCTTTATTTCACACGTGGTCAGATTCTCCAACTGTTGAAGATAGTAGAAAGGAGAGCGTTTTACACTTGCGAAGGTTGATCCCCATCATGCTCCATCGAAGTGGTGCCCTATACGACACACAAGAGTAGAAGTTCAGACCATCTCTGAAGTGGGCTCGACCACTATCATCCATGTGCTACGTTCAGGATGATGGTTGGTGCTGTGGTCAGGCTAGCATCAGAGAGATACAATATCTACTCACAGGTGACGATACATGGGGAAATGACCCATATCTGATGGAGTACCGAAGAATGGGCACGGGATATATTTTCTTACAATCTTTATGTGAGAAAAGGGTGCGAATATGGACCTTTCTTTTCGTTAGTCTCAACAACTTTCTTTTGTTTTTCCTTTTCATTTGAGTTATAGAAATGTAGTTCGTGTAAACGTTCCTAAATTGAAAAACATTGGAAATTTCAATTGTTCAAATGAGATATCATACATGAATCACAAAATTAAACACCAAATGAACTCAACGGTAAGAAAACATTCATAGAACGGAAAAGGGAAATAGAGTCAGTTGTTCCAATAATATATCAATCGCTTGTTCGACAGTTCCCAATTGTGTGACCTGGGAGATGACAACGACTTGGGATGGGATGTTTGTAGCCCTAGACAATGGGATATAGGGTCGACATTGAACTCTATTGTGTCCCGACTCTCTACATCTGCTGCAACATTGATGTCTCATAGTACCTCTCGAAGACTCTGCAGTAGAACGCATCCGGCTCGTACAAGGTCTGCCTACCTGTCGATTTGCTAGTGGCTCATTTACACGAATGTTACTCACATGCTCTAGCGTTGACCAATCGGAAGGATCGGGTACAAGCATAACAACATCTTGCCATAATGAGAGTATGGTCGTTCAATGGTACCAGGGTGCAACAAATGAACTAGTTGCAAGTTTGCAATGGCTGTAAAAAAGAAAAAATGTACATATGGGTATTATATACTACGTAATTATCATATTAAGCCAATGAAGGTGCATGAAAGCTTATATGATAAGGGTAATATGTTTTGAACGTACTCTATTACCTTCAACGCGTGAATGCAAGGGTATTGATAGTACTGGAAGCTGCCACATGAGCATGTACAATTCCTTAAATCAACAGTGAAGTTTTTCATGGTGGAAGTGACCTGGAATGCTGTCGCTCTAAGATTTTTCACTTTAAGTTTCCAAGCCTCACCATTTAACTTTGTCAGCTCTTTGTGCACTCGTGTGCAAAGTATCTTCTGACTATTCTCTACACTCGATCTTCTTTTATAGAACCATCTCTGAATTAGTGCACGTACAACTTCTAATAAACTACAAATGGGTAGTGTCCTGGCCCATAGGATCACTTTGTTAAAGGTCTCCGCTGCATTCGATGTGGTGAACTTATAACGAGTAACATGACAGTGAAACCTGGACCATTTATTGTAACCCCAACCCTCTAGCAAAGACATCAACCCAGCTGTATTATGGTTCCGCAACTTGCCTTCCCATATGTGTATTACTGTTATGTAATAAGTCAAAAAATATTTCTTGTTAAATATAAAATAAATCCCCATACCTCTCGAATTCATGCTTGGTAAATGCCTCGGCAGCCATGTCGAACTGATACAGCACATCCTTCTTAAATCCCTTGAGCCGTTTCTTCAGGTGATAAGTACATAGACCATAGTGTGCCTCTGGGTACACAGTCTGTATAGCGTATAAGATACTCTTGTGCGCATTAGATACAATAACTAGCCCATAGGAGCACCATACGATTCCTTCAACCTTTGAAGAAATCAACACCTCATTGTTTTCTTTGTCACCTACACCAACAGCTAGGGGAAACACATTGTGATTGCCATCCTAGGTGACTGCAACAAATACGATCCCACTGTACTTCCCTCTCATGTGTGTACCATCAATGACAATCACGGGACGACCCACTCTAGCAAAACCCATAATAGAAGCACCGAGTTCGTAGTAGACATACCTGCATCGAAATATTCAGTATGATTTCATACCTCATAATTTATAAAGAGTGACTAGATACTTACTTGAAACGACTGTCATCTACAGTTGCTAACGCTGTATGCGTGCCTGGGTTTTACAACTCAAGGTGGTGCAAATACGAAGGTAGGGATCTGAAGGAAGAACAATGGTCTCCGTACGTGTGTCCCACAGCAATATGTTTAGATTTGATGGCCAAATTATAGGAGATGTCGAAATCAAATTTTGTAAGTAACTCGCTCGCCATTCCAGCAGGGCACAACGCTGTGGTTTTATTGAACTGTCGAGCTACAAATAATCTCCCAACAATATTCGAACCAATTTGCGTTGGCGCATTGGTGTCTGGATTCAAACGACACACATGTCGTGGTGAGAACTTGATTACCCTCTAATCTCCACCAATGCCACTGGAGTGCATCTCAAACATACAACCCTGCTCCTCTTGGTACTTGCAGACTACGTTGAGTCGCAACTTGTCTAATTTCTTGACCTGTGTCTCAACCTGATTCTGCAAGTCATACATACCAGAGCAAACTGGCAATCAAGCTTGTTCTTGAAAACACTTTTCTCATTCAACTCCCCTGAAGTGTCAATATCGTTGTTATCTTCAACATCAACGTCCACAACACACTGCTCCATAGACCCTGCAAGCAACAATTACAGTTTCTTAAATTAATATTAAATTACAGTTACGTTTAGGAAATTAACGCATACTACTATGAACACATACCTGGAATGATCTATGGATGGATGAAAGAACTTTCTGTACCTTGACTGGGACGTGTCGGTGTAGGCCTGTGCGTGTGTGTCGTAACAGGGTCCAAGAAACTTATTCCGCCTTTATATCTGATGTAGGCACACAAACCCTCGAACAAAACAGTTAAAGGATCCTCAACTTCACCGTTTCCTTGATCACTATCAGGCCTCTCCTCTTGCAAACCTTCAGAACCCTCACGCTGCGGACTATCAAAGAAATCAAACCCATAGCCTTGTGCAGTATCATGCCCATCATGTTTAGAACCATCAGACCCATCACCCTCTAAACCATCAAACACATCACTTTGAGAACATTCATTTAAATCATCATCATTTTCATTTTCTTCAGATATGCACATGTAATCTTCATTCTGATCCTCTTCCTCATCTTGTTCTTCGACATAGTAGTCCCTGTTCAAATCAATGTTCGTCGTACAACAAAAACGGTTCACAGGTGTACTCCCACTCGGACCAGCTCCATCTATTGCATCTCCATCTACGGCATCAGAGATATCTATATTTGGTGTTTGTGAATAAAGCAAGTCAGTCCAATAACCGCACCAAGATGAAACTACACTAGGCCAAACATTATCAACGAATTCATGTGGTTTGACCTTGACGACAATTGATTGTTGTGGTTTGGCCTTCACTGTGACAAACACCATCGGCTCATCATCATGATATTACAAGCCCTAAGATCAAGATCAGTCTTCACCTTATGTTTCGTTATTATACCACCAATGTCCACAAGGGAGTGTATAACATATTTCCAACTATTAAGATCGGCTCCAACCAAATTATGCACTTGGTCAATAATATAATCCACTTTCAAATCATCTGACTGCAACACTACGGTCGTGCACCGCCCACCTGCATACTCTAAGCCTTGCCACCACCCGGCCCACCAAATAAAAAAATTCCTCATTTTCAGCTATAAACCTTTAAAACAAGGACAATCACATTGTTAATTAATTAACTACATCCACAAGCAGCCACACCAAATAAAAAAACTTCTCATTTCCAAGCCAAATCTAAAACTTTTCAACAAAGTACAATTAATTGTTATATTGACACATGATTAACCTTCAATAAAGTATTCAATGATAGACATGTTTATAAAATTTTAAATTTAAATAATTATATATTCTTAAAAGGTTTTAAATTTTTAATAGGTACCTAATTACATAAAAGTATATTTTTTATGCATATGTGCATAGCTGCACTCAAATTAAGCCTAAAATTATCAACTAGGCAGAATATGTACATAAGTACAAAATATGTCGGCCGATTTTTATTGCATACTTCTTTATGAATGCGTATATAATTACACTCAAATTTAAGGACATGCACAATTAGTGAAACAAAATCGGAGGACAAGCTATATTATGCTCATAAAATGGCCAAACATGCACAATTATGCAGTAAAAATCGACGGACATGCTCAATTAGGGTCGAATAATTGGCAGACATGCCCAATTAGGCCATGAAAATCGGCGGA
The DNA here is from genome assembly GCA_023678885.1 of Pogostemon cablin. Classification (NCBI taxonomy): domain Eukaryota; kingdom Viridiplantae; phylum Streptophyta; class Magnoliopsida; order Lamiales; family Lamiaceae; genus Pogostemon; species Pogostemon cablin. The sequence goes on from CM042967.1 coordinate 25,244,473, forward strand.
CAAGCTTAGTTAGGGCCAAATAATCCGCGGACAGGCTGAATTATGCTTACAAATTGGGCCAACATGCTCAATTGGGGTAAAATTACCGGCGGACTGGGTGAAATAGGCAGTGAAACTCGGCGAACAGGCTTAATTACGCTGAAAAATTCTACGGACAGGCTCAATTATGCTATAAAAATTGGTCGACATGCTATAATAAACTACAAAAATTGGCGGACAGGGTTACTTATGCTCAATTATGCTATAAAAATTGTTGGACAGGCTAAAATAAACTACGAAAATGGGCGGACAGGCTTACTTATGCTCAATTATGCTATAAAAATTGGTGGACATGCTGAAATAAACTACAAACATTGGCGGACATGGTTCTTTATGCTCAATTATGCTATAAAAATTGGTGGACATGCTAAAATAAACTATAAAAATTGGCGGACAGGCTTACTTATGCTCAATTATGCTATAAAATTTGGTGGACATGCTAAAATTAACTACGAAAATTGGCGGACAGGCTTACGTATGCTCAATTATGCTATAAAAATCAGTGGACATGTTAAAATATACTACAAAAATTGGCGGACATGCTTAGAAAGGCTCAAAAAGTGGGCAGACAAGCTCAATATCCCTCAAATTGTGGGCGGACAGGCTCAATATGCCTCAAATTATTGGCGGACAGGCAATTTAAAGGCATAATTCACCACTTTCTTCGGCGGACGTGTTTAATTAGTCAATTAAATAAACTGACATGCATATACATACCCAATTACTCGGCGGACAAGAATAGATACATGACCATTTAATCACCGAACATGCTATTTTAAGCTATTTCATTGTCGAACATGGATTATATAAGGAAAAATAATTGTCGGACTGGTCAATCTTGTTTTAAATCCCATTCATAGACGGACATATATATTACAACCCTAAAAACATAAAAACCCTAAAACTCAAACATAATATAAACCACGACTAAATACAATGGAAACAGTTCAAGTATCTTACCTTTTGCTCTAACTATGGATCCGACAACAAGATGGTGGGTAAATAGGGGTGCCGATCTTTTAGATGGTGTAGCAAAAGAGGACTGAAGTTATTTTATGCTCAATAATTTTGGAACAAGAGGACTGAAATTTGAATTTTATCGTGTCTTAATTTTGTTTGTTGATGGTGTAGTTATTTAGTAGGTGGGGATAGGTGAGAGAGATTAACGAGACAAAGAATTTCATAAATGAACTACTCTGAAAAAGTGCCTTAAAAAGCCTAAAAATCAGTCCAATAAATGAATTTTACAGGTGTGATTGAGAAATTCCAATTAATGCATGTGTTTCGTCCGTTTAATTTCAAATTATTGCATGGGTTTAATTCAAATTATCGCATAGGTTTAATTTTAATTACAATTTCATTTCTTCTAAAATTAAATCTGGTGAATCACTATTATGTCCGCTGAAATTTTAAATTAGGGCTTAGGTTTAATTTTAATTACAATTTCATTTCTTTTAAAATTAAATCTGGTGCTTCTCCTCTCACCCCAAATCTGACACACCTGCAACAGGTACTTCTCCTCTCACCCCAATATTCAAGTGTGGGCCACCCATGGGGTATTCATGGAAAAATATGTATTTATAGGGCAAATTTGATGTATTAAAAAATATAGGGCAAATTAGATGTGCAACAACCCAAAAAGGGCAAGTTGTGGGATTTCCCTTATTTATTTATGCCTATCATCTTTCAGGTTGTTATGCTTTCTCAAATCTAAACTCACTATCTTTGTTCATTCTGAAGTTTTCATCTGTTGTGTGTGGTTTTAACATGCTTTCTGCGCTAAAGAAATCACAGAATTTGGAATATCACCCTGATTAATTAAAATATTTGATATTAATAACCGTTGTTTTGGATTGCTTCATTTTTAACGTAAGTTTCTCATTAGTGGTGAATTGGTTGGAGTAGCTACATGTAAATAAGTAAGGAAGAAAAAAAAATATTAAATCAAACTATGTGAATATTCTGAGGTGGTCCATTAGATATCCTACGGTATATAGAGTACTAAGGAGTCCCATAAACCTTGTTTATTTGTTCATTGAGAATCTTAAGTGATTCATATCAGCTGTATTGATTTTTTCTCACGTTAGGAAAATTGTTGGTTGTGTTTAAGTGTTTCTTGTTTATCAAAATTCTGTCAATCCGTGTTGCAATTTCTTCGATAATCTATATTGGTTTGTTTTACTGTTCACTTGATCTGATTGGATTGATTTTTGGGACACAAGTTTGCCCTATTTCAAACATGTAATATCAAATTTGCCCTACAGTCTAAAAACCATCTAATTGCCCTTTTTTATTTCAAACATGTGATATCAAATTTGCCCTGTAGTCTAAAAACCATCTAATTTGCCCACTTTTTAATCAATATACTGAACTACCCTTCTTACGCATATGTCAGCTCTTTCACTAATTTTTTTTGGAAAAATGGCTGCCAGTTACTTTTTTACCAAGAATGTACCGATTTTTCCAAATAATTCGGGACCTACTCCCTTCGTCCCGCACATATTGCATCGTTTACTGTAACTTTTGTGAGAGCTTTATACAGTCAAATGATGCAGTTTGACCGGGATGGGTGAATATTTATTTATAATATAAGTGAAGAGTGAAGAGGTGTGGTGCCTTTGAAGAAGAGATGCCTTAATTTATTTTGGATTGGATTATGCCTTTTAATTAAGATCTTGATCAAAATCTTCTTCAGGCAGAATCGTTTTATTTTGGATTATGTCATTTTAATTTATTTTTTCCCCCCTCCCCCAAACTAATTTTGCCCTGCTATTACGCCGTCAACATCTTCTTCAGGCAGAATTGTTCAAAATTTGCACCCTCTTGGGACGGATTTCTTCAAGCCCTAGTTTGTCATCGCTGGGCTTTCACTGGTGGGTTCCTTCACCCACAAGAGCAGGCCGTCGACGTTCTCCCCGGTTCATCCCTTTCGACCGCCGTCGCAACCATGCAGCGCGCCACCGTGCATATATTGCTGGATCTCACGATACGATGGCCGTCGTTCATAAATCACCATTCTTCACTCAGCCGCTCCTTGTGATTTCGATTTCTAATTTCTCACTGTGAGCATGTTGTGGCGGGTCCTTGTTCTAAATGATGTACACCGATCCTTTTAGCAGGCAATTTCCTCGATCTGCATGCTATTGTCTCGATGGAGGTCACTAGGTCTAGGGCAGTCGCCAGCTGATTACTGCCTTGGGCAGCCTCTTGCCGTCGTTCGCCTCCTGCTAGATAGGTCGGTCCCCCTGTTCCGATTTGATGGCTACCTATGAGAAATCAGTCGCTGGAGACTCCACTTCGGTTTCTCTCAGTTTCGTGGCCTCCGATGCCCGAAGCTTGTCATCGCTTTACGATTTCCTCTGGTCTTTTTGCCGGTCTTTTACTCAATCCAGATTTGGGATTACCTGATGGATTATTTTTTTCAAACACTGCCGATCAACTTGTAACTGCGTTCAACTCTTTCACGGTGTGTGCGGGGATTACACCTCCTTCAATTTCCTAGACTCCTCATGTCCTCATGTCTTCTGATGGTGATGGTTACACACTATGGGCATTCACGCTGGTGTTGATCTATTTTTGCCATTGTTTAGTCTGGCTTTAAGCAGGCTTCATTCTTCTTGTTTCTGGCGATTCTTATTTGGTTGAAACAGCCGCGTGCTGTTTTGTATCCCACTGGTTGTTCTTTGCTCAAAGTTGAAGAGGGAGATGCTGTATTCTGAAATGCTGTTGGAAGTAGACATGCATGGCGGTTCCAAACCGGCGGTTCCATTTCCGAACCATCGGTTTCAGTTCCGAAAAATGTGGAACCAGAAGCGAACCGAGGGTAGGACGGTTTTGGTTCCCGTTCGGAACCTGCCGGTTCCGGTTCGAACCTCCGGTTCTGGTTTTTTTTTGGCTTTTCAACCTAAAAACTTAAAAAAAAATAAAAAAAATTAAAAAACCGCCGGTTTCAACCGGGAACCACCGGTTATAATCGGAACTGCCGGTTCTGGTTTCACGAAATGAAGAATCGGAACCGAACTGATATATAACCAGTTTTGATTTGATTTTCACTAGTTCTGGAACCGTTGGTTTCGATTCCGGTTGGAAACGCCAGTTTCCGGTTCCGAACTGGCGATTACGGTTAAAATATGCATGTCTAGTTGGAAGCATGCTCTGGCTCTTTATTTTTTATTTTTTGTTTTCGCATATTTTAGCCATCTTGTAATGGTCATCTATTTAGACCATTTGTATATTTTTAGGGCTCGTTTGGTAAGTACTACAAGATAAAAGGTGTATTATGAAAGTAAGTATTATCAGATTATTATATAGTAGATTGATATTAGTGGATAATATGAAAAGATGAGTTTGTTTGGTAGAATATATAAAGATTGAGATTAATATTTTGAAAGTGTTTGATATGTAATAGTAATATTAAGTATAAAGTATAAATTATATTTATGTCCTCGTTATATTTGTGAATGGACAATTATATATAAATATTAAATAAAATAAAAAAGAATAAAAAGAAGAATGCTCATCCTCCTAATTCCGCAATTTCGCACTGTCATCATCCGTAGAAAGAAGAATGCTCATTAATTCAATTCAAATTTATACAAGAATCCTAATTTTAGAAAGCCTCAATTAAATCAAATACAAACATAAATTCAAATAGAAATATTCTAGAATTAATTAGGGCAAAACATCCAAATTGAGAAATCCTAATCTCACAAATTCATTCTCTGAACTCTTGATTCAAATCCAAGATCATAATTTAAATAAAGTAAATAAGGCATCCGCCATGCCCGTGGTTACGAGTCCATATCACAGGTGCAAGGTTGGTAGAAACCTGATACAAGCATATGTAAAACATGGATGCGATTTTATATTCTTCTTCGCTATTGTGAGTCAGTAAAAATCCATGACCACCGGAAGCAATAAGTGGAGGCGACCAATATCCGACGACGGAGATCAATGTTGGCGACGATTGATGACCCACAACGAGCAGCGACGTGTGGTAGACAGCGGCCAGTGGGTGGTGGCAGATAAAGAATGATTTTTGTTTTCTGAAACCCAGCGAAGCAGCGATGCGATTGTTGAGAAGAATGGGAAGAAGGGATACGAGGGGTAAATATGGAATTTCATTCTTTTATATGGATGACTATTCAGATCTATATTACTAATACCACGACAGACGCTGTATTATTTATGCGAAGGAAACAGTGATTAAGAAGGGCTCCATCTAATCTATCGAGCCCTTTATTTATGTAATGTGATCTACCAAACTACAAAAAAACCCCATATAATACATGTTGGCAGCCTATATTATGGGCTACCAAACGAGGCCCTAATCTTTAAGACTATCCTCTTAGCCTAGGCTTCCCCTCCCCCTTCTTTATTTTCATTTTTCCTTTAATATAATTAATTAAGATGTTGATCTAAAGGCTAAGATTGCATTCCTTAATTTCAAATTTAAATTTGAATTTGAACTCTAAATTTTTTTGGAGTCAAATCATGTAAGCCTCTTCCAACCACGGCTAGACCATCAAACCACGAACCAGACCCGACGAGTTAGATCGTACCGAACCTAAGCCGAGTCGGACCCAGACCCGAGCCAAAGTGGTTTGAGTCGGACCACCCCCCATGCACCAAGGTCTCATCCATCAAATCCTAGTTCGAGTCCAAAATAAATCCGACTATATACGAGCATGGTTGCGGATAGTGGCTTGGTTGGTTGCATCATGTGTTCCACACATATAATTTAATTCAATAATGTGTGTAGGCAATAATAAGAAGTTCAATTCTTCAATGATTTTTTTATGTGGGACAACTTCCTACTTGAATTATTCATAACATAATTCAAATGAAAAGTTATCACTATTATTTGATCAATATTTTTTTTATATTAAAAAACAAATGTTACTACTTTTAAAAATATTATCACATTTTATAAATTTATAATATTTAAATTTAAATATAAATTAACTGAATAATTTTAAGGCAATTACTATTGTACAATAGATTGTTAACTTACCACAAGTTGACCCTGACCCGCTTATATTTAAATAGTTTAAAAACCTAATTCATTTGAGTTATCCTCAAACTCGATTCTCTCCATCTGCTATCTAAATTCCTCATACTGTCTCTCATCCTCTCATCCGAAACACTCCGCCGCTCATGGTCATCTTTTCCATTGTGCTCCGCCGTCCTTTTTCAAGCTGTTTGTTGGAGTAAATCAATTTTTAATATGAAGTTTGAATATATTTCTTTCTCTTTGTTTGTATTTGTCAAATTGTCTCCTAGAATCTCTTTATGTCTTTCAAAATTCTAGTAGTATAAGTATGTGATGTAATGCCAAGCTTTGTAAGTCATCTGAAAAGGTGAAATCACCTAAATCAATATCAAAACTTCTTTGGTAGATTTCATGTTCTGCAAACTTTAGTTCCAACAAACTGGTACCAGAGCAATACATATAAAAAAATGTCTAACTTGTATCTCTTATTCCTCGGTTCAATGGTGAGAAGTGTGATTATTGGAGCAACCTCATAAAGTTGTGTCTTGAATCTCAAGACCTATAGAGTATGGTTGACATACACGTAGATGCACCAAAAGATGAATCCACTCTCACCTCCGCTGAAAAATATCTTTTGAAGAGTAAGAAACAAAAGGATCGAAAGGTTCTATTTCAAATTTACCAAATATTGGAGATTACAGTCTACGAGAGGATTTCGAAAGCATCATGTGCTAAGGATGCGTGAAAAATATTGGAGACCACGTATTCTGGGCAAGATCAAGTGAAGAAGGTTCTTTTGCAAATGTTGAGGGCAGAATTCGAAAAGTTTGAAATGAAAGAGAATGAAAAATTTTCAGATTTTTTTAATCGTGTTACATCCATAGTAAATCGAATGGCAGCAAATGGAGAAGTCGTTGAGGCTCAAAGGGTCATTGAGAAATTTTACAGAGTTTGCCGGTCAAGTTTGATCGTATCGTGATTGCAATTGAAGAATCAAATGATCTTTCTTCAATGACTGTTGAAGGTTTACAATGAAAATTGGAGGCTCATAAGGCTAGAATCCTTCAAAGAAATCCTCAAATTAATTCTACTCATGATCAAGTTTTAAAATCTCAGTTCACTTCCAACAGAGTTCATGGCTCTTATCGTGGACGTGGCAGAGGTCATAGTGGAAGCGGCGATCGACAATCTGGGGCACTCTCAAGATAGAAGGAATGATGAATCCAAAAGGGACGAAAGAGCACCCTTCCAAAATACTCAAAGAGGACGAGGTCAGAGGACGTTTAAAGGTACGGAACCTTATTTTGAATGCAATTATTGCCACAAGCTGGCCATAAAGAAATTGATTATTGGGAGAAACATCCCAAATGAAACCAGTTGTTGGGTTCATTCATGAAAATGAAGGTGAGTGTTCGGAAACATTGTTGATAGCCTTCGATGGAAATGTTGAAAATATTTGGTATTTAGACAGTGGTGCAAGCAAACACATGATGAGAAATAGAAATCTATTTTCTACTCTTAAAGAAGCTAACCATGGGCAGATGACTATTGGAGATGCAAAATCCTATAAAATTGAAGATGTTGGTGAAATTGCTTTCAAAACAAAAGCTGAAAAAACGGAGAAGATGGTTGAGGTATTTTATGTACCTGGATTACGGAGTAACCTCTTGAGTGTTGGTAACTTGGTAAGAAAGGGTTTTATATCAAAATTTTCGGAGATAAATGCATTATTAAAAAGAAATAAGCATGTTGCGAACATTGCTTCATGGTCAAATAATTTGTTCCCTATCAAGCTAAATGTTGTTAATGATGCATGTTATCTTGCTACTGCTAATGAAGAAGTTTCAAAGTTCTGGCATGATCATTATGACCATTTGAATTTTTGAAGTTTGAGAGAGTTGTCCAGCAAAAGCATTGTTTAAGGATTGCCAAAAATTAATCCTAGCTATGAAGTATGTGAGGAATGCTAATTGGGAAAGCATCATCGTAACTCTTTTCCATCAAAATCAAAATGGCAGTCACAATCACCATTGGAGCTTGTTCATACGGATCTTTGTGGACCTATGCAAGTTCCATCACTTGGAGGAATCAGGTATTTTTTTGCTATTTGTTGATGATTATACAAGGAAGATTTGGATTTATTGTGTGAAAGAAAAATCAGAATCATTTTTGCATTTCAAAAAATTCAAGTTGTAAATCGAAAAATCATCTGGATTTCAAATAAAGAATTTGCATAGCGATCGTGGAGGAGAATACATATCTTAATTATTTGAAGAGTTTTGTCGAAACCATGGAATTCGACATGAATTTACAGCACGATATTCGCCACAACAAATTGGCGTTGCGGAGAGAAAGAATTGAACAATTATAGAGATGGTTCGATGCATATTGAGAAAGAAAAATCTTCCAATGAATTTTTGATTAACTGATCACCTACGAAGAAGTTAAATGGTGCCACGCCAAATGAGGTTTGGTATGGTAAACAGCCAAATGTTAGTCATTTGAAAATTTTTGGGTGTCTAGCATGTTCTCACATTCCGGATGCTTTAAGATCAAAGCTTGATGATAAATTTGAGAAGTGCATTTTTATTGGCTACAGCCAAAGAAATAAAGCTTAAAACCTTTAAAATCCAAGGATAAAGAAAATTGTGTTCAGCAGGGATCTTTACTTTGATGAAAAAAATTTCTATGATTTTTTAGAATCTGTTGGAGTGCAAGAATGGAAAACTCTTACACTTGAAGACTCTTGCAGCAAGATTCTAATGGAGCTGTTGATCAAGAGTTGCAAAATTCTCCAACTTCGCCACAAAGGAGAATGAGATCATTGCAGGAAATTTATGATACAACTGAAGAAGTGAGTATTGGAGATTAATTATACTTTGCTTTCTTTGTTGGAGAGGATTCTATTACTTATGAAGATGCATCCTCTGATGAAAAATGGCTTCATGCCATGAAAGAAGAAATCAACTCAATTGAGAAGAATGAAACATGGGAGCTTACTACGTTGCTCACACAAATCAGCCATTGGAGTGAAGTGGGTTTTCAAAACGAAAACAAATTTGGATCATGATAAATAAACATAAAGCTCTATTGGTTGCGAAGGGTTATAAACAAAAGGAAGGAGAAGATTTCAATGAAGTGTTTGCTTCAGTTTCAAGACTTGATACGCTTCGATTGGTGATTTCAATTGCAGCTCAAAATGGTCAAAAATTATTCCAAATGGATGTGAAATCGGCATTCTTGAATGGCTTTCTTCAAGATGAAGTTTATCTTGAGCAGCCTCGGGTTTGTAAGAAAAAGAGAAGAAGAGAAGGTGTATAAGCTAAAAAAGGCATTGTATGGGTTGAAGCAGTCACCCCATGCATGGTATGATCGAATAACGATCATTTTATGAGGAATGGGCTTTGATAAGTGTCCATATGAGCACACTCTCTACGTCAAATAGAGCTCCAGTGGAGATATTATAATGGTGAGTTTATATGTTGATGATCTTGTTTTCACATGAAATAATATGGAGATGTTAGCAAATTTCAAGAAATCCTGATGGATGAATTTGAGATGACTGATTTGGGAAAGTTGCACCATTTTCTTGGCATAAATATTCAACAATCGAAGAGGGAAATTTTCATCTCTCAAGTAAATATGCTACTGGGTTGTGAGAAAATTCAAGATGGAGAATGCAAATCCAGTTGCAACTCCATGTGTTGCAGGCTTGAAGTTGTTTAAAAAGGGAGAAGGAAAGCTTGTTGATGCAATGATGTTCCAAAGTCTTATTGGGAACTTGATGTATCTCACAGCAACAAAGCCCGATTTAATGTTTGATGTAAGTTTGCTTAGTAAGTTCATGGAGAAACCATATTCAAATCATTGGGAAGCTGCAAAAAGCATATTGTGATATATCAAAGGAACGGTGGAATATGGTATTTTCTACAAAACTCATGTACGTATAAAACTTGTTGGATATACTGATAGTGATCTTGGTGGAAGTATTAATGAATCAAGAAGTACATCCGGTTACGTGTTTAATCTTGGAAGTGGAGTAATTTCATGGTGTTCCAAGAAACAGCCAATTGTGGCACTTTCTACCATCGAAGCGGAGTACATCGCAGTCTCATTAGCTGGTTGTCAAACTTTGTGGCTAAGAGGAATCTTGGAGCAGCTAAATTTCAAGCAAGAAGATCCTACGGTTGTCTATTGTGACAATAATTCAGCAATTTCAGTTTCAAAAGATCTTGTTTTGTATGAAAGAACCAAGCATATATGCTTGAGGTTTCATTTCCTAAGAGAGCTTGTTAGTGAAGGAGAAGTTGAGCTCGAATATTGCCGAAGTGACGAGCAGGTTGCTGACATTTTTACTAAGCCTCTTGGTGGACTTATGTTCTCAAGAAATGTTGATGCGTTGGGACTTCGAAGCATGTCTGATTTAGGGGAGGCATTATAGGAGTAAATTAATTTTTAATGTGAAGTTTGAATATTTTTCTTTCTTTTTGTTTGTATTGGTCAAAGTGTCTCGTAGAATCTCTTCATGTCTTTCACAATTCTAGTAGTATAAGTATTTGATCTAATGCCAAGGTTGTAACTCATCCGAAAAGGTGAAATCACCTAAATAAATAGCAAAACTTCTTTGGCAGATTTCATGTTTTGCAAGCTTTTGTTCCAACACCGTTTACTGTGATATGATATGTCGAGATTTTTCTTCAGCTATTCTTTAGGTCGCTCTTTGCCATCTTCTCCGTTGTGCTTTATCTGTGGATATGGATATGATTCTTTGATTTTTTTCACACGCCGCTATGTGGATTTGATTTCATAGAGAAGATCTTCATATTTTTGATAGAGTGAAGACAAAGATTAACTGAAATCGATGTTGAATGAAGCAACTCCTCTAACTGAGGCCCCAGAGATAAATGCTCTGCCACAACCAGTAGGTTGAAATCTCCTTTCTCCAAAAGTATCCATCTAAAAATTATTCCTGCTATTTAAATAACCCTAAAAGCCCATGAACAAGGCTCATTATTCAATAAGTAATAACTAAAGAAAATCTTAACTTCAATCTTAATCCAACAGCTCCAATAAGCACATATTCTTTACTGCTCTTCTCTTGTACACTCTAATAACAGGAGATGCTCTATCAACTGCTCCCCTATGCAAAATAGCCTTGTCCTCAAGGCTGAATTCTGAAAATTAGGCTCGAATATCAGCTGCATCCATCCAAGTATCATCCTCTGCATCCCTTCCAACCCAGTGGACAAGCACTTGATCAATTGATTCTCCCCCATGAACTATTTGGCGGCGTTGCAGCACCTGCGATGGTAAAAAGGGAACATCTGTTGCTAACATCTCCTCTGGCAAAGAGGGGGATACTGTGACATTGCCCACAGCTGGTTTCAGTAGTGACACATGGAAGACCGGGTGAATATGAGACCCTTCTGGAAAATGAAGATGGTAGGCCACTGATCCAATTCGCTCAAGCACTTTGAATGGAGCAAAAAATCTGGGGGCCAGTTTCACATTGGTTGCAACAAACAATGATCTTTGACGATAAGGTCTGAACTTGAGATAAACCTTATCACCCACAGCAAATTCCACATGGCAACGATGCTTGTTTGCCTCCTGAATCATACATTATTGGACTCGATCCAAATGAACCTTCAAATTAGCCAATATATCATCCCTTTCTCTCAAAGAATCAGCCAACACTTTAACCTGTACTTCCCCAGGCATGAATGGAACGATTGCTGGAGGGGGGCGACCATAGACAATTTCAAAAGGTGTGGTACCCACCCCCGAGTGATAGCATGTGTTAAAGCAAAACTCCGCCCACGGTAGCCATTTTCCCCAAGTTTTTGGCTACTCAAAAGCAAAACATCGTAAATAAGTCTCCACATAGCGATTCAATACCTCAGTTTGTCCATCAGTTTTCGGATGATACGCTGAACTCATTCTTAATTTTGTACCTGCTGCCTTGAATAGTTCTTTCCAAAAAGTGCTCAAGAATATGGGGTCGCGATCCGATACCACAGAAGTTTGAATGCCATGAAGATGGACAATTTCCTTTGCAAACAGGTCGACAACTATTCGGGCTATAAAAGGGTGTTTCAAACCTAAGAAATGACCATATTTTGAAAATCGATCGACAACCACAAGGATACAATCCAAACCGCCCGATCTTGGTAATCCGGAGATGAAGTTCAAACTTATATCTTCCCAAATTTAGCTAGGTATTGGCAATGGTGAAAGAAGACCAGCTGGGGATTTAGTCTCATATTTGCTCTTTTGACACACATCATAACTAGCAACATAGTTCATCACAGATTTCATCATTCCAGGCCAATACAGATTCTTTGGCAACCTACGGTATGTTCGAAACGCACCTGAGTGACCTCCGGATAGAGAAGAATGAAATTCTCATAACAATTCTTTCTCCCAATAAGAGTCTCTTGGAAGAACCAATCGTCCCTTATAGTATAGGACGTCTTGCACCAACGTGTAATGCTTTGGAGTCGGCCATCCCGCAATAATGTCATTGATGATCAATGACAAATTTGGGTCAGCATGAACCGCTGCCCGCACTCCAGCCCAATCCAGCCATTGAGGAATTGTCACCGTCGCATATTCAATATCATTTTGGCTCCGAGATAAGGCATCAGCAGCCTTATTTTTCACTCCCTCTTTGTAGACTATCTCAAAATCAAATCTAAGTAGTTTAGCTGCCCAATTTTGTTGCGCTAGAGTAGTTAGTGGTTGGGATAAGATGTGTTTCAAAATCTGATGATATGTACGCACAATGAAACGGCGACCTAATAAATAAGGTCTACAATGTTAAACAGCAAGTACTAAGGCCATCAACTCTTTTTCATAAGCTGATTTTATCAATAAGCAGCCCGTTAATTGCTTACTAAAATAAGCAATTGGTTGCTTATCTTGCATGAGCACTGCTCCCAACCCTCGCCCTGAGACATCACATTCTATCACAAATGGCTTGGAAAAATCTGGCATCCGTAGTACCGGGGCAGTTGTTAATGCAGCTTTGAGGGCAACAAATGCATCCTCTGCCTCTGACGACCAATCCCACCTCTTAAATCCCCTTTTTTAAGTAGTGGTGTGAGAGGGGCAGCAAGCTTCCCTTAGCTACACATAAACCATCTGTAGTACCCCGTGAGGCCAAGAAAACCCCGCAATTGACGAGCTAAAATTGGTCTTGGCCATGAAATTACAGCAGCCACCTTTTCAGGATCCATACGAACCCCATCGTGCGACACAATATGCCCCAGGTACTCCACCGTCGATGACCTAAACATACACTTCTTCGGGTTAATATACAGTGAATGAGTAGCAAGAATTTTGAAAATCACGTATAAGTGACGCATATATTCTTGCCAAGAACGGATGTAAACAAGGATGTCGCCAAAAAATACCAGCACAAAGCGTCGTAAATATGGCCTGAAAATGTCGTTCATAAGACTTTGAATTGTGGCAGGAGCGTTCGTTAATCCAAAGGGCATCACAAGGAATTCATAATGGCCAGAATGAGTGCGAAAGGCAGTTTTGTGCACGTCTTCCGCTGCAACCTGAATTCGGTGATACCTGGCTCGCAAATCCAGTTTTGAAAACCAACGGGCCCAATGCAACTCATCTAATAGCTCTTGAATAACTGGAATATGGTACTTATCTGGAATAGTGACCTTATTTAGAGCTCGATAATCTACGTAAAATCTCCAAGAACCGACTTTCTTTTTTACTAACAAAACAGGGCTTGAGTATGGGCTAGAACTGGGTTAAATAATTCCAGCCGTCATCATTTCCTCCACTAGGTGTTCCATCTCATCCTTTTGGGTATGATTATAGCAGTATGGCATGACTGAGACAGGGGAAATACCAGGCACCAAGTTTATATGTTGATCATGAACTCTTCGAGGTGGTAAATCCTTCGAGGGCTGAGTGATAAACTCAAATTCTGCCAATAATTTATTTAAATCAGCTTTTTGCTAGTCGGATTGTGAGTCAAGAGAGCCACGACCTCGCAAAATACTCACCCCCTCCATAGCCCACAACAACCACATTTGAGACCCTTGTTCGATCAATTCCAAATCTGCTTGTTCACAAGCTTTGTGTGTGAGGGATGGGTCACCACGCAAAGTGATCAAGGACTCCCCGACATAGAATTTCATAGATGATTTGCCCCAATTAGCAGTCACATCACCCAAAGTAGCCAACCAAGAAACTCTCAAAATTAAATCAACACCACTCAAGGGAAATATATAACAATCAACATGAAAGGTGTGTGAATCAAGGGTGAGAAAAACAGACTTACAGATTCCCACTGCATCCAACTTTGTGCCATCTTCCAAAGTAACTATGAACCCAATAGAATGATCAATTGGTAGCCCCATTCTTTTGGCCACGTGTTTCGCCAAAAAACAATGACTTGCGCCACTATCAATCATTGTCAACAATCTGGTATTGCCCAACCGACTGAAAAGTTTCATAGTCCGAGCTCCGTCGAACCCATTGGATGACATTTTTGAGAGTTCCAGGGAATGGAGTTCTGATCCCAATTGTTGTATGGGCTCTAATTGTGGATCTGATAACTGTGGTGACCCATCAATATTTGCATTGGCGTCATTAACATCATCATCATCCGCCTATAGTATGGTCAACACTTTAATTTGTGTAAGGGTCCATAGGGTTGGCTGCAATGATAACATTTACCCTTGGCCCTGTACTCCCGAGCTTCTTCAGCAGTAAGGTGGCGGGTCCCCCGAATGGGCCTGGTGCTTTGTTGTGTCACTCCAGAGGGTTGGAAAAAGGTCGATTTTTGAGGGGCCCCAACAATGGTAGAGTTTGATTGAGAGGTTGTAAGCGAAAAGGTGTTCGGTCAGACAGAATTTTTGGAAGAAAAGGAAAACTGGGGTGGGTTTGAGGGTTTGTGAAAATGGGCAATCAGACGGGCAACCCGGATAGCAGCGAACACATCAGTCATTTCAATATCTGGAATCCGATCCCAAATTGATCAATGTAATCCTCCGATAAACATGCCCAAATATTGTGATGTGGGCAGAGATGGTAACTGTGCAACCCTTTCCTCAAATAGTGCTAGATATTCCTCGAGGGATCCCGTTTGATACGTAATATGCATCGCCTCATATGCATTTATTGAGTACGCATCGCCAAAGTGATCAATCAATTCTTGAGAAAATTGTGCCAATGAAATGGAGGCAGTCCAGCGAAGTACCCATTGAGCCCAAAACATGGCCCTACCGGACATGACAATCAAAGCAAGTTGTACTCGATCAGCTATCGGCGTATGGTGGACCAAGAAGTATTATTCCGCTTGAGCGATCCAAGCGATTGGATCATTACCATCAAATAAGGGAAGCTCCATACGATGTAACGAAATAGCCGGAACCGTAGTGATCCCCTCTGGAGCAAGTGTTGATGGAGGTGTGCTTACCGTGATTGGAGGGACTGATGTTGTTGGTTCTGCGCAGGTGGTTTGATTTGTAGGGCTGCCAATGGTATCCAATGTTATCATTATTGCCGTTAGAATTGTGCGAAGTCCAGCCATTTTATTTTTTTTATCAGTGATCACTATTTGAAACTCCTCAATTGTCTTCTCTATCTTGTCTAATCTCTCATTCTGCGTCATGGTGGTAGAAAGTGGCAGGTCGGACCAATTTGATAGAGTGAAGACAAAGATTAACTGAAATCGATGTTGAATGAAACAACTCCTCTAACTGAGGCCCCAGAGACAAATGCTCTGCCACAACCAGTAGATTGAAATCTCCTTTCTCCAAAAGTACCCATCTAAGAATTATTCCCGCTATTTAAATAACCCTAAAAGCCCATGAACAAGGCCCATTATTCAATAAGTAATAACTAAAGAAAATCTTAACTTCAGCCTTAATCCAACAGCTCCAATAAGCCCATATTCTTTACTGCTCTTCTCTTGTACACTCTAATAACAGGAGGTGCTCTATCAATTTTTGTGGTTTGAGATCTGAGACGCTGGTGTCTGTTAATCTAACACAGATTAATTCGCTGGATGGATCTGATTCTCCAATTTTTAGGATATTTAGAGATTTTATCTTTTCTTTTCTTTTCCACAAATTTTTGAGATAAATTCATTGCAGATTCTTCGATGCTTAAAGATATTCATGGCCAATGAAATTTTATGACGAGTGAATGACAATCTAGTATTCCATAATCTCCATTAACTTGATAGGGTTACAATTAATTAGATATACTAGTACAGTCGGTTATCATATTTGTTATTTATTTATTATTTTTAAGTTTAAAATAATCATATCTATTTAGGAAAATTATAAGAATAACTTATTGTTTGACCAAGAAAAAAATATTTTAAAATATGTAAATTTAACCAAAGTGCATTTTTCATTTATTTCACATAAATAGAAAACATTGCTATCACTGAGATTGAAATGATCCTCCTCAGCATCATCAGATATTATCAAAATAGGTATACTAATTGATGTGTCAAATACATTGGAAATCATATACGAATATTTGGTGGAATTCATATCTGAAACTTTAAAAATCATTTAATCTCATTGAAAGTTTTTAAGTTCTTCAATTATATACTCTCTTCCTGTAGTAAAACTCGTAGTAAGAGCAATAAAAGTGAAAGAACATTCACATTTAATTAATTTTAATTAACTGTGAAGTGTAGGTTTCAAATAAATAAATGTATTTCTTAATTTTATAAAACATAAAATGTGTAAAAGACAATTACATTGTACATATATTTTAAGGTTATCATATTTTATTTAAATTATGACATTAAAACGAAAACTTAGTGCATAGAATACACTATAAAATTGATCAAACTGATAGTTATCATCATCATTAATTAAAGTAAACTCATCCTTGTAGCAACCATGACATTACCTAAAATCCAAAATAAAATAAAATAAACACACTTTCAAAATCAATGTGTAGCTATAATTTTTAGTTAGTAACAATATAGTCATTTAAAAATAGTACAAATACTATTATTTACTCTATTTACACCATCAACTTTTAAGCCTTTAAATAATATTACAAATATAAAATTCATTTTGTGTAAATAAATAATAAAAATTTTATAACATTCTTATAATTAATGATTTTATTATTATATGGAGCATGTATTTTATGAAACATTTCATAGCTTATTCCTTAAAATTTTTGTTTTAATATAAATGAAATTAAATAAGTTAAAATTTATTTAAAATAAAAAATTCTAATAATACATTGTTTTATTATAGTTATAAATCTCAAATTTGATATTACTTAATTTATATTTTAGTTTATTAATTTTTGATAGTATAAAAAATAGAGTTAAATAAATATCAAATATACTTTGGCACCTCACATATTTTAATTTTATTTCAAAAAATATATTTTACTTATTAAAAATAATTAAGAAATGAATTACAAAACAATTAATTTCCTAAACATATAATAATAAGCCATTTTACAATTTTTAAAATGTACAGAAATTAGTATTCAATTAACTTGGCATCACATTTTATAAAATGTAATAGATATTAGATAAGCCTATGCCTGTCATCTCATATTTTTGTAAATTTAAATATGAAATTTTATTTTATTTTAATATATAAGAAGATTTTACATTATTAAGTAGAAGAGAGAAGAAATTAGGAAGTAGTCAATGAACATAAAACTGGTAAAAATTGGGGGTGAGAGATAAGAAATTAGGAACAGACGTAGAATTGGTTAGAACTTTAGAATAAGGCTTACGGGCGTCCCGTGCACACTTTGCGACTTTAGAATTTAATATTATGGGTAAGACTATATTGCTTTGTTCTAAAAGGTATACACTTTAAATAATAAAGGTACACCATTTTGTTTTAAAGGGTATACACTTTTATTAAATTTTTTATTTTTCTTTAAAAAATAAAGGATTCACATATTTATACAATTTAACACAAAATTTCAAAGGCATACGGAATGTGTTCCCGTGCGCCTGGTCACACACAAGTGTTTGCCATGGGTACACATCTAAGCACACAGAATGTGTTCTCGTGCGCCAGGCCACATACAAGTTGTTATCATGCGTACACATTTTATACTAAAGCGTATACAATTTAACACAAAATTCTAAAGGCACACGAAATGTGTTCCCATGCGCATGCGCCCAGACACACACAAGTTTTTGCCAAAACTTTACGAGAAACGCGTTTTAGTTCACTACTGGACAAGTTGTATTAAATAAGTATTAATCTTGTATTAAATAAATATATTATTGTGCATGTTGTATTAAATAAAGGCAAAAACTTGTGTGTGCCAAGGCGCACGGGAACACATTCTGTGTGCCTTTAAAATTTTGTGTTAAACTGTATACATTTTAGTATAAAGATGCGTACTCATGACAAAAACATGTGTGTGCCCGTGCACACGGGAACACAATCTGTGTGCCTTTGAAGTTTTGTGTTAAATTGTATTCCCTCCGTTCCATAAAACCTTTCACACTTTCCTCATTTGTTTGTCCCAAAAAACCTTTCACACACATATCATTACTTTATACTTTTTTATTATCTAAAAATACCGCAATACCCTCCAAAGTCAATAAAATTAGTCAAAAAGTGCACATTTTCTTAAACAACATGGAACAGTAAATGTGAAAAGTATTATGGGATGGAGGGAGTATACCCTTTAGTATAAATATGTATACCCTTTATTTTCTTAAAAAAAATAAAAAAATATTAATAACAATGTATATCCTTAGAACAATATGGTGTATCTTTATTAATTAAAGTGTATACCCTTTAGAATAAAGCAATGTACCCTTACCCATAATACTAAATTCTAAAGGTGCACGGTGTGCGTCCGAACTCACGCAAACCACACTCTTAAATAAATAATAATATTGTGTTGAATAAATGTATTATTTTATATGTTGTATTACACAAATGTATCACTTTATACAATAAATTTTATCATTCATTTGCATATGAAATTTGTATTAAAATATTTTATTTTCAAGATACATTTTTTTAATAACTAAATGTATTAACTTTAATTTAATATTATATATTTATTTTATTAATAGTTGTATTTTGTTAATATAATGTTGATTTAGAACTAACATAATTTAAGGTACAGAATTTATTTGTAAAATTAATTAGTATATTAAGAACAAAAATTAATATTGTGTATATATAAAAATAAATTATATTTTAATTTAATTGTATTAGTTATAATTATGTAATGTACATGTTTTTTATAACAAACGTATATATATTGTTTATATGAAAATTTATACTTATTTTAATTTAATTCTGTAATGTACATATTTTTATAGTAAACATATTATATTTTAATTCTTGATGTAAATGTTGTAATCAATTCATATTTTGTTTTATACGGTACTTCGTAATAAAGTATACATTAATAAATAAAAATATACTTCATATATTAATAAATTAAAATTAATACAATTACTAAAAAAAAGCTTAATACTAACTAATTTACATGTTCAAATTAATATCAATAATCCTGACTAACAAATTTCAATTAAATGGTAATTGAAAAGGAAAGATTAACGATGCATTTGTCATTAAATTAACATAATTTAAAGTCAATCTGAATTGATTCATATCAATTGTAAATTGAAAAGTCAAAAGCGGTGATATGGGGCTTTTGAAGATTCATATGGTATTTAAGGATTAGTGATGTAAACGAACCATGACGTTCGCAAGCTATTTGAGATTCGATTCGAAAAAAAATTTGTTTGAGTTCGTTCGTGGAAAAAAACGAATCGAGTCGAGTTCGATTATTTTTTCGAGCCGAACTCGAGCCCGGGATCGTTTGGCTCAAAAGCACGCGAACGTGTTCGTTTACAAGCTCGCGAACATGTTCGTTAAAAAACTCGCGAACATGTTTGTTTACAAGCTCGCGGACATATTCGTTTATAAAACTCGCGAACATGTTCGATTATAGGCCCGTGAACGTGTTCGATAATAGGTTAGAATAGTGGTTAATATGCTCATTTTCAATATTATTACTCTATTATTGTTATTATTTATTATAACATATTAATATGACAATTTTAGAGTTATATATATATATATAAACTTGAATCAATATATAAGGGATATAAATTTATAATTTAAAAAATATAGTATATACTTTAAATTAAAGAAAAATTTTAAAGTGTGACAATGATATAATGAAATTATTAAAAATAAAATTAAAAAGAGAACGAATATTATTAATTCTAAATAATATATTGAAAGTCACATTTATAATGGGTTTAAAGATGTAAATTTTTTATTTTCTATCTCTATATAAGATTTAATTTTGATTTGTTTATATTCAAAATTTTAAATAAATATATTTAAATTTTAAATAAATATATGTATTTATATATATTAAATTTTAACTAATAGTAATTAATAAAATTGTAAGTATTTTAAAGTCGACACCTCATAAAAAATATATAATTATATGTAAAAATAAATTAATTTAATATAATTATTTATTTATATTTTAATAGTATAATTTTATAGAGGAGAAATTTTCGAATATATATACACCCGTATTTTCCTTTTTATTATTATTATTATTATTATTATTATTATTATTATGGGAGAAAAGCGCAAAAGAACAGATTCGATAGCGGAGCGACGGAGCAGGGGAGTGAGAAACCTACTATTTGAGGCGGAGCATTGTGATTGTGAAGAAGGGGCGGAGAGGCTGATGGGAGAAAAGCGCAGAAGAACCGATTTGATATGTGCGCAAGATTGAAATGTGTAAGAGATTAAAATGACCCGATTAAATTTTTTAGGTTTTATACGTGACCCATTTTTAAATATAAGCATGTTTTTAGTTTACAACCATGTATACAATGGATCAACTCAATGCTTAGTAAATAAACATATCATCATCATACTTTTTAAACATTAATTTGATATTAAGGTTTTAAAAAAAATCTTGCATGGATTCGTCTTAAGTAAATGAACCCCATTAATCTGTAAAATTAAAATATATTTATATAAAAGACGTAAATATCATTTTATAAATAATAAAATAAAATTAGTTATATATGAAATCCAATTAAATTTATAAAGGCACCACAATATTCCTAAATTCACCCAACTAAGCCAACAAGCTCTCCACCTTGATCACCCCCTTCTTGCCGTCCATCAGCAATCGGAACCCCTTACACATCTCCTCCATCAGTCCCTCCGCCCCCAGCTTCTCTATCATCACCGGAAATATAATCCTCGAACACAATATAATCTTTGCCTAATTTCCTCTCACCCATTTTCCAATTAGTAATGGATCACAAGGGCATGCATATGTACACAGCCATGGAGGTAGTCGGCATTAATTGATTGTGTGAATGGCGAAATTTCGTGAGGGAAGCTATTGAGAAGGGATCTGTGCCACCGGTATTAATACTAGTATTATAGATTTGGGGGTGCGTGATACATATTAATGGGGAAATTGTCTTGTTCCTGGAAGTTGCAGGGCAAACTACTCAACAATTAGGCTTGCTCATCTCATCGTGGCTACCATTTCTGTTTTCATTTCTAATTTTCTTTCAGAATTGTTAATCAAAAAATAATCCTATGAGTTTGTCTTTTGAGCCTTTAAATATATTCGGATTTTATACATTCAATCCAATCTTAGTTCAATTTTATTTAATAATCTTTTGAATCTTGGCATCTAGAAGGATTATTGTGATGGGTTTAATTTATGAGGATAAATTCTATTGAATGAAGGTTTGATTGTTGTTTTTATCAGTAAAGAGTGGAAATTCAGTGTGAGGATGCGCTGCTTTTGAAGACGATGATGTGAATGGAAGTTGATCCAAATTTTGGACATATTTTTGTTTGTTCCGCAGAATTCACGGAGTTTCGAGTTTATAGTTTTAGTGATTATAATGCTGGGGTATATTTAAAAATTTAATTTGGGTGTATCTAGAAATTCACTTGGTTTATATAACAATTTGTCAATAATTTTATTTTATTATTTATAAAAGGGTAATAAAGACTTCTCACTTAAATATATTTTAAATTTATAAATTAATGGGGTTCGTTTAGTAGTTTTGGGGATGCAAATAGTCACCCCCAAACCCCATCCTTTAGAATTTTAAGCATAATTATACACTTAAATTTTCTAAATCTTATAAATAAATGTTAAACTTAAAGAATATAATATGATATTTAGGGTTCATGTATTAATTATATGAACTCTGTTCAACAAATACTTGACCATAGTTGAAATGACATGGCCTAAATCCAAAACAAATACTACTAATTTAGTACTTTTCATAATTTATTAAATTATAAAGCCAAAAGAAAATACCTTCATGTCATAATTTTAAATTAAAAATAAGATCATAGGTAAATCATTTTAAAATTAATCTAGCCATTATAACATATAAAAAGTATAAGGTATCAATTTTTTCTATTTTTGGCGTCCGCTTTAAAGGTATCTATTTTCCTTATTTAGTAAAAAAAGTACACAATATACCCGCCACTTTTCTCTAATACAACTATCCACTTTACATATAATAATAATACTTCTTAATTCACATGCAAAAAGCAAATAGATACCTTAGAATCGGACGGAGGGAGTATAATACAAATGTGTTGTGATATAATACTCGTGAGATGTTTTGTGAGATGCACTAAAATATACTCATTTCAATTATACTTTCCATTTTGGATTGTCCCACAAAAGTTTGTACATAAATAGCAAAAAGTTAAACATAATCATTCTTCTACATACAATTTAATTTAAAAAAAAAACACCCTTACCTAACACACCTAACATACTTTATCATTTATTTATTACAAAAAAAAATCATAATATCCTTAAAAGTTATCTCTTTTCTTAATCTCCGTGCCAGAAGTGACATGCAAATTTTTGTGGGATGGAGGGAATAATTGTTATATTGGTAATATTTATTTATAATTAAAATATGTTACAAAAAAATGGGTCACTTACTATTGGATACCTAACACACCTAACATACTTTATCATTTATTTATTACAAAAAAATTGGTCACTTACTATTGGATACATAAAATAATGCATAATTGTTTAAACTACAGACTCAAAGTACTATTACTCATAACTACATAATTATGATTGTGATACCATAAATACCCCTATGTATTTGGACAATTTGTCTGCACAATTTGATTCTACACAATTTGGTTCTGCACAATTTGTTTTGCACAATTTTGTTTTTGCACATTTTGTTTGCACATTTTAAATTCCAGCGGAGGTGAGGTGGCGGTCCAGCGGCAGGCGGTGGCGGTCAACGCCTGTCCGGCCCCCGGGCAACGCCGGTCCGACCGACGGTCAACGTCGGTCAACGGCTGTCTGGCCGCAGGACAACAGTTGTTCGGCCGTCGGTCAACGCTGGTCCTGTGGAGGTCCGGCGAGTGGTTGGGTGAGGGATAGGGTTGGTGGTTTAAAAGTGTATGAGATTATAAGGTTATATTTGGTATTTTACTTTAATATTTTATATGTAAAAGTAATTATTTGAATTCCTTGTATCTCATAGTAATTATGGTTAAAAGTGTGTATCTATTAGTGATTTTCCCCAAAAAAAATCATAATATCCTTAAAAGTTATCTCTTTTCTTAATCTCCGTGCCAGAAGTGGCATGCAAACTTTTGTGGGATTGAGGGAGTAATTGTTATATAGGTAATATTTATTTATAATTAAAATATATTTTTTTTAAATTATAATAAATGAGTTAGTCTCTTGTGTCCCCAAGTGGTGCACAATATATTTAAGAATACAACATTTTGTTGTAAAGGGTATATATTTTAATTAATAAAGATATACTCCCTCTGTCCCGCAGTAATTTTTAGTCATACCAGATACCATACCGAAAGTTTTGGTATAAGAAATCATACCATTACCTTAGCTAAACTTTTGGTATACCAGAGTTCGGTATACCGATATTTCGGTACAGAAAAATAGTATATCTCTTACTTACCAATATTTCGATGTACCATATCATACATAAAATATCGGTATATATCATCCTATATAGCTAATTTGGTATAACATTATGTACCTATAATTCGGTATACTTAATTAAAAACTGTATAAAAAATGAAAGATAACAATAAACACAATCAAAAAAGATAATAAATTTATATACTAAAAATATACAAAAATTCACAAATGATTAATTGAATAATACTGTATAACACTACAATTTAAATCTTAATATTAACAAACATATTAAATGGTAAGAGTATTAACTATCTCCAACTATAGTCATTCAAGAATGAATGTGATGATATTACATACACAATTGATATTTTTTTAAGAACCAAGCTAGCTATCACAAATAATGTCACATAGACACTTCATACAGAAGCACACACAGTTAACAATCAAATGTCACACAAACATTTGAACCCACACAACAAGCTCCACCTCACTAAGAGAAACAAATAAGTATGTAACAAAAGGCACAAAAGCATAAAGGAAATACATATGCACATTCCACCACACTAGGAGCAGCCTAAAACCTAGCAAGTTTAACATATAAACAAGCACATAACACAGAAAATAAATTTCAACAATTTTTCACACAAAGAAAAAACAAGAAAAAACAAAATTTTCAAAGCCATTTAAACACACAAATTAAAGGCTCAAGCAATTCACACATGCATAACTAGAAAACCTCACCAAAACACTCAGTTTCAGTCATAATATTACCTTGCTCACTAGATTTATCCTTCTTGGGGTGGGAACATTTGTTAGCATAATGGCCACGGTAATTACAATTATAGCATCTACGATTCGTAGCCTTAAACTTATTATTATGCCTTCCCTTAACAAACATAGCACCCCCAGAATTCTTATCACCCTTATTGTGATTTAAATCATGTTCTTTACTTTTTAAAGCATTAACCACCACATCTAGAGTAACATCATCACGACCATACTTAATAGCAGATTTGACATCAAATAGCATTTAACAAGACAATGGGGGAATACTCATCAATGTGCTTATCACTAGATTGCTTAATGTAAAGAATAAGCTTTGTAAAAATGTCCAAGTTTTCATCAATGTCCTTATTCAAATCCAATTTGAAACTGAAAATTTTTTCAAGCAAGAACATCCTACAAGGCAAAGATGACACATTGAACAATTCATCCAACTTTTTTCATATTTTTTCAGCAGATTCAAAAGGACCAATCTTTCTTAACACAGATTCGGATAGATTTAAAGTAATGGATGACAAAGCAAGCTCATTCATTTCAGTTTTTTTATCTTCAGTTACAGTGGCAGCATGCGTTCCATCAATGGCCTTATAAATATGTTGTTGAACCAAAACACATTTCATTTTTTGTTTCTAAATTTTGAAGTCAGTTTTACCAGCAAAAGGAGTCATGCCAAAGGAATTGGAAGCCATTTAACAAGCATAAAGCACAAATCACAACACACGAAGAAAAAAAGCCGACAATCAAGAGTACACACAACGGAAGCAGGTTAACAAATATCACAAAAAAATATCTCACAAAGAGAGGACCAGCCGCCTCAGAGCATCACAAAGGAGGACCAACCGCCTCAGGGTATCACAAAGATATATCAACTGAAAAATTCAGAAAGAAACGAGAAAACACAAAGTTAAGGATCGAAGGAACTCCCTGAACCACCGACGGACGGTGGACGTCGGTTTTAACCGGCACCAAAAAGAAGTTGACGGTCGGCGATCAGCAACTGGAGGCGGCGGACAACACAACTCCGGCGTTGAGCAGCGGTCAGCAGCTCCGGCTTTGGCGGACGGCGTCAGCGGCGTCCAGCAAACGAGAGTGGTGGCTGCCGGAACCCAAGCGTGCCACGGCGATGGCGTTCTGAACGGACAACAGCGGCGGTGGGATTTTCTGCATCGCGACGAATGGACGATGCATTTCTGGCGGCGGGCAGTGGGTTTGACCGGAGCCCCAGAGGCTGTGAGCGGCGGTGTCGAGCGGCGGGACCCTAGCGGCAGCTGCGGCTTCTCGATCCAGCAGTTCACGAACAGATCGCGACGTGTGGCGGCTTCGATCTGACCGGTGGTAGTTTGTACAGCGACAGACGGTGGACGAGGGCGGTGGCGGCTAGCACAGCGACGGGTCAGAGCAGATCTGACCGGAACCGACCGGAATAGCAGGTTGCGCAGCGATGGACGGCGAGCAGCTCCGGCGGACGAGCGGCAACAAAAGGACGACGACTGCTGCGCTGACGGACGGCGGACGATCAACCTTGCTCGGATACCACTGTTAGGTGGATGTAGCGGTCGTCATCATCGATCTGCATTGCCAGAAGGTTGTTGATCGTGGAGTTTCTCCGGTGCTCAGATTTCCTCTCAACAATTCACAAAGAATCGTATCTACTGCCCACGAACTAGGGTTCACAAATTTGGGGATAATAAGGACTTGTGGTGTAAGACTATGGCCAGCTTTAATTAATTAAAGCTGACCCAATACTTAAGGATATGAAGACCAATACTTTGGGCCAACATAGGCCCAATGGGCCCAAAACAACGACTACATCTTGGCGTTGAATCTTCTTTGATTAATATATCTTCACTTATATGGTATATCTATAAAAAAAAATTATAAAGGAACTTTCGAAAATATTTGAACGTGAGTATCTTAATAACCGATTTAAATCCACGCTTCTGGTGTGAAATTGAAAAGGTACGTAAATGTAAAAGAGAAGATAGATGGCCAAGTTGGACTTTATATTATTCCAAGACAAGATTGTACGGAGTATCCAGAATTCTAATTTTATTTTTCAAATTTCAATTTATATACTTCATCCGTCTAAAGGATTTTTTTTTTCCATCCAAAATTTAACTTTTTATTTTTTTTTCACACATAAAATCCATGGACACCCACTAATACGATTAAAATATGGGGTTCACACACCACTAATACAATTATTCACTACACATTAAATAATAATACTCCTTAATTTACATGAAAAAACAAAAACACTCATTTACATGGGACGAATAAAGTACACTCAAAGAGTGCAACTTGGCTAGACGAAATATTAATTGGTGGAAAATGTAGTCCAATTTTCTTAAGTAATTTTCCCTCTTTCATTAATATCTTTTTTATAAATTTATTATACTTAAAAGATGATTAGAAAACCGGAACGAAGGCCGAACCAGTGACCTAACGGTTCAAGGTCGGACCGGTCACCTGTTGAACCGGGAGGTTCAACGGAAAAAACATAAATTACGTATTTGTAAATTCTAATAATATTTTATTATTTTATATTAACATATATGAAAAATAATGGAGTGAAAGAATAAAGTTAAATGGAAAAATAAATTAAATTTTGAATTTTGATTTATATTAATAGCTAATTTAATTTAAATTTACTTTGAAATTGAAAGAAAATTAATTAAGAATATGAGGATTAAAAAAAATGAAAAGAAAATTGTTAATTATTTTTATTTGTTTGACTCTAATTTTATTCAATATTCTTTTAAAATATATTATCAATTATTTGGATTTGGATATTATTAAGCAAACATATTTATTTATTTCAAAATTATACAAATAATGAATGATTGCATATATTCTGATCTATGAAACTTCGATTACATATATAGCTTAGATTAAAAATGGCACAAACATTATGGCAGAAATAATCTAATGGTGTGAAAAAACTGTACTTGGCAAAATTTAAGAAATCCTTTTGTGTTAACTTCACCTCCTCTAATACATTAAGCAATCATAAGAAATTTAAAAAAAATTAACATTCTAACTTTTAATATTCCATTCATTTCAAATGGTTCTTCAGCCACACATACGCCCACAAGCTACAGAATCTGAGAGAGCATTCTACGCATGTCCATAGAAAAAATTTTGCCGTACTGAATTATAGGTTTAACTGCATAGAATTTATATTAAGTTGGACATAAATGACCAACCAAATTACATGTTACCAATCAAAAAAAAAAAAATAGAAAAGAAAAAAGGCACCGATATCTGAACAAATATAGGTCTTCAACTTCAAACCAAGTTTTTGAGCTTTTCAGTTGTTCATAAACTTTCAACCACTAAAATACAAAGTATCTTCTTTTTCTTTCTTTTTTTTAAGTTTTTGATCCTTAAAAAAATTAAGTATATTCACAATATTAATAATTTTTTAATCTAATGATACCTGGACAATAAACATCAGTCATTTTGCTCCGGATCAGTGCATTGTTTAGCGTTTCTGAATATCAAAGAAGGAAACTGAACAACGCTGAAGTTCCACAAACTCTAATAATTCCCACATTCAAAACTCTAATATAGAAAACCATTAGTGTTGGATTGTATACTAAAAGTCTAACTTTTAGTATGAACAATATTATAATAATTTATTTGAAATGAGAATCATTGATTAAATGATTGCGTCTTATAATTTATTTATATGTTCGATACAATAGTCCACTTACTTTATACTGTAGATAATATGTTGTGCGACAACACGCGAAAGATCATATTATCGATTGCCTTATGGAGTATAAACAGATGCTCACAACCGAGATAGACGGGGACTCTCTATCGAGATGATTGTAGTGTGATTTTGTATTAGTTTGTCTTGACTATAGAATCACATTAGTACACTTTGTGTGTATTGAGTAGGATCGTTTGACATCATTCAACTTATACTGACTATGTAGGAGAACTTGATCTCAGTTATTATGGATGTTCGTACTCTTAATCCCTATACAATAACCTCGACACGTAAGACAGTATGTATTTCTTTGATTCATCAATGGGTGAGATTTACATGTAATTAAATCAATAAGCTTGGTGTTGGAAAACAGTGTTTCTCTATGGTGTGCTGTTGATTGTAGAAATATTCCGTGTCCTATTAAATAGGTTGATGATGTCCCCTAAGGAGCTCATAAAGATTACCCCATGTAAACCCTGCAGATGAATTTATTCCAGCATGATAATGAGGTTAAGTAGCACTACTCTCGTATGAGATATTAATTAATGGAGTTATCATAAATTAATTAATTAATGTGCATTAATTGTATGTCTTAAACATGGGGAGACTAAAGGGCTCATAATAAGAAGGAGCCCATAACATAATTATGGGATTAGAACGGTAGTGCAGCAATAATATTTTAGTGGTATATATTATTATTATTATTATTATTATTATTATTATTAGATTTAAGTATAAGTTTTAGGCTAAACTTGGATACATAAGCCCAATGGAGGCCCAACTCTAATTTCTCCTTCTGGTCCTTTCTGTAGCCCATATATATGTCATCTTAACTGTCTGGAAACTATAATTAGACACACCTAACTGTGAGTAGGGTGAGAGGACAGCAGATTGAGAGGATCTTGAGGATCGTCGCCCATACGACGTCAAGATTGGACTTGGGAATACAACAGAAGATCGGAAGGTTGTTTGTTGCTGTTGTTTGTCAACTTCCACGATTTTTTTAAACTCTTGTGGAATTCAGAACTAGACTTGTGATACACTGTGGAAAGTCACTGAAGAGAGGATCGTTTTGGTGCGTAGATCACTCAAATTAGAGATCAGATGAGAGATTTATTCCCAAACCGGTGAGGCTGCGCATGCACCGGCGAGAATCTTTCTTCTTCAACATACCCTGGTGAAAGGTAATACGTTTCTATATTTTCTTACTTCTGCTGATATAGAATCGTATGGAACCCTAACGATTCATGACTTCACGTTAACCAAATGATCGAATGCCAATAATTAGCACATCTACAAAATAACTGACATCTGTATGAATAAATATCAAAATTAGTTCTGTAAGTGTGGCATTTTCCAACTTTAGTCCTTTATCATTTGCAATTCTCAATTTTGGTCATTTTTTATCCACATTTAGTCCTTTTGGTCCAATTTTAGTCCTTTTGGTCCAAATTTAATCATTTATGTTAAAAAAATGTCCAAAAATAATCCAAAAGTGTACACATTTAGAACCAATAGTGGACCAAAAAAGGACCAAATTAAAAAAAATGACTAAAACTGGGCCAAAATGACTAAAATTGGACCAAAATGACTAAAAGTGGATAAAAGGACCAAAATTGAGAATTGCAAATGATAAAGGGCTAAAGTTGGAAAATTACATACTTACAGGACTAATTTTGTTATTTGCCCACATCTGTATTTTTTTAATTTTGTTTTTTATTTATCTCTCTGCTTATGTTTCTCTCGCTCTTTAACTTGTTTACAATTTGACATATCTCTCCACTCTTATGTATCTCTCACTCTTAACTTGGTTACAATTTGAGCACACTGTTTTTCCCTCTACCTAACGATATGCCAATACACTTATTTATAGTGGCTAATGGAAAGGTCTATAATATTAGTGTTAGCTTCCTCTAAACTAATCTACAGATTTCTACATTAGCTACCCAATTAATTATGTAGAATATTCCAGCAGCAATTACAATTCTAGAATAATAACAACAAAAATTTGGGAATGCCCAATAATAATAATAAAAAAAACAACTACAAAAGCTTAGCATTGGCAGAAGGTACTCACGATTGCTGAAGAATGGACCAATCTGTCAGAAATAAGGACCGAGCATGTGGGACAGAGAGGCCGAATTTAAGGTTTCCTTTGCAGTTGGGGATGCGTTAAAATCAAAGAAGGATATAATTAGAGTTCTCATTCTAAGATGAATAAAGTTATAGAATAAAGTTAGAGATGTAACCAAACCAAACCGTTCGCGAACTATTCGAGTCTCGGTTTGATTAAATGTTCGTTCGAACTCATTCGTTAACCTTAACGAGCCAAACCAAACTTGAATTTTGGGTTCGAATAGTTTATCAAACCAAACTCAAGCCTAAGGGTGTTCGGCTCGAAAGCTCGCGAACATATTCGTTTATAGGCTTGCTAATGGCTCGCAAACGCGTTCGTAAATTTTATAGTTATTCTTTAGAATTATATATTCTTATTTATTTATTAATATTCAATAATTAAATATTTTATATTAAACCACACAAATATGATAATAACTTAAGTGATTATTTAAATATTTAAATACTTTTTATCGTTTATTATTATATTTTGTTAGTTTGTTTATTTAATATTATGAGTAACGTTAAATGTTTATAAATGAAAAATTCTTTTAATATCCAGGCACAAAATTATTTAAATGTTCATGAAAATATATTCATAAACAAGTTACTTTATGTGTTCGTGAACATGTTCGCGAGTCTTAACAAATAGTTTGAGTTCGAGCTCGAGTTCGATATTTTTTTCTTGACGAGTTCGAGCTCGGGCTCGAGTTCGATAATTTCTTAACAAACGATCCTCAAACCTAGTAGTGTTCGACTCGACTCGGTTCGACTACATCCCTAAATAAAGTACACATCAAGTAGAGACCACCATAAGAAACCTAACTTACCGGCTGCGAAAACTTGAACGAGGGAGAGATACTGCCAGAGGTAAACAAAAGGGAAGGTATTTGTTAAAAAACTGAAGTTAATTTGATGGAGACCCCAAAGAACTTCCTACGCGATCGACGATGGATGGGGATAACAGATCACACAGAATCGAATGTCAGAGGGGAGAGGCGTGGATAAACTTTGTGAGAAGAGCAATGTCGACGAAGAAGATAATCTCTAAAAGGACCAGTCGGTATGTGTTATCGCTATTCATTAGACGTAATGAGAGAGATAAAATGAAAAGATGTGTAATAACGGGTGACTAAAAACGAGAAAGAAACTGAACGTCTTACGAACATATTCCCTTTATATATAGTGTAGATGTGGATACTCCCTCCGCCCCAAATTCAAGTTCACGTTTACTGTAGATACGGAGTTTAAGAAAAGTCACTTTTTGACTTACTTTTGAGGGTAGTATGGTATTTTTGGGTAATAAATAAATGATAAAGTATGTTATGTGTGTTAAAAAGGTGATGGAAAATTTGAAATTAAAGTATGTTAGAGGGATATTAGTTTGTTGTTTTTCCTTTTATGGAAGTGTGAAGTTGAATTTGGGACGGACCAAAACGGAAAGTGTAAAGTTGAAGTTGGGACGGAGGGAGTATATTATAATAATAAAAAGAAAATATTTACAGTCAATTAAATCTTATAATAATTAAATTAAGATGACTACAAATCAGGGCTATAATAGTAATTAAAGGGTAATTAAAGGGAGAGTAAATGCATTTGATCTTGTAAGTTGTTTTCGTCTCATAGTATGCCATATCCTTCCACTACCGCCATCATACAAACTGCTGACATCCATTTCAGCTGCAATTGTCGGTAGTGTTACTTCTCCCCAACCCAAATCTCTATAATAGTTAATTAATTCTGTGGAAGGAACATTTACCTTGATATTGGAGATTCGTTCCAGAAGATAGATGGAGTGATTCTCCATAATAAAATTGGATTTTGGAGATTGAAGAAAATCAGAGTGATTCTCTTCGGAATTTGGGATTTTCTTCCAAACGATGGAGTGATTCTCTTCTAGACGATAGATGGAGTGAATTTGAGATTTTTCTCTCTCTCTCCTTGATGGATGGAGGGTGTATTGAATTTGGGAAGACTTTTTCTCTCTCCTACATCTAAACTAATAAGCAGATTTTAAGGGTTAATTAGATAAATTAATTTATTAATAAAAATTAATTAAATTAAACATGGTACCTGTCTTTGATTTTTTCTGGAAGTATTAATAGTACATAATAAATGTTAAATCTTGAAATACGGAAATGAGAATATTTACAGACAATTAAATCTTATAATAATTAAACTAAGATTAGTACAAATCAAGGTTATAATAGTAATTAAAGCCCCCAGGGCATCGCTCAAGTGGTAGAGGAGGGTAGAAAGACCTTCCAACTGAGCTTGGTTGCTGCAGGGTGAGGGTTCGAATGCTGTCTTTGGCATGGATTTCGCCCCTTGCAAACACAAGTTAAATAGTGAGCCATCTCTATAAGCCATTTAAGGCACATCTTGCGATTTACCTCCTCCAGCAATCCCAGGACAGGGGCAGCGGGACCCCTAATGGTGGAGTACACTATTTTTATAACGCATAATTTAAATACACACCCCTTTTTATTAAATACACACCCCCATTTTTATTAAATTAAAATATGTATTTTTAAAAAATCTAAATTATCCTTAAATTTATTAAATACACACTCTTATATATTTTATACACAATATTATCTAATAAAATCATAAATTAATAAATCCCTTAAGACTGTGAGTGATACAAATCTCATGGAAATGTAGATTTTGTTTGAAATATGGACTCCACGACACTCTTATCCTCTCCGACTACAACAACGACCGCCTCCTCCGCCACAGCAGCCTCCTCGCCCACTTCTCTCACTACCCCAGCTTCCTTGTGGCTATCGTCCCGACAGCCTCCGCCGGAACATTCCTGGCCTGTTGGATGACCACACTTGATGGATTTGACTGATGCCCTAAGAGACAGCGGCGTCAGCAGCGCGTGATCTCTCTCTCTCTCTCTCTCTCCATTATTTAAAGCAGCATCAAAGAGTCCATAATAGCATAGTGTGCAGAAAGAAAAAACGAGAAGAGTGGGAATGATGTCTTCTACTAACAGAGCAGTCTTCTTCCTTACTCTGCGCTACTTCTCATCGGTATGTAGGTTTTCAGATTCAGGCCTTTCCATGAATTATCACAAGGATTCATGTCCTCAAGCTGAAGACATCAACCAGGAGGAGTCTATCAAAGAAGGAGACAGATAGGAGCTTTGGAATGAGAAACTTTAGGTACATTGAGACCATTTAGGAAGCTTTAGAGAGAGAGGGCCATGGCGCGGTCCCCTGCTCAGATATTCTTGTTTTTACTCTCCAGTTTCATAATTAATATGTGACTTCAACAAGTTTCATAATTAATCTATTATTTTTATGACGAATTAAGCAATTAATCGAATGAAGAAACATTAACTTAAATAATATTAATATTTGAGAATATTTGAGAGGTAAAGGCGATAATGGTATATGATGACGATAGATGCATGCATGAAGTGATTCGACCTGGACGGATGGATTCGAGGTGTTGAGATTGGTCGAATCAAAGTTGAACCAACTCATTTGAAGCAGGATTCGACCATAACCTGTGGATTCGACCTGATAAGGAGGTCGAACCGAGGTCGAATCAGTGCACTGGGAGATGGATTCGACCACGACAACATTGATTCGACCTGAACATTCACTCGAATCAAGGTCGAATCAAAGTAGATAGTGTTCTATAGAGTGATTAGCTTCGTTTTATCTCTTGGATAAGCTGATACACACGTGGATAATGATCATTGGAGACTGAAGAGTGATTATAACGTGTTGCATGGCAGCTGGAAGCTTGAAGAAACGTTGAAACTAACTTAACAAATATAACTGCCATAAACTGACAGTTTTTGGACAGTTATGATCAGCCGACTTTGAGGCGGTTCAAGAGAAGTTTATCAAGCTACATGAAACCGGCTAGGTAGCTGCATCTCATCTACTAAGTGAGGGCTATCAAGTGGAGGTTTAACCGGATCAAAAGGTTAAAGGAGTAGCATGATATAAGGACTTGAAGTCACCTTGTTGAGAAAGAGATCAACACTTAGAAAGTTTCACAGTTTCTTAGCAAGTTCACTCTCTTGCTTATTCTTTTCAATTCAATCTGTTCTTAGGTGTATTGAATCATCAATAATAAAGTTTCTTCTCCCCAAAAGTGGATGCAGGTTATTCATAACCAAACCACTATACATCATTGTGCAAATTTTACTTTTTTTCATTTTCATATCAAAGAGTGTGTGTGTATTTTCTTGAGAGATTGTGAGGTATTGTGTGATCGAATCACGTCAATTGGCGCCGTCTGTGGGAAGCAAACACACAGGAAGCATTCAAGATGAACACCACAAGATTTGATATTGAAAAGCTCACAGAGAAATCAGATTTCAATCTATGGAAAATCAAGATGAAGGCAGTCCTTATGCAGCAAGATTTGATGGATGCACTGAAGCCTCCTCCACCAGTGAAGACTGATATCATCAAGGATCCCCAGGCTGCAGCAGGTCCTGTAAGAGCTCCAGTGGATGATCAGGTACTTCAAAAGGCCTATTCTACAATAATTCTGTGTCTTAGTGATAAGATACTTAGAGAAGTATCAAAGGAGACAACAGTTATTAAAGTATGGAATAGATTGGATGCTTTGTTCATGGTAAGAACATCTGCCAATAAGATGCATCTCAGGCAAAGACTTCATGCTTTCAAGATGACTGATGAAAGATCTCTGATGGATCAAGCTGATGAATTCTGCAAGATCACAGATGATCTAGAAAGTGTGGATTTCAAGCTATCCAGTGAAGACAAGGCCATCATGTTGCTGTCAGCATTGCCAAGACCACAAAGGCACTTCAAGGATGCTGTTCTTTATGGAGGTAAGGATGTTGTACTACTTGAAGATGTGCTGAGGGCACTTAGATCAAAAGATCTGGAAGAAGGTACTGATAGAAAAGAAAAGCCAGGGGCAAAAGGACTCTTTGCCAAGAAAGGAAATCAGAACAAGAAGTGGAACAAAGGTGGAAACACTGACCAAAAGAAAGGTACATCAGGACAGTCTAATGGCAATAGGTGTTACTTTTGTCATGAACCTGGGCACTTCAAGAAACAGTGTGCAAAGTGGAAAGCTAGCAAGTCCAAGAAAACTGAAACACCTGCTGGAAATCAAAAGAACCAAGTCAATCAGGTTGGTGAAGTACAAAACAATGCTGGTATGGAAGGTATTGAAGCTCTATCCATCACTACTTCAGATGTATCTATTGAGTGGGTATTGGATTCAGGGTGTACATTCCATATGACACCTATGAAGCATTGGCTTGAGGAATTCAAGTATCAGGAAGGAGGATCAGTACTTTTAGGTGATGATCACTCCTGTGAGATAAAGGGAGTAGGATCCATCAGATTGCTAATGTTTGATGGAGTTCAGAGGCTGCTTAGGAATGTAAGGTATGTTCCTGGATTAAGAAGGAACCTCATCTCCCTTGGGATGCTTGATACTCAAGGTTGTGATTCAAACCTGAGAAAGGGAATCCTCACAGTGACTAAAGATGATAAGATTGTCATGAGAGGAACCAGGAGATCAGACTTGTATTTCTTGGATGGGAGTGTTGTTGTAGGACAGATACACAACACTGGTCAGCATGATGATGCCAAGCTTTGGCATGGCAGGTTGGGACATGTTAGTGAAAGAGGAATGCAAGAATTGGCAAAACAACAGCTGATCAAGTTCAGTGAAGGTGATAAGATCAGACAGTGTGAGTATTGCATTCTTGGTAAGTCCAAGAAACTTAAGTTTGATAATTCAGAACATACAACCAAAGCTAGAATGGATTATGCTCATTCAGATCTCTGGGGACCATCAAGAACTGTAACCAGAGGTGGAGGGAGATACATCATGACCATAATTGATGATTACTCAAGGAAGTTATGGGTATATGTTCTAAAATCAAAGGATGAAGCATTCACAACCTTCAAAGGCTGGTTGACAGAGACTGAGAACATCACAGGGAGGAGTTTGAAGTATTTAAGGACAGACAATGGATTGGAATTTGTATCTGAAGAGTTCAATTCATATTGCAAGAAAAAGGGGATTAAGAGACACAAAACTATCCCTGGTACTCCTCAACAAAATGGCATTGCAGAGAGGATGAATCAGACACTTTTGCAAAGGGTCAGATGTATGTTGAGCAGTACAGGATTGAGCAAGGTGTTTTGGGGGGAGTTTGCTGCAACTGCAGCTTATCTAATAAACTTGTGTCCTTCAACAGCTTTAAACTTCAAAACTCCAGAGGAAGTATGGTCTGGTAAGGTCCCTAATTACTCATACCTTAGAGTTATAGGTTGCCAAGCTTATGCACATGTTAAACAAGATAAGTTGGAACCTAGAGCACTTAAATGTGTTATGATAGGTTATCTTAAGGGAGTAAAGGGTTATAAATTGTGGTGTTATGATGAGAACAGGCTCATGGTTAGTAGAGATGTTATCTTTGTTGAAGATAAGATGCCATTGATAAAAAATGATCAAAGAAGAGAGTCTGAGCTTGAGGTGGAGCCTCAAGATATGGACAGATCAAGAGAAAGTGAAGAGAGCTCCACTGACAGAGATACAGATGAAGTATCAAGGGTTAAAGAACAACCTAATACCTATCAGCTTGCAAGAGATAGACAGAAGAGGACTATAGTACCACCTGCAAGGTATGTACAGGCTGATATAGTGTCTTTTGCTCTATATACAGCTGTTGATGTTGAAGCTTATGAACCAAGAAACTATACTGAGGCATTGGCTAGTCAAGACAGTAATAAGTGGCTTATAGCCATGGAAGAAGAATTATTGTCTCTAAACAAGAATGGGACATGGAGAATTGTTGACAAGCCAAAATCTCAGAAGCTAGTTGGATGTAAGTGAATTTTCAAGAGAAAACCAGCACTTGCAGCTGAAGGTGGAGTTAGATACAAGGCTAGACTAGTTGCTAGGGGTTTTTCACAGAAAGAAGGAGTAGACTACAATGAGATCTTCTCACCTGTGGTTAAACATTGTTCAATTAGAATACTTCTAGCACTGGTGACTCAGTATGATCTTGAGCTTCATCAGATGGATGTAACTACTGCATTTCTACATGGGAAGTTGGAGCAGAGCATCTATATGAAGATACCAGAAGGTGTTACAGTTAATTGAGCTGATTTAAAGGCTTGTTTATTACTCAAGTCTTTATATGGACTTAAACAAAGTCCAAGGCAGTGGTACTTAAGATTTGATGAGTACATTGTTGCCAATGGATTTCAGAGAAGCCATTATGACAGCTGTGTATACATCAAGGAAGAAAACAGCTGTTACACTTACCTACTTCTCTATGTGGATGATATTTTGATAGCTTGTAGGAGTATTCAAGGGATTGATACAGTAAAGGAAGTTCTCAAGTCTGAATTTGAAATGAAGGACCTTGGTGAAGCTAAGATGATCTTAGGGATGGAAATAAGCAGAGACAGATCAGCTGGAACACTTGTATTGAAACAGCAATCTTATCTTGTTAAAGTACTCAAAAGGTACAATATGGATCAGTGTAAAGTTGTTACAACACCTGTCAAGCAAGGATTGAGTCTGTCACTGCTTAATGGAGCAAAATCAGACATTGAGATAGCTGAAATGAGCAGGATTCCATATGCAAGTTCAGTGGGCAGTCTTATGTATGCTATGGTGTGTAGTAGGCCTGATCTTGCCTATGTAATGAGCTTGATTAGTAGGTTTTTAAGTTGTCCAGGGAAGCAGCATTGGGAAGCAGTCAAATGGGCATTAAGGTATGTAAAGGGGACTGAATCTGTTGGTTTGAAATTTCAGAGAAGGGATGCAAAGTCAGAAGTTGTCACTGGTTTTGTTGATGCTGATTTTGCAGCAAATCTGGATTCTAGAAAGTCTCTTACAGGATATGTGTTCAATATGTTTGGTACTTCAGTAAGTTGGAAAGCAAGCCATCAGTCTGTAGTAGCTCTATCAACTACAGAGGCTGAATTCATTGCATTAACATAAGCAATCAAGGAAGGAGTATGG
Organism: Pogostemon cablin; assembly: GCA_023678885.1. Lineage (NCBI taxonomy): Eukaryota > Viridiplantae > Streptophyta > Magnoliopsida > Lamiales > Lamiaceae > Pogostemon > Pogostemon cablin. Next base: position 25,283,061 of record CM042967.1, read on the forward strand.
CTTGTTAGTTTACTGAAAGAATTGGGAGAATATCAAGATATTGTGGTAGTGTATTGTGATAATCAAAGTGCAATACACTTAGCTAAGCATCAGGGATATCATGAGAGGACCAAACACATTGATGTAAAGCTGTACTTTGTAAGAGACATGATGGACAGTGGAATTGTGGAAGTGAGGAAGATTGACACAGCTGTGAATCCAGCTGATTCACTTACTAAAGCATTGCCAGCTGCAAAGTTTGAGCTGTGCAAGACTTTGATTGGAATGTGTGGAAACATAGAGGTTGCTGCTCCTTAAAAGCAGCAGAGGTGGGGAGAAGAGATGAAGATGTTCATACATACATCTAAGGTGGAGATTGATAATGATAGATGCATGCATGAAGTGATTCGACCTGGACGGATGGATTCGAGGTGTTGAGATTGGTCGAATCAAAGTCGAACCAACTCATTTGAAGCAGGATTCGACCATAACCTGTGGATTCGACCTGATAAGGAGGTCGAACCGAGGTCGAATCAGTGCACTGGGAGGTGGATTCGACCACGACAACATTGATTCGACCTGAACATTCACTTGAATCAAGGTCGAATCAAAGTAGATAGTGTTCTATAGAGTGATTAGCTTCGTTTTATCTCTTGGATAAGCTGATACACATGTGGATAATGATCATTGGAGACTGAAGAGTGATTATAACGTGTTGCATGGCAGCTGGAAGCTTGAAGAAACGTTGAAACTAACTCAACAAATATAACTGCCATAAACTGACAGTTTTTGGGCAGTTATGATCAGCCGACTTTGAGGCGATTCAAGAGCAGTTTATCAAGCTACATGAAACCGGCTAGGTAGCTGCATCTCATCTACTAAGTGAGGGCTATCAAGTGGAGGTTTAACCGGATCAAAAGGTTAAAGGAGTAGCATGATATAAGGACTTGAAGTCACCTTGTTGAGAAAGAGATCAACACTTAGAAAGTTTCACAGTTTCTTAGCAAGTTCACTCTCTTGCTTATTCTTTTCGATTCAATCTGTTCTTAGGTGTATTGAATCATCAATAATAAAGTTTATTCTCCCCAAAAGTGGATGTAGGTTATTCATAACCGAACCACTATACATCATTGTGCAAATTTTACTTTTTTTCATTTTCATATCAAAGAGTGTGTGTGTATTTTCTTGAGAGATTGTGAGGTATTGTGTGATCGAATCACGTCAGTATATGAGGTGAGGATGCAATGAATTAGATTAAGAAGATTAAGAACCGGAAATTGTAAGAATAAAGGGGTGTGTATTGTGATTTTGATGGAATGTATAATTTTAAAATTAAAAGGATAATTTTGGAGTTTGAGAGAGTGTGTATACAATAAAATTAAGAATTAAAAAATTAAAAAGGAATGTATTTAATAAAGGTATGTATAATCAATAAAAAATGACGTGTATTTAACACTACTCTTTTTATAATATTAATTAAAGGGTAATTAAAAGAAGAGTAAATGCATTTTATCCAGATCAAATTTATTCGAATAGCATCCTCGCTCAATAAGGTTATAATTGTTCATTTCACACCATTAATAATATCTTTAAGTCAAAATACCCTTATATTGATAATTTATTTTTAATTCAATTTTAATATGAATTTCTCTTTGCATTTATTCTTTACATTAAATCTCTCCATCATTAATGATGTATCTTAATTCTCTCCATAATTTATAATGTATTTTAATTCACTTAATATTAAGTGATTCTCATATATATATATATTATATACACCAAATTATTAATTTTAAATTTCTCGTCTAAAATTAAAAATAATAATAATATGAACATCACTAACATTAAATATAATAGTGATCAATGTGTATAATTAACTTAATAAAAATTATTTTATAAAGTAATTCATTTAATATAAAAAATATTATCAAGTTAAAAAAAAATGATTGAAAATGAGTTATTAATTAAAATAAATTAAGATATACTTGATATAAGATTAAATGTAAAGACTTATGTGAGATCGTATCACATAAAGACTGATGTGAGAGGCCAGAAAGTGATAACTTTTATATAGGAAAGTGATAATAAATTAATGAAAAGTGATAATGCTATTTCATGTACAATTTATAGTATAAATAAAAAGTGATAACATTTTACAGCGAAAATGATAGCGTTTCATAGCAAAAGTGATAATTATTTTAAAAAATAAAAATTGATCTTACGTGGGACGATCTCACGCAAGACCTACTCAAAATTAAATTAAGAATCACAATTAATAAATTAATAATTATATTAAATTAAACCTACATAAAATCAATTTTATTCCAAGATGATTCATTTTTATTAAATACATTTATAATAAAAAATTATTTATTTAAATATATTTTTACTTACGTATCAAAATATTTATGTGTAAGAATTATAATATACAAGAGATTTTTTAAGTGAATATGATGTAGTTTTAAAGATTATCCTCATTATTTTTTAAAAGAGTAATTTATCCTCCTATACTAAAAAAAATAAGACAAAGTTTAATTCCTTGTAAGACATTAATTATGTGAGAGAGATTATTAGATGGGTCGACACATTATTAAAGTATGTTTGCTATATAGATAAAGTATGTTAATTTGTAATTAAAATATATTTTTTTAAAATATGATTAATAATGAATTAAATTATGTTTTTAAAGTGTTATAGTATGATTCACTACAAACATATTTTAATTACTAATAAGTAGTATTTTTATCTATATAACAACTATACTTTAACAAAAGGTAAATTGCACTTTCGGTCCCCTTGTAGTATCTCAGTTGCACTTTTGGTCCCGAACCTTTTTTCTAATCCCAAAAGTTGCATTTTTTGGTCATGTTCCCTTAGATATGGATGGAAACCGTTAGCAGTTGCACTTTTAGTCCCAAAATATTTTTTTTTTCGAAAATTTTCATCCCTAATAGAATTATATCATATCTATGTTGCCACATTTTCATATTCTTTCTATTTTTCAAAACAGACATAATCTATTACGACCATATCAGGCCCAACATGCTTCCGTACATTAATTAAACAATATTAATCTCATAGTTAACTAACTTAAAATAGTAATGGTACTTTTTTTACCGTCAATCCACCAGGCATCTGGAAGATTTTACAGCTGCTCCTCAGCCAACCACGCTGCAGTGTGATGGATCAATCTCGTTCCTTCAGCGAACCTCAGCACAACCCTGATTCGTTTCCGACACAAGGTGTACAGGATGCTGCTACTGTTTCTTGTCGGAAAGTATGGAGATTAAAGTTGCAAAATAAAATGGGAGGTTACATACGGGCAGTAGCCCAAAATTATTTATTTATTGAATGGAAATACTTATTACACACTCATAATACTTGAACAAGAGGAGAAGAGTCCTCTAGCTACCTATGGTAGCTGAAACAGAAACATTCATACAAGGAAAAGAAAGAAAACTACAATGTTTATTTAGTGAGTGAAAATAGAGGGTGATGGTCGATGCCTTCTACTTTCTCATACTCTCTATTTATAGAGGCTTGTGGACTTGAAATCTGAATTCCAAGGTCTTTAATTCTAGTGGCGTCATAGATTATGTCACATATCTTGGTTGCTTTCCTTAGCTGGCTGCATTGGATGCCCTTATTTTTCAGCTGGCCAGGTCCACTTTCTTTTGGCCCCTTTGTTTCAGGATCACATGACTTTGTTTTCTTGCGGGGTCACATGGCTTATGCTTTTTTGGAAAGTCATTTCTCCCCTTTGGTATCCAAAGGGTCCTCTGGCTCTTGGGTATTTTGAAGAGGTTTTACCCTCTTCTTTCCAGGTGTATCTTTTGCTGGAGGGGGTTCAGCAATCCTTATCCTCCCTATGCCCAATCTTACTCTTTTTCCAAACTCTGGTTTTATTTAGGTAGAGCAGCTTGAGCATATTTTGTTCGTCCATTTCCCAAAGTGGGCCATGTTATAGTATTTCCAATGAGTTTGTTTACTCACAGGTATCTTGTTTTCCCAAAGAAGCTCTCGCTTTTCTTCGAAAGCCCTTTCAGCAAATAATGTCTTCTTTCCTGTTAAGGTATTTAACAGAAAAGACCCATTCATAGACTTATGGTTGAGCTTAAATGGGTACTTTACCTGATCCATGGCTTGAATGCAGGCATACAAACCTCTCGCCCTTCATGTCGAGATTTGATCCTCGGAGTAAGTAAAACCAGGATTAGTTCCTTTCCATAAGACTCTTTGATTTTGTTTGATGCCCCAATATTTATTCTTCTGAGCCTGATAAAAAAAAAGGCCTCGTGGTTGCCTTTCCCCACCGGTTCTGTAACTGCACTGGTGAAGTAGAGTTCCAATACATCTCCTCTAGATAATATCGTATTATTTTTCCATAACTTCACGACTGCTTACTTAGCCAGTCTGGCAGCTTTGAAAGTTTTAGAAAACTTGGTGCAATAGTATATATCGAGGCTAAAGCCCCAAAATCATATTACTGATTTACATCGTTCGGACTCGATCCTTCTCTCATCCATACTCGGGGGTATTCTCCTGATATATCTATCCGGAAATTTTTTGGACGGAGTCCTTTTCTGGTATTTAATTTTTTCCAGCTAGCTTGGTATCCTTACCAATGAGAAAAATCATATATGTTACTACCAGCCTTAGCAATGTCTGTCATTGGCCTAAGGCTGATATCTTCCTCTTTAACCCCAGAGGTGCTGGGTTGACTCGATGACTCTAGATGTGACTCCAGAGCCTCGATTTTTTCTTGGACCAGTTCTTCCTTTGGAAGTTCCAATCCAGGACTTGTGCTAAGGGTACTTGAATCCTTTGCTCCGGGTTTAGAGTCCCGTTCTTGACTACTCTCCTTTTGTTGATTGGTATCAATAGCCCGGAGGAGTGGCTCTCATATTTTCTCGAATAGACCGCATTTTTGCGGATGCATTCTCGTATGCAATTGGGCACTTTGGTCCGACAAATCTCTTATACTTTTCTGGCAAGCCCAGCATTGAGTAAGATTCTCGAATTCCCTTTTGAGCAACTCAAGGTTGTCCATCAGGTGCCTTGAAGCGATCAGGATAGAGTCTATCTCCCCTTGCTCCATCTCTTGTTAGGAAATATGTCAAAACATTATCAACAGATTTAACAATAACAATATTAAAATCATAATATTAACATTCAGCTTGTCATCTTAAAAGTCTAGCCTTTTCTGGTTTAGATTCAATTTTATTTTTCAAAAAGGCTTTGACACTTGTATTATCAATTTTAAGAATAAATTTCTTCGTGAGAAGAAATATCGGTCTTTTTTGAACGCCTTCCGAACCGCAAAGAACTCCTTTTCATTGATGTGCCATCTATTTACCTCATTCTCCACAAAGAGTCCGCTACAATATCTGCATGGCACATCTCCCTCTGGTGTGGACTTAGTTTGAATTGCTGCCTACCAATAGTCACTGGCATCTGTATATAGTATCAGATAATCCTTGTCGTTTGGAATGGCTAACTTTGGGAGTTTTTTGCAAACCTCTATTAGTTGTTTAACCATCTCTCGATGTGATTCCTCCCATTTAAATTCTGCATCTTTCTTTAATAGATGACTTAACACCTTCCTATATTGTGCTAGTTTGTTAATGAACACCCCATCGAAGTTGAAAACTCTTAAGAAGCTCTGGAGATGCTTCTTGTCCTTGAGATCTTCAGGAAACCCTTGAACCTTTTCTACAATGTATGGTTGTAGAATAATCCCGGACTCATCAATTTCTACTCCAAGAAACTCGATCTGTCTTGTTGCTATTACTGCCTTCTTTTCAGAAATATGAGAGTGGAAATTCATGTATTTTTGGGTCGAATATTATGCCTCTTTGAGTGTATATTTGATATTATTTACACAAATATTAGTAATTTAAATTATTATCGACTAAAAGGTGCATGAGAGGTATTTTGTTGTGTTTTGATAGGAAAAACGATCAAGAACGCAAAGATAGAAAGAAGGATGAATTCGTGCTCTTGGCAATCAAACAGACGTCTAACTTCCATAATTTTTATGTATTGATGTGGAGATCCAAATTAGTCATATAATATATGGTTGGAAAGCCACGGAAGAGAGGAAGTGTGGCCGCAATAAACGCCTCAATTGGATTTCAAACGAGGAATTTATGATCACAACGGTGACGTCGCGCAAGCTGCTCCTGCTCAACACGATTGTGTGACTTTTCAGGACTTTTATACCTCCAAATGTTAGAGTATTTGCATGTTTTTTATATGAATAGAAAGCCAAGGAAGAAAGAATTGCGTGAGCGCAAGAATCACTCAATTCGGAGGCCGGATGAAGAAATTATGCTAAAAACCGTGAAGTCGCGTAGGTGCTGAAGCGCGCGCGGCGGCTGCGCGAGCGGGGGCGTGCGTTAACAAGTTGTTGCACGTTTCCAACCATGTGTAAAGTATTTCCAGCCGTGTGAGACTCCTTAACAGCCGTGTGTGTGGGACTTTATCACACAGTTACCACTGTGTGATAACACACGATGCCGTGTGAGGATCGTGAGTGCTAAGCTGCCAAGAGAGAGCAACACACGACCGTGCATGAAGATCACGACGCCGTGCGTGAGGAATTATCACACGGGTAAGGCCGAGCGAGGAAGAGTCACGCCCGCACGGTGACAAGTATTGAAGCACGATGCCGTGCATGTTCCATGCGATCGCCGTGCATGTGCCATGCGTGGTCTAGTTTACGACCCACTTCTATTTTTGGTATATTTTGGCCCAGGCTCAATACTTCATGTATAAAAGCTGAACTCAACCTACAGATCCTCCATTCACGCCTCCAGGCATACAATGCCCTACCTTCACCCATACACTTCCATTCTTCCATCGGAGAGACGATCAGAGTTGCTACTTGGATCGAAGACGGAGATTCCGACAGAGATCGTGATTAAAGAGACGGAGTCCTCCAAAAAGGTTATCTTTAATTATTTTTCTATGTTAATTTAGCAAAATGGTTAGGGTTTATTACATCTTTGTGATTTGCCCCCGTAATTCCATGGGCTAAGTTTCTTTGTTGGTAATGTTAGGGCGCTAAGACAGATTTGACTATGTGATTTGATTGCCCTAGACTTGGATTGATTATTCTGCAGATTGTTTATTTTCTTATTGAAGATGATATTTTGAGACTTTATATTATTGTGTTTTTTGGGTTTTGATTCCTTTAATTATTCTTGATGGTATCACTGATTGATAGTTAATAGGATTCTTAATTTCTGCATAATAATTGTTGTTTCCTGTGACAGTCTTAGGGGATTGACCTATAATAATACCTAAGAATGTTAGACAATCAATTTGAAATATTAATTACTTGGTAAAACATTATTATTAGGTAATTGGTAAGGAGACAAAAGCGTTAATAATCGCGTACCTAGAGAGGGAAGTCTAGTGCTCTAACCTTTAATGGAATTTAGCATGAAGTACCTATAGAGGGAGAGGGAGTTAATTTCTTATTGATCCTAGGATTTTCAGCTCATTATAAGTGTTAGATCCAACCCGATCAAGGAGATTTAACTAGGCTTAGTGATCCTCTTATAAACATCTGCAGGTAATTAATTTGGGTATAGATAAATTAGTCACATAGTTAAACTGTTTGCTCGAGCATTACCAATCCTCCATTCTTGAACTCTAAATCATTTTCTCTACATGATTTATTTTATTGCATATTTAGTTTAATTATTTAATTTTGCTCTTTATTAGTTTAAGTAGTTATCATCTCAAAAACCCCCGGATTTGTCTTGCAATTAAATTGTCATACATAGAATTATTTATTAAGTTTATAACTATCTCGTGGGAAAGATATTTCACTTGGTCACGCGCACTACAGTCGATCCCTTATACTTGAGGGTGAAAGAAAATAGAGATCAAGTTTTTGGCGCCACCTGCCGGGCATAGTTTATAGATTTAAATTTAATTCTATAGTGATTTATTTTCTTGTAGGACGTTAAATTTTATTTGCTTTATTTTATTTTATTTTATTTTATTTTCAAATCCAAAAAATTCTGATCTTCTGTGTAAGCACAGATATAAGCAACTAAGATGGTTGATGATCAGCAAGCTCCAACGCTTATGAGGGACCAATACAAACTGAAGCACACTACAAATGCTGGGATGAATGGACCTGCGATTACCACAGAGAGTTTTGAGTTGCCTTTCGGATTGATCCGAATGGTAGAGAGACAACAGTTTAGTAGAAGTCCTTTGGAGAATCCTAGTGAGCATCTGCATATGTTTGACGAGTATGCAAGGACACAGAAGCATAGGAATGTTCTAGAGGATGCTATCAGGATGCGGCTTTTCCCATTCTCACTTACGGAAAAAGCCAAGGAGTGGTACAATAACCTTCCTTAAGGATGTTGTACTAATTGGGAGCAATTAGCAGATAGGTTTCTGAATAACTACTTCCCTCCATCCTAGAGTTTCTTGATAAAGAAAAGGATCACATAATTCAAACAAGGATCCTTAGAGAGTTTCTATGAGGCATGGGAGAGGTTCGAAGAGCTGTTGCGGAGCTATCCCAAGCACGGATTTTCAAAGGATACTTACTTAGGCTTCTTCTATCAAGGCCTAAGAAGAGATTCAAGAGTGTTGGTGGACGCGACAGCGGGTGGATCTATATTTAAGCAATCTGCAGAAGCAGCTGAGGAGATATTTGAAGAGATGGCATCAAACACTTATGATTGGCCGACAGATAGAGTAGATGGTGATGCTTCTTTTGATAAAGTGGCAAAGGTGGAGATACAAGCCGAAAAGTGAAGTGACAGCTATCCATAATCGACTTTATGAACTGTATAAAAAGTTGGACCGTCTCACCAAAGGAAACAGAGAGGAAGTAATGATGGCTAGAGATAAAGAACAATTTGAGAATGCAAACTACGCTATGAGACAGAGCTTTCAAGGAGATAATAGAAATAGACAGAATTTTAGATCGAACAATCAGTTTGGGGGAAGGAGTGACCAAGGGAACAACCGTCAGTATCAGCAGTGTTGGAACCAAGAAAATTCAAATTTCAACAATCAGAAAATGAGTAAAAATTTATCTTATTCTAATCCTAACAATGCAGTTGCACTACCTCATGGAATTGATCCAGCTCAGAAACCTGCTGAAGGGAGGTCATCAATAGAAGATAAGATGGATTTGATGCTTAAAATGATGGTCACAAATCAAGAGACAACAGAGAAGAAGTAGAAAGGAACTGATCTTGCTATCAGTCAATTGAATGTTGCAGTTGGTAAGTTGCAACAGCATGGAAAATTTCCTGCTCAAACTGAGTTGAATCCGAGAGAGAACTGCATGGCTATTAGTTTGAGAAGTAGCATACAATATGAAGGGCATAGGCTGGCGGATACAGAATACAATGGAAATTGGTCTGGGGACATGAACGTGGATAGTCGTGCACACCTGCACGCCATCGAGTGGACACCCAGCCAGAACCGTGCGAGATCACACACCTCTGAGCGTGAGGAGTTGGTGCCTAGCCAGAACCGTGTGAGAATGCCCATTGCTGAGCACTGGAGTATAGTACACGACAATAGCCGTGCGCCATCACCAACACACGGCCCCTCGAACGACAGTGATGAATATGTATCCAGGGGCTCACACGGCCCGCACCGTGCGACATCATCTGAGCTGGGAACATTGCACGGTAGTTCACATGGCGCCATGCAAGTGACGGGAAATGTTGATCGTTCAATGCCGTGTGATCCTGATTCTTCTCTATTTGACTCTGTTCCTCAACATACTGATACCATAGACTCTGAGAAAGAGAGAGAGCAACCTCCAATCATGGAAAAGAAGTGGCAAAGAGCAAAAAGGGAAAGAAAAGAAAGAGAGAAGGGTAAAGAATACGACTGCAATTACTGGGGAATTCTTATTACTCCTTATCCTCTTCCTTTTCCACAACAATTTGTGAAAGAAGAGAAGAAAGAAGAGTTCAAGCAATACATTGAGTTTTTAAGATCAAAGTATGAGGCATGGAAGAAGAAGAAAGAGTCTGAAAAGCCTTCTGAAAAGTTGAGTGATCCGGGGGAATTCATAATCCCTTGTGAGATTGAAAGGAAGAAGGAAATGAATGCACTGTGTGATTTGGGATCTACTGTGAAATTCATGCCTAATACAATTTTTGAGGAGCTTGAAGGAGGAGAATTGAAACCAACATCTAGGCAATTTCATACTGCAAGTGGTGATATAATAAAACCCCTAGGGGTTGTTGAGGATGTTGTGGTGGAAGTTGAGAAGATGGCTTTCCCGACTGATTTTATGGTGATTGAAAAAGTGGTGGACCCGACAGTTTCACTAATTCTAGGAAGACCATTCCTAGAGACGGGAAGAGCCAAGATTGACTTGCAAGAAGGAACAATCTCGTTGAACTCTGAAGGGAAAGTTGTTGTATTTAAATATGGCAAAGGAAAGAGAGATGATCCTTATCTGAAAATTCTACTAGTCCTTTCGGATATTTTTAACTCTCATATTTATGTCTATCATGATACTAATTCTTATCTTTCTGATTATCTTGATTTTTATAGGAAAGATGCATATGAAGATGGAGATCCAAATGAGCTGATCCTTGTGAGCGTGAAAGGAGAGATAATGTGGATGGATCGAAAGAGTGCGAAACAACACTTCAAAGTAAAGATGAAAGATGAAGAAGAAGTGTTGATGCATGAATCCAAACATCTCTGAGTCTGCATTCTGTCGAGCTCCTCGATGTTAAACAAAAGCGCTTGGTAGGAGGCAACCCACCATTTTATTGTTTTTATTTTACGTTATTTGTGTGTCTTGTGCTAGGTGAATTATACTCAAGGTACGTACTTACACTTAAGGTTATAGCATCCTTTTAAACTTAGATTTAACTGACGTTTTCATCTAAGTTTGGGGGGGGTGTGATGTTCTTCCCTTGGAGGTCGATTTTTTTTTAGAATTTTTGAATTTTATTCGATCTTTCGAATTTTTTTGCGACTATCCAGGTGTTTGTGTGTTTTCGTTCATTTTTTGTGTATCCTTTGGTGCTCTGTGTCTGATATTTTTATCTTTCTTTTGATAATGAGTTTGGTGTTTGAGCTTTTATGATTGAGAAGGTATTAAAGATGATGAAGTGAACTTGCAAGATGTGAAGGAGATTGAAATCAGGTTACTTCGTTCCTTATTCTAAAATTTTCTGTGAGTTTGAATTTTTATGAGTGAGGAGCATGAGCTTTTAATTCTATAACCTGAATTTTATGGGGATATTCGAGCGAATAATTTCTGCCTAAGATGTTGATTATGATTGATAAGGGGAACATGCTTGAATTCTTAAGTATTTGAAGTTCTTGATGTGCTTGTTATGATGTATGCGTAGCCTTGAAGAGTGCTCGTTCATTCTTAGAAAAAGCCAAGTGAGATTTGAGCCTTTAAATCATGTTACATTGATGCATGATATTTTTATTCTTGAGCGTATCGTTCTTGTGTGTATATTCTAGAACTTGACTTGAGTCTCCTTGAATATTCAAGATTAGTTTAGTGGATTATGAAAATGATTTAAGGCCATCTTTGAATTGATGAGTCACTCAGCCAAATAATTCCCTACCATATGATTGTTTATCCTTAGTTAGCCCCATTGAGCCTAAAAACCTCATTCTTTGGCAACCTACGAGAAATAACCACCTTGAGTATCTTAATGATTTTTTTAGCCTTGATTGTCCATCATGAAGGAGAATTAATAATTTTTCAAAGTGTGTTGATGGAGCTTAATAACAATTTGGGAAGGAACGAAATTGGTGATTAAACAATGATTGAGCTAGAAAATGCATCTAAAGGAGAGTCATGGAGTAGTGCTTAAGTCTAGTACTCTATAAAATCAAATATCTTAGGGTAGTGCCCAAAACTGGTACCCTATGGAGGATGAGAGAGGTAGTGCCCAAAACGGGTACCTCGAGAAAATAAATAAAGAGAGAGAAGAAAAAATATATTTGAAGGGTATTGCACGTACCCTTGATGCTAAAGGAAAAGAAGAAAAATACTCTTTTATTATTGTGGTTGAAGAAAAGACATAAATAATTTGAAGTTGAGGAGGAGTTGTATTGTAATGAAAGCGATGAGGAAAAATAAAAGATCAAGATGGACTGCAGCTTGATTGATCTGAGTTTTGAGTCACTTATCCATATATTTTTCCTACCTTGTCCAAAGAGCCTACGTTACAACCAAATATAAAGACCTTTTTGATTCATGATTTGCTAGCTACAAGTAAAAGGAGAGTTGAGACAATAGGCAAGCTTATGGTTACGCATGCACTTGAATTGAATTTAAGAGCACTTATATATAACCCAAATGGTGTACACTATATACACCATGAGCGTGAGAGTTAAATAATATATCTTGTGAGCGTAGGTGGATTGAGCACTTGAATTGGTGAAGTAATGGTCTTAACTTGTATGTTTTGAATGAATGAGTACTTTTGAATTTGAAGTTATGTGAACCAAGTTGAGATTGATTATATCTTTTGAAGGCTTAATTGGTATTTTGATCTTTCCTTAGAACATGACTTTCCATCTCATTATTCTCTTGGTTTGTCGTTCCGTTGTTTGAGGACGAGCAACAACTTAAGTTTGGGGAGTTTGATGAGAGTGGAAATTCATGTATTTTCGGGTCCAATATTATGCCTCTCTTGTATTCTTGATTCTCTTATCAAAGATTGCAATATCAATTGGTGTATCGATACCTTCTTTGAATATCGCTTTGATGAGGATCCGAATAGCTCCAATATGGATCCAAGACTTAGTCTTAGCAACTTCTTTCTAAAGTTTACTGAGTTCCTTCTTGATTTCATCAACAGGAACTAGCTGCATCTCCATTACATTTCCCATGAGCTCCATGAGGATGGCAATTTCCCATTTGCTCACTTTGTATATAATGTTATGCTTTCTTCTTTTGAAACTGAGGTACCACTCTAATCGTCCCACGGTGAATCCATCGTTTAGATCGAGTCTTGGGTCCTCTTTCATAATTCTAATAAGAGCCTTATGAGAAACAGATGTCTGGGAAAAGAATCCAGACATGTCTTCTAGAATCTCTTGTCTGAAGTTTTCTTCTTCACTCTGACTCATCTTTAGTGGATTCATCCTGACTGAAGAATTCTTCTTTATAGAAGCTCTCGTCTAAAGGTATATCTTCAAATTGATATACATGTACTAGATCTTGGAAGTAAACAGCTTCCTCTATTTCTGGAGTTGTTTCGAACTATCGCACTCCCCGCTTCTAGTTTTTTGGGCAATCTAGTGAGATATGTCCTCTTGCTTCACACGTGTAGCAATTATAATCTTTAAATCTTTCATTGGCTTGTCTAGCTGCTCTTCGGAACGTCTTTCTTGTGGAAGTTCTTCATATGCTCCTCTGGTTTGACCCTGAGGATGAGGCTTGACTTCTTGAACTCCATCTTGATGGTCTAGATCTTTGCCTTGATTTATAGCTTCAGGCCTTTTGTTTAGACCAAAAGGACCTTGGTCTTCTGGACTTCCACCCTACGATTCTTTGGGTGAAAGGATGATTTTTCTTCATCCTTTTCTATTTTCTTGGACTTCTTCCAATGATTGTTGGAAGATTATTACTTTCGCAGCATAAGGGTACTATCTTGTCGATTCCCCTTAATCTCTTATAGTTCTTGTGTAGTGATGCTTGATGATACCACTCCATAATCTTGGCTTTGAGGAAATACATCCTCCTTGCTATTGAATCAAACTCACATGGTTTATACTCTTTGATCATTATTTCTCTCCATGGGCTTGGGATTTTGGTAAAGACATCCTTCATTTTCCTTAAATTTCCATCTATACTCTTGAAGAGTTTGATGTATTCATCTACATGACAGATGTCAAGTAGTTCCAGGCTGTATAGAGCTTTCCTATATTTCTTCTTTTTTCTTCTTCCATTCCTTTGAAGTAGCCTATTCCAATGAAATGGATTTTGAAGATCTTGGCCATGCAATCAATAATATTGCCTAGATCTTCACCTTCCATGGTCTCCTTCTTGACTTCATCTGAAAGCTCCTCCCAGACGCACTTTACTGATCCTTCTAAGCTGACAATTAGGAATCTTATGAACCTTTCTTTATCCAGCTCTAGTGCCCCTCCTGCAATCTTCATTGCATTTGTCCATTCATCGATTAGGGCCTCTCTGTTCTTGAAGTCTAGAGTGTTAAGATTTAAGATCAACCGTATGGATTTATCGGTTCATGGTAAGACCAATCATATGGGGTATTGTGTAAATTAGATTCTCGAACTCGGCTTTCTCCTGTTGGCAATCCCATTACCTTTATCTTGAAATTTCCTTGATTTTGGGACGTTTCTTCTTGTCTTGTGTCATGAACTCCATGTGATGCAGAAGTTCCTTCATTTTGGCTCGGATCACGCTGTGTCTGAGGAGCCTGCGACTGTTGTTGAGAGCTTGATATTTCCCCAACATTCATCTTTAGATCTACAATTGATAGCCCTTGGAAGGATTCATATTGATCTTGTAGATCCTCAAGATTCGCTCTTTCTATCCAGAGATATGGATTCTCCTCGAAGGATAGCGATCATCTTTCTACTCTCCGTCTTTGTTCTTATGACCTCTGTCGTCTTTTCCTTTTGGTGTAAAAGGGGCTCTATTCCGAAAGTCAGTGGTAACCTCCCTCCTGGTCTTCTCCCGGTTACTTTGGTTTTCAGGTGTTCCACTTGAATTATCAGCTTCTTGGTGAGGTCGAGTTGTTTGTTCTACAACGTCTCCACCTTATCCATATTGAGGCTGATCTCAAATATCGTCTTGGACATGTTTTGTAATATTCTCCAAAGAATTTCACCGTCTTCTGTAATTCTCTAAGATCTTGGTTTATCTTAGAGTTATCTGCCTCGATCTCTTTCCACTATGTCATTTTGCCCACCAAAAAAAGTGATAGGGCTTGTAGATTTATCTTGGACCTTGATTTGGTCGTCTTCTCCATAGTTCGTGTCTAGGACACGTCCATGAATCTCGATAAAACTTTGGAGTTTCACTATGTTCCTTGATACTTCTTTAGAGTATCTTATTTCTATCTGGCGACTTTCCTCCAAATGTTCTTCCTTTGTGTAATTGGCACGGGCTTCTACCATTTCCATCTTTGGTCGAGACTATCCCAGAAACCGTCGGCGGCCTTTTCCGTCTTATCTTCTTGTTATCTATACAAAATATTGTAGAATTATTGTATAGAGTTTCTTGTTTCATCATATCCAACGGGCCAGAAGACGTCGTTGCTCCAGTTTTGAATAGGGCCTATGGTCCTGTCACTCTTGGATGTCAAACTTTCGTTCGGATCCATATTTATTAGAAACTCTCCTCTCGTTAAGTTTTACGAGTATTTAATAATTTTTTTCATTTATAAATAAATAAACTTAGGGCTCTGATACCATTTTGAAGCGCTGAAAGTAGATATAAATCTGGCTAAGGATAGGTATAATATAAATTCTGACTTGAAACTAATTTTACACATTTTTGGTTCAACATTGCAAATTTTCATTTTTGGTCCCGCTAACATACCAGAATATTCTGTTAAATCTTACACATTTTTACAACGGGACCAAAATTGCAGGCTACGGGAACATTTTTGCAAGTGACCTTCTCCAACTGTACCAATCCTGCATTTACCCCCTTTAACAAAGAATTGCCCGTCTCACTACTCGTCTCACATAAACCCATCTCATAAGAATACCCCAAAAAATAATTAAAGCTCCATTGTAGAATCGGTAGTACACTTTGTATATTAAATTTTATTTACTTTAACAACTTAAATTTTCTTACATAATAATTTTAAAAAGACAAATATTTATGTGAGACTACAACATAGGGTTGGGTTGTGGGCGATATGGTATACCAGAGAGATTTTTAGTCATACCAGATACCATACCGAAAATTTTGGTATAAGAAATCATACCATTACCTTAGCTAAACTTTCGGTATACCAGAGTTCGGTATGCCGATATTTCGGTACAGAAAAATAGTATATCTCTTACTTACCAATATTTCGGTGTACCATATCATACATAAAATATCAGTATATATCGTCCTATATAGCTAGTTTGGTATAACATTATGTACCTATAATTCGGTATACTTAATTAAAAACTGTATAAAAAAATGAAAGATAACAATAAACACAATCAAAAAAGATAATAAATTTATAATACTAAAAATATACAAAAATTCACAAATGACTAATTTAATAATATTGTATAACACTACAATTTAAATCTTAATATTAACAAACATATTAAATGGTAAGAGTATTAACTATCTCCAACTATAGCCATTCAAGAATGAATGTGATGATATTACATACACAATTGACATTTTTTTAATATATTTTAAATATATAAAAATATATAAAAATATATTTATTAGGATTATAATAATTCTAATTATATATAATAATCATAATTCTCTTAAATATACTATATACTATGTAATAATTATAATTTAATTAGAAAACTTTAATATAAAAATAATAATTATAATTACATATATTGTATGTATGGTATATCATATCGTATTACCAAAAAATTGAATATTTTACTATA
The DNA here is from genome assembly GCA_023678885.1 of Pogostemon cablin. Classification (NCBI taxonomy): domain Eukaryota; kingdom Viridiplantae; phylum Streptophyta; class Magnoliopsida; order Lamiales; family Lamiaceae; genus Pogostemon; species Pogostemon cablin. Next base: position 25,299,633 of record CM042967.1, read on the forward strand.
TTTCGATATATATCAAGATATCGTGGTATTGACAATTTATATACCGTTATCACATCAAAAATTTCAATACGGTATCATATTTTACCAAAATTTTCGACATACCTAAAATTTTAATATCGTCATTTTTCGATATGTTAAGAGTCGTATACTAAAATTTTGATATTTTTCCACAGCCCTACTCCCACACGAAATTAGTTTTGTAAGACGGATATATAGTAATAATATTTTAATAAAAAATACTCTCGCCTTTTCTATAAAAATTGATAGTACTGCTGTAGTGAATTTTCATAAATAATTTGAAATATAAATAAGAAAGTGATAATATATTTAATTTAAAGTATTAATATTTTCAATGAAATATATCAATTAAAAAAATAAAAAGGTCTTACCGTAAAACAGTCTCTTGCAAGTGTTGTCTTATTAAAAAGGAACAGACTTGTATGAGGCCGTCTCACGATGAGATTATTTTATATTTTCATAATTAATTACTCCGTCTATCTCGTTTCAATGGTTATATTTATTTTTTGCAAGAAATATAATATTTTAACGGATAGTTGGTTGAAAAATGAGTAATATTTAATTTAAAGTGAGTAAATGCATTAATTTTGGGTGCGGGTTTCAAGGTGATATATTAATTGTTTTGGGTGGTTTCAACTTTCGTATACCAAAAAATGAAACGTAAAGATTAAAGTGGGACACCCAAAATAAAAATATGTAAAGATTGAAATGGGATGTGGAGTATCACTTTTTATTATTAAGAATGTTATCACTTTTCTTTTAAAAATATTAATTTTCAATTATACTATAAATTATTTATAAAATAGTTCACAATACTTTATTAGTGTCATTTTTTAAATAAAAATTAAATATAAAAAATTATACATAAAAAACACATATACGTTATTTAATAAAAATTAATATAGATATAATGCACATATAGTGTCCAAAATATAAACTCAAAGACTATACACTTTGTTATGAGTATTATATCTCCCATGCTAATGGGTAAATAACAAATTAATATAGATATAATGCACATATAGTGTCCAAAATATAAACTCAAAGACTATACACCTTGTTATGAGTATTATATCTCCCATGCTAATGGGCTGGAAGCCCAACACTATTGATACTAGTAGCAATAAAGCCCAATCATGAAGAAACCCAAGAACAAAAAAGGGAGGTAACTCTCAGGTTAACTAAAGACCCCAAAAGGTAAATTCTATGAAGAAAAAGACATATGTCACGACCCCATTTTTCTTGCCAATAAATAAATATCATAAATAAATATTATTTTCATTTCATTATATCATTTTTTTTAATATATTTTCGACACTGATCACGAAACAGCTCATTACACCGGCTCGGCCAACAGGTCGTCATCCATGTATACAACTCTCAGGATCAGACAGAACTCCAACTACCAATATCATATGTAATTTACCTACAATGCATAAACTAGTGAGATAAAATCTCATTAAGTAGAAATCATGCATGACAGTGCATGAAAATGCATTTAGTTTCTAATCTTTCTAGTTGGTCTCTTTTATTTTGAAAATTATTCACGTTGCGGGATCCTCACGATACACTTATGATATGTACCGGAAATGAGCTAATCACTCGATTTATTAATTTCACAATATAAATATGGAACTTCTATGAGGACTATCATCTTGTGGCCCAACAAGCTTCCTGTCACTCGTCACTTGTCCTGCCACCAAAAATTATTTCCATCTATAGAATCCCACGTGCTGCAGTTCGAGGATCCACCTTTTTTTACAGCCCGCTAGGGTCCATCACCAACTGACCCCTACTGCTCGGAAGTCTCCTCACTGAACACCACTCTATCTCTCACAATAATTCAAGACGGTGGCCCACTCTAGGTAGCCTACTCTGGGTTTCCCCAGGTCGCTCCTTCCTAGGTCGCCCCTTCCGCCACTCAGTGTATATATAGTGGCTGCACATACCATTAGTATCTTATTAATTTTGAGAAAAATACTTTTCATGATTATGCATTGTATGCAAGTAGGAGAAACTAAATATGCATCACATATTAATTAAAACATTAATATCAACATTTAATTAAAATAAAATGATTATTTCATCTAAGATCACACAAATCCACGTATAGAACAATCTCTGATCACATAGACCAATGAATATAAACCAACAATAATATCTTAAATCATATAAATCTGCAACTTGTATTACATATTAATCACAAATAATTCATAACGTCATTAAACTAATCATAAATAATTCATAACATAATTGCCACACATTAATCACAAATAATTCACACACAACATGTTTATGCATTGTAGTTGGACCTCTACTTGTCTGGACTCCGACAATAGTAACACTATAGACTCGTGAAGAACGATAACTAATTCCTTCCTTCCCGTTCTGGCATGTCCTTTTCTTCCTTCTCTCTCTCCTTGTCCCTCTCTATCACTCTCTCACTCTTTTTTATTTTAATATTATATACATAATCTTTCTATTTTTATATTTTATTATTATATATTAAAATTTATTATTATATCACTATTTTATACCTCCAAAATATTTATTTTTATCTACAAAATATCAGATGAGTTTTTATTCAATTAATTATTTCAAGATAATAATCATCTAAATATTATAATATATTGAATAAAAAATAGATCCACCATTTAAAAAAATAAATAAATTACATTCCTTTATATTTTATTATAAGAAAATATTTAAAAATTAATTACTCTAAAAAATTTTATTTAATTACCATAAAGCTTTAACTAAAAAAAATAATATTTATAAAATTATTTATTTAATATAAATATTTGGTTTATAAATATGTCTAAAATAAAAAATAATGAATATATGCAGGTTAAAAAATAATTATATAAATTATTAATTTAACTAAAGTACTTAATTAATATAAATATTTTGTTTATAATAATAATAAAATATATTAAACTAATTTTTTTAGTTTAAAATAAAATATACTAATTAATCCGTGTAATACACGGGTGAAAAAAAATAGTATATATATATATATATATATATATATATATATATATATATATATATATATATATATATATATATTGGTAGTAAGTCGGTAAGTGGTGATTGGCCTCCCACTTACTATTAATAGCAACTATTATTATTTATTATTATTATTATTATTATTATTATTATCCATTACGAATATACTTGCAATACTTAATAGTTAAGATATAATACATTTATAAATTAATATACCTACGTGTACATTTTCTTAACATTATTATTATTATGAGACCACGTGTAATACTTAATAATTAAGAAATAGTATATATATACACATAAGATAATTTAATTATATATCCAAATTAATGTAAGTAAATATATATACACTTATATATATTCACAAATTGACACCATTAATAACATAAATGTATCAAATAAAAATGCAAAGACAAATAAAATGTACAAATAATTACCACACAATTATCATATAATTATAAAAATGCGTAAAATACAAATTATATTATCACATAAATAGGAAAAATTCTCAGGTTGTACAATATACAATAAGAAGAGGGCCCAGGACAAGCCCATAACCATAGCAAAGGGGTTGGGTCACGGAAAGCCGATCTAGGGGGTAGCGGCCGAAACACCTTTCGGTCGAATAATAACATCTCGAGGCCAAGGGAGACGTTCAGGAAGTCCGAAGAGCGAAGCCCTCTTTGGAAGCCTATCTTCTCCCAATATAGGAAGAACCATCAGCCACTCATTAATAGGTATCGGAACGACAAGGGAATACATCCATCTCCAGAAAAGGATAAGATGCATAAAGACAAGAATAACGGTAGGGAAAGATACTTTGAATATCGCTCTCAACTAAGGGGTAACATTCACAGGGCATGCTCCCCCTTGCCCACCAATAGGAAGCGAGCAAAGGACAAAAGGGAGTCTACAATACTCTGCAACCACCTGCAACACCTGCAGTCGCCACCAAACGACAGGTGAAGTACTCACCATCCATTAATAACTATTTGTCTCCATCTAAGTGGCAGCACTGGATTGGTTGATAATTAGGGTTTGATGTAAGTATAAATATACTCTTTCCAGTGCTTGGTTGATAATTAGGGTTTGATGTAAGTATAAATAGACTCTTTCAAAAGAAAGAGGCAGGTTACTCTTTCTCATTCATGACATTACATTTATAATTTGGAGAAGTTTTACGAGTGTTGTTCTTGAGAAAAGTAACAAAAATCAATGGAGACATATTGGTCGGATCTTATATGTTTATCATTTATATTTGTTATAAACGTTCTAAGTCCAGCTAGTTAAATAATCTTCTTTCATTAACCTCGAATTTAACTAGCTAAGAACACATATCAGCGCACCTAATATATTTGCTCATTAAAAATCACGATGGAGTTGAATGAATCTAAACCTAATATATTTGCCCATTAAAAATCATGACGGAGTTGAATGAATCTAAATTTTGTTTAAATTATTTCGTAATATTAATAAGATTATTTTGTTTTTACTTTTTTTCTATTATCAACTAAATTATTAAATTATTATCACATGATGGTATCATCTATTTTAATTTATTTTCAAATAAACCTTAAATTAGATTAGATAAAAGATGTGGATAGATCACAAATTTCTTCAAGTAATTATTTTTATATTTTGAATTCTATATTTAAAATTGAGTTTTATATTTTCATAGAGTGATCTCTAATATATTAACATTAAATAACTCATGTCCTTAGCAATTTTTCATTTTATTAATTCGTTAGAAAATCTATATATAGTTTGTTTATAATATTGTTTATTTATTATTAATTATACAATTTATGTATACTTATTTGTGAATTAATATAAATAAAAATATATAATTATGATGTTATATTGTTATATAACCTCTTCAAATTCTAATGTTACTTTCAAAACTTGAGAACATAAAATTATTAAATGTAGCATTGGAACATGCATACACAAGAAAAATATTTAATTATTTTGAATAAAACATCTAATATAAACAAAAGATATTATAGTAATTATATATTATTCAAATGTGCGTAGGATGAAATTGTTCCGAATAGTATTGCACAATTAAAGACTCTTGGTTGGAGGTATTATGGGAGAGTAATGAGAATGAGATGATATTACTCTCATTCCTCATGGTAATAAGAATTCAAATCCCTCAATCATTCCCCTAAATTCAATGTATACCCCACCACTTAAATCACTTTCATTCTCATTACCATTACCTTCATCAATGATTTCCGTTACTATTGTCATTTCGAAATTTGGATAAAGCGGCTCCTTAGATTAATCCTTTTTTTAAAAAAAATTTATAAATAAAATCCATCTCTAATATAAATGCACGACCATCTAATTATCTCGTGTTAATTAATGTGGATTTTCTTAATTATAAATGAAATCCATCTCTAATATAAATGCTAGACCATCTGATAATTATCTCGTGTTAATTAATGTGGATTTTCTTAGTATAAATGCAATCCATCTCTAATATAAATGCAAGACTATCTGATTATCCTGTGATACTTAAAAGTGGATTTCTCTATAATTTGGTTAAATCCACCTTTATTTTTTTTAGGCAAAAACTTATTTGCACTCGGCGCACGGACCATATCTCATGCGCCTTTATAATTTTGTGTTAAATGGTATAATCTTTTAAATAAAGATATGTACCCTTTATTTTTTAAAGAAAATATTATGTGTATCTGAACGCATTGACAACACTCCGTGCGCCTTTAGAATTTTGTGTTAAATTGTATACCCTTTAATATAAAAATTTATACTCTTATTTTCTAAAGAAATAAAAATATTAATGAAAAGTGTATACCCTTTAGAATAAAATGGTGTACTCCCTCCGTCCCGCCTTAATGCTTACACTTCCTTTGTAATTTACAAAGGAAGCGTAAGCATTAAAGCGGGACGGAGGGAGTGCCTATTATTAATTAAAGTGTATACCCTTTAGACCAAAGCAATGGACCCTTACCCATAATACTAAATTTCTAAAGGCGCATGGAATGTGTTCTCGTGCATCAGGGCACACGCAAGCCTCACTCTTTTTTTTATTGTCAATTTTATTTATGTAATTTTTAAAATTTTTAATTTTAAACATTTTGCAAATAATTCGTAAAAAAAAGAAAAGAAAAATAAAATATTACAAGACTATAATAATTAAAACAACAAAATTAAAATTGAAAAAGTAAAAGTGATAGAACAAATGTTTATACACGGGTTTGAATATTTTGTGTCACTTTGATGTGATATTTTTTGTGCCACATATATGAGTAACACATAAGAGAGAGAAATAATATTATATCTAAGTCATCCAATTCAATAAACCCTAAGGCTGTATTTGGATTGAGTATTTTTAAATCCATGAATTTGAAAATGAGTGGATTTTAAATTTTTTGGATTTTAAATCAATTCATTTGAATTCCACTGTTTGGATAAATTATTGATCTTTGAAAGGATTTCAAATTCATAATTCAAAAATTATTTTTTAAAATAGAATTTTATATATAATAAATAAATAAATACAATTTTATTATATTAAATATTAAAATCTAAAATTTTATTAAAAATAATTTTTTTGGAGGGAACTCTACCACCCAACCTACCCTTACCCACCCCTAAAACCCACCACCCCACTCCCAAAATTTTTTTTTATAAAGTTTTAAATTTTTAATATTTGAATAATAAAAAATATTACCACCCAACCCTACCCCTACCATATATAAATCCTTGGATTCCAAGAAGTGACTACTACCAAATCTATTACATATCACTCTTAATAAGCACCACCACTTCTTTTGTGTTCACTGTTCACATCATCAGACATGAACTACGTATTCGTTGTTGTTGTTAAGTAGAATCCACGCACTAGAAGATGGCTAAAAGTGGATGAAGAAAATATTTCTGTTTCATTGGCTCTCAAGCTTCTTCCACAGATTAAAAGCCCTCCTGATAATGACATTAGCAGAAAACCCTTCCGCATACGCACTAATTGCATTCAGGAGGCTCGTGAATTTCTCCCCAGCATCCTGTATTACACCATTTGGGGCTTTAAGATAACAAATTTCATTCATGAACATTAGTTATTAATATTGAAGGACATAGTAATCCAGAACTTGGACACCTTAAAAGTTTCTGAGAAATGTCATGTAATTAGATTATAGACTATCATACATCCACGCTACATTCAGTTAGTACTTCTACACAGCCGCAGATGCGTGCAATATAATTTTGAGATTCTTAGGTTTTCTGAAGGAGTCATTACACTGTTCTGTTTTTTCAAATCATCATGGAACAAGAGAGCAACCTGTAAGATTATAATGTAATGTGATGAAATATTGGCATATCCCCTAAGACTTTATATTATTGTGTTTTTTGGGTTTTGATTCCTTTAATTATTCTTGATGGTATCACTGATTGATAGTTAATAGGATTCTTAATTTCTGCATAATAATTGTTGTTTCCTGTGACAGTCTTAGGGGATTGGCCTATAATAATACCTAAGAATGTTAGACAATCAATTTGAAATATTAATTACTTGGTAAAACATTATTATTAGGTAATTGGTAAGGAGACAAAAGCGTTAATAATCGCGTACCTAGAGAGGGAAGTCTAGTGCTCTAACCTTTAATGGAATTTAGCATGAAGTACCTATAGAGGGAGAGGGAGTTAATTTCTTATTGATCCTAGGATTTTCAGCTCATTATAAGTGTTAGATCCAACCCGATCAAGGAGATTTAACTAGGCTTAGTGATCCTCTTATAAACATCTGCAGGTAATTAATTTGGGTATAGATAAATTAGTCACATAGTTAAACTGTTTGCTCGAGCATTACCAATCCTCCATTCTTGAACTCTAAATCATTTTCTCTACATGATTTATTTTATTGCATATTTAGTTTAATTATTTAATTTTGCTCTTTATTAGTTTAAGTAGTTATCATCTCAAAAACCCCCGGATTTGTCTTGCAATTAAATTGTCATACATAGAATTATTTATTAAGTTTATAACTATCTCGTGGGAAAGATATTTCACTTGGTCACGCGCACTACAGTCGATCCCTTATACTTGAAGGTGAAAGAAAATAGAGATCAAGTTTTTGGCGCCACCTGCCGGGCATAGTTTATAGATTTAAATTTAATTCTATAGTGATTTATTTTCTTGTAGGACGTTAAATTTTATTTGCTTTATTTTATTTTATTTTATTTTATTTTCAAATCCAAAAAATTCTGATCTTCTGTGTAAGCACAGATATAAGCAACTAAGATGGTTGATGATCAGCAAGCTCCAACGCTTATGAGGGACCAATACAAACTGAAGCACACTACAAATGCTGGGATGAATGGACCTGCGATTACCACAGAGAGTTTTGAGTTGCCTTTCGGATTGATCCGAATGGTAGAGAGACAACAGTTTAGTGGAAGTCCTTTGGAGAATCCTAGTGAGCATCTGCATATGTTTGACGAGTATGCAAGGACACAGAAGCATAGGAATGTTCTAGAGGATGCTATCAGGATGCGGCTTTTCCCATTCTCACTTACGGAAAAAGCCAAGGAGTGGTACAATAACCTTCCTTAAGGATGTTGTACTAATTGGGAGCAATTAGCAGATAGGTTTCTGAATAACTACTTCCCTCCATCCTAGAGTTTCTTGATAAAGAAAAGGATCACATAATTCAAACAAGGATCCTTAGAGAGTTTCTATGAGGCATGGGAGAGGTTCGAAGAGCTGTTGCGGAGCTATCCCAAGCACGGATTTTCAAAGGATACTTACTTAGGCTTCTTCTATCAAGGCCTAAGAAGAGATTCAAGAGTGTTGGTGGACGTGACAGCGGGTGGATCTATATTTAAGCAATCTGCAGAAGCAGCTGAGGAGATATTTGAAGAGATGGCATCAAACACTTATGATTGGCCGACAGATAGAGTAGATGGTGATGCTTCTTTTGATAAAGTGGCAAAGGTGGAGATACAAGCCGAAAAGTGAAGTGACAGCTATCCATAATCGACTTTATGAACTGTATAAAAAGTTGGACCGTCTCACCAAAGGAAACAGAGAGGAAGTAATGATGGCTAGAGATAAAGAACAATTTGAGAATGCAAACTACGCTATGAGACAGAGCTTTCAAGGAGATAATAGAAATAGACAGAATTTTAGATCGAACAATCAGTTTGGGGGAAGGAGTGACCAAGGGAACAACCGTCAGTATCAGCAGTGTTGGAACCAAGAAAATTCAAATTTCAACAATCAGAAAAGGAGTAAAAATTTATCTTATTCTAATCCTAACAATGCAGTTGCACTACCTCATGGAATTGATCCAGCTCAGAAACCTGCTGAAGGGAGGTCATCAATAGAAGATAAGATGGATTTGATGCTTAAAATGATGGTCACAAATCAAGAGACAACAGAGAAGAAGTAGAAAGGAACTGATCTTGCTATCAGTCAATTGAATGCTGCAGTTGGTAAGTTGCAACAGCATGGAAAATTTCCTGCTCAAACTGAGTTGAATCCGAGAGAGAACTGCATGGCTATTAGTTTGAGAAGTAGCATACAATATGAAGGGCATAGGCTGGCGGATACAGAATACAATGGAAATTGGTCTGGGGACATGAACGTGGATAGTCGTGCACACCTGCACGCCATCGAGTGGACACCCAGCCAGAACCGTGCGAGATCACACACCTCTGAGCGTGAGGAGTTGGTGCCTAGCCAGAACCGTGTGAGAATGCCCATTGCTGAGCACTGGAGTATAGTACACGACAATAGCCGTGCGCCATCACCAACACACGGCCCCTCGAACGACAGTGATGAATATGTATCCAGGGGCTCACACGGCCCGCACCGTGCGACATCATCTGAGCTGGGAACATTGCACGGTAGTTCACATGGCGCCATGCAAGTGACGGGAAATGTTGATCGTTCAATGCCGTGTGATCCTGATTCTTCTCTATTTGACTCTGTTCCTCAACATACTGATACCATAGACTCTGAGAAAGAGAGAGAGCAACCTCCAATCATGGAAAAGAAGTGGCAAAGAGCAAAAAGGGAAAGAAAAGAAAGAGAGAAGGGTAAAGAATACGACTGCAATTACTGGGGAATTCTTATTACTCCTTATTCTCTTCCTTTTCCACAACAATTTGTGAAAGAAGAGAAGAAAGAAGAGTTCAAGCAATACATTGAGTTTTTAAGATCAAAGTATGAGGCATGGAAGAAGAAGAAAGAGTCTGAAAAGCCTTCTGAAAAGTTGAGTGATCCGGGGGAATTCATAATCCCTTGTGAGATTGAAAGGAAGAAGGAAATGAATGCACTGTGTGATTTGGGATCTACTGTGAAATTCATGCCTAATACAATTTTTGAGGAGCTTGAAGGAGGAGAATTGAAACCAACATCTAGGCAATTTCATACTGCAAGTGGTGATATAATAAAACCCCTAGGGGTTGTTGAGGATGTTGTGGTGGAAGTTGAGAAGATGGCTTTCCCGACTGATTTTATGGTGATTGAAAAAGTGGTGGACCCGACAGTTTCACTAATTCTAGGAAGACCATTCCTAGAGACGGGAAGAGCCAAGATTGACTTGCAAGAAGGAACAATCTCGTTGAACTCTGAAGGGAAAGTTGTTGTATTTAAATATGGCAAAGGAAAGAGAGATGATCCTTATCTTAAAATTCTACTAGTCCTTTCGGATATTTTTAACTCTCATATTTATGTCTATCATGATACTAATTCTTATCTTTCTGATTATCTTGATTTTTATAGGAAAGATGCATATGAAGATGGAGATCCAAATGAGCTGATCCTTGTGAGCGTGAAAGGAGAGATAATGTGGATGGATCGAAAGAGTGCGAAACAACACTTCAAAGTAAAGATGAAAGATGAAGAAGAAGTGTTGATGCATGAATCCAAACATCTCTGAGTCTGCATTCTGTCGAGCTCCTCGATGTTAAACAAAAGCGCTTGGTAGGAGGCAACCCACCATTTTATTGTTTTTATTTTACGTTATTTGTGTGTCTTGTGCTAGGTGAATTATACTCAAGGTACGTACTTACACTTAAGGTTATAGCATCCTTTTAAACTTAGATTTAACTGACGTTTTCATCTAAGTTTGGGGGGGTGTGATGTTCTTCCCTTGGAGGTCGATTTTTTTTTAGAATTTTTGAATTTTATTCGATCTTTCGAATTTTTTTGCGACTATCCAGGTGTTTGTGTGTTTTCGTTCATTTTTTGTGTATCCTTTGGTGCTCTGTGTCTGATATTTTTATCTTTCTTTTGATAATGAGTTTGGTGTTTGAGCTTTTATGATTGAGAAGGTATTAAAGATGATGAAGTGAACTTGCAAGATGTGAAGGAGATTGAAATCAGGTTACTTCGTTCCTTATTCTAAAATTTTCTGTGAGTTTGAATTTTTATGAGTGAGGAGCATGAGCTTTTAATTCTATAACCTGAATTTTATGGGGATATTCGAGCGAATAATTTCTGCCTAAGATGTTGATTATGATTGATAAGGGGAACATGCTTGAATTCTTAAGTATTTGAAGTTCTTGATGTGCTTGTTATGATGTATGCGTAGCCTTGAAGAGTGCTCGTTCATTCTTAGAAAAAGCCAAGTGAGATTTGAGCCTTTAAATCATGTTACATTGATGCATGATATTTTTATTCTTGAGCGTATCGTTCTTGTGTGTATATTCTAGAACTTGACTTGAGTCTCCTTGAATATTCAAGATTAGTTTAGTGGATAAAGAAAATGATTTAAGGCCATCTTTGAATTGATGAGTCACTCAGCCAAATAATTCCCTACCATATGATTGTTTATCCTTAGTTAGCCCCATTGAGCCTAAAAACCTCATTCTTTGGCAACCTACGAGAAATAACCACCTTGAGTATCTTAATGATTTTTTTAGCCTTGATTGTCCATCATGAAGGAGAATTAATAATTTTTCAAAGTGTGTTGATGGAGCTTAATAACAATTTGGGAAGGAACGAAATTGGTGATTAAACAATGATTGAGCTAGAAAATGCATCTAAAGGAGAGTCATGGAGTAGTGCTTAAGTCTAGTACTCTATAAAATCAAATATCTTAGGGTAGTGCCCAAAACTGGTACCCTATGGAGGATGAGAGAGGTAGTGCCCAAAACGGGTACCTCGAGAAAATAAATAAAGAGAGAGAAGAAAAAATATATTTGAAGGGTATTGCACGTACCCTTGATGCTAAAGGAAAAGAAGAAAAATACTCTTTTATTATTGTGGTTGAAGAAAAGACATAAATAATTTGAAGTTGAGGAGGAGTTGTATTGTAATGAAAGCGATGAGGAAAAATAAAAGATCAAGATGGACTGCAGCTTGATTGATCTGAGTTTTGAGTCACTTATCCATATATTTTTCCTACCTTGTCCAAAGAGCCTACGTTACAACCAAATATAAAGACCTTTTTGATTCATGATTTGCTAGCTACAAGTAAAAGGAGAGTTGAGACAATAGGCAAGCTTATGGTTACGCATGCACTTGAATTGAATTTAAGAGCACTTATATATAACCCAAATGGTGTACACTATATACACCATGAGCGTGAGAGTTAAATAATATATCTTGTGAGCGTAGGTGGATTGAGCACTTGAATTGGTGAAGTAATGGTCTTAACTTGTATGTTTTGAATGAATGAGTACTTTTGAATTTGAAGTTATGTGAACCAAGTTGAGATTGATTATATCTTTTGAAGGCTTAATTGGTATTTTGATCTTTCCTTAGAACATGACTTTCCATCTCATTATTCTCTTGGTTTGTCGTTCCGTTGTTTGAGGACGAGCAACAGCTTAAGTTTGGGGAGTTTGATGAGAGTGGAAATTCATGTATTTTCGGGTCCAATATTATGCCTCTCTTGTATTCTTGATTCTCTTATCAAAGATTGCAATATCAATTGGTGTATCGATACCTTCTTTGAATATCGCTTTGATGAGGATCCGAATAGCTCCAATATGGATCCAAGACTTAGTCTTAACAACTTCTTTCTAAAGTTTACTGAGTTCCTTCTTGATTTCATCAACAGGAACTAGCTGCATCTCCATTACATTTCCCATGAGCTCCATGAGGATGGCAATTTCCCATTTGCTCACTTTGTATATAATGTTATGCTTTCTTCTTTTGAAACTGAGGTACCACTCTAATCGTCCCACGGTGAATCCATCGTTTAGATCGAGTCTTGGGTCCTCTTTCATAATTCTAATAAGAGCCTTATGAGAAACAGATGTCTGGGAAAAGAATCCAGACATGTCTTCTAGAATCTCTTGTCTGAAGTTTTCTTCTTCACTCTGACTCATCTTTAGTGGATTCATCCTGACTGAAGAATTCTTCTTTATAGAAGCTCTCGTCTAAAGGTATATCTTCAAATTGATATACATGTACTAGATCTTGGAAGTAAACAGCTTCCTCTATTTCTGGAGTTGTTTCGAACTATCGCACTCCCCGCTTCTAGTTTTTTGGGCAATCTAGTGAGATATGTCCTCTTGCTTCACACGTGTAGCAATTATAATCTTTAAATCTTTCATTGGCTTGTCTAGCTGCTCTTCGGAACGTCTTTCTTGTGGAAGTTCTTCATATGCTCCTCTGGTTTGACCCTGAGGATGAGGCTTGACTTCTTGAACTCCATCTTGATGGTCTAGATCTTTGCCTTGATTTATAGCTTCAGGCCTTTTGTTTAGACCAAAAGGACCTTGGTCTTCTGGACTTCCACCCTACGATTCTTTGGGTGAAAGGATGATTTTTCTTCATCCTTTTCTATTTTCTTGGACTTCTTCCAATGATTGTTGGAAGATTATTACTTTCGCAGCATAAGGGTACTATCTTGTTGATTCCCCTTAATCTCTTATAGTTCTTGTGTAGTGATGCTTGATGATACCACTCCATAATCTTGGCTTTGAGGAAATACATCCTCCTTGCTATTGAATCAAACTCACATGGTTTATACTCTTTGATCATTATTTCTCTCCATGGGCTTGGGATTTTGGTAAAGACATCCTTCATTTTCCTTAAATTTCCATCTATACTCTTGAAGAGTTTGATGTATTCATCTACATGACAGATGTCAAGTAGTTCCAGGCTGTATAGAGCTTTCCTATATTTCTTCTTTTTTCTTCTTCCATTCCTTTGAAGTAGCCTATTCCAATGAAATGGATTTTGAAGATCTTGGCCATGCAATCAATAATATTGCCTAGATCTTCACCTTCCATGGTCTCCTTCTTGACTTCATCTGAAAGCTCCTCCCAGACGCACTTTACTGATCCTTCTAAGCTGACAATTAGGAATCTTATGAACCTTTCTTTATCCAGCTCTAGTGCCCCTCCTGCAATCTTCATTGCATTTGTCCATTCATCGATTAGGGCCTCTCTGTTCTTTAAGTCTAGAGTGTTAAGATTTAAGATCAACCGTATGGATTTATCGGTTCATGGTAAGACCAATCATATGGGGTATTGTGTAAATTAGATTCTCGAACTCGGCTTTCTCCTGTTGGCAATCCCATTACCTTTATCTTGAAATTTCCTTGATTTTGGGACGTTTCTTCTTGTCTTGTGTCATGAACTCCATGTGATGCAGAAGTTCCTTCATTTTGGCTCGGATCACGCTGTGTCTGAGGAGCCTGCGACTGTTGTTGAGAGCTTGATATTTCCCCAACATTCATCTTTAGATCTACAATTGATAGCCCTTGGAAGGATTCATATTGATCTTGTAGATCCTCAAGATTCGCTCTTTCTATCCAGAGATATGGATTCTCCTCGAAGGATAGCGATCATCTTTCTACTCTCCGTCTTTGTTCTTATGACCTCTGTCGTCTTTTCCTTTTGGTGTAAAAGGGGCTCTATTCCGAAAGTCAGTGGTAACCTCCCTCCTGGTCTTCTCCCGGTTACTTTGGTTTTCAGGTGTTCCACTTGAATTATCAGCTTCTTGGTGAGGTCGAGTTGTTTGTTCTACAACGTCTCCACCTTATCCATATTGAGGCTGATCTCAAATATCGTCTTGGACATGTTTTGTAATATTCTCCAAAGAATTTCACCGTCTTCTGTAATTCTCTAAGATCTTGGTTTATCTTAGAGTTATCTGCCTCGATCTCTTTCCACTATGTCATTTTGCCCACCAAAAAAAGTGATAGGGCTTGTAGATTTATCTTGGACCTTGATTTGGTCGTCTTCTCCATAGTTCGTGTCTAGGACACGTCCATGAATCTCGATAAAACTTTGGAGTTTCACTATGTTCCTTGATACTTCTTTAGAGTATCTTATTTCTATCTGGCGACTTTCCTCCAAATGTTCTTCCTTTGTGTAATTGGCACGGGCTTCTACCATTTCCATCTTTGGTCGAGACTATCCCAGAAACCGTCGGCGGCCTTTTCCGTCTTATCTTCTTGTTATCTATACAAAATATTGTAGAATTATTGTATAGAGTTTCTTGTTTCATCATATCCAACGGGCCAGAAGACGTCGTCGCTCCAGTTTTGAATAGGGCCTATGGTCCTGTCACTCTTGGATGTCAAACTTTCGTTCGGATCCATATTTATTAGAAACTCTCCTCTCGTTAAGTTTTACGAGTATTTAATAATTTTTTTCATTTATAAATAAATAAACTTAGGGCTCTGATACCATTTTGAAGCGCTGAAAGTAGATATAAATCTGGCTAAGGATAGGTATAATATAAATTCTGACTTGAAACTAATTTTACACATTTTTGGTTCAACATTGCAAATTTTCATTTTTGGTCCCGCTAACATACCAGAATATTCTGTTAAATCTTACACATTTTTACAACGGGACCAAAATTGCAGGCTACGGGAACATTTTTGCAAGTGACCTTCTCCAACTGTACCAATCCTGCATTTACCCCCTTTAACAAAGAATTGCCCGTCTCACTACTCGTCTCACATAAACCCATCTCATAAGAATACCCCAAAAAATAATTAAAGCTCCATTGTAGAATCGGTAGTACACTTTGTATATTAAATTTTATTTACTTTAACAACTTAAATTTTCTTACATAATAATTTTAAAAAGACAAATATTTATGTGAGACTACAACATAGGGTTGGGTTGTGGGCGATATGGTATACCAGAGAGATTTTTAGTCATACCAGATACCATACCGAAAATTTTGGTATAAGAAATCATACCATTACCTTAGCTAAACTTTCGGTATACCAGAGTTCGGTATGCCGATATTTCGGTACAGAAAAATAGTATATCTCTTACTTACCAATATTTCGGTGTACCATATCATACATAAAATATCAGTATATATCGTCCTATATAGCTAGTTTGGTATAACATTATGTACCTATAATTCGGTATACTTAATTAAAAACTGTATAAAAAAATGAAAGATAACAATAAACACAATCAAAAAAGATAATAAATTTATAATACTAAAAATATACAAAAATTCACAAATGACTAATTTAATAATATTGTATAACACTACAATTTAAATCTTAATATTAACAAACATATTAAATGGTAAGAGTATTAACTATCTCCAACTATAGCCATTCAAGAATGAATGTGATGATATTACATACACAATTGACATTTTTTTAATATATTTTAAATATATAAAAATATATAAAAATATATTTATTAGGATTATAATAATTCTAATTATATATAATAATCATAATTCTCTTAAATATACTATATACTATGTAATAATTATAATTTAATTAGAAAACTTTAATATAAAAATAATAATTATAATTACATATATTGTATGTATGGTATATCATATCGTATTACCAAAAAATTGAATATTTTACTATATTTCGATATATATCAAGATATCGTGGTATTGACAATTTATATACCGTTATCACATCAAAAATTTCAATACGGTATCATATTTTACCAAAATTTTCGACATACCTAAAATTTTAATATCGTCATTTTTCGATATGTTAAGAGTCGTATACTAAAATTTTGATATTTTTCCACAGCCCTACTCCCACACGAAATTAGTTTTGTAAGACGGATATATAGTAATAATATTTTAATAAAAAATACTCTCGCCTTTTCTATAAAAATTGATAGTACTGCTGTAGTGAATTTTCATAAATAATTTGAAATATAAATAAGAAAGTGATAATATATTTAATTTAAAGTATTAATATTTTCAATGAAATATATCAATTAAAAAAATAAAAAGGTCTTACCGTAAAACAGTCTCTTGCAAGTGTTGTCTTATTAAAAAGGAACAGACTTGTATGAGGCCGTCTCACGATGAGATTATTTTATATTTTCATAATTAATTACTCCGTCTATCTCGTTTCAATGGTTATATTTATTTTTTGCAAGAAATATAATATTTTAACGGATAGTTGGTTGAAAAATGAGTAATATTTAATTTAAAGTGAGTAAATGCATTAATTTTGGGTGCGGGTTTCAAGGTGATATATTAATTGTTTTGGGTGGTTTCAACTTTCGTATACCAAAAAATGAAACGTAAAGATTAAAGTGGGACACCCAAAATAAAAATATGTAAAGATTGAAATGGGATGTGGAGTATCACTTTTTATTATTAAGAATGTTATCACTTTTCTTTTAAAAATATTAATTTTCAATTATACTATAAATTATTTATAAAATAGTTCACAATACTTTATTAGTGTCATTTTTTAAATAAAAATTAAATATAAAAAATTATACATAAAAAACACATATACGTTATTTAATAAAAATTAATATAGATATAATGCACATATAGTGTCCAAAATATAAACTCAAAGACTATACACTTTGTTATGAGTATTATATCTCCCATGCTAATGGGTAAATAACAAATTAATATAGATATAATGCACATATAGTGTCCAAAATATAAACTCAAAGACTATACACCTTGTTATGAGTATTATATCTCCCATGCTAATGGGCTGGAAGCCCAACACTATTGATACTAGTAGCAATAAAGCCCAATCATGAAGAAACCCAAGAACAAAAAAGGGAGGTAACTCTCAGGTTAACTAAAGACCCCAAAAGGTAAATTCTATGAAGAAAAAGACATATGTCACGACCCCATTTTTCTTGCCAATAAATAAATATCATAAATAAATATTATTTTCATTTCATTATATCATTTTTTTTAATATATTTTCGACACTGATCACGAAACAGCTCATTACACCGGCTCGGCCAACAGGTCGTCATCCATGTATACAACTCTCAGGATCAGACAGAACTCCAACTACCAATATCATATGTAATTTACCTACAATGCATAAACTAGTGAGATAAAATCTCATTAAGTAGAAATCATGCATGACAGTGCATGAAAATGCATTTAGTTTCTAATCTTTCTAGTTGGTCTCTTTTATTTTGAAAATTATTCACGTTGCGGGATCCTCACGATACACTTATGATATGTACCGGAAATGAGCTAATCACTCGATTTATTAATTTCACAATATAAATATGGAACTTCTATGAGGACTATCATCTTGTGGCCCAACAAGCTTCCTGTCACTCGTCACTTGTCCCGCCACCAAAAATTATTTCCATCTATAGAATCCCACGTGCTGCAGTTCGAGGATCCACCTTTTTTTACAGCCCGCTAGGGTCCATCACCAACTGACCCCTACTGCTCGGAAGTCTCCTCACTGAACACCACTCTATCTCTCACAATAATTCAAGACGGTGGCCCACTCTAGGTAGCCTACTCTGGGTTTCCCCAGGTCGCTCCTTCCTAGGTCGCCCCTTCCGCCACTCAGTGTATATATAGTGGCTGCACATACCATTAGTATCTTATTAATTTTGAGAAAAATACTTTTCATGATTATGCATTGTATGCAAGTAGGAGAAACTAAATATGCATCACATATTAATTAAAACATTAATATCAACATTTAATTAAAATAGAATGATTATTTCATCTAAGATCACACAAATCCACGTATAGAACAATCTCTGATCACATAGACCAATGAATATAAACCAACAATAATATCTTAAATCATATAAATCTGCAACTTGTATTACATATTAATCACAAATAATTCATAACGTCATTAAACTAATCATAAATAATTCATAACATAATTGCCACACATTAATCACAAATAATTCACACACAACATGTTTATGCATTGTAGTTGGACCTCTACTTGTCTGGACTCCGACAATAGTAACACTATAGACTCGTGAAGAACGATAACTAATTCCTTCCTTCCCGTTCTGACATGTCCTTTTCTTCCTTCTCTCTCTCCTTGTCCCTCTCTATCACTCTCTCACTCTTTTTTTTTTCTCGGACTTCGCCGTAGCTCACCCTAAATTGAGGTGATTACCTCTTTAACTCCAATTTATATATATATATATATATATATATATATATATATATATATATATATATATATATATATATATATATATATATATATATATATATATGGCAAAAACTCCTGTGCACCCGGGAGCATAGACCACATTCCGTGTGCCTTTAGAATTTTGTGTTAAATTGTATACCCTTTACTATACAGATGTGTACCCTTTATTTTCTAAAGAAAATTATTGTGTGTATCTGGGCGCATGGATAACACTCCGTGCGACTTTAGAATTTTGTGTTAAATTGTACACCCTTTCGTATAAAAATATATACCCTTTATTTTCTAAAGAAAAAAATATTAATGAAAAGTGTATACCCTTTAGAACAAAATGATGTATCTTTTATTAGTTAAAGTATACCCTTTAGACCAAAGTAATGTACCCTTACCTATAATACTAAATTTCTAAAGGCACACGCAATGTGTTCCAGTGCGCCCGTGCGCACGCAAGCCTCACTCTATATATATATATATATATATATATATATATATATATATATATATATATATATATACTAATTGCGAATACGCTGCTATAAATAATATTTTAAAAGTATGATGTGTCACGACGTGATTAATTATTATATTTTTTATTTTAATATTATATACATAATCTTTCTATTTTTATATTTTATTATTATATATTAAAATTTATTATTATATCACTATTTTATACCTCCAAAATATTTATTTTTATCTACAAAATATCAGATGAGTTTTTATTCAATTAATTATTTCAAGATAATAATCATCTAAATATTATAATATATTGAATAAAAAATAGATCCACCATTTAAAAAAATAAATAAATTACATTCCTTTATATTTTATTATAAGAAAATATTTAAAAATTAATTACTCTAAAAAATTTTATTTAATTACCATAAAGCTTTAACTAAAAAAAATAATATTTATAAAATTATTTATTTAATATAAATATTTGGTTTATAAATATGTCTAAAATAAAAAATAATGAATATATGCAGGTTAAAAAATAATTATATAAATTATTAATTTAACTAAAGTACTTAATTAATATAAATATTTTGTTTATAATAATAATAAAATATATTAAACTAATTTTTTTAGTTTAAAATAAAATATACTAATTAATCCGTGTAATACACGGGTGAAAAAAAATAGTATATATATATATATATATATATATATATATATATATATATATATATATATTGGTAGTAAGTCGGTAAGTGGTGATTGGCCTCCCACTTACTATTAATAGCAACTATTATTATTTATTATTATTATTATTATTATTATTATCCATTACGAATATACTTGCAATACTTAATAGTTAAGATATAATACATTTATAAATTAATATACCTACGTGTACATTTTCTTAACATTATTATTATTATGAGACCACGTGTAATACTTAATAATTAAGAAATAGTATATATATACACATAAGATAATTTAATTATATATCCAAATTAATGTAAGTAAATATATATACACTTATATATATTCACAAATTGACACCATTAATATCATAAATGTATCAAATAAAAATGCAAAGACAAATAAAATGTACAAATAATTACCACACAATTATCATATAATTATAAAAATGCGTAAAATACAAATTATATTATCACATAAATAGGAAAAATTCTCAGGTTGTACAATATACAATAAGAAGAGGGCCCAGGACAAGCCCATAACCATAGCAAAGGGGTTGGGTCACGGAAAGCCGATCTAGGGGGTAGCGGCCGAAACACCTTTCGGTCGAATAATAACATCTCGAGGCCAAGGGAGACGTTCAGGAAGTCCGAAGAGCGAAGCCCTCTTTGGAAGCCTATCTTCTCCCAATATAGGAAGAACCATCAGCCACTCATTAATAGGTATCGGAACGACAAGGGAATACATCCATCTCCAGAAAAGGATAAGATGCATAAAGACAAGAATAACGGTAGGGAAAGATACTTTGAATATCGCTCTCAACTAAGGGGTAACATTCACAGGGCATGCTCCCCCTTGCCCACCAATAGGAAGCGAGCAAAGGACAAAAGGGAGTCTACAATACTCTGCAACCACCTGCAACACCTGCAGTCGCCACCAAACGACAGGTGAAGTACTCACCATCCATTAATAACTATTTGTCTCCATCTAAGTGGCAGCACTGGATTGGTTGATAATTAGGGTTTGATGTAAGTATAAATAGACTCTTTCCAGTGCTTGGTTGATAATTAGGGTTTGATGTAAGTATAAATAGACTCTTTCAAAAGAAAGAGGCAGGTTACTCTTTCTCATTCATGACATTACATTTATAATTTGGAGAAGTTTTACGAGTGTTGTTCTTGAGAAAAGTAACAAAAATCAATGGAGACATATTGGTCGGATCTTATATGTTTATCATTTATATTTGTTATAAACGTTCTAAGTCCAGCTAGTTAAATAATCTTCTTTCATTAACCTCGAATTTAACTAGCTAAGAACACATATCAGCGCACCTAATATATTTGCTCATTAAAAATCACGATGGAGTTGAATGAATCTAAACCTAATATATTTGCCCATTAAAAATCATGACGGAGTTGAATGAATCTAAATTTTGTTTAAATTATTTCGTAATATTAATAAGATTATTTTGTTTTTACTTTTTTTCTATTATCAACTAAATTATTAAATTATTATCACATGATGGTATCATCTATTTTAATTTATTTTCAAATAAACCTTAAATTAGATTAGATAAAAGATGTGGATAGATCACAAATTTCTTCAAGTAATTATTTTTATATTTTGAATTCTATATTTAAAATTGAGTTTTATATTTTCATAGAGTGATCTCTAATATATTAACATTAAATAACTCATGTCCTTAGCAATTTTTCATTTTATTAATTCGTTAGAAAATCTATATATAGTTTGTTTATAATATTGTTTATTTATTATTAATTATACAATTTATGTATACTTATTTGTGAATTAATATAAATAAAAATATATAATTATGATGTTATATTGTTATATAACCTCTTCAAATTCTAATGTTACTTTCAAAACTTGAGAACATAAAATTATTAAATGTAGCATTGGAACATGCATACACAAGAAAAATATTTAATTATTTTGAATAAAACATCTAATATAAACAAAAGATATTATAGTAATTATATATTATTCAAATGTGCGTAGGATGAAATTGTTCCGAATAGTATTGCACAATTAAAGACTCTTGGTTGGAGGTATTATGGGAGAGTAATGAGAATGAGATGATATTACTCTCATTCCTCATGGTAATAAGAATTCAAATCCCTCAATCATTCCCCTAAATTCAATGTATACCCCACCACTTAAATCACTTTCATTCTCATTACCATTACCTTCATCAATGATTTCCGTTACTATTGTCATTTCGAAATTTGGATAAAGCGGCTCCTTAGATTAATCCTTTTTTTAAAAAAAATTTATAAATAAAATCCATCTCTAATATAAATGCACGACCATCTAATTATCTCGTGTTAATTAATGTGGATTTTCTTAATTATAAATGAAATCCATCTCTAATATAAATGCTAGACCATCTGATAATTATCTCGTGTTAATTAATGTGGATTTTCTTAGTATAAATGCAATCCATCTCTAATATAAATGCAAGACTATCTGATTATCCTGTGATACTTAAAAGTGGATTTCTCTATAATTTGGTTAAATCCACCTTTAGGCAAAAACTTATTTGCACTCGGCGCACGGACCATATCTCATGCGCCTTTATAATTTTGTGTTAAATGGTATAATCTTTTAAATAAAGATATGTACCCTTTATTTTTTAAATAAAATATTATGTGTATCTGAACGCATTGACAACACTCCGTGCGCCTTTAGAATTTTGTGTTAAATTGTATACCCTTTAATATAAAAATTTATACTCTTATTTTCTAAAGAAATAAAAATATTAATGAAAAGTGTATACCCTTTAGAATAAAATGGTGTACTCCCTCCGTCCCGCCTTAATGCTTACACTTCCTTTGTAATTTACAAAGGAAGCGTAAGCATTAAAGCGGGACGGAGGGAGTGCCTATTATTAATTAAAGTGTATACCCTTTAGACCAAAGCAATGGACCCTTACCCATAATACTAAATTTCTAAAGGCGCATGGAATGTGTTCTCGTGCATCAGGGCACACGCAAGCCTCACTCTTTTTTTTATTGTCAATTTTATTTATGTAATTTTTAAAATTTTTAATTTTAAACATTTTGCAAATAATTCGTAAAAAAAAGAAAAGAAAAATAAAATATTACAAGACTATAATAATTAAAACAACAAAATTAAAATTGAAAAAGTAAAAGTGATAGAACAAATGTTTATACACGGGTTTGAATATTTTGTGTCACTTTGATGTGATATTTTTTGTGCCACATATATGAGTAACACATAAGAGAGAGAAATAATATTATATCTAAGTCATCCAATTCAATAAACCCTAAGGCTGTATTTGGATTGAGTATTTTTAAATCCATGAATTTGAAAATGAGTGGATTTTAAATTTTTTGGATTTTAAATCAATTCATTTGAATTCCACTGTTTGGATAAATTATTGATCTTTGAAAGGATTTCAAATTCATAATTCAAAAATTATTTTTTAAAATAGAATTTTATATATAATAAATAAATAAATACAATTTTATTATATTAAATATTAAAATCTAAAATTTTATTAAAAATAATTTTTTTGGAGGGAACTCTACCACCCAACCTACCCTTACCCACCCCTAAAACCCACCACCCCACTCCCAAATTTTTTTTTTTATAAAGTTTTAAATTTTTAATATTTGAATAATAAAAAATATTACCACCCAACCCTACCCCTACCCACCCACCTCCACCCCTAACACCACCCCATCCAAAAAATTTTTTATATAAAATTTTAGATTTTAATATTTAAATAATAAAAATATTATCACCCAATCCTACCACCCTATCCATCCCACCCCACCCCCACTCTCACCACCCCCAACCCAACAATTTTTTTTAAAAAAAATTTAGATTTTAATATTTAAAAAATAAAATCTAAAATTTTATTAAATTGTTTTTTGGTGTGGTGGGGTGGGGTGGGGTGGGGTTGGGTGGGGGTGGTGGAGGGGATGAGTTGGGTGGTAATATTTTTATTTTTTTAAATATTAAAATCTAAAATTTTATTAAAAAAATTTTTTTTTAGGGGTGGTGGGTGGAGGGGTAGGTTGGGTGATAATATTTTTATTATTTATTTAAATATTAAAATTTAAAATTTTATAAATTTTTTTTTTTTGGGTTGGGGGTGGGGTGGGGTAGGGGGTAAGATAGGGTGGTAATATTTTTATTATTCAAATATTAAAAATCTAAAATTTAAAAAAAAAATTTGGGGTTGGGATTGGGTGGGGGTGGGGGTGGGGGTGGGTAGGGGTAGACTGGATGGTAGAGTTTAAAACTTAAAAAAAGTACTATTTAATAATAATTTTTTTTAATTAATTTATTAATTTTATATATTATTTTTATATATTAATATATCAATTACACAACAACGGAAGGATTTCAAATGACAAGGTTTCAGTGAGGATTTGAAATCCATTAAAAAATACTAAAAAAATTCAAAATCAAATTCATTGATTTAAAATATTGGATTTATAAATCCATTGATTTTAATATTATCCAAACATGATGAAGGAATTTGAGGGAAGGATTTATAAATTCCTCCTCAAATCCTTTCATCCAAACACAGCATAAATGAAATGAGATTGGATTTGTTCACTCTATCACGTGTTATTCTACAAGGAAATATTACATAAATATCACACCAAAGTGTTATACTCCTTCTACATGGTTTAAAGTGTCTCATATATTTTTTTCATGAATTAAAGAGTACTCCCTCCATCCCACATTAAAATTTATATTTTTTATTTTGGGTTGTCTCAAGTTAAGGTTTATATTTATTTTTTTATCCAATTGGACCCACATAAAATAATTAATTATTCCATGTAATACCCACACAACACTAATACAATTACCCATTTCACATTAATATTATTTCTTTGACTTCACTATTTATTAAAATATTATATCTTTTAATTTACGTGCAAAAAAACAAACGTCATCGTTAACGTAGGACAGATGTAGTATTATTATTTAATAGTATGTGTCATATTAATACTCTATCTGCACGATTCAAAGGGTCTCATTTGTTTTTTGTACGTGGATTAAAGAGTATTATTATTTAATATTCCATCCATCCCACGTTAAGGTTTACGCTTTTCTATTTTGGGTTGTCTCAAGTTAAGGTTTACATTTCCTTTCTATTTTGGGTTGTCTCAAGTTAAGGTTTACATTTCCTTTCTATTTTGGTTTGTCTCAAGTTAAGGTTTATTTTTATTTTTTTATCAAGTTGGGCCCACACAAAATAATTAATTATTCCATGTAGGATCCACACACAACACTAATACAATTACCCCATTTATATTAAATATTATTTCTCACCCCACTACATATTAAAATATTATACTTCTCTTAATGTCTGTGCAAAAAGCAAATAACAAAGTTAATACGGGACGGAGGGAGTATATATTGTACTAATGGGTGCATTTGGGTCCCATATATTTAATTATTCCATGTAGGACTCACACAACACTCTAATGCAATTACCCACTTTATATTAAATATTACTCCCTCGGTCTCATTTCAACATTTACATATTTCTATTTTGGGCATCCAATTTCAATGTTTACGTTTCTTTTTTTGGAATATGAGACCCATCTAAAATAATTAATATATCACTATGGTCCCACATCCAACACTAATACACCTACCCACTTTACATTAAATATAATATATTTCCACACACTATCTATTAAAATACTATACTCCTTAATTAACGTACAAAACGCAAATGTAAATATTGAAACAAGACGGAGGAGTATACATTAATATAATATCTCTTAATTTCCGTGCATAAAGCAAATTTTAATGTTAACTCGGTACGAAAGGAGTATTATTATTATTTAATAGTATGTGTCATATTAATGCTCACGGTTTAAAGGGTCTCATTTGCTTTTGATGCATATATTAAGAAGTATTATTATGTAATATATATGTAATGAATATTTTTGTATTGATGATGCGTTTTGTCCCATATATATATATATATTTTTTTTAAAATCCTTTGGACGAATGGTCTAAGATAGAAAAAATTGATTTATTCTTGTGGATGGAGGCAGTTTTCATCTTTTTCTCTCTTGACTGCTATAAAATCAGAAATGCAAGACTATCTGACTATGAATCCTCAACAATGGTGGGGATGCTCAGAGCTTGTGAAATTGCAATTTTATTCCTCCATTTCGTTGTAACAATTTTATCTCCCGAATCCTTAGGATTCACCCTAAAACTCATCCAATGGGACTCCCCAGAGTCACCCCTCTACCAGCCAAATCTCAATCAAACACAGAAAGTTGAGATGATGGCCATCTCCTCCAAAGCAAGGGCTGTTAAAGTTAAAGACAACACTTCCAACGTTCCTGGAATACAAATTCCAATGGAACAATTACAAGACTTAAATTACGCTGTTAAAATCAAAATAGGGGAACCAGAAACAGAGGTTACTCTACTCCTCAGCACAGGCAGCGGGTGGATCTGGACGTGGTGCAAGATTGGAAGATCTAAAACATACAAATCACTTTCCTGTGCACATGAAGTGTGTAGAAAGAATTTATACAACCGCAACTGTGAATGCATATGGCCGGACAAGTGTGTTTGCATCTTGGACGATTACGGTATACCCAAGGCTCAAATATTTCTTTCATCTGACACATTTACACTGCCAACGAAAAACAAGAGCCTCACGACTTTTAAGAACATGGTTTTTGGATGCACACGTCTGCCTCGTGGGAAGTTGATCTCAGGGTATTTGGGATTGAACAATAATCCTGCATCATTCATACAACAACTGAGTTCTAAGTCATCGGTTGGAGGGCGCTTCTCCTATTGCCTGCATGGAGGGGAAGGGGGAGGGGGTGGCTACTTAAGTTTTGGAAACGACATCCCAACACAGCTCGGGAAAGGTGAAAAGATTACAAGGACATATACTATTAATCGAAGATCTGGTATCTCCTTGGCATTGCAATTGATTGACATTAGTGTATCTAAACAGAGGGTTTACCTTTCTCCATATATAATTCGTAACAATAGGGGGATTACCATCGACACAGGATGCAAGTATACTGTCCTAATGAAAGGTGCTTATGACACGGTTATCAAAACATTCGAAAACTATTACAAGCGTGTGCTTAAAAAAGTGGTCGACCCAACAAGGGTTTTCAAACTTTGTTATAAACACAACCAGTGGGTGAAAACCAATGCTAGCATGACTTATCACCTTGGTGGATGGGCAGATTATGAGACTCGTCAAGTGTTTGTAGAGACCGCCCCCGGGATTATGTGCGTAGGCCTGCTATCTGGGGACATTTCAATACTGGGAGCAAACCAACAGTGGAATAAAAGGTTCATTTTTAACATGAAAGAACCACAATTACGATTTTCCGATCAAGATTGTGCAAGAGCTACAGGATAACAAGCCCATATGTTTTTCTATGTTTTTCTGTCTAAATTAATAAATGCTGCATTGCATCTATAACTTCTTGGCTCTAGTTGAAATTAAGATGACAATTCTGCGATTTATTCTAACTGACATAAATTGTTATCACGCATTAGGTAGGAACCTTCCTTTCCATTGACATATTTCGGACAGTTCATCAACTTCTCCAACCATGGTTTGTTTGCTTATTTAAATAATTGAATAACTGTAACTGTAATTGGATGTTCAACAAACACAAATCATCTGTTGTGTCAGAATGTACTCGGCTTGTCTGGGTGAGCTTTGAAAGGAATGACCAACTTCTTTGGGTTGATCTTTCCTTCTCCCCTGATAAGACTATCAATACAGAGTTCAGGACTGAGAAACTCAGGGACTCGGTTTCTCTAAGCATCTTCCCTACAGCCTTGAGATCACAATCTGTAGACTAGTGGTTGAAGCTCTTTAAGCAATTGTTCACCATCTTGTTAATCTTCTTTCTTGAGGCTGCATAAGCATTAATGTCAGCTGCAGCAACAGTTTCGACTTTGTTTCTCCTTATGGATGACTCAAGATCATAAACTGACTCCTTGGTTAAGTCAACAATGTCTCTAGATGCACTGCAGAGATCCACGAGTTTAAGAGTTCCCTCGAGCAACTCGTCAACCCAACGTTCACCTTGTTCTTGAGAGAGGGACTGTTGGATTGAAGGCAATCCAATCAGATTATTGATGCTTTCGTGTAAATCCCTGAGGGCAGCCAAGTTTGAAGAAACAGAAGAGGTTGATGTTGAAGCAGCTTGAGAGGCCTTTAACCTTCACAGATGTTCTTCAACACATTCGACAAGTGGATGTGTTTGAGATGGAAAGCTGTTTGATTGTGAATGGAAAGAAGCCATCTTTATTTAATCTTTTCTGTCAAAAAGAGCTCTGTAGGCTGAAGAGTTCAAAATGTCAACTGATTGAAGCCGTTGGCTTTGGTATGAGTTATATATAGTGTGAGAGATGATGAATAGATGAAGTCAATGATAGAGTTGTGAGCTGCTCCATAATTATTGAAGCATGTGAAATACTGCGACCATGAATATTATATATTGAATTCATTAATTACAGAGATGCCTCATAATTGAGGTCCTGCAAAAATGTTTCCCATCTGTAGAAAAAAGGAATCAAATTCAAGTGTGTGGTAGTGTGGAGGTTTCTGATCTTCAGACCCTCTTAAATATACAAATGCTGCACACGAGTATGAATCTGTGCGGGGGTTGTGGAAGAAAGTATAAAATATTCTTAATTGTCTGAAGATGAGGAGGCGTCCACCTTCATAATATTCTTGATTTTATTTAGGTGCTGGAGTTCCAGACAATGGTGGATCTTGCAGACATACAAATTCATAACCAGCAAATACATTACTAATAACGCCCTCTCTCTCTCTCAAAGCTCTATTCTCTGGTCATATTGAGAATAAATAATTGAGAGGACAGCATAAGTTGATCAACTGCTCCTCTGAGTGGCATTTAATTTTTCAGGTCAACGAGAAATATTTCCCCTGGGACCAAGAAATGAAAGATATGAAATCAGAAAGTATTTTAATTGAGCTCGCTTGTTGAGATGAAAGCACAGGGTAGTGATGACAAGCGATGTGATTCCTCTTGTCTTCATCAATCATTCATGGTGCATATATATGTTTGAAGTTAGTTATCACCGTTATCATCTATACAGTCGATGGCCTCTTCCACGGTTTTAATTCTTGCAGAAAGAAAACACCAAATGGGTGGAAAATCTTGAACGAAGCACCCAAAGTCACGCGCTTACAAAATCGTAGCACATGTTTCATTGGCAAAAATTCTCAGTAAGTGTTGGAAGTTCTGTGCTGGGAGAGTCGAATCCTGTGTAGCGATTCGCATTTGAATTGAAGGTCGGAATGTGCAGGGAAGCTGTAAAGACTGAGATGCAAATTTCGACAAATTATGGTAGGTGTGACATTCTTTTGGCTCATATTTTTAAAAGTGATACCATATTATCTATAGGTGTCTTCATTTTCATCTCTACGTTAGTTCACACAGAGGAGGTCGATCTGGGATATTGATGTGTTTGCGTTTATAATTCTGCATAGCTTTTGAGCAGACACTCTGGTACTTTTAGGCCAATCTCCAGCTGTAATGCGTTACAAACTTACAATACAAAATATCATCTCCAAAATACGAGCTGTCCTGGCAAATATTGTCGATCCTTGCACTCTGGTTCTACATACGAGGGATGGCATCTTTTAGCTCTAGCGATTGATAGAATTATGAACAGGATACATGTCGATTAATGCAAAAGTTCACAGTCAAGGTTTGCATATATTTGAAAGTCGTGTGATAATTTAAGGGACTGGGATTTATCTAGCTGTTAGTGATTCTTTTCCCAACCTGGTTTTCACAGCGTGATGGAATCGATGTGTTGTTACAGTGTCATTTTCTTAACCAGTGAAGTGTTCGTTGTTCGGTTTCTTTAAAGGCAAGGCAACCCCTTATGGTCCTGTGTAAGGAGATGAGGGCAGTACGAGAAAGCATCATTGCTCTCACTTGAAAATGGCCTAGTATCTTCTTTGCCTGCATCTCTCCATGAACAAGGTACTTGCATTTGGTGTTGAGGAGCTTCGGATATATTCTCTATCTTGGATCGAATATAATCTGCTGACTGATTGGTTATTTAATCTTCTGATGATGACCTCTGTTGTCCAAGGGATTCTTGCTTTCTGACTACGACTTGTTAAGGTGGTGTAAGATTGGGTGAATATTAAGGATTCTTTTGCATCAACACAGGGAGACAGTGATTCATTAGCTTGGTATGTCATGGGATTGTGTTGTTGATGTTGAAGGCGGATCTAAAGAGACTTCACAAAGTTTGCAATGTGAATGTCTCACACTCTTGCATGCTGTGCTCTGGATGATCACTCGTTGTTAGATTGATAATGATATTGCTTAAAATGGTGTTTTGATGCCAGATTATAACTAAGAAATATGACAGCAAAACAGAAAAGAGGAGTAGTATACATTCAAATTCTTTTGCCCTTGTTGAATTTTGAGGATTAATTCTTGTGGTTCTGCACGCTTACTTATCAGCTAGGTTGGGGGATGGTGTTGTGCAGGTGTCTCTGAAATGCGAGTGTTGCGATAGGTCAAGCTGATCGCGCTCTTGTATGATAAGCTCGGAACGACTCATTATTTGATGGAAAGCGTTGAGTATTGGTGGGGTTAGAAATGCATGCCTATGGATCTCATAACCTTCTTGCTTAGATTGTTTTAAAATGAATCTGAAGAAAGCCATAAAGAAAGCAGAGATAGTTTAAAATTCAAGTTAAAAAGATGTTTTAATAAAATAACCCTATCTGCACTCTAAAGATGAAGCTTTGATCAAATTAAAACTCAAAGTGAAGTGGCCAAGGTTGTTCCCAAAAGTTAGCAATCATGAAATTGTACATTTTAAGTAGCAAGGAAAATCACTAAGAGAAAGCCTTGAGAAATTGAATGAAGAAAAAAAAAAGTTTGCTGTGGGTATTTGATATTGCCAATACTGCTATTCACAATTTTCAATATAATGAATATAAGACACTTGTGCTAATATATAATAATAATTTCTATAAAAAATGTGTTAAATTAGACACTAAAACACGCTTATTTTCACTCTCATCAACACTCCATCTCCATCTCGGGTACACAGAAATAGATGATAGAATCCGTGCAAATCTTGCAGACGAACGGATCATATCATATAAAATTCTTAATGTCTCTCTTAAATTTTGCAAGTTGATACCTATTGAGATCTTTCGGAATTTCACCTATGACAATGTAATTGACATAATCCGCGCACCATGGATTCATTCCTTGCACAGCTACTACACATGCTCTTTCCGCTCCTACAGCAAACACCGCCATAATCCTCTCATCAAGGAACATCTCATCTATGTAATCAAAATAATCATCACAATGCTCCCTTATCTCCAACCTTGATAGGTGATCCACCAAAATATTCTCTATACCCTTCTTATCCTGTATCTCCATATCAAACTCTTGCAAAAGAAGGATCCATTTAATGATCCTTGGCTTCGCTTCCTTCTTCTCCATAAAGTACAGGATCGCAGAATGATCTGTGTACACAATAGTCTTCATGCTAACCAAATACTGTCGAAACTTGTTGAATGCATACACAACAGCTAGAAACTCCTTTTCAGTAACAATGTAGTTCTTTTGTGCTACATCGATAGTCTTACTCGCATAGTAAATGGAGCAGAATTTCTTCTCTCTCAACTGCCCAAGCACCACTCCAAGTGCTAGGTCACTTGCATCACACATAAGTACAAACGGCTGAGTCCAATTTCATGTAATCAAGATAGGTGCAGTAATAAGCGCCTCTTTCAAAACCTGAAAAACTATTAGACATTCATCATCAAACTTAAAGGATAATCCTTTCCAAGTAACTGAGACAAGGGCTTGGAGTATTTTGAGAAGTCTTTGATGAATCTCCTATAAAAGCCATCGTGTCCAAGAAAAGACCGCACTCCCCTCCCATTAGTAGGTGGTGGAAGCCGATGAGTGTGTAAATTCACGTGTTTTGAGCTCTGATTTGTGTAATAATGATGTATGATTTGGTCTTAAGTCAAGATAAATAATATGGTATAGTGGAAAGTCATGAATCAGGTGTGTTTAAGTCCGTTTGAGTGGATTTTCGACGGAAATGGTATAGAATTGATCAAAACCGGAGAAAGGGTATTAAAGGCGCCCGATTCGACCAAACAGGAGACCGATTCAACTAAGAGAGGGTTGGTTCGACCATCACCCATGGTCAAACCAGACGCCAGGAGGCGACAGAAGTGTGGTTCGACCTAGCATGGTGGTCGAATCAGAAGCCTAAAGAGAATCAGTTGTCGTTCGATTGCGATGCTTCTGATTTGACTGGCTGTTCAGGTCGAACCGGTAACCTACCAGTGATGTACCGGCCAATTCGACCAGCGATTCAACTAGAAGTGTGTGTTTTGACCAAGGTACTTGGTCGAACTGATGTGCTGGACACGTCTGGATCCGTATTTTTACACCTTCAATGCGTGTTTTCACTCAAAAAGCCCATCTTAGATCCATAAGGAGAGCTTACAAGTATAAAAGGAAGACCCTTCACAGGGGAAAAGAGAGAACAACCACAACCTTCATTCTACACTACATCTAAAACCATACCACCGTCCACGGAGCTATGGAGAGAGATTCGTCTGTCGAATCATATAAGAATCAAGTGAAGATTCAAGACGGAGAAAGATACGACGGTGCCCATATCTAGGGTTTTCTTCACATCTTAATTTATCTTGTAATTTTCAAGACTATGGGTAAGATCTATCCAAACACCATGATTGTTCTACAATCAATTATGGGCTAGAACTGCTTCGGTAGTTCTAGGATTTATGAAGGTTTTACGAGTTAATTGAACTTCCGTGTGTATACTCTGTATAACACTACTTGTGATTTAGTTTATATAAGACTATGCATTTTTAATTCATACTGAGAGTTGTTTTGTGCATCATTAACTGTTATGTAGAGTCTGAATACATATCTTGGTTATTAATTGAGTGCGTTCACTGCTGAGCAGGATTACGTGTTATGATTCTAAGTGAAGGGATTCTGAAGCTTCATTAAAACTATCTTATATAAATACTTATTAATTTAATTAGATTCGAGTTAATAAATAGGATAAGGAAGATAATTATATAGTATGCATAAAGGGAGATCATATTGGGTTAGAGTACTTGGTGCACAGGAAATAATTGATACTGATAGTACCTAGAAATGGGAGTATAATTATGTTCTTGCTCCGAGGTGATTCACATGTGTTATACGCATGTTTGCTTGAGTCTATAGAGTAAATATGTATGGCTTAGTGATGCTTCCATATTCCACAAGACAGAGTCGGACATTGACATACGGAAGGGAGATTAATTAGTGAAATTGGATGTCCCGAAGGACTACCTATCTTCTCACTTATTCACTTTCGTTTTATTCCATATTGCTTATTTATTTTAATTGTTCTTTTCATTACTTGTTATTAGTTACTTAATTACCAAAACCTTATTGCCATAATAGTCTTAGTATGTTAGATAATAATTAAATTAATAATAATACATCCTTTGGGTTCGATAATTCACTTGATCGCTTATCAAAGTTACAATAGCATCATTCACACTTGAGGATTAATATTTTGTGTTGAGAAAATGCTCATCAGAAGCTTCTTTATGGACACACCCTTTACACGATCAACCTGCAATCCTTTGTCCGAAACATGATGCCTTAGAATAATCCCATCTCTTACAATGAAGTGACACTTCTCCCAATTCAAGACAAGATTAGTTTCTTGACATCTCTTCAAAACAATAGACAAGTTAGACAGACAGATATCAAAGAAGGAACTAAAAATAGAAAAATCATCCATAAACACATACATGATCTTTTCTATCAATCCATGAAATATGGCCATCATGCATCTTTGAAATATAGCAGGTGTAACAACAAATTTTGTATGACGGGTGTAACAATAAATTTTGTATTTATAATAAAATAAATACAAACTAAGGTACAAAGATAATTTCAGATGGCTTTAATTAGGAAGATATGTAAAAGGGTTACAATCTCAATCAACTTGATACTTCTCTCGAACCAATTTGGCCTGGCTTAACTTTGACTTGATTTGTGTGTGTTGACTTTGACTTCTTTGACTGAAGTGTATGCTGACTGTGTTGACAAAATGTGTATTGAGCCGGATCTTCAAATGAAGCCTGTCCGAGCTCGGAAGTATATTCTTTTAATGTTGATCCGGAGGCGTTGAACCTTATTCGGATTGAATGTTGACTGGAGAGCTTTCCACGAAGAACGCCGAAGAACTTAATGTGAAGAACGCTTGATCTGGGGGGCTTAGCACCTTAATCCCGGATTGGAGGTCGCTCTTGACTTGAAGTTACTTTGAAGATGATCTTAAACTTTTCTTGACTTGCAGCTTGAAGATCGAAGGCCGTTCTTGACTTGAAGCTTAAAGATGCTTTAACTTGTTCTTCTCTTGGAGCTTGAACATCTTGAGACTTTCTTGAAGATCTTGACTTGAAGCTTGAAGGTTGCTTGAACTTGTTCTTCGCTTGAATCTTGAAGACTTGAAGACTTGAAGATTGCTTGAACTTGTTCTTCACTTGAAGCTTGAAGAATTGAAGACTTGAAGATTGCTTGAAGATCTTCGGCTTGTTCTTCACTTGAAGCTTTGAAGACTTGAAGATCGCTTGAAGATCCTCGCTAGTTCTTCGCTTGAAGCTTTGAAGACTTGAAGATCTTGAGCTTGAAGACTTGAAGACTTGAAGGTTGCTTGAAGATCCTCGCTTGTTCTTCGCATGAAGCTTTGAAGACTTGAAGATTCTCGATTTGTTCTTCACTTGAAGCTTGAAGATCTTGAGGGAGCATTGCTCGTGTTCTTGATCTCTTCAAGAGTGTCGTCATTTTTGAGTGTTTGAATGTGTGTCTGTCTGTGTCCAAATGAATGGAGAAGACCCCTTTATATAGGTGAAAGGTTAAGTCCAGGGCTATTTGGGCCTTACTCCACAGTCTTGGGCCTCCAGCTTGATTGGACCATAATCGGACCTATTTTACTTGAGCCTGATTTATTTTGTATGGGCTTCTTTGACTTGAATTAGGACTCATTTGACTTGAGCTTACTTGACTTGGGTCAGACTTCATTTATTTAAGCTCATTTAATTTGTTGGGCTCAAATTAATTATAAATTATTTATTAATTTAAATTTAGGAATTAATTTATTTTCCAAAATAAATTAAAATTAATATTTAATTAATAAAAAAATCCACTTGTCGTCATTTGATTTGACCGTAAATTTTAATTGCTTACAGCAGGACCCTCCGCTGATTCTATACACAACCCTTAGCCTCATCAAGCAATCTTATTCTATGTATGCAATATGATGGATTAATGCCTTTCAAATCATCTAGCGACCAACCTATAGCGGACTTATACTTCCTAAGCACATCCAATAATTCTTCAAGTTGCTCATCAGTAAAGGAAGAAGATATGATTACTGGATATGTCTCATGATCACCTAGATAGGCGTATTTCAAATGCTCAGGCAATGGTTTCAACTCCGCCTTCTTTTCTTCCTGAGGTGTGCTTTCTCTATCCAATGGCAAGTACTTTCTAGTCCACTTGACCTCTTCAATCTTTATTCTTTTTGGTACATACCTGTCATCATCAAAAGAAAGTAAGTTTTCAAGAAATTCAATACATACCTTATTGGAGAGTTCATCTAGCTCAGTAGTGGGAAAAGTAAGAGACTCCACCAAGTATGTCTCCAGAGGATCTTTAGAAAGGATGAAAGACATATCTTCTTTCACGATCTCTTCCACCATATCAATACTGTTGCATTGTGTTTCCACAGGCATCTTCATTCCTTTATCAAGGTTGAATAAAACCTCTTATTTATCCATTCGCAGCCTTAGCTCACCCTTTTGAATATCAATCATAACTCCAGCAGTGGTAAGGAGTGGTCTCCCTAAGATAAGAGGGGTATTATCCTTATCATCTTCCATCTCGAGCACATGAAAGACTAGTTTCTCCACTTTCACTAGAACATCTTCAATCACTCCCTTCAAAAAAGTCATAAACCTATCTGTTAATTGTAGAGCCACTGTGGTAGAGTTAACTCCCCCAAACCAAGCCTTTTAAATATTGACAAAGGCACCAAATTGATGCTTGCCCCAAGATCACACAAGGCTCGTCGTGCTGGCCCCTTTTCAATTTCACATAGAATAGTGAAGCTTCTCGGATCCTTTAACTTCGCTGGTAGCTTTCTTTGAATGATCGAGCTACAATTCTCTGATAAATTCACTGTTTCAATCCCGTTCAAGCTTCTCTTCTTCAAAATTATATCCTTTAAAAAGCGGGCATAATATGGCATCTCCAAGGTTGCTTCAGAGAAAGGAATGCTCAAGCTTATCTTGTTTATGATATCTGAAAACTTCTTGAACTTTTCTTCCAATCCCTTTTTAACTAACCTGAAAGGAAACAAAGGAGGTATCTTTGTCTTAGGAATTCACCATTCTTCACGTTCAACCTTCTCCACTTTGTTCTTCTCAACTCTCAATCTCTTTGCTCTTTCCCACTTCTTTTACAATATAAGCTCAGTATGCTACCCTTGGGATGGCACTGGAGTACCATTAACATCAAATAAAGCATTTTGTGAGAAGAATGGTGCTGGACAGGATGGTTCGACCTCGGTTCGACCTTGAGTGTTGGTCAAACCGGATATCAGAAAGTTCGGCATCTCTCGTACATGTCGATTCAACCTTGATTAGACCTTCAAGGTTGGTTGAACCAGGGCTATGTTGGTCGAATCCGACATAAAAAAATTCAAAGTTTTACAGACAGGCTGGTTCGCCCATGGTTCGACCTTTAGGGTTGGTCAGACCAGGTCCGTAATGGTCGAATTGACCATCAGAAAGCTCCAGAGGATGCCCAGGTGCTAGGTTCGACTTAATTGATGTGGTTCCACCTGATGTTTTAGTCGAACCATGATCGAATTGAGCTCCTGAAGCTCCAGAATCCTTTTCCGGCATCATTGGTCCCTCATACTGTGTTCCAAACCTTAATGTGATGACATGGCACTATTTCGGGTTCGTTATGCTTTGAGATGGGAACTTTTCCTTCTCTACTGTTTGTATCAACTGATTTACATTCTCGGCCATCTATCCCATCAACAATGTCAAGTCTTTTATTTGCTTAAATATATCCTCATGATTTGCATCTATTTTTGCCTCTAATTTTGCTTCTAGACAATCCACTCTTTCATCATTCCTTGTCATGTACCTATTCACTGTATCCTCAAAACTAGGTTTTCCTTCTTCGATCTTGGTACCTGGATCAACACCAATAGAAGGTTGTACTGCCGCATTGGGATTACTCCATGAAAACTCCGGCCTCCTTGGTTGTTGATAATTACTAGGGAGACCAGGTTATTATAGTTCCCCTGATAATTCCAGTTTCCTTGATTTTGGAATCTCATTCCTTGAATACTTTGACCCATGGCATAGTTTGCCTCTTCTAATTCATCTTGGATAGCTCTTTCATTACCAACATCCTGCTACATAATTGGTACTCGTTGCGCTATATCCGTAATCTGCTTTTGTTGAGACTCAAGTAACTTGTTGATATTAGCCAAACTAGAGAGGATCTCGTCTTCTCTACTTGAATTAACCATAGTGTGCTCAACCTGTGCTACTTTTCCAAGTACATATGTGCCTCTCACTCTATCAGTTGACCAATCTCTTGAATTCATCGAAATATCCTCAAAGAGCTTTTCGGCCTCAATGGGTGTCTTAGTAAGTAGTACTCCATTTGATGAAGCATCCAGTAAACTCGAGAATCACAATTCAACCCGTTGTAGAATATACTGATTATTGAGCTTTAAATAGCCCATGCTGCGGACATTTTCGAAGCATGTCCTTGAACCTATCCCAAGCCTCATAAAATTTCTCTCGACTACCGATAGCAAATTGATTGATGCCTTACTTCTTCCTAAACACCTTGGAAGGTGGCATGTATCTCTCCAAGAACTTCAATTTCAACTGCTCCCAAGTAGTGCAATCTGTAGCATTAAGAGTATCGTACCAACCTTTCGCTCTTTCAGTAAGCGAGAATTTAAACAACATAATCCTCCTTACATCCTCATGATCTCCTGTGCTCTTTTCTGTGTTTGCATAACCCAGGAATTTATTCAAATGTTGTTGAGGATCTTCAAAGGTTCTCCTTGAGAAGGGGCTCCTTTCTGTCATGCTGATCAGAGTAAGGTGAAGATCAAAATTTGCATCGGCCTCTCTCACTACTAACACCCCCAAGTTGCCTCTTTCGTTGTTCTTTAAGACATCACGGATGGCTACATTATCCGGATTCACCCTTTCTTGGGCCATGTTGACTGCTTCTGCTTCTAGCTTGTCTCCTATTGCAGCTTCAATTGTTTATGGGTTCAGTGCTTCAACTTCAACTCCTAAATCAAGAGTTTATATTGATTTCAAGTTCTTGTTCTTTTTCTTCTTAGCTTTCTCTCCTCGCTGATGCTTTTATTTCCGGATCAAAAGGTTCTATATTAGTTCCCTTCGATCTAGTGTACATACACCTGAGAAAAATTCAAAGTTAGAAAATTAAAACAAGAATAAAATAGTCTCAATTAAACTAGAAATAACAAATTAATAATTAATCTCGGAAACGGCAACAGCAACGGCAACGGGACCAGAAACTTGATGAGGTTTTCTCAACACACAATTAATCCCCAATATGAAGGATGTTATTGTAGCTTTGATAAGTGACCAAGTTATATTTATCGAACGCAAAGGACATATTGTTATTAATCTAATTATAAACTAACTTATTAAGACTAGGTTTGCAATAAAGTTGTGGAATAATTAATTAACCACTAAACAAATAATTAAAATAGCAAATAGAGTAAACAAGCAGTAGAGATTTAATGAAGGTGATCAAGTGAGAAATTAGGTAGTTCTTTGGGCAATCCAGTTTTGCTCATTAAGTTCCCTTTCGTGTATCAATGTCCAACTCTGCCTTGTGGAATATGGACGCATCACTAAGCCATGCAAATCTACTCTATAGACACAAGTAAATATGCATGTAACACGTGTGAATAACCTTGGAGCAAGATATATAATTTCACCCCCCTTTCTAGGTAATATCAGTATCTATTATTTCTCGTGCACTAAGCACTCTAACCCGATATGATCTTACTTTATAGGCACTATGAAGTTATTCTCTTAATCCTACTTATTAACATGAATCAAATTCAATTAACAAGTATTTATTTAAGATAGTTCTAATGAAGTTTCGGAGTCCCCTCACTTAGAATCATAACATAAAATCCTGTACAGCACTGAGCGCACTCAATCAATAACCAAGATATGTATTTAGACTCTACATAACAGTTAACAATGCACAAAATAACCCTGAGTATGAATTAAAAAAGCATAGACTTATATAAACTAAACCACAAGTAGTTTGTAGGGAGTATACACACGAAAGTTCAATTAAATCGTAAAACCTTCATAAACCCTAGAATTACCCAAGCGGTTCTAGCCCATAATTGATCTAAGAACAATCATGGTGGTTGGATAGATCTTACCAATTAAATCGTAAAACATGTTGTGTATGAATTATTTGTGATTAGTATGTGATAATTATGCCATGAATTATTTGTGATTAATTTAATTACGTTAAGAATTATTTGGAGTTAATTGGTGATACAAGTTGTGGATCTATGTGATTTAAAATAATATCATTGTCCTATATAGATCTGTGTGATTGGAAACTATTGAAAATATATTTGTATGGCTTGAGAAGGTATTGGTTATAAGGATCTGTGTGATCCGAGATGAAGTTGTTATTCTAAAAAGGGATTGTGTGATCCAAGGTGAAGTGGTTATTTTATAAATGGATCTATGTGACTGGGGTGGAGTTGTTATTCCAGAAGTTGATTTGTGTGAATTGAAGTTAAGTTGTTGCTTTATTTGTGATTAAATGTTGATATTGATGTCGTAAATAGTTTATGATGCATATTTAATCGCCCTGGTTGCATACCATGCATAATCATGAAAAGTTCTTTCCCCAAAATTAATAAGATACTAATGGTGTGTGCGGCCACTATATATGCATCTCTATCAGGGTTCGAAAAAATCATTCCCGATACTTTATTCTGAGTTCGAAAAAATCGTTC
The DNA here is from genome assembly GCA_023678885.1 of Pogostemon cablin. NCBI lineage: Eukaryota > Viridiplantae > Streptophyta > Magnoliopsida > Lamiales > Lamiaceae > Pogostemon > Pogostemon cablin. Next base: position 25,340,353 of record CM042967.1, read on the forward strand.
TCAGTACTTTATTCGGGGTTCGGAAAAATTATCCCAAATACTCTGCCAGAGTTCAGAAAAATCATTCTCGGTATTATTTTTAGGGATCGGAATCGATCTGATACTAAGTGTGTCTATTGAGCTCATTTGGGGTGCATATCATAAGTGTGTCATGGGAATCCCGCAACGTGGACAATTTTCAAAATAAAAGATACCAACTAGAAAAACTAGGAAATAGGCGATAGGGAACTGCATGCATTTTCATGCACTGACATGCATGATATCTACTTAGTGAGATTTTTGTCTCACTAGTTTATGCATTGTAGGTGAGCCTGCTGATGATTGAATTGTGTGTTGTGGCTGTGCAAGCTGTGGAGCTCCTATAAGGTTTTGAGCGGATGTACATAGATGACGACCTGTTGGGCTAGGCCGTGGGTTTATTTTATTTCCGCTAATATATTGGTTATGTAATATAATAAGTATTGTGACGAGTTTGGGTGGTTTGAAGTGTTGTCAGAAACCAGTTACGTATGTTGAACTGGCGTGATGGTTTTGGTTATAAATATGTGATGTGAAAAAAAATACAGGTTTTTATAATGATGATGTTTATGTTAATTGGTATTTGAATTATAAGTTATGCAAGGTGGGTCGTGTCATTACTAGTTTGACCCGAACCAGTGGTCGAACCATAAGCTTTTTAGTCTAACCAGATGCCTAAATACCCATTTTCCAGTTCCAAGCACTTCTGTCGTGTTTTCCTTCAAAATTCAGCTTAAACGGCCTCGAACGCACCTGATCCATGACTTTCCACTACATTCCTTGGGAGCACAGCTTTGCGAGTAAGTGTTATTTTTATTCTGTGTTGTTATATAAATTATATTGGCCATGTGGTGTAAGACTCGTAGTTAGTAGATGATGAGTGTGTAAATTCACGAGTTTAACACCGGTATTTATGCTAGTTTTGAAGAGTTTGAAGGTTGAAATAGGTGAAAAACCTATATATATTGTGAATGAGCATGAATCAGGTGTTGTTGGAGCTATTTGAGTGGTTTTTATAGCGAAATCGGAGTGGAAGTGCCAAGAATTGAAGAGACGAAGTTGAGGCCACGCGAACCGCCAAGATAGAAGGTAGGTTCGACCTGTTGGAGTAGGGTTCGACCTCTCTAGCAGGTCGAACCAAGTGATATGAGTGTAAAAAATGCAGGTTCGACCAAAGACCAGAGGGTTCAACCTGTTCAACAGGTCGAACCATGGTCAAACCAGTTCGCGAGTAGTGTGATTCGACCACGACAAAGGGTGGTTCGACCTGCGGCCAGTGGTTCGACCTGTTTGCTGAGGTCGAACCAAGACACGGGAACTTACCTTATCTGGATTTTCGAGGCCTAAACGCGTGAGATCACTTGAAAAGCCCATTCCAAGCCCTAGAGACGTGATTACAAGTATAAAAGAAGGCTCATGCAGATCGTGGAAAAAGCTTTTGATCGTAAATCATAAGAGGAGACAAGAGACAAGATTGGTGATCCATCCGGAGGGTTGTGACAGAGGCTTCGCTGGAGGTTCAAGTAAGATTGGTCCATCTAACTATGATTGTTCCTAGATCAATCATGGGCTAGAGCCGCTTTTGTAGTTCTAGGGTTATGAAGGTTTCATGATGTAATTTGTATTTCGTGTGTAAAACTCCATACAACACTACCTGTGGTTTATTTTATATAAGATTGCACGTATTTAATCCATACTCATAGTCGTTTTGTGCATCAATGATCGTTGTGTAGAATCTGAATACATAACATGATTATTGGTTGAGTGCGTTCACTGTTGAGCAGGGTTTAATGTTATAATTCTAAGAGAAGGGATTCCGAAGTCTTATTAGAACTATTTTATATAAATACTTGTTAATTGAATCTTATTCGGGTTAATAAGTAGGATGAAGAGTATAACTTTGTAGTACCTATGAGGGGAGATCAAATCGGGTTAGAGTACTAAGTGCACGGGAAATAATTGATTCTGATAGTACCTAGAAAGGGGAGTAAAGTATACATCTTGCTCCAAGGATATTCGCAAGTGTCAAACGCATATCTACTTGTGTCTATAGAGTCGATTTGCATGGCTTAGTGATGCGTCCACAAACCACAGGACAGAGTCGGATACCATCACATGTAAGTATTAATTAATAAGTGAAACTGGATGACCCGTCGAACTACCTACTATCTTTCTTGATCACAACTCACTTCTCTCTTATTCTTGTTATTTCTATTTGTTATTTCAATTATTAGTTGTTACTCTTTAAATCAAAACCATTATAATTACCAAATATAGTCTAAAATATACTAGAATATAATTAAATTGATGTTAAGCTGTCCCGTGGGTTCGATAATATAACTTGGTCATCTTTGAGACTACAATTGATATCCGTATACTTGAGGATTAATTTGTATGTTAAGAAAACCCCTATCAAGTTTCTGGCGCCGTTGCCGGGGACGGCGTAAAATATCTTTTTAATTATTTCTAGTTTTATTATGACTAATTTACTTCTTGTTTTGTTTTCTAATTCCTAATCTTTTCAGGTGTATGCTCACTAGATCAAAAGCAGGTGAATTAAAATCGTATAATCCTAAGATCGGAGCATCGTCAAGAAAGAAGAAGAAGAAGAAGAAGAAGAGTAGGAACAAGGTAGTAGATCTAACTGAAGCTCTTGATCTTGGAGTTGCAGTTGACGTACTAAACTCGGAAGCGAATGAAACTGTGGTTGATCCAAACGCAGCAGCAGAAGAAGTCAACATGGCCAATGAGGTGGCTAATCCAAACAATCTGGCTATCCGTGAAGTCTTTAAGAATAACGGGGCTGGATATTCTGGGCTTCTAGGAGCGAGAGGAGCTAATGCAGACTTCGATCTTCACCCCGCTCTTATTAGCATGATAGAAAGAAACTCCTTTTCATGAGGGACTTTTGAGGATCCGCAGCAGCATCTAAACAAGTTCTTGGGCTATGCAAGCACTCAAAAAGATGCAGGGGAACATGAAGATGCGCGGAAGGTCCTCTTGTTTAAGTTCTCGCTTACTGAAACAGTGAGAGATTGGTATGAAACCATAAACGCAGCTGAGTGCACCACTTGGGAGCAATTGAAGTTAAGGTTCTTGGAGAGGTACATGCCACCGTCAAAGGTGTTTAAGATGAAACAAGAGATTAACCAATTTGCTGTCGGTGGAGGAGAGAAGTTTTATGAAGCTTGGGACAGATTCAAGGACATGCTTCGGAAGTGTCCTCAACATGGGCTATCTAAAGCTCAATATATCAGTATTTTCTACAATGGATTGGACTGTGATTCACGAGTGTTATTGGATGCTTCTTCTAATGGAGCATTGCTTACTAAGTCATCCGTAGAGGCCGAGAAGTTGTTTGAAGATATTTCGATGAATTCGAGGGATTGACCAACTGATAGAGTTAGAGGTACTTATGTTCTTGGTAAGGTAGCTAAAGTTGAACATACAATGGTAAAAACAAGTAGAGAGGATGAGATCGTCTCTAGCTTGTCGTCTATCAACAAGCTACTAGAGTCTCAACAAAAGCAGATCAGCGAGATATCTCAACACGTACCAATCATGCAGCAGGAATTGATGAGTGATGGAACAATCCAAGAGGAATTGGAGGAGGCAAACTATGCCATGGGTCAAAGTATTCAAGGAACTAGGTACTCAAACTAAGGAAACCAGAACTACCAAGGGAACTACAACAATTGTGGTCCCCCTGGTGGGTATCAACAACAACCAAGGAGGCCTGAATTTTTATGGAGCAATACGAATAACGCAGTGCAACCTCCGATAGGTGTTGATCCGGGAGCAAAGGTGGAAGAAGGAAAGCAGGGTTTTGAGGATACTGTGAACAGGTACATGGCGAGGAATGATGAAAGGGTGAATCGCCTTGAGGCCAAACTTGAGAAGAAGATTGATGATCATCACAGGGATTTGTCCACTCAAGTTAAAGATCTTACGATGTTGATGGGTACAATTGCTGAGAATTTGAACACATTGACTCAATCAGTAGGCAAAGGGAAGTTTTTGTCTCAGAGTATTGAGAATCCAAAGTCGTGTAATGCCATCACACTAAGGTCGGGAACACAGTACGAGGGACCGATAAGGCCGGGATCAAAGTTGGACATGACTAAGCCTTAGTTCGACCAACACTCAGAGGGTTCGACCTGGCATACAGGTCGAACCATGGTCGAACCTCATCGTTCAGAGCACTCTATTTTTAAAAATCATCGATTCGACCAATACCCAGAGGGTTCGACTTGGCATATAGGTCGAACCATGGTCGAACCTCATCGTTCAAAGCACTCTATTTTGTCACAGGAATGGTTCAACCACGACCATAATGGTTTGACCTACCCAGCAGGCCGAACCCAGGTCGAACCGGAGGATAAAAACTATACAGTGAGGCAGTTCGACCTAGGGGTAGTGGTTCGACCTCTGACACTGGTCGAACCCTAGTCGAACCTCAAGAGCAGAGAGAACAGTCTTCCAGGAGATCGGTTCGACCATTACGTACCTGGTTTGACCTCTTAAACAGGTCGAACCCAGGTCAAACATAGCCAAAATGTGCCTGTTGTTGCACTGAATGTTCCTTATGATGTGGATGCTACTCCAGTGGTTCAGAATGAGCAAAGTACGGAGATTATAGTAGAGAAAAAGTGGGAGAGAGCCAAGTGAATGAGGGCCGAAAAGGAGAAAGCGGAGAAGGTTGAACGTGATGAATGGGGCATTCCCTAAACAAAGATACCTCCGCCGTTTCCTTTTAAGCTCGTGAAGAAGGGATTGGAGGAGAAGTTCAAGAGGTTCTCAGAGATCATGAACAAAATAAGCTTGAACATTCCTTTCTCGGAAGCAATAATTGAGATGCCATACTTTGCCTGATTCCTTAAAGATATATTGTTGAAGAAGAGGAGTTTGAAATGGAGTTGAAACGGTGAATTTGTCTGAAAATTGCAGTTTGATTATCCAAAGGAAGCTGCCACAAAAGATGAAGGATCTGGGAAGCTTCACTATCTTGTGTGAGATAGGAAAAGGGCCGGCACGACGAGCCTTGTGCGATCTTGGGGCAAGCATCAACTTGATGCCATTGACTATCTTTCAGAGGCTTGGTTTGGGGGAGTTAACTCCTACCAATGTTGCTCTACAATTGGCGGACAGGTCGATGATGTTTCCGAAAGGTATTATTGAAGATGTCTTCGTCAAAGTAGAGAAGCTTGTCTTTCCTGTGGAATTTCTTGTGCTAGAGATGGATGATGACAAGGATAATATTCCCTTAATCTTGGGGAGACCCTTCCTTGCTACTGCTGGAGCTATGATTGATGTGAAAAAGGGGGAGCTTAGGTTGCGGATGGATAAAGAGGAAGTTCTTTTTAACTTGGACAAAGCAATGAAGATGCCTATGGAGTCGAGATGTTATAATATTGATGTGGTGGAGGAGATTGTGAAAGATGATATGTCCCTGATCTTGTCTAAGGATCCTCTTGAGACATGCTTGATGGAGTCTCTTACTTATCCCACTACTGAGCTCGATAGACTCTCCAATGAGGTATGTATTGATTTTCTTGAAAGCTTACTTGCTTTGGGTGATGATAGGTATAAATCGGAAAGAACTATGGTTGAAGAAGTCAAGTGGACTCGAAAGTACTTGCCTTTGGATAATGAAAACACTCCTATTGAAGAGAAGAAAGAGGAGTTGAAACTCTTGCCGGAACACTTGAAGTATGCCTTCCTTGGCGACAATGAGAAATATCCGGTAATTGTATCTTCTTCCCCTAATGATGATCAACTTAAGGAGTTATTAGATGTTTTGAGGAAGTACAAGTCTGCGAATGGGGTGTCTCTAGATGATTTGAAGGGTATAAGTCCTTCGTATTGCATGCATAGAATCAGATTGTTAGATGAGGCCAAGGCGAGTGTTCAGAATCAGCGGAGGGTGAATCCCGCGATTCAAGAGGTGATAAGGAAGCAAATCCTTACGTGGTTGGATGCTGGAATCATATATCCTATTAGTGATAGTCCCCATGTGAGTCCATTGCATGTAGTTGCTAAGAAGGGGGGCATGACTGTAGTGAAAGCTGATGATGGAGAAGCGATAGCCACGAGGATTCCTACGGGATGGCGTACATGTGTGGATTACAGGAAGTTGAATGAGAACACGTGTAAGGACCATTTTTCACTTCCTTTCATGGATCAAATGTTAGATCGTCTTGCAGGGTATGATTTTTATTGTTTCTTGGATGGGTACTCGGGATATAATCAAATTATGATTGCTCCCGAAGATCAAGAAAAGACCACTTTTACTTGCCCTTATGGGACTTTTGCTTTTAGAAGGATGCCATTTGGATTGTGTAATGCGTCTGCTACTTTTCAGAGATGCATCATGGAAATTTTCGATGGGTTGATAGAGAAGATCATGGAGGTGTTCATGGATGATTTTTCTGTTTTTGGTTCCTCCTTTGAAGCTTGTTTGTCTAACCTTGCTACTGTTTTGAAGAGATGTCAAGAAACTAATCTTGTCTTGAATTAGGAGAAGTGCCACTTCATGGTGAGAGATGTGATTGTTCTTGGCCATCATGCCTCTGCCAAAGGATTGCAGGTTGATAGAGCGAAAGTGGTGACAATTGAAAAACTTCCACCACCGACTAATGAAAGAGGAGTGCGGTCCTTCCTTGGACATGCTGGATTTTATAGAAGATTTATGAAAGACTTCTCAAAATACTCCAAGCCCTTATCTCACTTACTTGAAAAGGATGTTCCTTTTGTGTTTGATGAAGAATGTCTCACAGCTTTTCAGGTTTTGAAGGAGGCGCTTATTACTGCACCTATCTTGATCACACCGGATTGGACTCAACCGTTTGTACTCATGTGTGATGCAAGTGATGTGGCACTTGGAGTGGTGCTTGGGCAGCTGAGGAAGAAGAAGTTCTGCGCCATCTACTACACGAGTAAGACTTTCGATGCGGCACAAAAGAATTACACGATGACTGAAAAGGAGTTTTTGGCTGTTGTGTATGCATTTGATAAGTTTTGTCAGTATTTAGTTGGCATGAAGACGATTGTGTACACGGATCATTCAGCGATTCGGTACTTGATGGAAAAGAAGGAGACAAAGCCTAAATCATAAGGTGGATTCTCCTACTTTAAGAGTTTAACATGGAGATCCGAGATAAGAGAGGTACAGAAAATATGTTGGCGGATCACCTATCGAGGTTGGAGACTAGGGAGCATTGTGATAATTCTTTCGAGTATATTAAGGAGATGTTCCCAGATGAGAAGATTATGGCTGTGATCGTTGAAGGAGCTGAGCGAGCATGTGTGGTTGCCGCGCAAGGTATGGATCCATGGTATGTGGATTATGTTAATTACATTGTTGTGGGAGAAATTCCGAGAGATCTCAACCGATATCAACTTGCTAAATTTAAAAGGGATGTTGAGACATTCATATGGTATGATTCGTTTGTTTACAAGATATGTACGGATTCCATAGTCTGTAGATGTGTACCCGAGATGGAAATGGAGAGTGTGCTTGAGTTTTGCCATGCACAACCGAACGGGGGGCATTTCGGAGCGCAAAAGACTGCAGCCAAGGTACTTCAATCTGCTCTATATTGGCCTACGTTGTTTAAAGATTGTGAGACATATGTGGCATCTTGCGATAGATGTCATCGCATGGGGAATATAAGTAGGAGAGACGAGATGCCACTTCAGCCTAGCATTGTTGTGGAGATATTTGATGTGTGGGGGATCGATTTTATGGGGCCTTTTCCCCCGTCGAATGGATTTCTTTACATTCTTCTTGCTGTGGATTATGTTTCGAAGTGGGTGGAAGCGATTCCTACTCGCTTGAATGATTCGAAAACTGTCATATCTTTCTTAAAGAAGCATGTCTTTGCCCGCTATGGAGTTCCTAGAGCTTTGGTGAGTGATGGAGGTTCTCACTTCGTCAATAAGTTTCTTGAGAAGGTGCTTAAAGGGTATGGTGTTAAGCATAGGGTTACTATACCCTATCATCCTCAAGCGAATGGGCAAGCGGAGGTCTCTAACCTGCAAGTCAAATAGATTCTGGAGAAAGTGGTAGGAACAAATAGAAAGGATTGGGCTATGAAGCTCGATGATGTGTTATGGGGGTTCCGAACTGCTTACAAGACGGTGTTAGATATGTCACCGTATCAAATTGTCTATAGAATGCCATGCCACTTACCTGTAGAGATTCAACACAAAGCGTTTTGGGCTTTGCGAAGCTTGAATTTGACTCTTAAGGATGTAAAGGAGTTGAGGATAACTCACATGAATCAATTGGATGAGTTTAGGAGTCGTGCTTACAAGAATTCAGAGATCTACAAGGAAAGAATGAAGAGGTGGCATGATTCTAAGATCTCATATAAGGAGTTCAAGCGAGGAGATGAGGTACTACTTTTTAACTCTCGTTTAAAGCTTTTTGCAGAAAAGTTGAAGTCGAAGTGGACGGGTCCGTTCATGATTCATAGAGCCTGTGGAGGGGGGAGTTTTGAGCTTATTGACAAAGATGGAGACATTATCGCGGCAAATGGGCATCGGTTGAAGCATTATAGGTCACCGGATGATACTTGTGTCATCTTTGATGATACCTTGATCTGATTTGGTACCGTCGTGGCTCTCCGACGTTAAATATGAGTGCCTGTTGGGGGCTATCCCTCCCGTTTTATTATTTTATTTCTTTTGTGTGCGTAAGAAATTTTTATATTTGAAGTGCTTACTTTTCATCAATTACATCTCTTTGCAAACTTAGTTTCGACTATAGTTTCTACTAAGTTTGGGGGGGTGTGATGTACTTACCTCAATAAGCACCGATAGTATAATCTTTTCTTTGTAATGTTTGTTAGAGGAGTTGGTTTTTGCGGCATATTTAAAATTTTAATTGATTTTGATGAGATGATTTTTTACAACTTGCCTAATGTTCAGTGGGTTTTGGTTGTGTTTTTTTTACGGAGTTACTCATGTATAATATTTTGTGGAATAATTTTTGATAAAGTTGTGCTCTAGTTGGTACCTAATGATTCGTATTGAAGTTTGAAGTGTGTAGGGATTGAAGAACACTCAGTTTTGAAGCTTAGAAGGTTGGTTCGACCAAAGCCAGGGTAGGTTCGACCTGTGCCAAGAGGTCGAACCGAGCAGAGAAAGTCGAACCGAAGCAGAAAATCATCCAGTGAGGTGGTTCGACCTCATGCATGATGGTTCGATCTGTCTAACAGGTCGAACCAAGGTCGAACTCGGTGACCTAAAACTTATAGTAGGGTGGTTCGACCTAAGCCGTTATGGTTTGACATGTTCAGAAGGTCGAACCCAGGTCGAACCAGTCCGTTCAGAGCACTCTGTTTTTCAGGTGATCGGTTCGACCAAAACAAGAATGGTTCGACCTGTCCATTAAGTCGAACCCAAGTCGAACCAAGAGGAGCAGTTGTCCAGAAGGTAGATTTGACCTCGTCATTCGTGGTTCAATCTGTTCCGCAGGTCGAACCCGAGGTCGAACCAAGCCAGGTATGCGTTTTAAGTTTGATTTTTTTCAGAAGGTTCGATCACTTTTTCATTTCACCGAACCTCGAACCCTCTCCGAACCTTACACCCTTGCACAAATTCGTCAATTACACTTGATTTTGCATCGATTACACAACACTACGCTCTTAATTCTTGATTTGGGCGTGGATTTGGGCAATTTTCGTCGCGAATTAGGGTTTCAGTCGCGCGTTTTGAGTGTTGTGTGTCAATTGATCGATTATTTACCATGGGCAAGACTAAAGGTATGCTTTCTCAACTCAATTACCTTAGGATTGAAGTTTATTGTAAGAAATTTGTTGTGGGTAAGTTGATTGATGTTGATCTTAGTGGAATTTCATGGTGATAATTGATATTTTTGAGTTGATTCATATGAATTCATGTTTATTGGTTTGAGATTGCTTGATTTTGGATAGAACATGAGTTTTTATGTGGATTGATCAAGGATATAATGCATCTAGGAGAATGAGCATTTTGATTAGGTTTTAATTGTTGATAATTGGAGTTGTTCATGATTGAATGACTTGAATTGATTGATGCATGCTTGTTGTTTATGATTTGATGATTAAGGAGAGTGTGATTGAAGATGTTTTGAGCATGTTGAATAAGCAAGTGGTGTTGAGATGATAGTTTACGAGTCGATACTTGTGTTCTTGTCTTGTAGTTGTATTGAAGTATTTGTTTTCAGGAAAGGGACAAGGATCAAGTAAAGGTAAAGGTAAGGCAGAGGAAGTAAGATCGAAGAAGAGGCATGACAGGCCTTCGAATGTTGATAAAGTGACAAAGAAGCTGAGGCTACAAGATCGTTTACCCGAAAAGTTCAAAATAAAGATGCAAGATTGGGATGAGATCAAAGAAAAGTAGGAAGAAGTCTCAGACAAGATAGCTCGCACTCGATACCAAGATGATGAGGCGATGAGGACAATGAGAATCGGGGATGTCATCTTCTGGATGTTCGATCAAGTGGGGATACGGAGATTTATGGAGTTAAAGAGGCAGACGTACTTCCATGTTACAGCGGAAGTAGTTTGCTCATTTGAGAAGGTGAAGGACCCGCTTGGGTACCCGTATCAGTGTACGTTTCAGCTAGATGGAGTGAGTAGGAGATGGACGTCTGAGGATTTTAATGAGCTGTTTGAGATGCCTCTGGGATCCCTCATTTGGAGAATGCTGCGTTCAACGCTAATAGGTTTTGGAGGGAGATTTCCGGGGAGATTGGAGATTACAAGATCAAACAAGCTCGTGCTTCCTCAATAAACAATCCAGTTTTGAGGTACATGGACCGTGTCCTGGGCAACACATTGTTCGCCCTCTCAGAGGGGAGTGTTGTGTCTAGAGGAGAGCTTTACGCCTTGTGGTGTATGCTAAATGGGGTGCAGTTCAATGTTGGAGCTTATTTCATCGCACAGTTACATCGATTCAGGACCGTTGGGTTTCAAAAGGTGAATATTGGAGGGTTACTGACGATCGTGGCTGAGCATTACAACTTGGATTTCACTGGCATCACACCAGTTAGAGGAGAGCCCGATTTGGTGATGTTCACATGCGTGAAGGGAGGATTTGCCCATTTCAGAGATGGAGACTGGTTCTTCACGAGGGGACTTAAGCCCTTTAATTTCATGTTTCCCTTCGACGTGAGCAACTTGACAACCATTCGGGTGGCGAGGAACAAGTTGATGGATTCTCTCGGACACAACGCCTTATCAGTGATAGTAAAGTCAGGTGGTGATTGGAGGACCGTATCGCAGATGTGTGCGGAGGGCAGGATGGCTGAGTTACAACAGATTGTTGATCAAGAAGAGTTCCGTCCACCACAGCAGCCCGAAGAGGAGCATCTATAGGAGGAGCAGCGGGATGAGGAGATGCCAGTGCAGCACGACGCACCTCAGCATGAGTCAGCACTGCAGCAGCAGCGGGCTATCCCGAATGATACACGGGAGCAGCTCCGCCTTATTAATGAGCAGCTGGTCGCGATCATTGCTAGCCAGCAGGAGACGAACCGACAGCTTGTTCTCACCAACACCAACTATTCTACGCTGAATGAGAGGTACACTGCCTTGAATGAGAAAGTTGGTAAGTTGGGTGATCGAGTTGATTACTTGGATAGACACATTGGTGATCTGCACCGGATTGTGGAGCGGAGACTTGATGATGAGGATGAGAATGATGAGGATGATGATGCTCCGGAGGAGTAGTTCTTCAGGTTTTCTTTAGTTTCCTCCAATTCATCTTGTCTCCATTCTTCTTTTTATCTTTACAGGTTGGGTTGTGATTCATGTGTGGGTGGAATGTATAAGTGATATTGATTTATAGATACTTGTATGATTGATTGGGTATGAGCTTAATGTTTATGTGCATTCATGTGTTTACATGTTTATGTTCATTGAAGAGAGCATGTTTAGTTGATAAGTATATTGAAATCCTGTGGAATTGGTCTTGGTTATGTGCTAAAGGAGTACTAGGATTTACCTATGTGAGGATTTGAGCTTTTTCAATCATGTTGATCATGATACTTTATTCTTGAGAGGATCATCCATATGAACATATTCTAGAACTTGGCTTGGAGTCTTGTGTGAGACTTATGATTGATGAATTGCTAGGACATGATCTTAGGCCATTATTTTGTGATTAAGCTACTTAGCCAAATTTTATCCTTCCTAATGATCTTATTAACCTTTGGTCACCTCGTTGAGCCGTTAAAAGCTTTTTCTTTGGTAGCCGAATCATTATAGCTTTATGAACCTTCACTTGAGCCTTGTTTGTCCTATTCATTGGTAGAGAGTTGAGGAGATTAAGTGTTTAGAGAAGAAGAAGGAAGATATACTGTGGTTGAGTAAAAGAAGAATAAGAAGTATATGGTTAAATCTTGTTTAGGGGTAGTGCCCGAAACTGGTACCCCGATTATTTTTATACATGGTGCATGAAGCATAATAGATGGCCTATACATGAGAAGAAGGGTAGTGCCTAAAACCGGTACCCGAGTTGTCCAACGAAAAGATGATGTTGATGCCATGAAATGAAGGAAAATTCAGGAATTTTACAAGTTCAAGAGACGACATTGGAGGAGAACTTGCAGTAAGAAGAAGAAATCAAGAACCTCCAAGGTAACTCTCTAATAGTGTCTTAAGTCACTAAGTCCAAATTTTCCTACCTTTTCCAAAGAGCCAACATTACAACCCGAAAAATAAGTCCTTTGTGATCCAAGTAATAATTCGATCATAAGTTGATTTTTGAGATCCTTGCCAAGCTTATGGTTACACGTGAATATGGATTGATATGAGTGTTTATACTAGCCTATGTAGTGCCTTACGCACTTGAGTGAAAGAGAGTAAATACTTATCTTGTGAGCTAGATTACTTAGTACTCCGAATGGTGTGTGATTGGATTGGTTTTACATGAGTGACATATATGATGCAATTAATACTTGTTTGATTTAATGAAGTGGCATGTGTAATATGTGTTGTACTTGATCTTGGTGAATTATGCACGACTCTTGTGGTTTGAATTGATTGCCTCGGGACAAGCAACATGCAAGTTTGGGGTTTGATGAGTGTGTAAATTCACGAGTTTAGCACCAGTATTTATGCTAGTTTTGAAGAGTTCGAAGGTTGAAATAGGTGGAAAACCTATATATATTGTAAATGAACATGAATCAGGTGTTGTTGGAGCTATTTGAGTGGTTTTTATAGCGAAATCGGAGTGGAAGTGCTAAGAATTGAAGAGACAAAGTCGAGGCCACGCGAACCGCCAAGATAGGAGGTAGGTTCGACCTGTTGGAGTAGGGTTCGACCTCTCCAGCAGGTCAAACCAGGTGATATGAGTGTACAGAATGCGGGTTCGACCAAAGACCAGAGGGTTCGACCTGTTCAACAGGTCGAACCATGGTCGAACCAATTCGCGAGTAGTGTGATTCGACCACGACAAAGGGTGGTTCGACCTGCGGCCAGTGGTTCGACCTGTTTGCTGAGGTCGAACCAAGATACGAGAACTTACCTTATCTGGATTTTCGAGGCCTAAACACGTGAGATCACTTGAAAAGCCCATTCCAAGCCCTAGAGACGTGATTACAAGTATAAAAGGAGGCTCATGCAGATCGTGGAAAAAGCTTTTGATCGTAAATCATAAGAGGAGACAAGAGACGAGATTGTTGATCTATCCTGAGGGCTGTGACATAGGCTTCGCTGGAGGTTCAAGTAAGATTGGTCAATCTAACCATGATTGTTCCTAGATCAATCATAGGCAAGAGCCGCTTTGGTAGTTCTAGGGTTATGAAGGTTTCATGATGTAATTTGTATTTCGTGTGTAAAACTCCATACAACACTACCTGTGGTTTGTTTTATATAAGATTGCATGTATTTAATTCATACTCATAGTCATTTTGTGCATCAATGATCGCTGTGTAGAGTCTGAATACATAACATGGTTATTGGTTGAGTGCGTTCACTGTTGAGCAGGGTTTAATGTTATAATTCTAAGAGAAGGGATTCCGAAGTCTTATTAGAACTGTTTTATATAAATAATTGTTAATTGAATCTTATTCGGGTTAATAAGTAGGATGAAGAGTATAACTTTATAGTACCTATGAAGGGAGATCAAATCGGGTTAAAGTACTAAGTGCACAGGAAATAATTAATTCTGATAGTACCTAAAAAGGGGGGTAAAGTATACATCTTGCTCCAAGGATATTCGCACGTGTCAAAGTCATATCTACTTGTGTCTATAGAGTCGATTTGCATGGCTTAGTGATGCGTCTACAAACCACAAGGCAGAGTCGGATACCATCACATGAAAGTATGAATTGATAAGTGAAACTGGATGACCCATCGAACTACCTACTATCTTTCTTAATCTCAACTCACCTCTCTCTTATTCTTGTTATTTCTATTTGCTATTTCAATTATTAGTTGTTACTCTTTAAATCAAAACCATTATAATTACCAAATATAGTCTAAAATATACTAGATTATAATTGAATTGATGTTAAGCTGTCCCGTGGATTCGATAATATAACTTGGTTATCTTCGAGACTACAATTGATATCTGTATACTTAAGGATTAATTTGTGTGTTGAGAAAACCCCTATCTGTAGACAAAATGGTAAGGGCTACAGGTGAAAGTTCTGAAGGGGATAGGACTGCTGAGCAAGCAGCACCTACTGAAGGAAATAATCATGATGCGGTGGTTACTCAACTGATGGAATTGGTAGAGCGCCAGTCCCAACAGATACATCAACTGATTCAGCAGAGAGATATGGGTGCACAGCCAGAGGGTAATGCTAATCAAGATAGACATCAAGTAGAACGTGTGGAAATTGTTTGTGAGAGGTTTCGAAAGTTGAGCCCTTCGATATTTGAGTTTGCAGCAGACCCCACAGAGGCACAAGATTGGTTACGCATGGTGGAAAACATGTTTCAATACAGTAGAATTCCTGATGGGGATAGAGTGTTGTGTGCTTCTTTCATGTTACGAGAAAGTACAGACCACTAGTGGGATACGATTAATATCGAGGATGTCACGACTATGACATGGGAAAGATTTAAGGAGCTATTCAGGAATAAGTACTTTACGACACCAATGAGAGCCATGAAGATAAATAAGTTTATACAGTTGAGGCAGGGAGGTATGGCAGTCACAGATTACCTTCGTAAGTTTTAGCAGTTGTTGAGGTTTGCTGAACACATGGTGAGTACAGAGCAACTGAAAGTGGAGAGGTTTGTGGAAGGCTTGAGACCTGAGCTTTTAGAGATGTGAGTATGGCGGGATTGCATGGACCAACATACTCACAAGTTGCAGAAAGGGCCCAAATTGTTGAGCAAGCGGAGATGAGGATCAGACAAGCGCAGACCATCAGACACCAGTTTTAGTAAAAACCAGTATAGCAATTTGGGAGAGATAATAAGAGGCCGATACTGTTTTAGGGGCCGACCCAGTGGATAAGGGACAGGGACAAGGAGAACCAAACAAGCATCCCAAATTTGATCAGGGTAAGGTGCCACCGGTGCCGCCACTACCTATATGTCCTAATTGTCTTAGACCACACGGTGGGGAGTATCGTATTCCTCCAAAAACTTGTTACACGTGCAGGGAGAAGGGACATGTGACTACTACTTGTCCTAAGAAGGGGAAGCAAGGACAACAGGGAAGAGCTCCAGCCAGGGTGTACACTTTGACGCGGGAGGAGGTAGATGCAAATCCCTCAGTTGTCACGGGTAAGTTTTCTATTTTTGGCACTTCTACATATGTGCTATTTGATTCTGGAGCCACACATTCATTTATATCCACTTAGTATGTGAGGAAGCTGGGTAGAACACCCGACCTAGTAGAAGTTAATTATGAGGTGATGATACCTTCTGGTGAATCAAAACAAACCAATCAACTTCTTCGAGGTTGTGTTATTCCTATTGAAGGAAGACAACTCCTTGCTGATTTGATTATGTTAAGTATGAATGATTATGATATCATAGTGGGTATGGATAGTATGGTGCTACAATAGATTGCCAGAAGAAGAGTATTACTTTTCAGTCATTGGAAGGAGAACCGTTCACCTTTGTTGGGATTAAGAAGAACTTTAGATTTCCTGTGATATCAGCAGCAAAAGCACAACGGTTGTTGGAAAGTGATTGTGAGGGTTATCTGGTGAGTGTGATGAACATTGAAGGACAGCAGTGTCCAGCCCTCGGTGATGTACCAGTAGTTTGGGAATACCCAGAGGTGTTTCCAGATGATCTTTCAGGGTTACCACCAGACCAGGAAATTGAGTTTGTTATTGAGCTGCAACCGGGATCTGCTCCTATATCTAAAGCGCCATATAGAATGGCACCAGTTGAACTGAGGGAATTGAAGATACAGTTGCAAGAGTTGCTAGACAAAGGATTTATCCAACCTAGTTTCTCACCTTGGGGAGCACCAGTTCTATTTGTTCGAAAGAAGGATGGCACGTTGAGAATATGCATCGATTACCGGGAGCTTAACAAAGTTACGATGAAGAATAAGTATCCATTGCCTCGTATTGATGATCTGTTTGATCAGCTACAGGGTGACACTATCTTTTCGAAGATTGATTTGCGGTCAGGGTATCATCAATTGAAAATAAAGAAGGAGGATATTCCGAAGACTGCATTCAGTACAAGGTATGGACATTATGAGTGTTTGGTGATGCCGTTCGGTTTGATGAATGCTCCGACAACATTTATGGATTTGATGAATAGGGTATTTCAAGAATGTCTCAATAAGTTTGTAATTGTGTTTATCGATGATATTCTAATTTACTCTAAGGATAAGGAGGATCATGCTCTACACTTGAGAAAAGTGCTAGAGATGCTAAGGAGAAGCAGTTATATGCGAAGTTTAAGAAGTGTGAATTCCGGTTAGACCAAGTTGTCTTCTTGGGCCACGTGATATCTGGAGAAGGAATTTCAGTGGATCCAAGTAAAGTAAAAGCAATCCATGATTGGCCACAGCCCTCAAATCACTCTGAAGTTCGTAGCTTTCTTGGATTGGCTGGATATTATCGAAGGTTTGTTATAGGATTCTCTAAGATCGCTTCACCATTAACACAGTTGACCAGAAAGAATGTGAGGTTTACATGGACGGAGGCATGTGAACGAAGTTTTCAGGAATTGAAGAGACGGTTGACATCAGCACCGATCTTAACTATTCCTATGGATACAAGAAACTTCAAGGTTTACAGTGATGCCTCTAAGAATGGTCTTGGATGTGTACTGATGCAGAATGGGAAAGTGATAGCGTATGCATCCAAACAGTTAAGGAAGTATGAGAAGAATTATCCAACTCATGATTTGGAGTTAGCGGCAGTGGTGTTTGCACTCAAAATTTGGAGGCATTATCTGTATGGGGAACGCTGTGAAATCTATACTGATCATAAGAGTTTGAAGTACTTCTTCACTCAGAAAGAGTTGAAAATAAGGCAGAGAAGATGGTTGGAACTGGTGAAGAACTACAACTATGCTATCAATTATCATCCGGGTAAAGCCAATGTGGTTGTTGATGCATTGAGCCGAAAGGCAATACAGAGTGTAGCTGCTATGACCATAAATCAGAAACCTGAGTTGCTTGATTTACAAAGAATGGGTGTGGAGATCATTCAGGAAGGATCATTGGAAGCAAAGATGGCAGCTTTGACACTTCGACCAACCTTGATGGATAAGATTCGACGGGGCCAACAGGAGGATAAGTTGTTTAACAAGATAAAGAATGATATCAATTCTGGGAAGTCTTCTAATTTTAAAGTAACAGATGATGGTGTGATTCGTTATAGAGGTCGATTATGTCTACCTGAAGTAGATGACATTCGGAATGAAGTGATGACGGAAGCTCATTCAACACCGTATTCTGTGCATCCGGGGGCTACAAAGCTTTATAGAGATTTGAAGTCACATTATTGGTGACCAGGGATGAAGAGAGATGTCGCTCAATATGTGGAATAATGTTTGACTTATCAGCAAGTTAAAGCCGAGCATCAAAGACCAACATGAATTTTACAGCCTTTATTTATTCCAGAGTGGAAGTGGGAGAATATCACTATGGATTCCGTTATTGGGCTACCGAAGACAGTGAAAGGTCACGATGCCATTTGGGTTATCGTGGATCGTTTGACTAAGTCAGCTTATTTTTTCCTATTTGTTCTACGTGTTCTATGGATCGTTATGCATAGCTATATATTCAAGAGATTGTCAGACTCCATGGAGTACCACTAACCATTGTGTCAGACAGAGATACGAGATTTTTGTCTGCTTTCTGGAAGAGTTTGCATAAGGCGTTGGGGACACAGTTATCTTTCAGCACAACATTCCATCCACAGATAGACGGGCAATCGGAACGTACGATACAGATTTTGGAGGATGTGCTCAGAGCACGTGTGTTGGATTTTCAAGGTCAGTGGAGTAAATTTTTGCCTTTGATAGAGTTCTCATACAACAACAGTTATCAGTCTACTATAAGGATGGCTCCATATGAAGCATTGTACGGAAGGAAGTGTAGATCACCAGTACATTGGGATGAAGTTGGAGAGAGGAAACTTTTGGGTCCAGACTTGATTCGTGAAATGTCAAAAGCTGTTACCCGTATACGAGAGAAGATGAAAGTTGCTCAGGATCGGCAGAAGAGTTATGCAGACAAACGGAAGAGAGAATTGGAATTTGAAGTGGGTGATCAGGTATTCTTGAAAGTATTTCCAATAAAGGGGATAATGCGGTTTGGAAAGAAAGGGAAACTAAGTCCAAGATATGTTGGTCCATTTACTATCATTGAGAGAGTTGGAAATATTGCCTATAAGTTGGAGTTACCAGCATCGATGTCTAGAGTACATGACGTGTTTCATGTGTCTATGTTGAGGAAGTATGTTCCAAATCCATCTCATGTTCTTAAGCAGGAAACAGTTGAATTGAAAGAAGATTTGAGTTATGAAGAGATGCCAGTTGAGATTTTACGGTGAGAAGTGAAGAAGCTCAGAAATAAAGAGATACCATTAGTGAAGGTGTTATGGAGGAACCAATTGGTTGAGGAGGCTACTTGGGAAAGAGAAGATGAGATGATGGCTAAGTATCCTAAACTCTTCAGGTAAGTAAATTTCGAGGACGAAATTTTATAAGGTGGGGAGGATGTGATACCCGAGCTTCTCACTACTCATGTGCCAATATAATTTAATTTATATTATGTGCATTTTATAATTATGTGATAAATATGTGGCAAGTATGTGATAATAATGTGACAATTATGTGACAATTGTTTCTATATTTTATTTATCTTTACATTTTATTTGAGACATCCGTGATAAGAATGGTGGCAATATGTGAATGTATGTGTGCATAAATATTAAGTGCATTAATTTGAATATATTATTATATTATTTTATTTGTATAAATATATTATTTCTTAATTATTAAGTATCGTACGTATTCTCGTAATAATAATAGTGGGAAGAAAAGATACACGTATGTATTTTACTTTGTAAATATATTATATCTTAGTTATAAGTATTGCACGTATATCAAGAATGGATAATAATAATAATAATAATTACATTCGTAATTATTACGTGGTTCAATTGCTAAACGCATAAATTCATTGATTCATAATATGGATACGTGGCTTAATCAACCACACTAAATTTTAGTGGGTTACTAAGTGAAAACGTGTACTCATTCAACATTATTTCCTAATTAAAAACACAATATATATATAGAGGGGGTTGTCAACCCATTTAGAGCAAGATTGGGAGAGGTAAAAATCGTGCAGAGCCAAAAAAAAGAGTAAGAGAGAGGCATAGAGGAGAAGGAGAAGTGCGTGCCGGAACATAACAGAAAGGAAGGGATTAGTTATAGTTTCTCACGAGATCTATAGTATTATTGCTATTTGGAGTTCAGGTAAGTAGAAGTCCAACTACAATGCATAAACATGTTATGTATGAATTATTTGTGATTAGTATGTGATAATTATGCCATGAATTATTTGTAATTAGTTTAATTACGTTAAGAATTATTTGGGGTTAATTGGTGATACAAGTTGTGGATCTATGTGATTTGAAATAATATCATTGTCCTATATAGATCTGTGTGATTGGAAACTGTTGAAAATATATTTGTATGGCTTGAGAACGTATTGGTTATAAGGATCTATGTGATCCGAGATGAAGTTGTTATTCTAAAAAGGGATTGTGTGATCCAAGGTGAAGTGGTTATTTTATAAATGGATCTATGTGACTGGGGTGGAGTTGTTATTCCAGAAGTGGATTTGTGTGAATTGAAGTTAAGTTGTTGCTTTATTTGTGACTAAATGTTGATATTGATGTCGTAAATAGTTTATGATACATATTTAATCGCCCTGGTTACATACCATGCATAATCATGGAAAGTGTTTTCCCCAAAATTAATAAGATACTAATGGTGTGTGTGGCCACTATATATGCATCTCTGTCAGGGTTCGAAAAAATCATTCCCGACACTTTATTCTGAGTTCAAAAAAATCATTCTCAGTACTTTATTCGGGGTTCGAAAAAATATTCCCCAATACTCTACCAGGGTTCGAAAAAATTATTCTCGGTATTATATTCAGGGATCGGAATCGATCCAACACTAAGTGTGTCTATTGATCTCATTTGGGGTGCATATCATAAGTGTGTCGTGGGGATCCGCAACGTAAACAGTTTTCAAAATAAAAATACCAACTAGAAGAACTAGGAAATAGGCGATAGAGAACTGAATGCATTTTCATGCACTGACATACATGATTTCTACTTACTGAGATTTTTGTCTCACTAGTTTATGCATTGTAGGTGAGCCTGCTGATGATTGAATTGTGTGATGTGACTGTGCAAGCTGTGGAGCTCCTATAGAATTTTGAGCGGATGTACATAGATGACGACCTATTGGGCTAGGCCGTGGGTTTATTTTGTTTCCGCTGATGTGTTGGTTATGTAATATAATAAGTATTATTACGAGTTTGGGTGGTTTGAAGTATTTTCAAAAACCAGTTACGTATGTTGAACTGGTGTGATGGTTTTGGTTATAAATATGTGATATGAAAATAAAATGCAGGTTTTTATAATGATGATGTTTATGTTAATTAGTATTTGAATTATACGTTATGTAAGGTGGGTCGTGTCATTACTAGTTCGACCCGAACCAGTTGTCGAACCATATGCTTTTTGGTCTAACCAGATGCCTAAATACCCATTTTCCAGTTCCAAGCACTTCTGTCGTGTTTTCCTTCGAAATTCAGCTTAAACGGCCTCGAACGCACCTGATCCATGACTTTCCACTATATATCTCAATTTATCTCGACTTAAGATTAAATCACACATCATTATCACATAAATCAGAGCTCATATCATGTGAATTTTCACTCTCATCACCTGGCCTCCTGCAGCATGCTCGTTCTTCCGCTCGCTATCCTGCACCAAGCGCCCGGCAGTCCATGTGCTCCCGACACCCACACCCGACTACGTGAATTGTCATACAACCACACACTTGGTTCCATGCACTGCTCGTGCGCCTAATCTGGAAACCACCATGCATATCTATCACGACAACGAGCGCGTCTGCTCGCCTCAAGCACACATCCGAGCAATGATTGGTCGTAATATAGTAGGAATGACAAATTAAAGAAATTATCGAACCACAGGGAGGAAGGTACTAGAGTTTAAGCGATCTCAAGTTTATCAAAATTTTATAAGGACGACAGAATGGAAGGATATGATGCAAATAAATGCAATTTAACTAATGCAAGAAATAAATGATAAAACGAATGAAAGATGAATGGGTTCCAAATGATGCAAGGATAAGATTAACAACAATCATGGCATAGATAATTTAGTAATAATACAATTAACTCTAATCTATCATGGACATGGCATAGGAGCGATCACTAATTCCACCTAAGTTATCTCTCGAGATGGATAGGATGTAGTCCTTCAATAAGGCTCCCAAACGCACATAGGATCGAGACCAAAGTGAACACCTCCCACTAGGTACTAATCACTCTACGAGTTCCCTAATGAGATACTAAATCATAGGGAATATTCCCTTTTAAGGTACTATGAATTCAGTAATAGCTTGGTTCTCCTCACCTAATCAACCAATCTCTCGATTAAGTTAATCAAATGTTCTATCAAAGGGTTCTAAATCTAGAAGGATATCTCTATCTCATTCTAAATTAATGCACATTAAGTGTATGATGAAATGATTCAATGAACTATCCTAAACATATAATTGATTTCTCAATCTAATCACATGCCCATGACAATTAATCACACATATCATTATATAAATCAAGCAATGAACAATCAATGATAGAAATAACACAAAGCCCATTCAAGATTAAAATCAATTTGCATAAAAACTAAATTATCCGACACCAATCATGGAGCTAATCTCACAAAGGAGATTAACCTCTCATAGTCATAAGAAATTCAACATAGACATTAAAATCCTTACAAATCATGATCAATCGATAAAGAAATGCCCAAAAATAAGAATTAGATTCCCTCTATGAAGTGCTTCAATGAAGATCTCCTTCTTCTTCTTGTAATCTCACTCTCTCTTGCTTCCTTGATCACTTGGATGGTGAATTTGATGGAGGAGACCAAGTGTGGGTAGATGGATGAAGAATGAATGAAGATGATGGTGTAAAATAGAGAAAATGGTATGTGAGGTGTGTGAAACAGTAAAACCCTTCAAATCTCATCAAATATTGAAGTGTGGGGTATTTATACTCCTTGGGAAGCTTCTAGAAGGATTCTGATTTTTTTTGCAGAAAATGCACCTACACGGCCCGTGTACGGTACACGTCCACAGGTGGCAGTGTAGGCGTTTCTGGTGTCAGAACTTGCCCAAAACTGACAGCGCCATGTTCGGTACATGCCCCGTGTAGTTGTTGGCCATGCAGTCTCACCGTTTTGAGCATAACTTCAACATCGATTTCTGATTTAAGTAATTCTTATGCTCACACGATCCTCTTTTCCTTTGCTTTCTATCTATATAAAGGTCTGACAAAAATTCCAATATTTGAAAGTGTACCAAGTCATGCAAAGTAGCACAACCGTGCTGAGTAGGAACAGCTTGCGCGACGTCACCATTTTAATCATAACTTTCTCTTTTGGGCTCCGATTGAAGTGTTTCTTATACCCAAATGATCCTCTTTTCTGTGGCTTTCCAATCATTTATCACGCTTTCAGTTTTGAGCTCCAAAAGAGTACAAAAAAATTGCACAAGTTGGACGTGTGTTTTTTAGCATTTTGCTTTGACTCATTCTTCCTCGTTTCAACTTCGAATTGAGATCCGCTTTTTCCTACGTCTTTCTTTTCGTGTCTAAAATCTCTTTTTACCTGGAAAATATACATTTAAGCTTATTCTCATGCATTTCCATAAAAATACAAAACACAACCAAATAGAACACAAGTACGGATAAAATAATACGAAAACACACATAAAAAGACATTAAAATCTAGGTGAAAATATCATTCATCATACCCCCAAACTTAAAGTGTTGTGCGTCCTCAAACAATGAAAATGATAAACCAAGGGGTGAGATTTTCACCTAGGAAAAGACTAAACGAACATAAGTAATAACACATCAATAGCAATAAGAATTATAATTTATGCTAAGTCATCCTACAACATTGAAAACATAACATGCAAAAAATATTAACAAGTTCAATCACAAGAGAATGATAGTGTAATATAGTCCCTTTTAGTCCAAACCTCACATAGGTTATAAATGTCACTCAACACTCTTTAAAGTGATAAAACAACACTCATCAATTGATTGGCTTGACTAGCTATAAGCTTACTCGTGGACTACATTCACAAACCAACAAAGTTTAAATTAATGATCAAAAAAGTCTTTCATTAAGGATGTAATGATAGGCTCTTTGGTAAGGTAGGAAGAATATGGTAATAGTGACTAAACAAGTATAAGTAATCGAAGAGATGGTCAATTTCTCCAACTTCTCCACTTTTCTTTCTTTCTTTCTCAACTTTGGTAATCACAAGCACTAATCATCAACTTTCTTGGATTGGGCTTCTTATAATTCATGCTTCCAATACCTTTCATACATGCTCAACAAAACCATTAGCTCAACAATGTCATTAAAAATATTGACTATCATTCACTTCAACACAACCAATCATACCAAAATCAAACCGATACTCACGAGAAAAATTCAAAATTGGCCCAAAAACACGAAAAGTATATGCCTTCAAAACAAAGTATGTCATATCACGCTATATCCCCCCAAACTTAAATTGAAACAAGAGTTTCGAGTTAAGTTTGCAAAAAGTGGTGTGACGTACCTACACATTTCAACTCAAGCACCCTTCGTATCTTCAACACGTATCTTTCTCACGAGCACAATCAACCTACATGCTAAAAATTACAAAATATTATCAAATCCACAATCCTTATTGAAAACAAGAAATAAAGCAATAAAGATAATGATGGGTTGCCTCCCATAGAGCGCTAAGTTCGACGTCTTCAAGCCGGACGATATTTTTAAGCTCATAGTGGTCTTGAATAGTCTTTAGGAACTGTCATTTGTTTCTTCTTGAAGTAGTGCCTTGTGCTATCTCGTTCAACCACTAGAACGTTTCCTTTCTTGTTAAATAGCTCAAGCAATTGGTCTCCAAAGGTGTTCTTCACAAGGAATGACCCTTTCCACTTGTTCCACTTTTTTCATGGGGCTTTATGTGCATTTTGAACTTCAACCACGTCCCCCGATAAGAATTAGGGTATGGACAAGTGTTGATGACCCCTTGCAACCTTTTTCCTACAATCACCAAATAAATTTTTATTAATAAAATCATGAAAGTTCTTAAGAGAATTTGAAATTTCAATAGAATGAGAAGGTTTTGGCTTGTGGGGAGTAGAATCCATGATCTTAGTTTCCAGAGGCTTCTTTTCTTCCATAAGAGCGTGAATCTCTTCTCGATTTTAATGTTTTACTTTCGCAACCATTTCTTCAAGAGACACAACAAATCTATCGAATTTCCCCTTCAACTCTTCTTTCAACTTATTGGCTTTCACCCACTTAGGCACCCTTTCTCTCTTTTCCTTCATAGCCTCATCAATCGTCAAACTATTCTCTCTTCTAGCCTTAACGACCATACATTCACTCTTTGATCCGGAAGTAGAAGGCTTGTTGTTCTCTTCCTGAAGTCTCTCCACGGTGGACACTATTTGACTTACTTGGTGCTCCAATGAATCCAACTTAGCATTGAATGCTACCATTGTATTCGTCATCATTTCACACAATTTTCTGATTCTATCAATCTACACTTGATTAGACTTTCTCCCCTCTTCTAAGCGATCCATAACCATTTCAAACAACTTTTCTCCAAGCCTCGCTATTTGGTCATTTTGAGCCTCAACCGTGCATACATGGTATTTTTCTTCATGAGTAGATTGATTGTATTTGATAAGCTAGTACTTGCACCATTTGATTG
The DNA here is from genome assembly GCA_023678885.1 of Pogostemon cablin. Taxonomy (NCBI): domain Eukaryota; kingdom Viridiplantae; phylum Streptophyta; class Magnoliopsida; order Lamiales; family Lamiaceae; genus Pogostemon; species Pogostemon cablin. Next base: position 25,365,852 of record CM042967.1, read on the forward strand.
GTTGTAATATAGTAGGAATGACCAATTAAAGAAATTATCGAACCACAAGGAGGAAGACACTAGAGTTTAAGCGATCTCAAGTTTATTGTGATTTTATAAGGACGACGGAATGGAAGGATAGGATGCAAACAAATGCAATTTAACTAATGCAAGAAATAAATGATAAAACAAATGAAAGATGAATGGGTTCCAAATGATGCAAGGATGACATTAACAACAATCATGGCATAGATAATGTAGTAATCATGCAATTAACTCTAATCTATCATGAACAGGGCATAGGAGCGATCACTAATTCCACCTAAGCTCTCTCTCGAGATGGATAGGATGTAGGCCTTCAATAAGGCTCCCAAACGCACATAGGATCGAGACAAAGTGAACACCTCCCACTAGGTACTAATCACTCAACGAGGTCCCTAATGAGGTACTAAATCATAGGCAATATTCCCTTTTAAGGTACTATGAATTCACTAATAGCTTGGTTCTCCTCACCTAATCAACCAATCTCTCGATTAAGTTAATCAAATGTTCTATCAAAGAGTTCTAAATCTAGAAGGATATATCTATCTCATTCTAAATTAATGCACATGAAGTGTATGATTGATGAAAGTGAAAATAAGCGTGTTTAATGGTCCAATTTAACACCTTTTTGATGAAAATTCTTGTTATATATTAGCACAATGGTCTTATGATTAGCCATAGTTTAGTGGGCATGACCAATTAAAGAAATTATCGAACCACAGGGAGGAAGGTACTAGATTTTAAGCGATCTCAAGTTTATCGTGATTTTATAAGGACGACGGAAGAGAGGATATTAGCAAATGAATGCAATTATGCTAATGCAAGAAATAAAGATAAAATGAATGCAAAGACAAGATGGGTTCCAAATGATGCAAGGATGAGATTAACAACAATCATGACATAGATAATTAAGTAATTATGCAATTAATTCTAATCTCTCATGGACAAGGTATAAAAGCGATCACTAATTCCACCTAAACTCTCTCTCGAGATGGATAGGATGTAGGCCCTCAACAAGGCTCCCAAACGCACATAGGATCGAGACAATAGCAAACACCTCCCACTAGGTACTAATTACTCTATGAGTTCCCTAATTAGGTACTAAATCATAGGCAATATTCCCTTTTAAGGTACTATGAATTTACTAATGGTTTGGGTCTCCTCACCTAATCAACCAATCTCTCGATTAAGCTAATCAAATGTTCTATCAAAGGGTTCTAAATCTAGAAGGATATCTCTATCTCATTCTAAATAATGCACATGAAGTGTATGATGAAATGATTCAATGAATTATCCTAAACACATAATTGATTTCTCAATCTAATCATATGCCCATGACAATTAATCACACATGTCATCATATAAATCAAGCAATAAATAATCAATGATAGAAATAACACAAAGCCCCATTCAAGATTAAAATCAAATTGCATAATAACTAAATTATCCAACACCAATCATGGAGCTAATCTCACAAAGGAGATTAGCCTATCATAGTTTTAGAGAAAACAATCATAGACAATTGGATCCACAAATTCCATGACAAATCTATAAAGAATTTCACAAGACTTAGAATTAGATTCCCCCTTTGAAGGTCTTCAATGGAGATCTCCTTCTTCCTCTTGTGATCTTCACTCTCCCTTGCTTCCTTGATCACTTGGATGGTGGATTTGATGGAGGGGATCAAGTGTAGATGGATGGAATCAAGGAATGGTGAATGGGATGAAGGGAAGATGGAATGGAGAGGAAAAGTGTGTGAAAAATGGTGTGTGAGGTGTGTGTGGAAGGGGTGGAAATCGGATTTTTTTATAAAATATGAATGGAGGGGTATTTATACCCTTTTGGGCCTTCTAGAAGGATTCTGATTTTTTTCTGATCCAAGACACGACACGAGTCGTGTGGCGCAACACGGCCATGAGGTGCCCGTGTTGCGTGAACTGATGCTCCCGCACGGCCATCGCTTACAGGCCCGTGTTGGCTACACGGGTCGTGTGCTGCAACACGAGTCGAGCTCCGCAACACGGCCAAGTGGTGGTCGTGTTGGATGAATAGATGTTGCCGCACGACCATTCTGGACAGGCCCGTGTTAGCTACACGAGTCGTGTACTGCGACACGGCTCGTGCCACCGACACGGCCAGTCGTGTTGCTGCTGCCCTGATTCCTTCACTGTTTTGGCTCGTTCTCCCTCGTTTCAACTCCAAATTGAGTTCCGCTTTTTCCTACATCTTCCTTATCCTATTTAGCATCAAATAAAAAGTGAAAATAGTAGGTTTAAGCTCATTCACACACATTTCCATGAAAACACAAAACACAACCAAATAACACATAAAATACGGATAAAAATATACGAAAACACATATAAAAAGACACTAAAATCTAGGTGAAAATATCACTCATCACACCCCCAAACTTAAAGTGTTGTGCGTCCCCGCACAACGAAAATGATAAACCAAGGAGAGTGATTTTCACCTAGGAAAAGACTAAACGAACATAAGTAACAACACATCATTAGCAACAAGAATTACAAATTATGCTAAGGCATCCTACAACATTAAACTCATGACATGAGAAATTAACAAGTTCAATCAAAAGAGAATAAAGTGTAATATAGTCCCTTTTACGTCCAAGCCTCACAATGGATATTGATGTCTCTCAACACTCTTTTGAAATAGGGTAAATCACACTCATTAATCGATTGGCTCGACTCGCTATAAGCTTGCTCGCGGACTATATTCACAAACCACCAAAGTTTCAATCAATGATCAAAAAGGTCTTTAATTAGGATGTAATGATAGGCTCTTTGGTAGGGTAGGAAGTATATGGATAAGAGTGACTCAATAAGTGTAAGTAATCAAAGAGATGGCCAATTTCCTCAACTTCTCCACTTTTCTTTCTTCCTTTCTTATCTTTACAATCTAAAGCACTATTCATTAACTTTCCTTGGATTGAGCTTCTTTTGATGCATGCTTCCTATCTTTGAATTTTGTTTACTTGAGCATTTTGATGTTGTTTTACTCTTTCTCTTGCTTTGAGGTTGCATGTCCATTTCTTAATTGTGCTCTTTTTCATCCTTTTTCTTGCTTGTTTACTATTTCCTTTTTTTCTTTTACTTCCTTATCAAACCTTTCTAGTTACCATCTCCTCAATCACCCACACAAATGGTATATATGCAAGGCTTAAGTGGGTAATCATGGCTTGTAATGTGCTTATATCACAATAAATAGGCTTTAAAGCTCAAAGTGGTTGACTAGGGATGATGTTCATGGTAGGGAAATATATGGTAATGACTATAATAACAAGGATGGCCTTAGATCATGTCACTAATCTCCACAAATTGGGCTCGTTCCTATAGTCCTTGAGCAAATTCTAGCTTATCAAACACAACCAATCCACTCATGAAGAAAAATACCATGTATGCACGGTTGAGGCTCAAACGCTCACAAGCTTGTGCATTGGACCTTAAGAAACTTATTACACCACATTCATCTCAAAATTGAACAAGTTAAATAAAACATGTCACAATTCGAAAGTGTAGAGATTCTTAATCATAACTTGTCATCACTTACTACCACAACATATCACCACTCATGTTCAAAAATGACTCACAACATCCTAAAACAAACCTCCAAACATACCAAGACAAAAATAAGAAAACACACAAAACATAAAATAAAGACTCAACAAACAATAAACAAAACAAAAACACATAACATGCAAGAATAAAAATCACTATCATTAAACAATGAAGCACACATTCAAATCATCCATAAACAATGTAAGCTCACAATCATTCCAACCTTTGATTGAAAAGAAAATCCTAACTAATGAAAATAAACATCCCAAAAAACATAACACATGAAGTAGCATGCTAATCACATCAATACAAATCAAATCAAATTATGCTAAGCACATAAAAGTGGTAGGGTGTAGACTGAACTCCCTCAATAAGCATTTGATAGTGGAAGTTGTTAGCTCCGAGCTCAATTCGTGCTTCCAATACCCTTCATACATGCTCAACAAAACCATTAGCTCAACAATTTCATTAAAAATATGGACTATCATGCACTTCAACACGACCAATCATACCAAAATCAAACCAAACTCATGAGAAAAATTTTAAAATTTTAGCTCAAAAATACGAAAAGTATATGCTTTCAAGACAAAGTATGTCACACCACGCCATATCCCCCCAAACTTAAATTGAAACAAGAGTTTCGAGGTAAGTTTGCAAAAAGTTGTGTGACTTACTATCACATTTCAAATCAAGCACTCTTCGTGTCTTCAATACGCGTATTCCTCACAAGCACAATCAACCTACATGCCAAAAATGCAAGAAATAACAAATCCACAATCCTTATTGAAAGCATTAAATAAAGCAATAAAGATAATGATGGGTTGCCTCCCATCGAGCGCTAAGTTTAACGTCTTCAAGCCGGACGATAGTCTTTAGCTCATGGTGGTCTTGAATAGTCCTTAGGCACTATCATAGGTTTCTTCTTGAAGTAGTGCCTTGTGCTCTCCCGTTCAACCACTAGAACGGTTCCCTTCTTGTTAAATAGCTCAAGCAATTGTTCTCCGAAGGCGTTCTTCACAAGAAATGGCCCTTTCCACTTGTTCCACTTCTTCTATGGAGCTCTATGTGAATTTTGAACTTCAACCACATCCCCCGGTAAGAATTCGGACATTGACAAGTGTTGGTGCCCTCTTGCAACCTTTTTCCTACAATCACCAAATAAATTTTTATCAATGAAATCATGGAAGTTCTTAAGAGAATTTGAAATTTCAATAGAATGAGAAGGTTTTGGCTTGTGGGGAGTAGAATCCATGATCTTAGTTTCCGGAGGTTTCCTTTCTTCCATAATGGCATGAATCTCTTTTTGATTTTGAATCTTGACTTTCTCTACCATCTCTTCAAGAGACTCGACAAATCTATCGAATTCCCCCTTCAACTCTTCTTTCAACTCTTTAGCTTTCACCCACTTAGGCATCCTTTCTCTTCTTTCCTTTATAACCTCATCAACCCCCAAACTAGTCTTGTTCCGATCCTTAATAGAGGAAGAAGGCTTGTTGTTCTCAACGGTGGATACAACTTGACTAACTTGGTGCTCAATGGAATCCAATCTAGCACCGAATGCTACTATTGCACTTGTCACCATGTCACACCAATTTCCGATTCGATCCATCCACATTTCATTAAACTTACTCTCCTTCTCTATGCGATCCATAACCATTTCAAACATCTTTTCTCCAAACATTGCTATGTGGTCACTTTGGGTGGAATAAGAGGTGTTGGAGTCTTGAAAATTTCCCCATAGATGTGGTTGATTTCCTTCTTGATGACTAGAAAAATTTCCTTGAAAAACATCTTCCACACCTTGAGGGTATACTTGATGATGCATTTGATGAGGAACTCCAAAATTCTCATAACCTTGTTGTTGGAATTGCATATCTTGTACTCCATAATCCGGTTGCAAATTAGGCTCCCAATTTGGCATTTGAAATCCTTGAAAATTTCCTTGTGTGTTCATAGCGGAATGAACACTTCTATTCACCATATCTCGAAGAGTATCCATGTAGCTCATATTTTTGGGGTTGCTCTCCTTCTTCTTCCTTCTCAAGGTATGCACCTATAAAAGAAAGAAAAATTAGAACAAAATTTTCCAAAGCAAATATAAGATGCAAAAAAAAATAAAAAATAAAATAAAATTTTAGCTCAAAAATACGAAAAGTATATGCTTTCAAGACAAAGTATGTCACACCACGCCATATCCCCCCAAACTTAAATTGAAACAAGAGTTTCGAGGTAAGTTTGCAAAAAGTTGTGTGACTTACTATCACATTTCAAATCAAGCACTCTTCGTGTCTTCAATACGCGTATTCCTCACAAGCACAATCAACCTACATGCCAAAAATGCAAGAAATAACAAATCCACAATCCTTATTGAAAGCATTAAATAAAGCAATAAAGATAATGATGGGTTGCCTCCCATCGAGCGCTAAGTTTAACGTCTTCAAGCCGGACGATAGTCTTTAGCTCATGGTGGTCTTGAATAGTCCTTAGGCACTATCATAGGTTTCTTCTTGAAGTAGTGCCTTGTGCTCTCCCGTTCAACCACTAGAACGGTTCCCTTCTTGTTAAATAGCTCAAGCAATTGTTCTCCGAAGGCGTTCTTCACAAGAAATGGCCCTTTCCACTTGTTCCACTTCTTCCATGGAGCTCTATGTGAATTTTGAACTTCAACCACATCCCCCGGTAAGAATTCGGGCATTGACAAGTGTTGGTGCCCTCTTGCAACCTTTTTCCTACAATCACCAAATAAATTTTTATCAATGAAATCATGGAAGTTCTTAAGAGAATTTGAAATTTCAATAGAATGAGAAGGTTTTGGCTTGTGGGGAGTAGAATCCATGATCTTAGTTTCCGGAGGTTTCCTTTCTTCCATAATGGCATGAATCTCTTTTTGATTTTGAATCTTGACTTTCTCTACCATCTCTTCAAGAGACTCGACAAATCTATCGAATTCCCCCTTCAACTCTTCTTTCAACTCTTTAGCTTTCACCCACTTAGGCATCCTTTCTCTTCTTTCCTTTATAACCTCATCAACCCCCAAACTAGTCTTGTTCCGATCCTTAATAGAGGAAGAAGGCTTGTTGTTCTCAACGGTGGATACAACTTGACTAACTTGGTGCTCAATGGAATCCAATCTAGCACCGAATGCTACTATTGCACTTGTCACCATGTCACACCAATTTCCGATTCGATCCATCCACATTTCATTAAACTTACTCTCCTTCTCTATGCGATCCATAACCATTTCAAACATCTTTTCTCCAAACATTGCTATGTGGTCACTTTGGGTGGAATAAGAGGTGTTGGAGTCTTGAAAATTTCCCCATAGATGTGGTTGATTTCCTTCTTGATGACTAGAAAAATTTCCTTGAAAAACATCTTCCACACCTTGAGGGTATACTTGATGATGCATTTGATGAGGAACTCCAAAATTCTCATAACCTTGTTGTTGGAATTGCATATCTTGTACTCCATAATCCGGTTGCAAATTAGGCTCCCAATTTGGCATTTGAAATCCTTGAAAATTTCCTTGTGTGTTCATAGCGGAATGAACACTTCTATTCACCATATCTCGAAGAGTATCCATGTAGCTCATATTTTTGGGGTTGCTCTCCTTCTTCTTCCTTCTCAAGGTATGCACCTATAAAAGAAAAAAAAATTAGAACAAAATTTTCCAAAGCAAATATAAGATGCAAAAAAAAATAAAAAATAAAATAATGTCCTTATTAAGACCACTCTAAACAATCCTTCGTCAAACTACTAGCGACCGTTACCTCCCCGGCAACGGCGCCATTTGATTAGCCATATTATAGTGGGCATGACCAATTAAAGAAATTATCGAACCACAGGGAGGAAGGTACTAGATTTTAAGCGATCTCAAGTTTATCGTGATTTTATAAGGACGACGGAAGAGAGGATATTAGCAAATGAATGCAATTATGCTAATGCAAGAAATAAAGATAAAATGAATGCAAAGACAAGATGGGTTCCAAATGATGCAAGGATGAGATTAACAACAATCATGACATAGATAATTAAGTAATTATGCAATTAATTCTAATCTCTCATGGACAAGGTATAAAAGCGATCACTAATTCCACCTAAACTCTCTCTCGAGATGGATAGGATGTAGGCCCTCAACAAGGCTCCCAAACGCACATAGGATCGAGACAATAGCAAACACCTCCCACTAGGTACTAATTACTCTATGAGTTCCCTAATTAGGTACTAAATCATAGGCAATATTCCCTTTTAAGGTACTATGAATTTACTAATGGTTTGGGTCTCCTCACCTAATCAACCAATCTCTCGATTAAGCTAATCAAATGTTCTATCAAAGGGTTCTAAATCTAGAAGGATATCTCTATCTCATTCTAAATTAATGCACATGAAGTGTATGATGAAATGATTCAATGAATTATCCTAAACACATAATTGATTTCTCAATCTAATCATATGCCCATGACAATTAATCACACATGTCATCATATAAATCAAGCAATAAATAATCAATGATAGAAATAACACAAAGCCCCATTCAAGATTAAAATCAAATTGCATAATAACTAAATTATCCAACACCAATCATGGAGCTAATCTCACAAAGGAGATTAGCCTATCATAGTTTTAGAGAAAACAATCATAGACAATTGGATCCACAAATTCCATGACAAATCTATAAAGAATTTCACAAGACTTAGAATTAGATTCCCCCTTTGAAGGTCTTCAATGGAGATCTCCTTCTTCCTCTTGTGATCTTCACTCTCCCTTGCTTCCTTGATCACTTGGATGGTAGATTTGATGGAGGGGATCAAGTGTAGATGGATGGAATCAAGGAATGGTGAATGGGATGAAGGGAAGATGGAATGGAGAGGAAAAGTGTGTGAAAAATGGTGTGTGAGGTGTGTGTGGAAGGGGTGGAAATCGGATTTTTTTATAAAATATGAATGGAGGGGTATTTATACCCTTTTGGGCCTTCTAGAAGGATTATGATTTTTTTCTGATCCAAGACACGACACGAGTCGTGTGGCGCAACACGGCCATGAGGTGCCCGTTTTGCGTGAACTGATGCTCCCGCACGGCCATCGCTTACAGGCCCGTGTTGGCTACACGGGTCGTGTGCTGCAACACGAGTCGAGCTCCGCAACACGGCCAAGTGGTGGTCGTGTTGGATGAATAGATGTTGCCGCACGACCATTCTGGACAGGCCCGTGTTAGCTACACGAGTCGTGTACTGCGACACGGCTCGTGCCACCGACACGGCCAGTCGTGTTGCTGCTGCCCTGATTCCTTCACTGTTTTGGCTCGTTCTCCCTCGTTTCAACTCCAAATTGAGTTCCGCTTTTTCCTACATCTTCCTTATCCTATTTAGCATCAAATAAAAAGTGAAAATAGTAGGTTTAAGCTCATTCACACACATTTCCATGAAAACACAAAACACAACCAAATAACACATAAAATACGAATAAAAATATACGAAAACACATATAAAAAGACACTAAAATCTAGGTGAAAATATCACTCATCATCTTATATTCGTTATATGTGAGAAAAAGGACCAAAAGTACAAAGTTGGAGAAAAGGTGCAATTTGTGCAAGAATGCTGAAAAACGCACGTCCAACTTTCATAATTATTCTGTGTATGTGTAGAGTCTGAACAGGACGTGTTATATATGATTGGAAAGCCACTGAAAAGAGGATCATTTTGATTTAAAGAACATCACATTCGGAGTCCGAACGAGGAAGTTATGAGCAAAGTGGTGACACCGCGCGAGCTATACCGAACATAATTGCAGTGTTACTTTCCATGGCCTGTTACATATTCAATTCTTGAGTTTTTGTGAGTTCTTTATATGGATATCCCAGGAAGAGAGGATCGCGTGAGCGCAAAAATCACTCAATTCGGAGGTCGGATGTGGAAGTTATACGCAAAATGGAGAGACTGCGCAAATTGGTTCGACCTGATTGAGGTCGAACCGAGGTCGAACCCGACGGAAAAAGAACCAATTCGACCATGACATTTCGATTCGACCTGGCATCTCGTCGAATCAACTACCTGGGACGTCCAGATGGGTGGTTCGACCATGGTTCGACCAGTAGGGGTTGGTTCGACCTGTTTGGGAGGTCGAACCGCGCTTCGGGAACTTACCAAATTCGTATTTTCGAGGCCTAAATGCGTGTGATCACTTGAAAAGCCCATTCCAAGCCTAGGAGACGTGATTACAAGTATAAAAGGAGGTCTATGCAGCCACAAAAGAGGAGAGAACAACAAGGGAGGAACACAACAACAAGAGAGCCACAAGAGAGGCCACAAACATACAACACCCCACAAGGGGGGATCACCCCCCAACCATCATCCACATCTCTTCCTCCATCTATCCATCAATTTGAAGATTCGTTTGTGGAATCAAGAGGAGAACCAAGAGGAGGATTCAAGAGCGAGAAGGATGCGATGACGCCACATCTAGGGTTTATTCATTTCCTAATTTATCTTGTATTTTCTGGACATCCGGGTAAGATCTATCCAACACCCATGTGTGTTTCCTACAACACCATGGGCTAGAGCCTTTTTGGTAGAATTAGGGTTGTAAAGGTTTTATCTAGTTAATTGAACTTCCATGTGTATACTCCGTACAATACTACTTGTGGTTTATTTTATATAAGATTGTGCCTTTTTAATCCATACTCATAGTCGTTTTGTGGATCAATAATCGTTGTGTAGAGTTTGAATACATAACATGGTTATTGGTTGAGTGCGATCACTGTTGAGCAGGGTTTTATGTTATAATTCTAAGTGAAGGGATTCCGAAGTCTTATTAGAACTATCTTATATGAATACTTATTAATTGAATTGAATTCGGGTTAATAAGTAGGATAAAGAGTATAACTTCATAGTACCTATAAAGGGAGATCATATCAGGTTAGAGTACCAATCCTAGGGGAAAATAATTGATACTGATAGTATCTAGAAAGGGGGGTGGAATTATATCTCTTGCTCCGAGGTTATTCACACGTGTTACACGCATGTTTACTTGTGTCTATAGAGTAGATATGCATGGTTTAGTGATGCATCCATATTTCACAAGGTAGAGTCGGACATTGACACATGGAAGGGAAATTAATGAGTAAAACTGGATTATCCTAGAGCTACATATTCTCCTACTTGAACCACTTTCGCATTCTTCGAGTGATATTTTATATTATTTGTTATTTTAATTCAATTGTTTAGTAGTTTAATAATTAAATCCTCAATCTTTATTATCACTTGTCTTAATTAATTTAGTAAATAATTAAATTAATAATACGCCGTCCTTTGGGTTCGATATTCACTTGGTCTCTTGCTTAGCTGCAACTGATATCCTTAATACTTGGGGATTAATTTTGCGTGCAAAGAAAACGCACATCAAGTTCTTGGCGCCGTTGCCGGGGACGACTGTTATTATTAGTTTATTATCTCTATTTCATTAAGATTTTTTTTCTTTTTTTTCTTTTATTTGTGATTATTTATTTTCTATCTAACCTTGAATTTTTCTGAGGTACTTGTGCACTAGGAAAAGAAGAGGAAGGAAAGGAAGGAATATCACACTATGCTAAACATGGCCGGAGCAAGGCAGAATCCGGATAATATTGTCATACGTGAAATTTTCACGAATTATGGAATTGGTAACATGGGGTTGATAGGAGCAAGGGGGGAAGATGATGACTTTGAGATAAATCCCGCTTTTATTAACATGGTAGAGAAGAATCCCTTTTCTGGAGGTTGTTCCGAAGATCCATATCAACATTTCCGATGATTTCTTAGTTATGCAAACACTCAAAAGGGAGCTGGAGCTAATGATCATGCTAGACGGATCGCCCTATTCAAGTTCTCATTAATTGATAAGGCAGAAGCTTGGTATGAGACTCTTGATGCAGCTGATTGCACTACATGGGACCAACTGCAGCAGAAGTTCTTGGAGAGATACATGCCACCCTCAAGGATCTTAAGAATGAAGCAAGAGATCACTCGATTTATGATGAATCAGGGTGAGAAATTTCATGAGACGTGGGACAGGTTTAAAGACATGCTCAGGAGGTGTCCACAGCATGGGATGTCTAAGGCTGAATACATAAGTATCTTATACTATGGATTGGATTGTGAGTCGCGTGTTTTTATTGATACATCATCAGGAGGAGCGTTGTTATCTAAGACAACACTTGAAGCTGAAAAATTGATTGAAGACATCTCTAAGAATTCACGTGACTGGCCTGTAGAGAGAGATGGAGGATCATATGTACTTGGTAACGTGGCGCAGGTTGAACATCAAGTGGTGAAGCCGAATAGGGAGGATGAGATCGTCTCTAGTCTAGCGAACATCAACAAGCTACTAGAGTACCAGCAAAAGCAAATTAAAGAGTTGACACTAAAGGGGCCTAGTATGAAGCAGCAAGAAGTGAAGGCTAGTGTTGAAGATACCTTCCATCGATACATGGCTGAGAATGATGCAACGATTGATCATCTTGAGGATACTATGAATGTTGATCGTGCAAATTTGTCTAAGCAGTTGAAGGACCTTACTTTGGTTATGGGACATATGACCACGAACATGAATCAATTAACACAAAAATTGGAGAATAAAGCCATCACATTAAGTTTGGAACGCAGTACGAGGGACCAATGAAGCCAGAGTCGAAGTTTGAGGCGAAAGGAAGCGGATTTGACTAAAAACACTATGATTCGACTTGTCCCACAGGTCGAAGCATGTAGGGGAGGTCGAATCTAGCTATGGGAAGACATCCGGCAGAAGCTACGCCTCATTCGACCAACATCCAGTTGATTCCACCTGGCCCTCAGGTCGAATCCAGGTCGACTCCACCCATCTGGAGCACTCTGTTTTTCCAGATTATCGATTCGACCAAAGCAAGGATGGTTCGACCTGTCCTGAAGGTCGAACCCACATCGAACCTCAATATCCGGAGTACCCTGTGTTGTCGCAACAATGGTTTGACCACGACGGACATGGTTCGACCTATCCAACAGGTCGAACCTTGGTAGAACTGGAGGGCAGAATGAGTACAGTAGGACGGTTCGACCTAGGTGGCAGTGGTTCGACCTATCAAAAAGGTCGAACCCATATCGAACCCCAACTTCAGAGCGAGAGCAGTCTTCCAAATGATCGGTTCGATCATTACGTGCCTAGTTCGACCTGTTCCACTGGTCGAACTCAGGTCAAACCCGTCCGAAACATGCATGTTTCTACGCCGAATGCTTCGCATAATGTTAATACTACTCCCATGCCATCCCAAGGACAGAATACTGAGCATACAGTGGAAAAGAAGTGGGAAAGAGCAAAGAAGTTAAGAGCCAAGAAGCTTAAACTGCAGATGGATAATGAAGACGTGATTTTCTCTCTTGATCAAACAATGAAGATGCCCATGGAGACTCAATCGTGCAAGAGCATAGATGTGGTTTCTAACTTGTTTAATCTTAATTTTTCTAAGACATGTGATTCTGAATTTAAGTGGAAGATTGACAAGGAGGTGTCTAGACAGCCATGGGATGAAGAAAATTCCAGTGATCATATTTTTGTGACCAAGAAAGGTGAGGTGTTGAGTGTAGACAAGAAAAGGTAAAGAAAGTATTTGAAGGTGAGGATGCGACAAGACCGTCCTCTAATCAAGTAGTTTACAAAGTGGTAATCCGTCGTGACTCTTCGACGTTAAATATGAGCGTCTGTTGGGGGCTTGCCCTTCTATTTTATTGCTTTATTTCTTTCGTGTGAGTAATAAATTTTTATATTTAAGGTGCTTACTAATCAGCAATTACATCTCTTTGCAAACTTAGTTTCAACTTAAGTTTTTACTAAGTTTGGGGGAGGGAGTGTGATGTTCTTACCTCATGGAAGCACCAAGAGTATAATCTTTTCTTTGTAATGTTTTCTAGGGAAGTTGATTTTTTGCGGTATGTTGAAACTTTAATTGGTTTTGATGTGTCAATTTTTTTGCAATTTGCCTAGTGTTCTTTGGTGTTTCTGGTGTGTGGAGTCGATTATATAGTCAATTAATTCTTTCTTATAGTTCTCCTATTTTATTATTAATGAATCTTGTGATGATGAGAGTGCTTGAGATTTGATGATAGAAAAGGTAGAAGAGTGGCAAGATGATCGAGTTGAACAACTCGAGGAGCTCGTATATACTTCAAAGGAGAAAAATCAGGTGCCCTCATTCCCTTATTCTAATTTTTATGTGTGCTTTAAATTCATGGAGTGGAAGGATTGAGTTTATATTTTTGGTGATCCATGTGAGCTTATATTGTTTTAAATTGTGCTTTAAATTCATATGCTCTTGAAATTGATGAAGGCAGTGTACTTGAGTTATATTGTGATATGAAGTTCTATGTGTACTTGTGGGATATTACTTACTATGAAAAGTGCTCTGTTACTTGTTAAAAACCCATGTGAGATTTTGAGCCTCGTTGATCATGATACATAATCACATGATATATTTCTTTCTGGTGAGTATCATTCTTGTGTGTGTATTCTAGAACTTGCCTTGAGTCTCCTTGAATATTCAAGATTAGTCTAGCGGATTATGGAAATGATATTAGGCCATCTTTGATATTTAACCCATATTTTCCCATATACTTTACCTGAATTCATTAAATCCCTAGTCAGCCCGTTTGAGCATTTTTAAATCCATTCTTTTGATAGTCAATTAAGCTTAATTGAAGAGAGTGGTAATTTGAGGGATGATAAAGGAAGAGTCTTAAGGATCAAGAAGAAACTTTGTGGAGTAGTGTTTAATTCTAGTACTCCATCGAAACAAATATCCTAGGGTAGTGCTTAAATCTAGTACCCTATGGAGGATGTGAGAGGTAGTGCCCGAAACTGGTACCTCAAAAGAAATTAAAGAAAAGAAAAAATGTGAAGAAAATGAGAATGATGGAGTTGAAAAGCTAGAAAAAGTTTGAAAAAAGTATTGTGCTTGAAGGAGAAAGATGGGAGAGTTTGAGGAGAGTATTGTGGTTGATTGAAGTGATGAGGAAAAATGAAAGATTGAGAAAGATGGCCGCTTGATCGATCTGAGTTTTGAGTCACTTATCCATAAATTTCCCACCTTTTCCAAAGAGCCTACATTACACCTTAATAAAAGACCTTTTTGATCTATTATTTGCTAGCTACAAGTAAAAGGAGAGTTGAGACAATAGGCAAGCTTATGGTTACGCATGCACTTGAATTGAATTTGAGCGTAAACACCCTAACCCATAAGTGTACATCTTTTACACTTGAGTACGAGTGATATATACTCCCTGTGAGAACATGTCAATGGAGCATTAGAATTGGTGGTGATTGTCTTAACTTGTATGCTATGAATTGATTATTACAAGTAATGAGAGTTGCATGACCTAAGTTGATGACGATTGTATTGTGAATGGGGTATTTGTTATAGTCCTTGTTTCCCCGCTAATTTTCATACTCTTTCTCTCTTTATTGTTATTTTGTTGCCTCGGAACGAGCAACGGGTAAGTTTGGGGGATTGATGAGAGTGAAAATAAGCGTGTTTAATGGTCCAATCTAACACCTTTTTGATGGAAACTCTTGTTATATATTAGCACAATGGTCTTATATTCATTATATGTGAGAAAAAAAGGTGTACTTGAGGTGTTTTGTTGTGTTTTAGGTGGAAAAAGGACCAAAAGTGCAAAGTTGGAGAAAATGTGCAATTTGTGCAAGAATGCCGAAAAACGCACGTCTAATTTTCATAATTATTCTATTTTTGTGTAGAGCTCTGAATAGGAAGTGTGATACATGGTTGGAAAGCCACTGAAAAGAAGATCGTTTTGACATAAATAACATCCCATTCGGAGTCCGAACGAGGAAGTTATGAGCAAAGTGGTGACACCGCGCGAGCTGTGCCGAACAGAATTACAGTGCTACATTCCATGGCCTGTTACATATTCAATTCTTGGAGTTTTTATGATTTCTTTATATAGATAGAAAGCCCAGGAAGAGAGGATCGCGTGAGCACAAAAATTACTCAATTCAAAGGTCGGATGTGGAAGTTATATGTGAAACAGAGAGACTGCGCAAATCGGTTCGACCTGATTGAGGTCGAACCGAGGTCGAACCCGACGGAAAAAGAACCGATTCGACCACGACATTTCGATTCGACCTGGCATCTGGTCGAATCAACTACCTGGGACGTCCAGAAGGGTGGTTCGACCATGGTTCGACCTGTAGGGGTTGGTTCGACCTGTTTGGGAGGTCGAACCGCGCTTTGGGAACTTATCAAATCCGTATTTTCGAGGCCTAAACGCGTGTGATCACTTGAAAAGCCAATTCCAAGCCTAGAAGACGTGATTACAAGTATAAAAGGAGGTCTATACAGCCACAAAAGAGGAGAGAACAACAAGGGAGGAACACAACAACAAGAGAGGCCACAAACATACAACACCCCACAAGGGGGGTTCACCCCCCAACCATCATCCACATCTCTTCCTCCATCCATCCATCACTTTGAAGATTCGTTTGTGGAATCAAGAGGAAAACTAAGAGAAGGATTCAAGAGCGAGAAGGACGCAATGACACCACATCTAGGGTTTATTCGTTTCCTAATTTATCTTGTATTTTTTGAACATCCGGGTAAGATCTATCCAACACCCATGTGTGTTTCCTACAACACCATGGGCTAGAGCCTTTTTGGTAGAATTAGGGTTGTAAAGGTTTTATCTAGTTAATTGAACTTTCATGTGTATACTCCGTACAACACTACTTGTGGTTTATTTTATATAAGATTGTGTATTTTTAATCCATACTCATAGTCGTTTTTTGCATCAATAATCGTTGTGTAGAGTCTGAATATATAACATGGTTATTGGTTGAGTGCGTTCACAGTTGAGAAGGATTTTATGTTATAATTCTAAGTGAAGGGATTCTGAAGTCTTATTAGAACTATCTTATATGAATACTTATTAATTGAATTGAATTCGGGTTAATAAGTAGGATAAAGAGTATAACTTCATAGTACCTATAAAGGGAGATCATATCGGGTTAGAGTACCAATCCTAGGGGAAAATAATTGATACTGATAATACCTAGAAAGGGGGGTGGAATTATATCTCTTGCTCCGATGTTATTCACACGTGTTACACGCATGTTTACCTGTGTCTATAGAGTAGATATGCATGATTTAGTGATGCGTCCATATTCCACAAGGCAGAGTTGGACATTAACACATGGAAGGGAAATTAATGAGTAAAACTGGATTATCCTAGAGCTACCTATTCTCCTACTTTATCCACTTTCGCATTTTTCAAGTGGTATTTTATATTATTTGTTATTTTAATTCAATTGTTTAGTAGTTTAATAATTAAATCCTCAATCTTTATTATCACTTGTCTTAATTAATTTAGTAAATAATTAAACTAATAATATGCCGTCATTTGGGTTCGATATTCACTTGGTCGCTTGCTTAGCTGTAACTGATATCCTTAATACTTGGGGATTAATTTTGCGTGCAAAGAAAACGCGCATGAATGATGAAATGATTCAATGAACTATCCTAAACATATAATTGATTTCTCAATCTAATCACATGCCCATGACAATTAATCACACATATCATCATATAAATCAAGCAATGAACAATCAATGATAGAAATAGCACAAAACCCATTCAAGATTGAAATCAATTTGCATCAAAACTAAATTATCCAACACCAATCATGGAGCTAATCTCACAAAGGAGATTAGCCTCTCATAGTCACAAGAAATTCAACATAGACATTAAAATCCTTACAAACCATGATCAATCTATAAAGAAATTCACCAAAATAAGAATTAGATTCTCTCTATGAAGTGCTTCAATGAAGATCTCCTTCTTCTTCTTGTGATCTCACTCTCTCTTGCTTCCTTGATCACTTGGATGGTGGATTTGATGGAGGAGACCAAGTGTGGGTAGATGAATGAAGAATGGATGAAGATGATGGTGTAAAATAGAGAAAATGGTGTGTGAGGTGTGTGAAATAGTAAAAACCCTTCAAAATCTCATCAAATATTGAAGTGAGGGGTATTTATACTCCTTGGGAAGCTTCTAGAAGGATTCTAATTTTTTTTGCAGGAAATGCACCTACATGGCCACAGGGGTAGCCGTGTAGGCGTTTCTGGTGTCAGAACTCTCCCAAACCTGATAGGGCCGTGTTCGTTACACCCCCGGTGTAGTTGCTGGCCGTGCAGTCTCACCGTTTCGAGCATAACTTCCACATCCGATCTCCAATTTGAGTAATTCTTATGCTCACTCGATCCTTTTTTCCTTGGATTTCTATCCATATAAAGATCTTACAAAATTTACAACATTTGAAGGTGTAACAAATCATACAAAGTAGCACAACCGTGCTGAGTAGGAACAGCTTGTGCAACGTCACTATTTTAATCATAACTTTCTCGTTTGGGTTTCGATTGAAGTGTTTCTTATACCAAAACGATCCTCTTTTCTGTGGTTTTCTAACCATTTATCTCACTTTTAGTCTTGAGCTCCAAAAGAGTACAGAAAAATTTCACAAGTTGGACATGCGTTTTTCAGCATTTTGCTTTGACTCATTCTCCCTCGTTTCAACTCCGAATTGAGATCCGCATTTTCCTACGTCTTTCTTTTTGTGTCTAGAATCTCTTTTTACCTGGAAATGATACATTTAAGCTCATTCTCACATATTTCCATAAAAATACAAAACATAACCAAATAGAACACAAATACAGATAAAATAACACAAAAACACACATAAAAAGACACTAAAATCTAGGTGAAAATATCACTCATCAAGCATACCACTTGACAACCTGCTCAGCACCATACAACACTGTCCTCTCCAGACGTGAAGTTTTATGAATAGGTTTCGTAATTCTCTCACCATCGACGATACAGGGATTATCCAGGTACAATTAAATTACACCATAAAACCTTAATTCTCATACGACTCTAATTCGAAATTAAATCATATATTCACATAAACCATATCCGAAATGTTTCATGGCGACTAAGAAACCATCAACTCTCATACCATTGTTGGTGTTTGGATCTTATGGCCCACATGAATCGTTCGGGTTCTATGTGATTATATATCAGTAGAAGCAAGAGTACAGAAATGTATTACCTTCCACCAGGGTATGTTGAGGAAGAACAACTACAGAAAATAACCTCTTGATCTTCTGCTGTATTCTCAAGTCCAATTTTGATGTTGTGTGTGCAACGATCTTCAATATCCTCTCAATTTGCTTCCTCCCTACTTTCCTCACGATAATAGGCGATAAAATCAGGGTTCCAGGAAGTTGAGATGACTTATTTATGGGCTACAACAAGGATCAGGAGGAGAAATTAGAGCCGGGCCCCCCATTGGGCTTAAGTATCCAAGTTTAGCCCAAAACTTATATTTAAGTCCAATAATAATAATATAATCCACTTAAATATTATTACTGCACTACCTCTTTAATCCCATGTTAAGTTATGCGCTCCTTATTATGAGCCTGTTAGTCTTCCCGAGTTTAAGATATACAATGCCAACTCTATTAATTAATATCTCATCCGAGATTATTATCAGTCAAACTTGTTATCATGCCGGAATAAATTCACCTGCAAGGTTTGCATGATAATCCTTATGAGCTTCTAAATGGGACATCAATAGTTTATTTAATAGGACATTGATTCCTTCTACAATCAACAGCACACTACAGAGACAGCACCACATCCCAACTTACCGAGCTTGTTGAATAAATAATTAAATCTCCACCCATTGATGAATCAAAGACATAAATATTGGCTTGTGTGTCGAGGTTATTGTATAAGAATTAAGAGCACAAACATCCATAATAATTAAGATTAAGTTTTCCTATATAGTCAATATAAATCGAACGATCTCAAGCGATCCTGCTCAATACACACAAAGTGCAATAATGTAATTCTATAGTCAAGACAAACTAATACCAAATATCACTACAACCATCCCGATAGATTGTCCCCGTCTATCTTGATTGTGATCATCTGTATATACTGTATAAGGAGTCGACAATATAATCTTCTGTACGACGCGACACAACATATTATTTACAGTATAAAGTAAGTGGGCTATTGCATCAATATATAAATAAATTATAAGATGCAATCATTTGATCAATGATTCTCATTTCAAATATTGTTAAAATATAGTTCATACAAAAAACTATGCTTTTAGTATACAATCTAACGTACCCAAATAATGTAATTAAACGAAATTCCTAGTTTTGTGCTTGCAACTCCTTCCCTTGTAGTAAGTAGCGCGTCATCTCCAAATGGAAGTGGCATCTGTCTTTGTTGAGTAGAGGCATCAATCTTCCAGCGACATGCAATGGGGTCCGCAATTATGGTAGCGGTTGATGGGTAGCACACGACGGCATTTCGAATCTAAGGCAAGTGGTGGCTGTTCGCGACTTGGGCGAGCGGTTTTTGTTGACTCCGACAGTGATTCAGAGTAGGGAGAGAAAGAGTTCGACTTATGCCATTGCTTCGATCTGTTGTGGTCATCACTCATCAAGGTGCCCATTTCGCTCTTCAATTTTAAATTAGAGAGAGGGAGAGATTGAGTTGTTAATAGATGAGAGAGAAATGGGTGTGGTGGCTCTCCAATTTCAGAATAGATCTAAAATTCTAAAGAGAGGGAGTTTGACTCAAAATAGAGAGAAGGAAGGAGTTTGACTTGTTAATAGATGAGAGGAAAATGGGTGGTTAGTGGGGGTTGGGCAGTGAAGGAAAGGGGTTAGAGAATTAGGGTTTTATATGGTTTTATATGTAAATAAGAATATATTTCGGTTATTGGTTTTTTTGATTTTCCATACCCTAAAACGAAATTGAACCGAAACACTAACTTATTATATTTTGAAAATCAAAATCGAATTGATTTTTTGAAAATCGAACCGAATTGATCGGTTTAGTAGGTTTTTTCGATTTTGTCCGTTAAATGCTCACCCATATAATTTTGTCTTATTAATTAATGATAATTTAATTTAAATATTTTTGGATCATTTAGTAATTTGGGGTGCAAATAGGCGGCACCTTATTTCAATTCCAATATTCATAATGAATTTTCTTCCAATTTCAAAATCAAATTAGCTAATAGCATAAATTAAAATTCAAAATCATTTTAATTTTGCAACTAATTTTTTTCTTTCAATCCATTGTTTTTAATACATGTTATTCACCTACACATTAAGTATATTAATGTAAAATTACACTTAGATTTCACAGCGCGACCTCGTCATTTCGACCTCATCATTAAGTAGTTTTTTAAAAAATATATTTTTTTTCTTTACTTTTAGGGGTAATTTAATATTTTTATGTAATAGATAAATTATAAAGAACGTTATGTGAGTTGTAAACTAGTGAAATATTTGAAATGTAGTGTGAGGTTATTGATTTGTGTGTTTATTTGGAATGTGAACTTGTTTATGAGACTAATAAAACAAGTAAATGTGAATTTGTTTATGAGATGGAGGGAGTAGTTTATATTATTCTAAAGGGCAATTTTCATTTACTAAAGAATAATCGTGAATCAGAATGCAAAAATGTGAGGAGTAATATTTTTTATTTAGAAGAGTGATAATTTATCTTTTTAAAAAGTAATTTTAATGTATAAAAAAGTAATCGATTAATTAGGATGCACGTTGGACTTAGTTCACTTTAGGTGATATTTATTTTGGGATTTTGGAGAGTTTGAAAATCATGAATAGTGATGTTGTGTTTGTTTTGGGTTTTTGATAGGGTATGTTCTAACTTTATATCAAATCAATGTGTAAGAAAGTAGATGAGAGAGGAGAGATAAAAAAAAGTATATTAATTGAGGAGAGAGAATGTATATAGGTATATATAGGGGTGATTTTTAAAATTTGGATGTGGAATTGGAATTCCAATTCCGAGGTTTTAAAACCCGAAACAAACATCCCCTTAAGTATTTATCCGAAATAAAAGTCATTAAAAAATATATATAGTGTATATTAGGTGCACCCATATGTGCATGACTTTTTATTCTATTTTGTACACATATTATTCTATTTTGTATACGTGTTTTGTAATAATTGTATACTTTTTCAAACTAATTTTTTAATTAAAAAACTAATATCCATGTGTATAAATTTTTATTAAATAGTGTATACATTTTTTTAATAATTGTATATATATTTTTATACTCAAATTTTCATTAAAAAAACTGACAATTAAATTGTATACATTTTTGCTCATAATTGTATATGCTTTTGTTTATATTTATATATAGGTGCACCCTATCTTAGGGTGCACCCGGGTGCACACTATAATTAGCTCTATATATATATATATATATATATATATATATATATACGAGTATAAATTCCCACGTAATACGCGGATGAATTATTATAACCAATCAAAATAAATAATTAAAGATGTGTATTCTTTATTTTCTAAAGAAAATTTTTGTGTGTATCTGGGGGCATGGACAACACTCCGTGCGCCTTTAGAATTTTGTGTTAAATTGTATACCCTTTAGTATAAAAATGTGTACCCTTATTTTCTAAAGAAAAAAATATATTAATGAAAAGTATATATCCTTTACAATAAAATGGTGTACCTTTTATTAATTAAAGAGTATGCCTTTAAACCAAAGAAATGTACCCTTACCCATAATAGTAAATTTCTAAAGGCGCACGAAATATGTTCTCGTGCGCCCAGACGTACGCAAGCCTCTCTCAAAATATAATTAAAGGTGGTATTTAATTTATAGATATACATGATTTAAAAATTTACATGGATAATAATAATAATAATTAATTATAATAATAATAGAAAAGGTTATATATGTGATATTAAAACAAAAAATAAAAAATACTATATGATAATTAACTACGTGCGACACCTCATACTTTTAAAAAGTTATTTATAGCAGCGTATTCGCAATTAGTATATACTCCTATATATATATATGATGAATACAGTAATAAGAATATAGATTAGGGGTGAGCGGTATGGTATATCAAAATTTTTGAGCTATATCATATATCATACCTAAAATATCGATATTAGAAAAGTCATACTTTTATCATACCAAAAGTTTCGGTATACCATAGTTCGGTATATCAAAACTTCGATATAAAAAAATGGTATACCTTTTGCTCACCAATATTTAAGTACACCTTACTATATTGATTATTTCGGTGAATACCCTCAATATTGGATGCTCGATATATCATTTTAAATTACATCATAAATTTTTAAAGAAAACAATGACAAAATCCAAATAATCCATCATAAACTATAATGAAATTGATAATAAAAATATATATGTAAATAATCCACAAATTACAAACAATATGGAAAACAAACAATTCAAATTTAGAAACATTAATAAAACATAATAAAGGTACGACTTTAATCCTAGTGAGAAATTGGTGTACCTGAGAACTAATAAGTTCCAAGTTAAGTTAATACACTCTTAGATTGAAATTATAATAAAAATAATTACAATTATACCCTAAATTTAAAATAATAAATCCTATAGTGTTTACGTGCAATGAATGTTCTCCAAAATTATACTAAATTTAATGATAAATTAATAATATTAATTAATATATTAGAATTTTTTTAAATATATATCTTACTAAAATAATTTACGGTATTTCGGCATATACCAAAATACTGGGATTTTAAATTTTTGCATACCTTTATCTTACCGAAAAATTCAATACGGTATCATACCTTACCAAAAAATTTCGATATACCTAAAATCTCAGTAAGTTTGGTATTTTTCAATATGGTAAGTGCGGTATACAGAAATTTTTAGTATTTTTTCCAACCTTAATATAGATGATAAAAACATTGCATGTGATATTCTTTGAAGGACGGTGCTTTTCATCCGAAATTTTACTAAAGACACTTGAATCTAAAATAAATTTATAGTGAAATATCTATCGTACCTCAAGTTTTAAATTTGCACTAAAATTAATTATTTTAATACATTTAATTTATAAGTAGTTTCCTTATTTTAATTTTAAAAAATAAATAAAAAAATGTGTCTTGAGATCGAGAATCTTCCCTATCAAAATTATATGTTTAGTATTTCATTGGTTAAGCATTTATTATAAAAAATAATTATTTTTCTTACTTTACATTAATTAGTTTTTTTATTAATATTTTATTATTTAGCATTCTAATCTTATTTTTTTCCTATTATTTATGATATTCTTTAATATTGATTAAAGATTAAAAAACGATATTTTTCATTCTTGATTAATTGTAGTTCTATTTTAATATTTTTTTATTAATTTAGTTTAGGATTAAT
Source organism: Pogostemon cablin (assembly GCA_023678885.1). Taxonomy (NCBI): domain Eukaryota; kingdom Viridiplantae; phylum Streptophyta; class Magnoliopsida; order Lamiales; family Lamiaceae; genus Pogostemon; species Pogostemon cablin. Next base: position 25,389,759 of record CM042967.1, read on the forward strand.
TACTCATATGTACACACTTTGTACCCCTGATTACTATTAGATACATTGATTTAAAATATTAAAGTAAAATATCAAATATAACCCTAAACTCATACACTTTTAAATCACAAACTCTAAACCCCACCCATCATCGGACCACTGCCGCCGTTGCCGGAAAAATATCGCCGGCCACAGGAAACTGCCACCGCCGATGGAATTCTGCCACCACCAGAGCTCCGTCGGTCGGTCGCCGGAGCACTGTCGACTGTCGGCAGGCAGCCAAAAAAGTCACCGGACCGTCGTCGCTGCCGCTGGAGCTTCGCCGGATCACCACACTTTTTTGCTGCACACACTTTTTTTTACTGCACACACTTTTGTTACTACACATACTTTGCTGAACATGAACTCTTTTTGCACACAATATTTATGTGCAGCACATTGTATGGATAATATTGAAATATCACTATATATTTTTTTAGTTAGTAGTAATATTTGTATATGTTTGTATCTCATAGTAATTAATGGTTTTTTTGTGTACCTAGTAGTATTCCTCCTTTTAGTTTATTAATTAATTTTTATCACCCTTTGAATTGAAAAAAATTACAATAAAATTACAATTATATGTTGGGTTTCAATTATTTTTATTTTACATATTATTTTAAATTCGATCAATTTTATAATTATATACTAATCAAAAAAAATTTACAAGAGATCATTTCAAAATTATTTTAATTTTTATATATTACTTTACATTCGATAAATTTTAAAATATTATACAACTAATACAATTTTTTTATTATTTATTGTATGTTATTCAATTAAAAGATGTATTACATAATGAATAAAAATTATTTTCATTGTAATTTTTCGAAAATTTGTGAGACTATCTATGCCCTATAGTACTTTAATTACAATTGGATTGTAAGATTTTTTTTTCAGATTTACTTATTTATTTTTCACTAACATAATAAAATAATTAAATTTCACTAACATAATAAAATAATTAAATTATTATGATTTCAATTATATTGATGAGTGATATTTTCACCTAGATTTTAGTGTCTTTTTATGTGTGTTTTCGTATTATTTTATCCGTATTTGTGTTCTATTTGGTTGCATTTTGTGTTTTTATGGAAATGTGTGAGAATGAGGTTAAATGTATGATTTTCAGGTAAAAAGAGATTCTAGACATGAAAGGCAGACGTAGGAAAAAGCGAATTTCAATTCGAAGTTGAAACGAGGGAGAATGAGTCAAAGCAAAATGGTGACGTCGCACAAGCTGTTCCTACTCAGCACGAATGTGCTACTTTTCATGACTTGTTACACCTTCAAATATTGGAAGTTTTACCAGATCTTTATATAGATAGAAAGCCAAGGAAAAGAGAATCACGTGAGCGCAAGAATTACTCAAATCGGAGATCGGATATGGAAGTTATGCTCGAAACGGTGAGACGCACGGCCAACAACTACATGGGGCGTGTACCGAACACGGACCTGTCAGTTTTTGGCGAGTTCTGACACCAGAAATGCCTACACGGCCACCCCTGTGGCCATGTACCGTACACGGGCCGTGTAGGTGCATTTTCTGCAAAAAAAAATCAGAATCCTTCTAGAAGCTTTCTAAGGAGTATAAATACCCCACACTTCAATATTTGATTAAATTAGGAAGGGTTTTTACTGTTTCACACACATCACACACATTTTCTTTCATTTTACAACATCATCTTCATCCATTCTTCATCCATCCATCCATACTTGATCTCCTCTATCAAATCCTCCATCCAAGTGATCAAGGAAGTAAGGGAGAGTGAGATCATAAGAAGAAGGAGATCTCCATTGAAGGACTTCAAAGGGGGAATCTAATTCTTATTTTTGTGTATTTCTTTATAGATTGATCATGGTTTGTGAGGATTTTAATGTCTATGTTGAATTCCTTGTGACTATGAGAGGCTAATCTCCTTTGTGAGATTAGCTCCATGATTGGTGTTGGATAATTAGTTTTTATGCAAATTGATTTTAATCTTGAATGGGCTTTGTGATATTTCTATCATTGATTGTTCATTGCTTGATTTATATGATGATATGTGTGATTAATTGTCATGAGCATGTGATTAGATTGAGAAATCAATTATGTGTTTAGAATAGTTCATTGAATCATTTCATCATACACTTCATGTGCATTAATTTAGAATGAGATAGAGATATCCTCTTCATCTCGAGAGAGAGTTTAGGTAAAAATCATGATCGCTCTTACTATGATAGCTTAAATTGGGAGGCAATTAGATATGTTACATGATTTATCCATTTGAACTGCATCATGAAAACTTCCTTTGCATTGAAAATTCCAAATATATTGTAATTAATTTCTTTTCGTGTTTTTATTATCCTCTCTTACCGGTCGTTCCTAACTAATACGAGACTATAACTTGAAGGTCATAAATCCTAAATTTCACTAGGTTCGATAAATTCTTTAATTACTCATCCCGACTATATTACCACCAATCAAATACATTTGATTAGTCATAGTATAGTCGGGATGACTAATTAAAGAATTTATCGAACCACAGGGAGGAAGGTACTAGGGTCTAAGTGATCTCGTGTTCATCATAGTATTATAGAGATGATCATAAAGGGGAGATAATTAGGAAATAACAATAAAATAAATAGATAGATGAATGGAAGATGGATGGCTGCGCTAAGTAGATAGAGATGAGACTAGCAATATTAAGAGTATGGAAAATCTAGATATCATGCAATGAAATCATATGAATCATATGTATAGACTAAGGGTCAATACTAGTTCACCTAATCTACCTATAGGAATGAATAGGATATAGTCGAAACATAACTTAAACGATTGGTTCTCACTCAAACAATTCCAACTAGGTACTAAGCTTAAATGAGAGTCCCTTCACACGATTAATCAACCTCTCGATCAAACTAATCGGATGTCCTATCAAAGGGTTCTAAATTACAAAGGATTTCTCAATCTCTTTACAATTTATAATGCACATGAGGTGTATGATGAAATGATTCACTTAATTATCCTAAGCACATAATTGACTTCTCAATCTAATCACATGGTTAAAACAAATAAACACACAGATCATCATAAATATCAAGATCTAGAGCATATATCAAGATCTAGAGCATCAATGATAGAAAATCAATAAACCCAATCAACATAATCATTCAATTGCAAATACCCAAAAATTATCCAACACAATTCATATTGTTAATCACACAAGGGAGATTAGCTTCTCATGATCACAAAGAATTCAACATAGACATTAAAATCTTTACAAAACATGATCAACAATAGGATTCAATACAAAGTGTAGATGAAAACTCCTTTGGATGTCTCCAATGGTGATCTTCTTCTCCCCTTTGCAATCCTCCTCTCTTCCTTGCTTCTCTAACTACTTGGATGGTGGATTGGATGGTGGAATAAAGGTAGATGATATGGATAAAGAAAGGATGAAAAGGATGGTGAAAAATGAAGAAAAATGTGTGTGATATGTGTGCAAGGGTAAAACCCTCGAAAATCTGATCCAACATTGAAGTATTAGGTATTTATACCCCTTGGGAAGCTTCAAAAAGAATTCTGATTTTTTTCAGAAAAAGCACCTACACGGCCACCGGGGTGGCCATGTAGGCGTTTCTGGTGTCAGAACTCACCCAAAACTGACAGGGCCGTGTTCGGTACACGCCCCGTGTAGTTCCTGGCAGCGCAGTCTCACCGTTTTGTGCATAACTTTCACATTCGATCTCCGATTCAAGTGATTTTTGCATTCACGCGATCTTCTTTTCCTTAGCTTTCTATATAAAAAAATTCCAATATTTGAAGGTGTAACAAGTCATGCAAAGTAACACAGCCGTGCTGAGTAGGAACAGCTTCAAATTTTGAAAGTTTTGCCAGATTTTTATATGGATATAAAGCCAAAGAAAAGAGGATCACGTGAGCATAAAAATCACTTGAATCGGAGATCAGATGTGAAAGTTATGCACAAAACGGTGAGACTGCACGGCCAGCAACTACATGGGGCATGTACCGAACACGGCCCTGTCAATTTTGGGCGAGTTCTGACACCAAAAATGCCTACATGGCCACCCTGGTGGCCGTGTACCGTACACGGGCTATGTAGGTGCTTTTTCTGCAAAAAAATCAAAATTCTTCTAAAAGCTTTCCAAGGGGTATAAATACCCAATACTTCAATGATGGATCAGATTTTCGAGGGTTTTACCCCTGCACACATATCACACACATTTTCCTTCTTTTTTCACCATCCTTTTTATCCTTTCTTCATCCATATCATCTACCTTCATCCCACCATCCAATCTACCATCCAAGTGTTAGATTTATATACTAAAAGCCTTACTTTTGTATTGAACAATGTTTTCACGATTTTATTTGAAATGAGAATCATATGATCAAATATTTTTGCATATTATAAATTGTTAATTTATATGTTTGTGCAAAAGTCCATTTACTTTATACTGTAGATAATATGTTGTGCGACAACACGTGGAAGATCATATTATTGGTTTCCTTATAAAGTATAAACAGATGCTCACAACCGAGATAGACGGGGACTATCTATCGATATGATTGTAGTGTGGTTTGGTATTAGTTTGTCTTGACCATAGAACCACATTAGTACACTGCTTTGTGTATTGAGTAGGACCTCCTGAGATCGTTCGACTTGTACTGTCTATATAGAAGAACTTGATCTCTGTTATTATGGATGTTCGTGCTCTTAATCCCTACACAATAACCTCGATACGCAAGGTAGTATATATTTCTTTGATTCATCAATGGGTGAGATTTAAATGAATTAAATCAACAAACTTGGTGAGTTGGGAAATAGTATTGTCTCTATGATGTGCTGTTAATTGTAGAAGGAATCCATGTCCGTCATAGGTTGATGATGTCCCCTTGAGGAGCTCATAAGATTTATCATGTAAATCTTGCAAGTGGATTAATTCTGGCATGATAAAAAGGTTGAGTGGTACTACTCTCGGATGAGATATTAATTAATTTGAGTTGTCAGTAACTTAATTAATTAATGGGCATTGTATATCTTAAACATGGGGAGACTTTCGGGCTCATAATAAGAAGGAGCCCAAAACATAATATTGGGATTGGATGGGTAGTACAGTAATAATATTTTAGTGGACTATATTATTATTATTGAATTTAATTATAAGCTTTGGGCTAAGCTTGGTTAATTAAATCCAATTGAGGCCCAGTCCAATTTCTCCTCCTGGTCCCTGCTGTAGCCCATATAAATAAGTCATCTCAGTTTCTAGTTGCCCTAATATTCCTGCGCCTATTTTGACGTGAGTGAGGGAGAGAAACAGATTGAGAGAATCCTGCAGATTGTTGCCCGCACAACAGCAGGATTCGATTTGGGTCATACAGCAGAAGATCAAGAGGTAATTTTCTACTGCAGATCATCCTCTACATCAACCCAGAAGAAAGGTAAACGTTTATTTTGCTTCCACTATAATCGTTTACTTGAATTCCTAACGATCACGTTGAACCAAACGATCCAAAAGCCAACAATTGGTATCAGAGCATTGGTTTTGTGGTGAAACGTGAGACGTTATGTAGGGTTTGATCATACGTGTGTTAATTGTCGAATAAAAGCATGTATGAAAGGGCTTATATGATTATGTGAAATGATCTGATAATAATTGCCTGCGAAAATTGGGGTTTGTTATTATTATTATTTATGCAAAAATCCTATCTGCTTTGTGTGTTTATTGCTGGTTGTTGATCGAACAATGAAAAAAAATAATAATAATCACACACACAATTGCACCATGGGCGACGGGAGGAGGAAGTGGGTCGCGATCATGGGCTGAAGACTGAGCAATTTACACCCGAGAGAGTGTTTGTCGCGCCTGTTCCGAGGGCGAAATAGCGAGCAGATCATATCGAGGAGATGGAACTCCCCATCATGAATTCATTGGCGACTAACGAAAGACTTCACGGCGGTGATAGGCGGGGCTGGAAAAGGAAAAACTTGTCCCTGGCCTATCGCGATTAGCGACAGAGGCGCTGGAAATGGCGGGCCATGTCAAGACTGATAAAATCGGAGAGACCGACGTGTTGCTGAACAAACACGACGACGCTGTCAATCGGAAGCAGAACCATGGAGACATCGAACTTGCAGAGCGTGGTTCCCGGCGAGTGAACTAGAGTTCTGGACAAGTGACGATGGTTTTCCAGCGAATCAGGAGGCAATCCGAGCGAGTCCTCCATGGGTTCCGAGGGTGATTGTTGATGTTCCGGGCTGTCTGTAACCACCACCGCTCACCGTTGCAACTGCGAAGTCTGGTGTTCATCGCGATCAGACGTGGCTTCAGGCGGCTTCTGGGCGAGACAACACTGAATTTCGGGTGAGTCGTCGATGGCTTCTGAACATCTTGATGACAGTGATGCTGGAATGTCTGGGCTCGGAACTTCACACGGTAGGAGGCAGGAGGGCCGGAGGCATATCTCCGGTTGGCTGGCGAGAGTCTCCTGTGCGTGGATATCTTGTTGTCGTCGGAGCAAGAAGGCACCATGGGAGATGGATGGCGGCATGCGGTGGTGGGCTGTCGGCGTGACTCCGGTGAGCTTACGGCATGACCGCCGAGAGCAGCGGTCATCTAGTCGTGCCGGCGTTTGCTCCATGTGATGTTGCGGCTGGCGAGAAGAAATAGGGCAGCGAAGGGCTATTTTTTTTGTGGTTAATGGGCCTATTTCTAATATTTAGTTTTGGACTGCCTGCTAGGCCCAATTTTAATAGTGGTGTTTATTGGGCTGATGGACCAAATATTTTAATTGCTGGACTCATGTGCTTGGTGGATTTAATTTTTTTTTGGGCTGAGTATATGAGCCATAGACAATGGGCTTGATTAATTATTTAGTCTGCTGCTCATTTTGTGCTTATTTGTTGCTCTTGGGCCCATTTAATTGATCCACTAATTATGCAATTTATTCATTATATATAATTGATTTAATTATTTTTACTTGACAATTAATTGTTATATATGGGAGCATGTTCTATGTGATTTATTTAAATTACTTAAAATAGAAGCATGCTAGGATGTATATTTTATTATGAAATATTATATGCATTTTAAATAAAAACCCTCGGTGTTTAAATAACTAAGTGGGAGAGGGGATTGGTAAATAAATTCTCATGGCCTCCATTATTGGTTTGTAAGTGATGTGAGTAAGCTTGCGCGTTGGCATTAGAGCCTTCCTCCCCATCGGATGAGTTTGTTCACGGATCACTGGTACAAACTTCTTTAAGATGACTGTAGGAAATTATCCAAGCGCGTGTGTACTTCTCTATCTGTAAGGCACATAAGCTTGCGCAATGGACTTGGGGTCAAATAATGGTGTACACTTAGATGCAAATAATTAGTATCCTCCCCATCGGAGTCACTGTTGATATTTGCATGGCTAAAGAAAACCGACTATTAATTATTTTGTCATAAAGATAGGTTGACAAATGAGATTATTGGGTAAAACCTTCTCTTGTAAATGTTCGGGTTTGTATACGTCCAAACTATCATGGCATGCAAATCCACGGTGCTTGAGATGTTGGTGAATTTTATTTTATATTATTTTGAGGGATTCAATATAAATTGATAAATTCGAAGTGTGTGTTTGATCTGTTTCATTATTTATGATTCTCAGGATTTTCAAATGGCACTCAACTTACTTTCTGTTATACTTAAAGAGCACAAACTTACTGGCACTAACTATGTTGACTGGAAGCGAAACATGGACATTGTATTAACTGCTGAAGATTATATCTTTGTACTTTCTGAGGAATGTCCTCCGGCACCTACTGATGCCTCTACCGAAGAGCAAAGAAATGCTTATAATAGGTGGGTCAAGGCTGATAGGATGGCTAAATGCTATATTCTGGCGTCTATGTCAAATGTGCTTCAGACTCAGCATCAAGCCATGGAGACTACCTATGATATGATGCATAATCTTAGGGAACTCTTCGGACATCAGAGTCGTCCTGCTAGGTCGAAGGGCATGTCGATCTTGATGAACACCAAAATGGCTGAGGGCAGTCCCATAATGGAACATGTCCTTATGATGATGGGCCAACTCAATGAGTTGGAAGTTCTTAGAGCTGAAATCGATGGGGAAACCCAGGTCGATATCATACTTCAAAGCTTGCCTAGGAGTTTTGAGCAGTTCTGCCTGAACTATGGTATGAACAAACATATGTACACGTTGGCAGAACTTCTGACAGAACTTGTGGCGGCGGAAGAACTGTTTCGTAAACCTCCCCAGGTTCATGTTGCTGAAAATGCTGCTCATCCTAGGCCGAAAGGCAGTAGGAAGAAAAAGAAGCAAGGAAATTCAGCACCGGTGAACCAAGTGAAAGCAAAGACTGGTGCGGTCAAGAAGCCTAAAGGCAAGTGCTTCAAATGTAAGCAGCCGGGACACTACAAGGCAGACTGCCCTCTTCTGAAGGGGAACATGAATGGTAAGTCTTATATACTAGTTGTTGAATCGTGTTTAACGGCTGTATCTGCCGACACTTGGTGTGTAGATACGGGAGCCACTGACCATGTCTGCAATTCTTTGCAGGGGTTCCACCAAACCCAACAGCTCAGTGATGGAGAGATTACCATACTCATGGGGAATGCTACAAGAGTAGCAGCTGTCGCAGTGGGAGACGTTTATTTATTTTTCAATAAAAGTAAAACTCTTATTTTGAGGAATTGTCTTTATGTACCGCATTTTAGAAAGAATTTAATTTCAGTTTCTAAATTGTTTATGGATGGATATTCTGTTTCTTTTAATGACAAGGTTATTATAAGGAAAGATAGAATTATTATCTGTGATGGTACATTGATAGATAATTTGTATACTCTTAATCCAATTTCTCCCACAATACAACAAATTGAAATGAATGATACATCTACTAATAAGAGAAAGGAACCTTCTAAAATAAACCAAACATATCTTTGGAATCTAAGACTGGGTCACATTAACTTGAGTAGGATTCAAAGGTTGATAGCTGATGGACCTCTAAGTTCATTAGTAGTGGAAAATTAGCCAACTTGCGAATCCTTCTTGGAAGAAAAAATGACTAAAAGGCCTTTTAAGGCAAAGGGGTATAGAGCTAAAGATTTGTTAGAATTGGTTCATTCCGATTTGTGTGGTCCTATGTCTGTCCAGGCAAGAGGGGGTTTTGAATATTTCGTCACTTTCATTGATGATTATTCAAGATACGGATATATTTATTTGATGCGTCGCAAGTCTGAACGCTTTAATAAATTCAAAGAATACAAGGCTGATGTGGAAAAGCAACTTGGTAAATATATCAAAACACTACGATCTGATCGTGGTGGTGAATACCTCTTGGGAGAGTTTAAGAATTATTTATCAAAAAATGGGATTGAATCCCAATTGTCTGCACCAGGCCCACCCCAGCAGAATGGTGTAGCGGAAAGAAGGAATAGGACTCTTACGGAAATGGTAAGATCAATGATGAGTTATTCGGAATTACCAAATTCGTTTTGGGGACACGCCTTAGAAACAGCAGCTTACATTCTAAACTTAGTACCTTCTAAATCGGTAGACTCCACACCCACAGAACTGTGGACCGGGCGCAAGCCTAGTCTGAAACATGTTTGAATATGGGATGCTCCGGCATACGTGTTAAAGGCAGATGCTGATAAGTTAGAATCACGTACTGATATTTGTCTGTTTATAGGGTATCCTAGGGGAACGAAGGGTGGTTTATTTTATAGTCCCAAGGACCAAAAGGTGATCGTGAGCACGAACGCTAGATTTTTGGAAGAGGATTATATAATGGATCACAAACCCATGAGTAAAATTGTTCTAGAGAAAGTTAGAGGGGAAACACCAAATATAATACCAACTGTACAAGAAGATATACCATAGGACACTGCACCGCATGTTACACCTGATACACAATTGTCTGCGGAGTCTCATCATAGTGGGAGGATTGTCAGACAACCGGATAGATTCATGGAAATGGGAGAGTCATCCGACTTGGTCCCGGGTGAACATGAAATTGACCCAGGAATTACAACGAGGCACTACAAGATAAAGATGCTCAATTATGGCAAAACGCAATGAAATCTGAGATAGAATCCATGTATTCTAATCAAGTCTGGGAGCTTGTAGAACCACCAATAGTGTAAAAGCTATTGGATGCAAGTGGATCTATAAGAGAAAAAGAGGATCTGACGGTAAGGTGGAAACCTTTAAAGCAAGGCTTGTGGCTAAAGGATATACTTAGAAAGAATGAATAGATTATGAGGAAACCTTCTCGCCCGTGGCCATGCTTAAGTCAATCCGGATTCTTTTGTCTATTGCTGCTCATATGGATTATGAGGTATGGCAAATGGATGTCAAGACAGCTTTCCTTAATGGAAGTCTTGAGGAAAACATCTATATGAAGCAACCAGAAGGATTCATTGCAAAGGGCGAAGAGCATCTCGTATGCAAGCTTAAAAGGTGCATTTATGGATTGAAACAAGCTTCAAGGTCATGGAACATCCGGTTTGATGAAGTAATCCAGTCATATGGATTTATTCAATATCCAGATGAATCATGTGTGTACAAGAAGTGTGATGGAAACGTAGTGGTATTTCTTGTACTATACGTGGATGATATTCTGCTCATTGGAAATAATGTAAAAGTATTGTCTGGCGTAAGGGTATGGCTGTCCAAGCAGTTTGAGATGAAGGACTTAGGAGAAGCTGGACACATTCTTGGGATCAAATTAATAAGAGATCGCAAGAAAAGAATGTTATGTTTATCCCAAGCTTCGTATATTGATAAAATCTAACTCGTTTTAGCATGCAGGATTCCAAGAAAGGTTTTTTACCTTTCAGACATGGAATACCTCTATCTAAGGAGATGTGTCCTAAGACACAACAAGAAATAGAGGCAATGAAGCTGGTCCCTTATGCTTCGGCAGTAGGAAGCCTCATGTATGCTATGCTATGTACGAGACCGGATATCTGTTATGTCGTGGGCATGGTCAGTAGGTATCAAAGTAATCCAGGACAGGGGCATTGGACTGTGGTAAAGCATATTTTGAAGTACCTGCGAAGGACTAGGGATTATGTGCTGATTTACAGGGCAGATACTTTGTTACCTTTGGGTTATACTGATTTGGATTTCCAGTCAGATAGGGATGCTAGTAAATCCACCTCGGGTTATGTGTATACTCTTGGAGGAGGAGTCATAATATGGAAGAGTGTAAAGCAGAAATGCGTTGCTGACTCCACCATGTAAGTTGAATATGTAGCAGCCTCTGAGGCAGCTAAAGAAGCAGTATGGCTCAGGAACTTCTTAATGGACTTGGATGTGATTCCTGGTTTGCCCAAAGCGATCACAATTTATTGTGATAACAGTGGTGCAGTAGCAAACTCGAAGGAACCACGAGCCCATAAGACGAGTAAACACATTGAGCGCAAGTACCACCTGATATGAGACATCGTTAAAAGAGGGGAAATTATTATCGCTAAGATTGCATCTGAGGATAACCTTGCTGATCCTTTTACTAAGAGCCTTCCAGCGAAAGCGTTCGATGGGCATATAGAAGGAATAGGGATTAGATGCGTGTCAGCAAATATGGCAGCGTAGTCTTTTAGTATAGGTGAGAGATTGTTAGATTTGTATACTAAAAGCTTTGCTTTTGTATTGAACAATGTTTTAACGATTTTATTTGAAATGAGAATCATATGATCAAACGTTTTTGCATATTATAAATTATTTATTTATATGTTTGTGCAAAAGTCCATTTACTTTATACTGTAGATAATATGTTGTGCGACAACACGTGGAAGATCATATTATCGGTTTCCTTATAAAGTATAAATAGATGCTCACAACCGAGATAGACGGGGACTATCTATTGGTATGGTTGTAGTGTGGTTTGTTATTAGTTTGTCTTGACCATAGAACCACATTAGTACACTGCTTTGTGTATCGAGTAGGACCGTCTGAGATCGTTTGACTTGTACTGTCTATATAGAAGAACTTGATCTCTATTATTATGGATGTTTGTGCTCTTAATCCCTACACAATAACCTCGACACGCAAGGCAGTATATATTTCTTTGATTCATCAATGGGTGAGATTTAAATGAATTAAATCAACAAACTCGGTGAGTTGGAAAATAGTATTGTCTCTATGGTGTGCTGTTGATTGTAGAAGGAATCCATGTCCGTCATAGGTTGATGATGTCCCCTTGAGGAGCTCATAAGATTTATCATGTAAATCTTGCAAGTGGATTAATTCCGGCAAGATAAAAAGGTTGAGTGGTACTACTCTCGGATGAGATATTAATTAATTTGAGTTGTCAGTAACTTAATTAATTAATGGGCATTGTATATCTTAAACATGGGGAGACTTTCGGGCCCATAATAAGAAGGAGCCCAAAACATAATATTGAGATTGGATGGGTAGTGCAGTAATAATATTTTAGTGGACTATATTATTATTATTGAATTTAATTATAAGCTTTGGGCTAAGCTTGGTTAATTAAATCCAATTGAGGCCCAGTCCAATTTCTCCTCCTATTCTCTGCTGTAGCCCATATAAATAAGTCATCTCAGTTTCTAGTTGCTCTAATATTCCTGCGCCTCTTTTGACGTGAGTGAGGGAGAGAAACAGATTGAGAGAATCCTGCAGATTGTTACCCACACAACAGCAGGATTCGATTTGGGTCATACAGCAGAAGATCAAGAGGTGGTTTTCTACTGCAGATCATCCTCTACATCAACCCAGAAGAAAGGTAAACGTTTATTTTGCTTCCACTGTAACCGTTTACTTGAATTCCTAACGATCACGTTGAACCAAACGATCCAAAAGCCAACACCAAGTAGTTAGAGAAGCAAGGAAGAGAGGAGGATTGCAAAGGGGAGAAGAAGATCACTATTGGAGACATCCAAGGGAGTTTTAATCTAGACTTTGTATTGAATTCTATTGTTGATCATGTTTTGTAAAGATTTTAATGTCTATGTTGAATTCTTTGTGATCATGAGAAGCTAATCTCCCTTGTGAGATTAGCAATATGAATTGTGTTGGATAATTTTTGGGGTATTTGCAATTGAATGATTATGTTGATTGACTTTATAGATTTTCTATCATTGATGCTCTAGATCTTGATTTTTATGATGATTGTGTGTTTAATTGTTTTAACCATGTGATTAGATTGAGAAGTCAATTATGTGCTTAGGATAATTAAGTGAATCATTTCATCATACACCTCATGTGCATTATAAATTGTAAAGAGATTGAGATATCCATTGTAATTTAGAACCCTTTGATAGGACATCCGATTAGTTTGAACGAGATGTTGATTAATCGTGTGAAGGGACTCTCATTTAAGCTTAGTACCTAGTTGGAATTATTTGAGTGAGAGCCAATCGTTTGAATTATGTTTCGACTATATCTTATTCATTCCGAGAGGAAGATTAAGTGAACTAGTATTGGCCCTTAGTGTATACCCATGATTCATATGAATTCATTGCATGATACCTTGATTTTCCATACTCTTAATATTGCTAGTCTCATCTCTATCTACTTGGCACATCCATCCATCTTTCATTCATCTATCCATTTATTTTATTGTCATTTCCTGATTATCTCCCCTTTATGATCGTCTCTATAATACTATGATGAGCACGAGATCGCTTAGACCCTAGTACCTTCCTCCCTGTGGTTCAATAAATTCTTTAATTAGTCATCCCAACTATACTATGGCTAATCAAATGGCGTCATTGCCGGGGAGGCAATGGTTGCTAGTAGTTTGACGAAGGATTATTTAGAGTGGTCTTAATATGGACATTTATTTTATTTTAGCATCTTATTTGTTTTAGAAAATTTTGTTCTAATTTTTCTTTCTTTTATAGGTGTATACCTTGAGAAGGAAGAAAAAGGAGAACAAGCCCCAAAATACGAGCTACATGGATATTCTTCGAGATATGGTGAATAGAAGAGATCATCCTACTATGAACACACAAGGAAATTTTTAAGGATTTCAAATGCCAAATTGTGGGCAAAACTTGCAATCGGATTATGGAGTACAAGATATGCAATTCCAACAACAAAGTTACGAGAATTTGGGAGTTCCTCATCAAATGCATCAACAAGTATACCCTCAAGTCGTGGAAGATGTTTATCAAGAAAAGTTTCCTAGAAATCAAGGAGATCAACCAACACTATGGGGAGATTTTCAAGAACCAAACTCTTCTTATTCTAATCAAAGTGACCACATAGTGATGGTTGGAGAAAAGTTATTTGAAATTGTTATGGATCGCTTAGAAGAGAGGAGGAAGTCTAATCAAGCATGGATTGATAGAATTGGAAACTTGTGTGAAATTATGATAAATACAATGATAGCATTCAATGCTAAGTTAAATTCTTTGGAGCACCAAGTAAGTCAAATCGTGTCCACCGTGGAGAGATTTCGAGAAGAGAACAACAAGCCTTCTACCTCCGGAATGAAAAGTGAATGCATGGTCATTAAGGATAGAAAAAAGGCTAGTTTGGGGGTTGATGAGGTTATGAAGGAAAAATGAGAAAGGGTGCCGAAGTGGATGAAAGCAAAGGAGTTGAAAGAAGAGTTGAAGGAGGAATTCGATAAATTTACCGAATCTCTTGAAGAGATGGTTGAGAAAGTCGAGATTCGTAGATTCAAAACCAAGAAGAGATTTATGCCCTTATGGAAGAAAATAAGCCTCCGGAAACTAAGATCGTGGATTCTACCCCACACAAGCCAAAACCTTCTCATTCCATTGAAATTTCAAATTCTCTTAGAGACTTTCATGATTTTATTGATAAAAATTTATTTGGTGATTATAGGAAAAAGGTTGCGAGAGGTCAACAACACTTGTCAATGCCCGAATTCTTACCGGAGAATGTGGTTGAAGTTCAAAATATTGGCGTTCGATCGTTTGGTTAACGTGACCCGTTAGGGTTCCATATTTCTAACAAGCAGCGGAAGCAATTAAACAAGAAACGCATTACCTTTCACCAGGGTATGTTGGAGAAGACAAATTCTCGCCGACAGCCTGTGCAGTCCCACGAGAATGGCCATAACTTCCTCATCTGATGTCGGAATTGAGTGATCTATATGGCAAATCGATCCACTCTTCAATGGCTTTCCACAATATATCACATGTTCAGATTGGAGGTTTGTAAGATTTTATAAAATTCATATAAGGTGACGGACAGAAACAGCAAACGATCTCTTGATCTTCTGCTGTATTCCTAAGTTCGATCTCGACGTCGTGTGGACGACGATCTATGAGATCTCCTCAATCTGCTCTTAACCCTCACTCAAACATGAATAATGAATTAGACTAGGGTTTCAGATAAGTTGAGGTGACTTATATATGTGGGCTACAGCAGGGACCAGGAGAAGAAATTAGAGTCGGGCCTCCATTGGACTTAAGTATCCAAGCTTAGCCCAAAACTTATACTTAAGTCCAATAATAATAACATATTTCACTAAAATATTATTATTGCACTGCCGCTCCAATTCCAAAATTACGTTTTGGGCTCCTTCTTATTATGAGCTCGACAGTCTCCCCATGTTTAAGATATACAATGCCCATTAATTAATTAAGTTACTGACAACTCAATTAATTAATATCTCATCCGAGAGTAGCACCACTCAACCTTATTATCATGCCGGAATAAATCCACCTGCAGGGTTTACATGATAATCCTTATGATCTCCTCAAGGGGACATCATCAACCTATAACGGACATGGATTCCTTCTACAATCAAAAGTACAAAATAGATACAGCATTATTTCCCAACTTACCAAGTTTGTTGATTTAATACATTTAAATCTCACCCATTGATGAATCAAAGAAATACAAAATGCCCTATGTGTCGAGGTTATTGTATAGGGATTAAGAGCACGAACTTCTATAATAACTGAGATTAAGTTCTACTATAAGTCAGTATAAGTCTAACGATCTCATGCGGTCCTGCTCAATACACACCAAGTGCACTAATGTGATTCTATAGCCAAGACAAGCTAATACCAAACCACACTACAACCATCCCGATAGAGAGTCCCCGTCTATCTCGGTTGTGAGCATCTATTTATACTTTATAAGGAAACCGATAATATGATCTTTCGCGTGTTGTCGCACAACATATTATCTACAATATAAAGTAAATGGACTATTGCATCGAACATATAAATAAATTATAAGACGCAATCATTTGATCATATGATTCTCATTTCAAATATTGTTAAACCATTGTTCATATTGTTGGCTTTTAGATCGTTTGGTTCAGCGTGATCCATTAGGAAACCAGTAAACAATAACAGCGGAAGCAAAATAAAAGTTTACCTTTCTTCTAGGTTGATGTACAGGATGAACAGCAGTGAACCACCTCTGATCTTCTGATGTATGTCCCAAGTCATTTCTGGTGTTGTGTGGGCAACAATCTCCATAATCCACTCAATCTGCTCCTACCCTCTCAAAACGTCAAAAGTGGCGCTCTCCTAGGGTTCCAGGAAGTTGAGAAGACTTATATATTAGGCTACAACAGGGACCAGGAGGAGAAATTGGATTGGGCCTCAATTGGATTTAATTAACCAAGCTTAGCCCAAAGCTTATAATTAAATCCAATAATAATAATATAATCCACTAAAATATTAATACTACACTACCCATCAAATCCAAAATTTATATTTTGGGCTCCTTATTATTATGAGTCCGACAGTCTCCCCATGTTTAAGATACACAATGTCCATTAATTAATTAAGTTACTGACAACTCAAATTAATTAATATCTCATCCGAGAGTAGTACCACTCAACCTTATTATCATGCCGGAATTAATCCACTTGCAAGATTTACATGATAAACCTTGTGAGCTCCTCAAGGGGACATCATCAACCTATGTCGGACATGGATTCCTTCTACAATCAACAGCACACCATAGAGACAGCACTACTCCCAACTCACCGAGTTTGTTGATTTAATACATATAAATCTCACCCATTGATGAATCAAAGAAATACATACTGCCCTACGTGTTGAGGTTATTGTATAGGGATTAAGAGCATGAACATCTATAATAACTGAGATCAAGTTCTCCTATAAGTCAGTATAAGTTGAACGATCTCAAGTGGTCCTGCTCAATACACACAAGTGCACTAATGTGATTCTATAGCCAAGACAAGCTAATACCAAACCATACTACAACCATCTCGATAGAGAGTCCCCGTCTATCTCGGTTGTGAGCATCTGTTTATACTTTATAAGAAAACAGATAATATGATCTTCCGCATGTTGTCGCACAACATATTATCTACAGTATAAAGTAAATGGACTATTGCATCAAACATATAAATAAATTATAAGATGCAATCATTTGATCAATGATTCTCATTTCAAATATTGTTATAACATTGTTCATACTAAAGCTAGACTTTTAGTATGCAATCCAACAATCTCCCACTTATACTAAAAGACTATGTTGTCATGTCTTCTGCCATACATCTGATTCCCACTCCCACTACATGACCATTAAATGTTCTCGCCTTAAGGTCCTTGTAAATGGATTTACTAGATCATCATTCGATGCAATCTAGGCGACAACAACCTTCCCCTCATCATATAATTTCTCGTAATAGGTGGTACTCGCGCTCCATGTGTTTAATTGCCTTATGGACTAGTGATTCCTTCAAGTTTGCAACTGCACCAATACCATCAATATAAATTGTAACCTTGGGCAAACTTAGAAACACTTTAAAGTCCATCATGAAGTTTCTAGAGTCATATAGATACTTTGGCTGCCTCATAGACTCCAATTTATCATCTTTCCATAATGGAGTCTGGAGTCTGAAATATATTTCTATATAACACTCATCCACATTATGACTCTACTTCCTAAAATTAAACACATAACCTTTGAGGTGGATTTACTGTCGTCCCTATCTGATTTGAAAAATCCGAATCTACGTAACTCATAAGAAGCAGTGAATCTCTCTGGTAAGCCCACATATAATTTATAGACCTTTTAAGGTACTTTAAAATTGTGTGTTACCACAGTTCAACATTCTTATTTCGGGTTATCTTTGATACCCACTGTCTATGCCATTGGTAATACAGTTATCCATTTTCGTGCATAGCATTCCTTAGATTAAGCTTCCTTATTCGCCGAAGCATAAGGAACCGCTTTCATCACCTTTATCTTCTTTTTTATCTCAAGACACATTCACTTAGATAAATTCACATGCTAAACGAGTATAGATTGTATAAATTTACCAAACTTGAGATAAGCATAACATTCTTTCTTGTGATCCGTATTACCGTGATCAAAAGAATATATTTTACTTTTCTTAAGTCCTTCATATCATACCGCTTTATCACCATACTCATACGCCCGACAAAACTCTTTCATTGTCTTCAATGAACAATATATCATCTACGTAAAGTACAAGAAATACCACCACATTTCCGTCACTCTTTATAATACACAAGACACATCCATGCATTGAATAAATCTATATGCCTGGATTTCCTCAAAAAAATGGATGTATCATGACCTTAAAGCCTGCTTCAGTCCATCGATGTACACTTTTAAGCTTACTATCACAATGCTCTTAGCCCTTTGCAATGAATCACTTTGATTGCTTCACATAGATGTTTTCCTCAAGACTTCCAATCAGGAAAGCTGTCTTGACATCTATTTGATGTTCCTCATAATTCAATATGAACAGCAATAAATAAAAGAATTCGGATCAACATAAGCATAGCTACCAGCGAACATGTTTCCTCATAATCGAACCATTTCTTTCTGAGTACACCTTTTTGCAACAAGCTTTACTTCCAAGGTTTTCACCTTACCGTATGATCCTCTTTTATTTCCTATGACCACTTGCAATGGCTTTTACACCATTTAGTGGTCCTATAAGCTCCCGAACTTAATTCAGAATTTGTAGATTCTATTTTAACATTCATACAACTTACTAAGATTCCACATTTTAATCTTGTAATGCTACGTCGTATCTGTGGGACAATACCATGTTTACTAGGGACCAAGTCTCACGACTCTCCCAAAATATATATTTTACGGGTTGTCAAACAACCCTCCCACTACGACAAAGTACTACATGTAATTGTGTATCAGACGTGACACGGGATGTAATTTACCTTGTGGTATATCCTCTTGTACACTTGGTACTAATACTTAGTGTTTTCTCTCTCACTTCCTTTGGAACAACTTATATATGGGTTTGTGATTTATTACATAGTCCTTTTCCAAGAATCTAATGTTTGTGTTAACAATCACCCTTTGATCTTTTGGACTAAATAAATCACCCTCCATTTTTCTAGGATATCCCACAAACAGACAAACATTTTACGAATTACTGTTTCTAAGGCATATCCATAAAATGAATTTAATTATTCCAAATAATTCTTCATCTATCTAATCATTACCATAAGAGTCTTACACCTTCTATCCACCACACCATTCAGTTGGGGCATGCCCGGTGTAGACAACTTGAGATTTAATCTCAACTTCTGATTAATAGCTCCTAACTATCCTAAGAGGTTTTCACCATCACGATTGAATCGTAATGATTTGATATATTTTTCATGACGCTTCATTATACCAGCCTTGCAATCCTTGAATTAGTCAAAGAACAAAGACATGCAGTGTATCAAATAAATATATTCATTTCAAGAATAATCATCGATTGACGAATATTCATAACCACCTCCCGCCTGGATAATATTAGGTCCGCTTGAATCAGAATGAACCAATTC
Source organism: Pogostemon cablin (assembly GCA_023678885.1). NCBI lineage: Eukaryota > Viridiplantae > Streptophyta > Magnoliopsida > Lamiales > Lamiaceae > Pogostemon > Pogostemon cablin. The sequence continues at coordinate 25,409,553 of CM042967.1, forward strand.
CAATATATATATCTTTGGCTCTACACCCCACAGCCTTGAAAAGGCAGTTAATCATTTTTACTTTCAAGCAAGAATCGCAAGTTAGATAGTTTCCACTTCAGATAAACCCTATGGCCCATCGGTTATCAACTTTTGAATCCTACTCAAGTAAAATGAACTAGTCTTAGACACCAAAAGTACGTTTAGTTCATCTCCGAAGGTTCCTTTCTCTTACTAATATTAGAAGATGCATTATTAATTACTATTTGTTGCATCTGTGGGATGTACATGATTTAAGAGTATACATATTATCCACCAACGTACTATAACAGATTATAGCCACATTCCTCATCACTATGACCATGTCATATAAATGAAATGAACTATCCATTCTTTCTATGAAAACGTACATAAAGACAATTTGTCATAATCAATCGTTTATTCTTATCATGAGATAAATAAATAACTCCCACTGCAATAGCCACTACCTTTGTAGTTTTACCCATGTCATAACAATCTTATCCTTACTCAGTGATAAATATTTAGTGATTCCAGTATCTACACACTTCGTGTCAGTAGATGCCATCACTAATCATGTTTAAACAACTAGTGAATAAGATATTAAACTTGTTCACATTATGATGAAAATGACTTTCTTTTGCCACATGTTTTGTCAGAAGTTTTCCACCATATATATCCTCTCGTAGTTCAGGTGGAACTTACTCAAAAAATCTAGGCAATTATGGAGGATAAAATTGACTTAGGTTTCCCCTTCAACTTCTATTCCATGTATTTCTAATTCATTCATCAAATTCTATCATGACCTAGCGCCTTTTAAATTACTCAAGTATCCGAAGATTTATATGAGATCATCATATTTCTATGAACCTCTTATCTCTTCACTAGAGAGTTTAATAGGCATCATGAGACGTCCTATGTGAGAACACACATGTATTTTCTTAAGCAGTAAAATTCAAAACCAAGATTCTTTTCTAATCATCTAATTTGGACAAGTAAATACAATTTCTTTTAGTTAACAATTAGTGAGATAAAACCATTTGAAATTCAGAGAATCATAAATAAATACACCGATCAAATCTTTGAATTTTATCCTTTTATATTGATTCTTATCAAATGCATACACCGCAGCTAAAAACTCCTTTTTATTTACAGTGTAGTTCTTTTGGGCTACATAGAATATCTTTTCTCCCCCAAAGTTGCATCGCTTGCATCGCACATGAGTACGAATAGTTCAGTCTGATCGACTAGAATTGAAGAGGATATTAACGCCTCCTTAAAAACTTGAAAAGACTTTAAATAGTTATCAGCAAAATTTGAAAGAAACATCTTATCTAATAGAAATCGTTTTAGAGTATTTAGAATACTCTTTTATAAATTTGAGGTAAAATTGTAATATCCAATAATAATAATAACAACAACAACAATAATAAATAAATACCCACATATGCGATATATATATAAATATATATATATATATATGTGTGTGTGTGTGTGTGTGTGTGTGTTCATGTGTTCTTCATTTATTTTTATTTTATAATTTATTTTTCTAACCATGTTCTTTTTCTCAAGATTTATTTTAAGAGACATGATTTGGATATTCAAATTTAATTGCACTCAAAAGATGTATAATGAAATAACGAATGAAAATAAAAGTATATGTATATATATATATTTAATAATAATAATAATAATAATAATAATATAAAATATTGATAAATAAACAGTATTTATAATAATGAATAAAATAATTCAGTTTGTTGGAGAGGGATGAGACACGTTTCTTCACAAGAAATGAGAACGTGTCTCAAATCATATTGAGAAACGTGGTAATAAATGACTTGATATTTTTACCCTCTCCTTCCTCTATAAAACCGCCTCTACCAGCAACAGAGACTCACCGCTCTCATTTCTTCTTCTTTCAATTTAATATGTAATATAATCCCCTCTTAAACAGGTGTCTGCTTTCTCGATACGTCTCACTTCAGGTTAATGCAGAATCATCTATAGTCATGTAGTTGAAGGGAAATTATTTCCACCGCTTCAGCCAGTTAATACTCTTTGTTGGCGGTGTTCCTCTTTCTTATCAGTACTGCTACTGTTACTCTCTTCCCTGGATACTGCTAATCCTCTTAGGTTAGTGTACGTATTTATCATTTTTGGAAAAATATTTATGTATTTATTATTTTTGGAAAAATATTTATGTATTTATCATTTTTGGAAAAATATTTATATATGTATAATTGATGATTATGCGTAGAGATGGCAATGGGTAGGGTACCCCCTTATTTTGGGATACCCATATCCGTTTTCGATTAAAAAAATAACTACATGTATCCGTACCCGTCCCATTTAAAAAAATTATTAGGGCACCCATACTCGTTCCGTTACTGTTTAGTAATACCCGGGGTACCCATACTCATTTAATATTCATTTATTTTATATATATTTATATTTTTTATTGTCTAAATAAGTATAATAAAAAAATTACATTATTATTAATTAAATATAAAATAAATATAATATAAATTGTATTATTTTAAATAAATATTTGATAAATATGATTAACTAAAACTCATAACTATTAAATAAATATATAAAATATCTTATCATATATAAATTATATAATATATATTAAATTTTATAAAAAAATATATAATCGGGTTACCCGCGGGTATTTGAGGCATTACTCGTACCCGTCCCAAACCCTAATAGTAATTTTCATAACCCGTACCCATCGCAAATCCGTTTACAACTACCTGTACCCTACCCATTATGGTTCAGGTAGACCGGGTACCCGTAAATACCCGTCTCATTGTCATCCCTAATTATGCGCGTAATAATAATACTTCAGGTTTTCAAATTTTGAATCTTTACTTGGTAATTATGAGGATATCATTTATCTAAAAAAAATTCTTTTCTTTCGTTTAAATTTTGCAAATTCTGAAAAATGGGAGGAGAGAAGAATTTTGGGAACATTAGTTGGATGAAATCTTATTGTGTTCTATTCTTGTTAAGTTAGAATAGGTTGAAATTTTAGGTACATAATTTATGGTTTTTACGCTAAATCCTATTCTGAAAATTTTGAATAAAAGGAAAATCTCAAACTACTGCTCAACCTCGTGGTATTCAAAGGAAGCATCGAGATGATGCTTATCAATTTTTTTAAATCATTTAATTTTATCTTGTGTGAGAACTATTTATTATCTTGATAAAAGTTTTATAAATATTCTTGATAACTTCATGATTGTTACAAATAAATTGATATGTCTATATATATATATATATATATATATATATATATATATATATATATATATATATATATATATATATATATATATATATATATCTTGATAAAAGTTTTATAAATATTCTTGATAACTTCATGATTGTTACAAATAAATTGATATGTCTATATATATATATATATATATATATATATATATATTTATTTATCTTGAAGACTCCAATCTCTTTTATCTTCAATCAGGTGGGTGATTCTGTCACAGAATAAAATCAATGTTTCTCACTGTTAACAATGCTTAAAATAGGTAAAATGTTTATTTATATTACTAAAAAAATTTTTTATTTATTTTTATTAAGTTTTCACTATACTCATTCTCGTTTTTTCTTACTTGAAAGTATAGGATGGACCACGTAGTGCCAGACTTTATCCCACCACCCGCATCAGCCTGGATAATGTATAGGGAATGTCGACAGGTACTAGATGAGGCTATATTAGCATTTTCCAGCCGGATGTCTGAACTTAGGAGGATTGCAGCTGAGCAGGGATTTGAGGATACCTGGTGGAAGGCAGCTGTACACTTTAGGGAGAGCACCCTTTTGTTTTGGCGGTCGATAGCACGAGCCTGTTTTGATAGGATGGCTTCAGTTGATTCCTTGTGGGGTGGCCAAATTAACTATCCTCGATATGTAGACAGGGTCGTTAAAGCAGTAGGGATTGCATTAGATCATCAGATTAGAGCACATGTGCTCGAAACTCAAGCTACTGAGTGCGAGACTAGGGCTGCAGAATTAGATCAGATAGCTTCAGGACTTCACCGATAGGCTAACACTACAGCGAGCCAGGCTACTAAGCAAAGAATCAGAGCTAGAGAGGCTAGGGAGAGAGCGAGGATAACCTTAGAGGAGAAAGGTCTGAGCGGGGGGCCAACTGAGACAGATCCTATCAATTGGATTGATGATCTTACCTATGATGCTGGATCAGCCATTTGAGCAAGCCATGTCGATGGACTTTTACCACCTCCATGTTTTAATAATGGCGTGGAAGGGCAAGATGAGTGGGTAGTACCAGACATAGGACAGGTGGCAGGACCTAGCAATCCTTCTCCAGGGCACAACTAGACTTATGGTTATAGATGTTGATGTAGTTGACTATGCATGTGTGTATATATATATATATAACCGAACTACTAGATGATGCATATTTACTAACTTTTAGTAGGACCTATCTATTCTGTATCTGTAAGAAGGGGGGCCCTTAACCGACTGACGCTACATTTTGTTGTTGTGAGCGTAGGGTTTATTAAATGTTTAGTTTAGGGAACTATAGACTTAATCGATGATGTATGTGAACTATTTTGATATATATATATATATATATATATATATATATATATATATATATATATATATATATATATATATATATATATATATATATATATATATACATATATATATATATACAAATACTATCTTTTAGAATGTTTATATGATGACAACCAGTGGACATGGATTTAAGATTTTATAGTTAAAAATCATATTATTCTTACACCATCATACACACATTTCTTATAAATATTAAGAGGATTGTTGGCACTGGATCGTTTGGTTAGCGTGATCTGTTAGGAATCCATGTAAACTAAATCAGCGGAAGCAATGAATTAAGTTTACAATACCTTTCACCGGGGTGTGCTGTTGAAGATCTGCTGCAGAAAACTACCTCTTGATCTTCTGCGGTATATCCCAAGTCCAATCCTGATATTGTGTGGGCAATAATTTTCAGGATCTCTCAATCTGCTTTCTCTCCTCGCTATTCACGATGTCACGGCGCAGAGTGAGGGTTTCAGGAAACTGAGATTACTTTTATATTGGGCTACAGCAGGGACCAGGAGGTGAATTGGAGTTGGGCCTCCATTGGGTTTAAGTTTCCAAACATAGCCCAAAGCTTATACTTAACTCAATAATAATAATATAGTCCACTAAAATATTATTATTGCACTACCGCTCCAACTCAAAATTATGTTTTGGGCTCCTTCTTATTATGAGTCTGAAAGTCTCCTCATGTTTAAGATATACAATGTCCATTAATTAATTAAGTTACTGATAATTCCAATAATTAATATCTCATCCGAGAGTAGTACCACTCAACCTCATTATCATGCCGGAAATTAATCCACTTGCAAGATTTACATGATAATTCTTATGAGCTCCTCAAAGGGACATCATCAACCTATAACGAACACAGATTCCTTCTACAATCAACAGTACACCATAAAGATAATTCTATTTCCCAACTCACCGAGTTTATTGATTTAATATATAAATCTCACCCATTGATGAATCAAAGAGATAAATATTGCCCTACGTGTTGAGGTTATTGTATAGAGACTAAGAGCACGAATATCCATAATAACAGAGATCAAGTTCTTCTATATAGTCAGTATAAAATGAACGATCTCAAGCGATCCTACTCAATATACACAAAGCATACTAATGTGATTCTATAGTCAAGACAAACTAATATCAAATCACACTACAACCATACTGATAGAGAGTCCCCGTCTATATCGGCTGTGAACATCTATTTATATTTTATAAGAAAACCGATAATATGATCTTTCACGTGTTGTCGCACAACATATTATCTATAGTATAAAGTAAATGAACTTTTGCACAATGACATATAAATTGACAATTTATAATATGCAAAACATTTGATCATATGATTATCATTTCAAATAAATTGTTAAAACATTGTTCATACAAAAGCTAGTCTTTTAGTATACAATCTAACAGATGGACCATACAAACAGAGCAACCTCAGAGGAGTCTGTGGGGCACGAGCAACTAACACCACCCAACACCACCTCCGGAGCAGACATGGCGAGAGAATTCTTTGCAACCTTTCAAAACTATGTCCAACAACAAATTGCTCCACCAATCCAAACCTTCGTCCCTCAAAATATTCCTAAGACAAATAACGTAGTTGAATAATTTCGACGATTCCAATCCCCTCTATTTAAGGGGAATAAAGGGCCAATTGCCGCAGAAGAATGGATTGCTGAAATAGAGCGTATCTATGAACACATAGAACTTACTGACTCTTAAAAGTTTTCATGCGCCAAGTTCCAGCTTGCAGAAGACGCTGCTCAGTGGTGGGAATCTTTTGAACGCACATTAATCCTCGAAGAAAATAATGCTCTCATCTGGAATGATTTCAAGGGAACTATTCTAGATTGATATTTTCCTCAAGCTCTATGTGATCAAAAGGAATTGGAATTTGTCAACTTAAGATAAGGAACTCTCTCCGTTACGGAATGTGAAAGAAAATTCAACCACTTATCAAGATACGCCACGCATTGGGTTAATACAGAAGAAAAGAAGGCAAGGCATTTTGAAAGAGGACTCCGACCGGAGATTGGCAGAATCATTGAGGGTTTAAAACTACCTGCATTTCATGAAGTTTTCGAAAGAGCTCTGATTGTTTCAATCAGCCAAGGATTGGAATACACACAAAGACCTCAAGAGATGACGATAAAAAGAAAATTCTAACCCAATTGGAAAAATAAGAGTCTTCCTCTGAAAAGAAACCCACCACCGAGTCATGGAGAGCCAAGACAATCGGCAGTTCCACAATGTCCTACGTGTGGTAAAGCCCATAGAGGGGAGTGCCTAGCAGGAAAGAACATATGTTATCGATGCCGCCAGCCTGGACATTGAGCTTATGAATGCCCCATGGTCATTACTGGAAAGTCATCCATGGGAAATACATCAACAACCTTACCAACGAATAAACTCTTACCTGGACCATCAACCAAAGATGCCCGAAATCAAGGAAACAAGGGAAAGGAAAAATGAATGCAATTCCAGCAGTTGAGGATTCTGACGTAAACGAAACCATGGCAGGTACATTACTAGTACTTAGGATACCCGGACATGTGTTATTTGATACTGGGGCAACACATTCATTTATTTCTGAATATTTTAAAGGGTTGTTGGGGGTGGATAGTGTTAAGAAGGGACCACTTAATATAACTATTCCCTCGGGAGAAACTTTAAGAATCGAAAATATGGTGAGATGTGTTAAGATAAACCTGGAAGGTCACGAATTGGAAGCTAATCTTCATGTTCTTAAAATGAAAGATTTTGATATAATTTTGGGCATGGATTGGTTAAGCAAATATAAGGCTACTATAAGATGTGTTGATCGGGAGATAGACCTATTGGGGAGTGATGGACGTCATTTCATATATACTGGCACCAAACTTCATTTAAAACCAAGTATTATATCGGCAATTAAAGCCGTGCAAATGCTTCGTAAAGAAAAGTGTCAAGGTTATCTTGTAAGGATTACGAAAGAAGGAAAAGACAAGGACCTACCTACCAAAATACCAATTGTAAAAGAATTCCTTAATGTTTTTCCAGATGAACTACCTGGGATCCCATCGGATCGACAAATAGAATTTACGATTGAATTAATGCCAGGAGCTGCGCCTGTATTAAAGGCTCCATATAGAATGGCCCCGAAGGAGCTAGAAGAGTTGAAAGAGCAACTGTAGGAACTTTTAAACAAAAAATTCATTCAACCAAGTGTTTCACCATGGGGAGCACCGGTCCTTTTTGTGAAGAAAAAGGATGTATCCATGAGAATGTGCATCAACTATCGCGAAATAAATCGATTGTCCATAAAGAATAAGTATCCGTTACCAAGGATAGAAGACCTGTTTGATCAACTAAAAGACGCCAGCGTATTTTCCAAGATTAATTTAAGGTCTGGCTACCATCAATTGAAGGTCAAGAAAGAAGACATACCTAAGACCGCTTTTAGGACTTTATATGGCCATTACGAGTTTACGGTAATGCCATTTGGAATAACTAACACCCCCGCTGTTTTCATGGATCTTATGAATTAGATGTTTCATCCCTATCTTGATCAGTTCGTGATCGTGTTCATTGATGATATACTTATATATTCAAAAAATAAGAAACAACATGAAGATCACCTCAAGATAGTATTAGAAACAATGAGACAAGAAAAGCTATACGCCAAATTTACTAAGTGTGAATTTTAGATTGATCGAGTTTTCTTCTTGGGGCATATCATATCTTCCAAGGGTATAGAAGTGGATCCGGTAAAGGTAAAAATAATACTAAACTAAAAAACTTCGATGAATGTTGGTGAAATTTAAAGTTTTCTAGGACTAGCAGGTTACTACCATAGATTCATCCAAAATTTCTCTTGTATGGCTAAATTTACACTGACCACAAGAGCCTGAAGTATTTCTTCACACAAAAGGAACTCAATATGAGACAAAGGCGATGGTTGGGACTTGTAAAGGATTATGAATGTACTATTCATTATCATCCTGATAAGGCAAATGTGGTAGCAGATGTTTTAAGTCAGAAAAATGAAGCTTATTGGATACCAATGCCGACCAAAGAAGAATCTTTGATTAAAGAATTCTCTAAAATGGAGTTGAATTTTGCGAGATCTTATTGTGGCGCTGCAATTATTTCCTCCTTAACAATCCAACCAACATTGAAGGAAAGAATTAGATAAGCCCAGAAGGGGGACAAATTTCTTAACAAAATGAAGGACCAACTCACTAAAGGAGATTTAAAGGATTTTTCTCTAATGTCTGATGGAACTTTAATATTTAATGAGAGGCTTTGTGTGCCTGATGATGAAGAGTTACGAATGGAAATTCTCAGAGAGTCTCATAGCAAGCCATACACTGTACATTTAGGTTAAACAAAGATGTATAGGGATTTGAAAGGAAACTTCTGGTGGAGAGGAATGAAACGATCCATTGCGCAATTTGTTAGAAAGTGTTTAACTTGCCAAAAAGTTAAAGCTGATCGCTAATGACCAGCCAGATTGTTGAACCCATTAGAAATCCCAGAGTAGAAATGGGAACATATCACTATGGACTTTGTAATGGGCTTACCTAAGACGATTAAGAACCATGATGCAATCTGAGTAATTATCGATCGACTAACAAAGACATCTCATTTCATTCCTGTTCGCATGACATATACAATGGATCAGCTTGCCCGATTATACATAAATGGGATTGTTAGACTCCACGGAGTGCCAGTGTCTATAATTTTAGATCGTGACCCTCGTTTTACTTCAAAATTTTAGAAAAGTCTTCAAGAAGCAATGGGAACAGGACTCAAGTTTAGCACAACCTATCATCCTCAAACAGACGGTCAGTCTGAAAGGACCATACAAACTTTAGAAGATATGCTCAGAGCTTCTGCTCTAGACTTGAAAGCAAATTGGGAGACCCACATCTCACTTGTGGAATTCGCCTACAATAACAGTTTCCAAACTACCATCAAGATGGCACCGTTTGAAGCGTTGTATGGAAAAAGGTGTCGTACTCCGGTATGTTGGAATGAAGTAGGAGTTCGAAAATTTTTAGGGCCTGAACTTGTAGAAAAATCTATAAAAATCATTTTAATGGTTAGAGAAAGGATTAAAGCTGCACAAGATCGTCAAAAGTCCTATGCCGACGTACGAAGAAAAGATTTACACATCGAAATTGGGGATAAATTTTTCTTGCGAGTAGCACCAATCAAAGGTGTGGTGTGTTTCGAAAAGAAAGGGAAGTTAAGACCACGTTACATAGGGCCTTTTGAGATTATAGGAAAAGTGGAGAGTGTTGCGTATCGATTGGCTTTACCATTCGAATTGGCAATGATGCATAATATTTTTCATGTCTCTATGGTTAGAAGATATATTGCAGATCCTAATCACGTCATTAACCTCGACGGTGTGAAGTTGAGCCAGAACCTATCTTATGAAGTTGAGCCAGAACCTATCTTATGAGGAGATACCCGTTACAATTTTGGGAAGAAAGAAACAAACTCTTAGAAATCGGGAAATACCATTAGTCTTAGTTCAATGGAGTAGACATGGGAGAGAAGAAGCTACATGGGAACGAGAGGATGAGATCTTAGCCAAATACCTCCATTGCAAGGAAATTAATGAATGAATTTCGAGGACGAAATTTTTCAAAGGTGGGGTAGGATGTAATATCCAATAATAATAATAATAATAATAATAATAATAAATAAATAAATACCCACACATGCGATATATATATGTGTGTGTGTGTGTGTGTGTGTTCACGTGTTCTTCATTTATTTTTATTTTATAATTTATTTTTCTAACCATGTTCTTTTTCTTAAGATTTATTTTAAGAGACACATGATTTGGATATTCAAATTTAATTGCACTCAAAAGATGTATAATGAAAATAAAAGTATATGTATATATATTTAATAATAATAATAATAATATAAACAGTACTTATAATAATGAATAAAATAATTCAATTTGTTGGAGAGGGATGAGACACGTTTCTCCGCAGGGAATGAGAACGTTTCTCCAATCATATTGAGAAGCGTGGTAATAAATGACTTGAGAAGCGTGGTAATAAATGGCTTGATTTTTTTTATCCTCTGCTTCTTCTATAAAACCGCCTCTACCAGCAACAGAGACTCACAGCTCTCTTTTCTTCTTCTTTCAATTTTATATATGTAATATAATCTCCTTTTAAAGAGTTGTCTACTTCCTCGATACGTCACACTTCAGGTTAATGCAGAATCATCCATAGACATGTAGTTGCTTATCTTCTTTTCCCCTTTTTTCTCTTTGTTGTCTGCTTCCTCGATACGTCACACTTCAGGTTAATGCAGAATCATCCATAGACATGTAGTTGCTTATCTTCCTTTTCCCTTTTTCTCTTTACGGTGAAATAAAAGGGAAATTATTTCCACCACTTCAGCATGTTAATACTCTTTGTCGGCGGTGTTCCTCTTTCCCATCGGTACTGCTGTTACTCTCTTCCCTCGATACTGCTAATCCTCTTAGGTTAGTGTACATATTTATAATTTTTGGAAAAATATTTATGTATTTATCATTTTTGGAAAAATATTTATGTATTTATCATTTTTGAAAAAATATTTATATATGTATAATTGATGATTATGCGCATAATAATAATATTTCAGGTTTCCAAAGTTTGAATCTTTACTTGGTAAATATGAGGATATTATTTATCTAAAAAAATTTCTTTTCTTTTGTTTAAATTTTGCAAATTTTGAAAAATTGGAGGAGAGAAGAATTTTGGGAACATTAGTTGGATGAAATCTTATTGTGTTCTATTCTTGTTAAGTTATAATAGGTTGAAATTTTAGGTACATAATTTATGGTTTTTACGCTAAATCCTATTCTCAAAATTTTGAATAAAAGGGAAATCTCAAACTACTGCTCAACCTTGTGGTATTCAAAGGAAGCATCGTTGATAAGCCATCACCCACTGTAATAATTATTTTCCACTCTTTTAAATCCCTTACCTCATTAAAAGGAACAATAGGCAATTTTTTTCTACCATAAATCAAAAACATTGGTCGCATTCTTTTTTATATATGTATAATATATATATATATATATATATAATAAAGATAATGTCATGTATAAGAATCGATAGTTGTAATTAGGAGCAAATGATACACTTATTTTATCCTTTACAAAAGATGATGCTTATCAATTTTTTTAAATCATTTAATTTTATCTTGTGTAAGAACTATTTATTATCTTGATAAAAGTTTTATAAATATTCTTGATAACTTCATGATTGTTACAAATAAATTGATATGTCAATATATATATAGAATAAAGGGAATAAACAATTATCCTCAATGGCAAATAATGTGATCTTTTGCAAGGTGCAATTAAATCTTGAAGACTCCAATCTCTTTTATCTTCAATCAGGTGGGTGATTCTGTCACAAAATAAAATCAATATTATATTATTGGATATGTGCCCCATACGTCTAATTAATAAGAAGATTAAGTTGTCATGTTACTTTCTCACTTAGTGGTCGTAGTCATTTAGGAATGGTACAAAATCTACTGTGAAGTAATTCACTTAGAGTATGTATAATCCTAATTGATTAATGTCACACTATTGTGAAATATACACATGATATCCGATCTACAGTCACAAGTTAAAGATTTTGGGTGAACTTTAGAGTCATCCAGCCTTAGCGGGGCCTTCCGATATATCGAAGATAGAAGATGACTGAAGAGTCATATAGAAGATATCCTTTGATTAAGAAAAATTAAGAGGAAATATTCACTACGATGTATTATCCAACTCATGTAACAACCTCAGGTCATCCACTGAGAATTTATCTCACACCCTCTTTTATTAAAAAAATTTTTTCAGGCTGAGGATTTAGAGATGGCTGCAGTGACGAAACATGGAGTTACTCTCTATATTATAAGTTTGCTAATAAGTATTATAAAGGCCATGCTTGTAACATACTTTACTAAACCTTTTTTTAGACGTCATATCACATGTTAAATGACGTTAGAATCTTAATATATGTTGTAAGTTCTAAAATACTCATGCTTCTGAAAGATTTTATATTAATATTGTATACACATACACATTACTTTTAATTGTTTCAAAAAAAATCAACTAGAATAAGCTCGTTCACTTAATGACATCAAAGTTTCATCTCACCGAGTACCATGATTCGGTGAAATGAGACCTGGGCGTCACAAAAATCCTGCATGTCCAAAGAATTACTGCACTCCCCTTTATTTGTTAGTAGATGTAACTTTTCAGTTGTCACCATCTTTGCTCTATCAACTGGCAAATATTCAGATGATATATGATATCCTAAGACAACTCCATCTCTCACCATAAAGTGGCACATCTTCCAATTTAAAACAAGGTTAGTATCCTAACATCTCTTCAAAATAACTACACGGTTAGATAGACAAGTATTAAAAAAAGACCCAAAGATTGAAAATTTATCCATAAATTCTTCCATGATTTTTTCTATGAACCCATCAAATATAAACACCATATACATTTGAAAAGTCGCAGTTGCATTACAAAGACCAAATGACATCATCATACAAGAAAAAATGCCATAGGGACATGTAAATGTGGTTTTATCCTAATCCTCCAGCACGATCTTTACCTGATTGTAACCATAAAAAATAATAAAATATAACATTAATACAACTACCCACTATATATGGATAGGCAAAATTTGGTTTTAATTCGATTAACTAACCAAAACCAAATCAAAATATGAATTTCGGTTAGTTTTTTATTATTCGGTTCGATTATCAGTTTTCAAAAAATTAAATATTGAATTTTAGTTCGGTGTTGATTTTAGGAATTAAAAAACCAAACTGAATTGAAGTTATATAATTGTGCATTATTTGTTTTACTGGGCTACTACTATTAGATGACTTCTATTGTGAATGGACTTTAAAATATGAGCTTCAACTTAAAAAATATGTCCCATTAAATTTGATCTGAAAACTAAAATTCTAATCTTTAATCAAAATTCTTACACTAGCCCAACGTTTTCACAATTTCATTTTCATTCATTCGCGATTCCAATCTCTCACTCACGCCTCTATAGCCTGTTCTTTAAAAAATTCTAGATTTATACCGAAAACCAAAATCCAAAAGTACGTCATTATCGTCGGCGTGAGAGGACACCATTGCGACTTGCCGCTGGCGTTGAGCACAAAATTGGTTATCGTTCCTGCTTTAAAGGCCAATTTAAAATTCTCCTCCATCCACTTCACAAAAGATTTCGCGTAGTTCAATTGCATTGATTACTTCAACACTCATTTTGCATTTGTGAATTTTTGTGAGTAAATGGGGTAAGGCTCGTGAGGGCCATTGGTGGGTGCAAATGAAAGGAAATCACCATAGGGTTATCATTTCTTGACTTGTAGCCATAGGTTTATTTTGGCAAATTGCAAGTGTGGCTTGTAACAGACATGATATTATATGTGTATTTTCTATTTTTTTTTATTTAACGGAGATCGGTTCGGTTTCCCGACAAAACTGACTGAATATTTCAGTTCAGTGAAATTTTTTATTTTTAATTACAGCTCGATTCGATTTATCGGGTTTCTAAGAAAAAAATGGTTTTAAATTCAATTTTCCCGTTTTGATCGGTTCGGTTCGCTGAACACAGTCGATATACCCGTAACTATACATTAAAATATCATATCTCTCAACTCATTACACGGGGAAGCGATAAAAATTAATAAAAAATGATAATGTTATTCATGAACAGTTTATAGTATAAATAAAAAGTAATAACATTTTATAGCGAAAGTGATAATTATTTTAAAAAGTGAAAAAAAATTATCTCACGTAAAAGTGATAACATTTTATAGCGAAAGTGATAACTATTTTAAAAAGTGAAAAATTGTCTCACGTGGGACGGTTTTATGCAAAACCTACTCATAAAAATATACTTCCTCCATCCCACCCAAATAACACAATTTTACTATATTGGGCGTACTATCCAAATTGCACAATTTTCCTCTTTTAGTAAAAAGAGTCCACCACTACCCATCACATCTCTCTAATTCACATATTTACTTTACATAAAATAATAACACTCCTTAATCTACGTGTAAAAAACATATGTACCTCTTTGCCCAGGATGGAGGGAGTATACACTAATTAATAAGATAAGATTTCATTTTGTTAGCGAATATTCGATTAATTTTTTTAATGAAAACTTAATTTTAAAAAAATTACTCATTTATTAAGAAATGCATACTCCATATCTCTCTACAAGAGTTACATTTTATTAAATGAAGTATTTCGAGTTATGATAGATGAAACACATATATAACAATTAAATTATCTTTATAGGTCACCCACACCACACCACATCTATATCTATCTATATATATATATATATATATATATAACAATACCTAAAATCAACCTAAATTTTTCCGCTCAAAATTTTAGGTCAATATCTCCTCAATTTATCTTCTCTCCTCAATTTCTCTTCAATTTTTTGCAATTTAATTTATTATGATTTTTTTTATTATGCTTAATTAATACGGTTGTAATTATTTTCTCTTATGCATATTTTACTATAAAGTCTTTCAAAAATAAAGTATGTCATTTTTTTAATGCTGGATCCACCTACCAAAAAGATAAATGTATATTTAAGGTTGAGTTGTAATTTATTTTTTAGGGTAGAATTGTAATTTTATTTTTTGTCTTTAAAATTTGAAGATATGGTAAACTTAAAAAGTATTTTAAGATATGATAACCTTAAAAATTTTAATATATGAACAAAACGTTCATTGTTATATGAGCTAAATAGTGATAATCCAATACTAAGAATTACATATTAAATTTGTTGCTATATTTTTTTTAATTATTGGGATGAGAAAGTATTGTTTGTACTAAACATATAATTTCATATAGGCAAGAATTTCATATCAAGATTTAATTTTTAGTTTAAGACTCAATTTAAAACCTCATTTTATGTAAATGTTAATTTAAGGTTTAAATTATATTTCTTTTCTCAAATTAAATTTTTTTTCTCATTTTAAGACTTGCTACGAAATTTATTTTCTTATTTCATGTTATTCCAAATAATTTAAAAAAAATTTAGATACGAAATTTTAGAAGAATTTCTTATGTTGGAAGAAGACATCCTTCTTTTGACCTTTCAAAAAATCTTTTATACTTTGCGAGGATTATGTAGAAGTCGGATTTGGTATTTGGATATTATATACCTTCAAATTAAATCATTAATCAAATATATGTTATTTTTATTGAGATTTTTATTATTCTATAATATATATTGAATTCGAAAATAAAATTAAAATAAAGCTTATTATTTTTTAAAAAAATAAGGTAAATTTCGAACTCTTAAATGAGACAATAAAAAAATAAGGTAAATTTCGAACCATTAAATGAGACAATTTTAAAATTGGGACATCATTGAAAATTTTTAATTTGTTTTATTTAGCAACAAGATTTTAAATAGTTTAATTTGAGATAATATCATAATTTATCGTTTAATTTTATTACTGTTTTATTTGAGAATGCAATTCTCAAGTTGATTTGTTTGTTTGTTCAATTATAATTATTTATGTTCAATTATGATTTTTTTTCCAATTTAGTTACTTTCTTATCTAAGTTTTAAAATATTGGACCAAGAATGTAGAAAATTGACATAAATGAATAACTAATGTAATTTTTTATTTAATTTTTTAATTATATATAGATTTTATTTTATATTTAATTAATAATAATTTAATTTTTATTATATTTTTTAGACAATAAATATATATAAATATATATAAAATAAATGAATATTAAACGGGTTTAAGTACCCACGGGTATTGATAAACGAGTATGGGGACGGATACGAGTACCATAATAAATTGTTTATATAGGACGAGTAGGGGTATGGGTAGTTGTCTTTTAATTGGATAAGGATACGAGTACCCCCAAAATAAGCGGTTATCCTGCCCGTTTTCATCCCTTTGTACGGGTCTCAAGTGTGTGAAAAGAGAAATCGAAAATGAGACCCTTAGGGCGGATGTCCAATGAAAAAATGAGACTCTTTTAGGTGGACAAAGGGAGTAATATCTAATATTGGCTCAGATTCTCTGTGACATTTGGTATATCATCTCTTGTGTCGCACTCTTAGATAAACGTAGAAGAGATAAATTATACCCTAAATCTTAAACTCTAGGGGCAATTGTTGGATTTATTTCACCCTCTTACGTGTCAATCATTTAACATGTGACACAAAAGATAATGCACAAAAATGGCGCGGTGATCTAATATGTAATGAGTGGTTGTATTAGTTTTGTGTAAAACACTATGTAGAATAATTATTTTTTTCGTGTTAGTCCCATCTAACAAAAAAAAAAGTAAAATTAAAATTTGTATAATATATTCGCGTACAACACACAAATTTAAATTCTAGTTAATACAACTAGCGACTATAAATTAAATTATCAAAATATTATTCAATCCACTACATATTTAAATAACTATATTATTCAATTTTCGGTGCACAACATTACAATGAGTGCACGATTAACTCTTTTATTAATGATACATTGTATAGTTTTTTTTTTATCCTAATTGTTTATGAAAAAAATCAATGAAGATTAAAAAAAAACAATCTAGATGATATTCCTTTTCACACAAACTTGGGTATGTTCGGGAACCCAAATACCCTTTTATTAAATTGTACTCCTTTCCTTTTATAATATGTTTATTATTCCACGTTATTTAAGAAAAGTATGAAAGATATTTTAGATGGAAAGAGTATACTCTTTAATATAAGGACGTATACCTTTTATTTTTAAAAAAAAATTAAGAAAAAAATTAATGAAAGTGTATATTCTATAGAAAAAAAATATATCTTTATTAATTATGCAAAAACTTTTGTGAGACCGTCTCACATAAAGGCTTACGTGAGACAGACGAAAAGTGATAACTCTTATAACAAAAAGTGATACCGAATTAATGAAAAGTGATAATATTATTTTATGAACAATTTATAGTATAAATGAAAATTGATAACATTTTATAGCGAAAGTGATAACATTTTATATTGAAAGTAATAACTATATTAAAAAGTGTAAAATGACCTCACACAAGACTATATTATTAATTAAAGTATATTATTCTTTTTTTTTTTTTTTGAATTGTTGATTTATTGGAAAATATTTTCTCAAAACAGAATTCCCATCGAATAAGGGCAATTTCGTCCCATTCTGTTTTAACGCACTTCCCCGTGCTACTCCCTCCCCTTCACCACCCTCTCCTCCTTTTCCTCCGACCACCACCACTCTCCCCTACAGACCTTGCGGCGGAACATGCTTCCTCCTCATCAAAACCAGTAACTCTTAATCGTTCCTGTAAAAAACAATAAGCAAAGATTACTCAAGTCTGAACATATGACGACTCCAGAGGCGTCGAGAGGAACTTCAAGACCCAACCGGCCACCGCAAGGCCACCACCACGGGCTGGGACCCACCTCCCGGCCCGCAAGAGTCAGATTGCGCACCCTTCTGCGCGTCGCATCCGTAGCTTGCGGAATTCAGTTCGGTTGGGCCCTGCAACTCTCCCTATTGACGCCTTACGTGCAGGAGCTCGGAATTCCGCACGCGTGGGCCAGCATAATCTGGCTCTGCGGCCCGCTCTCCGGCCTATTCGTTCAGCCACTCGTCGGCCACTTCAGCGACCGCTGCACCAGCCGCTTCGGCCGCCGCCGCCCCTTCATATTAGCTGGCGCGACCTCCATAGTCGTCGCCGTCCTAATCATCGGCTACTCCGCCGATATCGGTTGGTGGTTGGGGGATCGCGGCGAGAGTAAAATGCGGGCGGTGGTGGTGTTTGTGATCGGATTCTGGATACTTGACGTTGCCAACAATATGACCCAGGGTCCTTGTCGGGCCCTCCTTGCTGATTTAACGGGTATAAGCATATCTCATTCTCTTGAATAATCAATTGCATAAAGATTATTATCCTCTGTAACTTGAGATGAACGTTGCGTGTGATGGAGATTAGTGTAATTACAATTATGATTAGTGATGATGTGAGGGTGGTGAGTTGAGTTCTTTGAGGAGAGTTCAAGTAAGTTAATGAAAACTAAATGTCAGTGTCTCTCTGAGGATGAGAATGAATATTAACTTTTTCTAAAGAAGAAAAAGAAATTCTCTAGACTCAAGACAAGATCTATTGAAAAGGATTTAGAAACACCAGATTAAATAGAATACTATGGTCTGAATTGGATGTTTGATTGCTCGCAGAACTCGAATTCCAGAGTTATGATCCACCAGATAGTTGACTTTTGGAAGAGCTTTCCAAGTTAGGCACCTATCGATTTGATAAAAAATGAAATTGGTGCTTAAATTGCTGAAAAATGTATATGATCTGTAACTAGTGCATGTGAAGATTCTAGATAAGATGTTGATGCAGTGGCTATGGTTTTCTGCCATGGATTTAAACTGACAACCTGCTATATTTTGGGTCATAGTTCTACGAACAAAGGGATACATTTCGTTCGTCTTTTTACAATTGGCTTGGAGAGCATTATCATACATCTTAAGAACACAAACACTTGTGTAAACCGAGTTCACGGTATAAACCCTGTGGTCTCCCTTTCCAATCCCTATGTATTGCTAGGGTGTTTAAATTAAGGGGGACCACAGGGTTTACAAGGGTTTATGATGTAAACCCGGTTTACAAGAGAAAGAAATGTTTTCTAAGATAAATATTCCCCTTGTTTGAGCACCATAAACATACTACCTGGCTTGTGATTAATTAAATTTTTTTGCTATTATTTCATGCTAGGAAAGGATCACAGGAGAACTCGAGTAGCAAATGCCTATTTTTCCCTATTCATGGCTATTGGAAATATCCTTGGATTTGCAACTGGTGCATATAGTAGCTGGTTCAAGATCTTTCCGTTTACGCTCACTTCTGCTTGCACTGTTAACTGTGCAAATTTAAAGACTGCATTCATTATTGATATTATTTTCATCATAATAACTACATTTGTAAGCCTCTCAGCTGCCCATGAACAGCCCTTAACATCTGTCCATAGTTCCCCTCACTCCGGTGGAGAAATGCCCGAAGGTTCTTCTGAGCACGAAGCTTTTCTCTGGGAACTCTTTGGAACTTTTAGATATCTCCCTGCTACTGTTTGGATTATCCTCCTTGTTACCGCTCTTACCTGGATTGGGTGGTTTCCTTTTCTTCTTTTCGATACGGACTGGATGGGTCGTGAGATATACGGTGGAGAGCCAAATGATGGGAAGAATTACAGCGTGGGAGTGAGAATGGGTTCGTTTGCCCTAATGTTGAACTCGCTGACACTTGGGATTACGTCTGTGCTTCTGGAAAATATCTGCCGGAAATGGGGTGCTGGTTTTACATGGGGGATTTCTAACATCTTCATGTCTCTCCTCTTTGTGGCAATGCTTATTATTACTGCCGTCAAGAGTAGTATGGATATTGGTAGCCATCTTCCTCCTGATGGAATTGTGATAGCTGCCCTACTAGCCTTCACATTTCTTGGTATTCCGTTAGCTGTAAGTTGTTTCACTCTTTATCAAGTTTGTAGAATGGTTCTTTTCTGTTTAGATATTTGGATAAATGAATCAACATATGCTCCAACAATGAAGTTATCTAATTAAGAGTTCCTACAAAATTGATCTAGCTGCATTTTCTTAGAAGTGCTTCTCTGCTTTACATTTGTTGTCTCTCAGGAGATAACAAGCCACATTGTCTCAATTTTTCCGAATATCGCAAGGTGTTCTGGATGCAGGCTTTAGGATCTGAGCAGTCGACAATGTCGTATGTCTACTGATTTATTTTCTGATTGGTTGCAGATAACGTATAGTGTTCCTTATGCGTTGGTATCTACACGTATTGAAGCTTTAGGCCTGGGCCAAGGTCGGTTCCAATGTTTTAATTCATAATTTGCAGTGTGAGAGCATAGCACTTCGAAAAACTATTTCGATCTTGCAGGGTTATCAATGGGAGTTCTGAATCTGGCAATCGTAATCCCACAGGTACAGCCTGAACATTTTAACTCGTATACGCTTTTCTTTTCGTTTATCCATGCACCTCAAATGAATGAAAGTTATAATAGAAGAGTGAGTTCATTCAATACATGCTCCTTTAATAGAAAGTCACAAGCTGTGATTTTGAAAACAGGTCATCGTCTCCATTGGAGCCGGTCCATGGGATCAAATGTTTGGTGGTGGCAACTCACCTGCATTGGTCGTAGCAGCGCTTGCTGCATTCATCGGTGGCATCATAGCCATCTTGGCCATTCCCAGAACACGGGTCGAGAAACCCCGGATCGTTCACCATTAGATCTCAGCATCTTCCATTTCTAAAACCAGAGAAAGTGATGCTGGTCAGAGAAAGTAGGAAAATGCACTAAAAATATGAGAACTGAGGAATCTTGTAATGATTAATTAAGAAATGAGCTCCCCTGAAATTAGCGAGGGGGATGTACCTGTATAATATTAGAATGGATGAAGTTGATATAGATGAGTGATATCTCAAATAGGTCCACTTTATATCAATGTAAAAAGGTTTTGATCAAGGTGGTTTAATGAAATAGTGCAGCAGTTGAACAGAATTTGAAACAAAAGGTTATAATTTTCTCAATATACTTCCCTAACTTGTTTATCATTCCTGAGATGTATATTATTTGCAAGTGTTTATGGTGTAAAAATTATTTGATATATACCACATTTTAACAGACTACAAAACTAAATCTGTGTTTGTTAGCAAAAATCTGTATGAGATTATTTTACATGAGGACTTTCGTGAAATGAATAAAAGTGATAATAAATTAATGAGATTTTTGTGAGATGAATAAGAAAGTAGTGATAATAAATTAATGAGATTTTCGTGAAATGAATAAGAAAGTGATAATAAATTAATAAAAATTGATATCGATAGAAGTGATTATGGTGTAGAAAATATTTCATGAATTAAACAAAAAGTGATTAATTTTTTAAAAAATTAATAGAATCTTTAATAAAATGTGATAATTAATTAAAAAAATGTAAAATGATGTAATGAGACTAACTGAACCGTGTTTGTTTTAGAGTTGATAAGCTGGATTTTACTTTGTAAATTTTGATTTGATTATAAAGTAGTGTTTTAAATCCACAAAACTCTAACCTATAATAAATGCTAATTTCAATTATTTTAAAAAAATTAAAATAAGCATTATTTCAATTAATTTTTATCTTCTCTTCTTTATGTTTAAATAATTCAATCAATACTATACAAATTTTAATAATACTACTATGTAGTATTATTCTTGACATCGTTTACTTTTTAAAAATCAGCACTACTAGGTCTTAAGCAATAATGGTTGATTAAAAGTAATGAGATAGAGACGCAGAGTGGGAAAAAATGTCAATTTTAAAGACTAAATGACAATTCTAGGGAAAATCTAATTTTATTTTATAAAGAAGAAAAAAAAAGGATAACTTTTTATAGAAAATTTATTCTCCAACAGAAAATGACATATTCAATCACACGTTAGCACTCTCATTGTAGACGCGTGTAACACCTCTTCTTTTCTTCTTATAAAATTCATATTTTTTTTGAGTGAAAACAAATTTAATTTTCTTTTCTATAACCAATGTTAACCTTTGCTTTATCTTTAGTTTGGAATCAAAATCCATTTTTCTACGACTGCAATGATCATCCTTCTGACTAGATATGTCAATACGAATTGTGACTTGCTGTTGACATTTTTAAAATGAGGAGTTATTAGTCTAAAATTTAAAGAAAGTTAGGTTAAAAGTGATTTCTATGGAATAACCTATCATTGTGTGCCCCAAGGCTATATTCCCGCAATAGTGGATGCAAGATTTAAAATACTAACCCTATCTCATAAAAAGCAACGCAAGGTTTAAAATACTAATCCTATAATTATTCCATAAAAAGACTCACATTTAGTTGATCTTTTTATCCATTTTGTATATTTGAAGAATATTATAGTATTTTTAGGTAATAAAAGAGTATTGTTCTCTCCGTCTTATTTAAAGAGACTCATTTGTTTTTGCACGTAGATTAATAAGTATTACTCCATTAGTCCCACACCACCCTTTACACTTTCCTTATTCATTCGTCCCACACCACCATTTACATTTTATAAAAAGAAGCATCACTTTATCCACCAATTTCAAAAGTTACTTTATTTTCAATTTATCACTCATTATTACACACATATATACCATTACTTTATTTTTTTTATTACCTAAAAATACTACAATACTCCCTAAAATCGACTAATTTGGTCAAAAAGAGCAAAAAATTTTAAACGTGGTACAGTAAACATGAAAAGTGGTCCAGGACGGAGGAAGTATTATTTAATGTGTAATGGGTAGTTGTATTAGTGAGTGTGTGACCCCCATATTTTAATTGTATTAGTGAGTGTGTGTACGTCTCATGTATGTAAAAATAAATAAATGATACCCTTTGGGGCAGATATCTAAAATGGAAAAAAATAAAAATGGACTCTTTAAATCAGACGGAGGGAGTAGTATGTTTGAAAAAAAATGACAAATTTAAAATAAAAGTAATTTTTTAGATTATTGGATAAAATATAGGAGTACTATGTATGACGGGTTTTATATGACGAATGGAGTATCTCATATCGATACAGATTGTCGAATATCGATATCGGTAAAAATTTAAAAATCTTTAACTTGAAAAGAAAAATTAATTGAGTAATTTTGGAACATATTAATGACTCATCTTTCGTACTCTAGTGGAAGATATATAAACATTGTGTTGTTTGTACTAGTCACTATTTTCGTATTTCAAGCAATGTTTTCAAAATCGAAGCCGGTTGAACTGAGAACCAGAGTCGAAATCGGTCCGAAACAACCTTAAAACCATTTTCACGATTAAACCAGGATGGAATGGTTAGAATCGGTAAAAAAAATTGGTAAAAATAATAGAATCAGAAATAGCCGGTTTATTTTCAAACTACTCTGCTTCATTCGCAAACCACCAGAAATGACTGAGATCTAGTCAGAAAAATAAAATAAAAATTGAGATCTAAGAACGAAAAGAGAACAGAATAGGCGCCACCATTCTCTAAATCGATGCTTCAGCAACAACTTTCGGTGTTGTGTCGAATTGACGCCACCATCCCCTGTCGAATGTTGTAAGAACTTTTAAAATAGTTTTTAAAATTGTTGCAGGAGAATGAATTGTGGCGGTGACTGAATAAAAGAACAAGTAAGAAAAAGGGAACAGTGGCAATTGTTGCAATGGCAGTGGCTGTAAAAGCGAGGAATTTCAAAACTGAATGGAAGAGAAAGGGATGGATGCGAGAGAGGAGTAAATGGAGGTGGCCAGCTGTGAATTGAGTAGGATAGAATGCCCTAATTGTCCTTTTAAAACTTTTTATTAATATAAAACTATAAATGAGTATACTATTTTATTATATTCTTTATTTTTACTTTTCAAAATACTTATTACTCCTATGTATTCCCTCCGTCCGTCCAAAAGAGTGTCTTTTACTTTTGTGCACGTTGATTAAGGAGTATTATTATTTAATATGTACTGTATAGTTGTATTAATGGGAGTGTAGACCCCATATTTTAGTTGTATTAGTGAGTATGTGGGTCCTATGTGTGTAAAAAGGAAATGACCCTCTTTGAAACGGACCAAAATGGAAAAAATACCCTCTTTCGAGCGGACGGAGGGAGTAATTTGGTTTTTTTTAGTATTTTATTTAACAGTTTTAGAATATTAAGTTGATATTATAAATTATTTTTATTTATATTATTAAATATTTTTATTTATTATATTTATTTTTAATAGTAATTTATATAATAATTTTATAAAATATAATTATATTGAGGTAATTTAATTTTTTTGGTTGAATTGCCGGCCCGATCGATTATACCTCGAATCGTTGGGGTCACCGGTTCGATCTTCGGTCCGGTTATGAAAACACTGATTTCAAGTTTAATTAATCACTGAAAAGTCAGTTTTATTAAGATGTTGGATTCCAAATCCTGATAAATAGGAACAAGTGTTAATAAAATTTGTTAATTATCAATTACAAATCCAATTTCAAATGTACACACGAGAATAGTGAAAAGGTCTAATTGTTACCCATGGATTTTGTTGGGGTCGAAGTGTAAATCTTGAAAAGAACATGACCAATACAGGCATACAGCCATCAGGGATGGCAAGTTTTTTATACATCCATATTCCAAAAAACTTTACTCAGCTAAATAGCAACCCAAGAACTCCAACTGTAAGCTGGAGTGCTATAGAAAGATGGTATGCATTCGTGAGATTCATTTATTCTTAAAGTGAAACATAAAAACAATATATATATCGGATATATGAGCTTACCTCAACTTCTACAGAAATCCTTTTTAATTTTCTGTAAGATCAATTTAAGCCCAACACATTTCTTACGATGTGATTGAAAATAACTAATACATGGGGACTACACTTTTTCGAGGATGGGGACAAATACATGATCAATCCACCACTTGAGTCCTACAACAAGTAGATATTCTTCGAAGTATGCTCAGCATTTTTCAGGTATGAAAACTTTTGGGTCCATTGGGTGTTGGCCCAAATGATTGTCTTCATTACTTCCCCCTCTTCTCTCCTCACGTCTTTGACACCGCCGATTTCTTCTCCTCGAAAAGATTATGGTTGGATTTATAATGCTATCCATGTGTATTCTTCTTTCAATTCAAAAATTGAGAGAGTTTGAAAGGGTGTCGTTTATTTCTCCTCTAGTGGGTTCTTCGTGTTCTCATTTGGTTCTTTGTGAACTACACTCAGGAAACTGAGCACCTGTCGCCACCATCTTCGACGTAGCTCCAATAATGATGACCCCATATTCCCAACATTGGTATCAGAATGGGTCGGTTGTTCGTCGTCCAGCGATGGCGAGATCTGTTCGTGTGTTTTCTTCCTCTTTCTGATCCATTTAGACTTTCATTTGAAAGGAAGACTCTCTCCTTTTTCTATTATAGATTCGTTCTAGCTCCAAAATTTTACATATTTGTTCTGTTGTTTTTCAGACTTGTTATATTGTGAAATTTACAGATTTGTTCTGTCTTCTAACTTGAGCCTTTTTTTATTTGTTTTTTTTGTGCCTGTAAAGTCCAAGCTTGTTAGCGGGACAAGGTAAGGCTCCAAGGAGAGGAAGCTACTGTTTGAGTTGCCGCTTGGACCAACCTACAAGGTATTTATCCCCGTTAAGAACGGGCTGGTGGATGTAGAGGCTGTGGTGGCATAATGTACTTATCCGAGACACCGCTCTAGTGAAATAGCTTAAACCCATTATTTTCATTTATAGTTATGCCTGAACGGCTGGTCCTCACTTTTGTGATGCTCTGAGGCGGCTGGTCCTCTTTTTTATTTTTATCTAGTTCTTGTATCGCATTCTTCGTGAATTTTGTACTTCTGGGCTTTTAATTCCATTGCTGTAAATATGCACATTTTGTGTTAACTTGCTCTTTTTTCTCACTTTGTGTGTGATTAGGGTAGTATTCAGACCTTGAGTGACCCCCTGCGTAATTGATAAATTGATCCGCGAATTGGGATAGCCTCAGCTTACCTATGTGTGACAGATTGTTACTTTGATTTTGTGTTTTTCCGTCTAAAGTGTATTTTACTTAACTTTAAGTACTCATGGCTTCGTCTTTTTCTTTTTCATTTGGACAAGCCCCATTTGATGGTAAGGGTGACTTCAGCATCTGAAAATAGAAAATAAAGTGCATCCTCATCTAACAAAGGGTATTTAAAGTCAAAAAATATACGTATGATAAGGATAAAACGGAAGAAATACTGAATTAAATGAGCTTGCTTTATCTGCTATTATCTTGAATCTCTCTGATCCTGGGCTTAGAAAAGTTGATGTTCATAATTCTGCTAAAAAAACTTTGGGAAAAGTTGGATGAGTTGTACACTGAAACGTCTTTCCCTAGTAAAATGTTTCTTCTTGAAAATTCTTTCATTTTAAACTTGATGTAAACAAGTATTGAAGAAAATTTGAATATATTTGATTCAAGATATAAAGCAAATGGGTGACAAGCATATTGATGAATACATTCCTATTGTGCTTTTAAATATTATACCTGATTCTTATTGTGATGTCAAATCTGCTATTAAGTATGGTCGTGATGATGTTACTCTTGATGTTGTGGTAAATACCTTAAAAAGTAAAGAGCATGATTAAAAATAGAATGAGAGTGTTAAAAATTTTGGGAAGGTTATGCGTGTTAAGGGAAAGTCTCATAACAATCGTAACATGAACAAGAATAAGAATAAAAACAACGAAAATTTTTTTGATGTGAAACCCTAGAATAATTAGAATTATGACAAGAAAAACAGAAAATATTATAATTTCCATGAACGAGGACATTATGCTAATATGTGTCCTCATCCTAAGAGGAACAATCCTACTATCATGTTAATGTTATCTCTGATTCTGTGAGTTATGGTGATGTGTTTGTTTGATTCTGAAAATTATATTGCGAATTCTGTGCATACATCTTTGTGTGATAATGAATGACTTGTAGATTCTAGTTGCACATTTTATATGACACATTTTAAGCATCTTTTTTCTTCATATAAAAATATTTCACATGGTACTGTGTCCATGGCAAATAAAAAAGGTATGATGTTCTTAGTGTTGGTGAATTTGATTGCATTTAAAGATGAATCTATGCTTGCTTTGAAAAACGTGAGACATGTGTCTGATTTGTATAATAACTTGATTTCTTGTGCTGCCCTAGAGGATGGGGGGTCTTAAAGGCAGGTGGGGAAAGGCTAGTATGTGCATTTTAAAGAAATATGTGCCTATTTTTAATGATGAAGAGAGGAATAATTTATATATTTGTTGTGCCAAATTTGTTTTTATGTTTGCCAATACTATTAAAGAAGATATAACGAATATTTAGCATCAGAGGTTAGGTCACATGAGTACTTAAGGTCTTGAATTGTTGCACAAAGCTGATTCTTTTGGTGATTATAAGCTTACGTGCATTCCTTTATGTGACTCTTGTGTACAAGGAAAACATGCTAAAGTGAAATTCCCTATTTTTCCTTATCCTAAAACTTTTTCATGTAGTGATATTTTTGAATATTTGCAAGGTGATGTGTGGGGCCTTCTAGTGAGCCAACTCAAGGTGGTAACTTATATTTTCTGTCCATAATTGATGATTTTTCACGAAAAGTGTGGGTGATTTTGCTTTTAAAAAAATCTAATGTTTTTTAGAAGTTCAAAAATTGGAAAACTTTGATTAAAAATCAAATGGGTAAAAATATTAAGTATCTTAGAACTGATAATGAAAATTGAATTTTGCAATAATTTCATGAATGATTTATGTGTAAAATCTGGTGATGTAAGGCATAAGTCCGCTCCTTACACTCCCCAACAAAATGGGGTTGCTGAGAGGATGAATAGGAGTATGTTGACTTTGTTTGGACTCTCTAAAAACTATTGGGGTGAGGATGTAATTACTGCTGCATGCTTAATTAATAATTCTCATCTGTGCCTTTGAAGGGCAAATGCCCTAACTTTGTGTTTTTTGGCAAAAAGATTGATTATTCTATGTTCAAGGTGTTTGGCTGTGTTGCGCCTTTTGTGCATAAAAACATGATAAACTTTATCCAAGAAGTAAAAAATATGTTTTTATTGGTTATCCTGAAGGTGTATAGATTATGGGATTATTCTGAGCCTGGTTTTAAAATCATAATAAGTAGGAATGTGCTTTTTAATGAATCTGACTTTCCATGCTTATTTTCTCCTGTGTCTGATCATGTGACCTTAACTTATTCTTATGATACTCCAAGTAAGGTGGAGCTTACACCTTGTGTATCAAAAAATCTTGAAGTGCTTGAAATGCATGATAATCATGATCTTGATGAACCTGTTGTGAGTGAAAATGAATATGAAATTCCTGTGAATGATGATTATGTGTTACCTCAGGATAGACCTAGGAAGAATATTAGACAACCTGCTAGGTTTGATGATTTTCACATTGATACTCATGCTTTTAATGCATTTGAAATTATTGATAATGACCCTAAAACCTACCAATAAGCTCTTTTAAATTCATGGACTCTGTGAAATGGTTAAATGCTTATGAAAGAAGAAATGAACTCTTTGCATATTAATCATACTGGGACTCTAGTTCATAAACCTGCTCATTGTTCCATTGTTGATTGCAAGTGGTTGTTTAAATAGAAATATGAGTTGGAAAATGTTAGGTTTAAAGCTAGATTGGTGGCTAAGGGTTTTACTCAAAAAGATGGGATTAATTACAATGAAATCTTTTCTCCCATTGTTAAATTCACCACTGTTCGCATAATGCTTGCATTAGTTGCTCTTTTTATTGGTAATTGAAACAAATGGATGTAAAAACTGCTTTTTTAAGTGGTGATTTAGATAAAAAGATTTTCATGAAACAACCCGAGGGCTTTGTGGACCCTAAGTATCCTAACCATGTTTGTTTGCTTAAAAACTCTTTATATGGTTTGAAACAATCCCCTATGCAATGGAACAAAAAGTTTGATCAATGCACGTCTTCCTTGAAGTTTGAGAGAAGCTTATATGATCATTGTCTTTACTTCAAACTTGATAATGTTGATCTTGTTTACTTGCTTATCTATATGGATGAAATGTTGATTATTAGTCTTAATCTTAGGCATGTTGAACTTGTTCAAAAGAATCTATGTGATAACTTTGACATGAAAGATTTAGAGAATGCAAAAGGTATACTTGGCATGAATATTGATAGGAATAGAAAGAACAATATTCTCTTGCTTAAACATATTTCATATGTTGGCTGAAAAATATGTTAATGTGCCACTTGCTGCCCATTTTATGCTAAGTAAGGATTAGCCCCAAAATCTGATTCTAAAATTTCTAAGATGAAAGATGTGTCTTATTGCAATGCCATTGGATATGTGATATATCTAATGATTAGCACTATGCTTGATATTACATTTGTTGTTAGTTGCTTGAGTAGATACATGTCAAATCCAGGTATGCCTCATTGGGAGGCTTTAAAATGGTTGTTAAGGTAAATCAAGGGCTCAATGGAAGTAAGTATTCGTTTCTCTAAATATGCTACTCGTGTTTGTTTAGTTAGTTATGTTGATTCTAATTATGCAAATGATAGAGATAATAGGAAGTCCACAACTTCTTATGTGTTCACTTTGTGTGGTTCTTGTATAAGTTGGAAATGCCAACTACAAAACATTATTTCTCTCTCCACTATCGAATCTGAATATGTGGCAATAACTGACGCTTTGAAAGAAGCTATTTGGTTACAAGGTCTTGTCAAAGAAATTGGTTTTCTTGAAAAATCTGTCATTGTTTATTCCGATAGCATGTCTGACATTCAATTATGAAAAAATCTTTTTTCATCATAGAACTAAGCATATTGATGTTAGATATCATTTTATTCGTGATATTGTGGAGAAAGACATTGTAAAATTGAAAATTTTTTTAACATAAACTAATCCTACTGATATGGGTACTAAATGCTTATCTGTTGAAAATTTTAGGTCTTGCATGAGAACCTTAAAATTTGATTTCATTTATTGAAGCATGTTTTATGCAGTGTTTTCCCATGAACTTTGTGTTCTTCATGAGCTTTGTGCTCATTTTATTTTTTCTTCGTGATAATGTAAATAAAATGACTCCGTGTCATATGCCTTCGTGGCAAGTTATTTCCCATGACTTAGGGTCATACTTTTGACTTACTTTGTGTTTGTCAAAATTCTGAATTTTGTATTAAAATTTTGTGTTTTGAATTTGCAAGTGTCTGGAAAAAGATGTGATGATGAATTCTTACATAGATTAACACGGTGATGGATAATTTCGGCCAAGGTGTAGATTTGTTGGGCCCATTGGGTGTTAGTCCAAATGATGGTCTTCATTTCTCCATGGGCTAGCTTTTAATTTTAAAAAAAAGAAACAGGCCTAAGCCTATGTTTTATCCCCTGCCCTCTTATTTATCTAACGACACAAACCCTAATGGAAGAAGAAACGTTTTACTTCCTCCTCTTCTCCCCTCACACCTCTGACACCGCCGATTTTCTTCTCCCTGAGAAAATTATGGCTAAATTTATAATGCAATCCATGTGTATTCTTCTTCCAAGTCAGAAATTGAGCTAAAAGGGTGTCATTTCTTTCTCTTCTGGTGGGTTCTTCGTGTTCTCATTGGATTCTTTGTGAACCACACTCAAGAATCTGAGCACTTGCTGCCACCATCTTCGACGTAGCTCTGATGACAACAATCGCATATTCCCAATAAAAATACAAAATACAAGAACTCGTATATAAATTCTCAAGAATTGGTTCAGCAACTAGTTTTCTCTCGAGTATATTGTTGAAAATATTGAATACATACAAGGCTCAAAATGCTCAAACTCTTCAATAACATATTTCACTACCAACTGATTATAAAGCTTCCAATTTTCTAATCACCAAAATGTTATCGTAAAGAAAGAAAAAATTACATTTCTCACTTGAGAGTTTAGACGATGGGTACCAATTTCATTCATGCTAGATCAAATATCGCATCGGCGACTTGGGTCTTCTTTTGAACCCCTGACGAACACAGTCTATAATCTTTGAAAGCCCTGGACTACCCACAAGAGTTGGAGACTTCTTATGTATAAACTAAATAAGCAGGGGTAGTTTGGGTGGGACCGACTTACGGTAAGATCATTTTATAATTTCATAATTAGTTATCACTTGTTAAAAAAATTATCACTTTTCATTTACTCCCTCTGTCCCACACTTATGTTCATACTTTCCGTTTTCGTTCGTTCCACACTTATGTTCACCACGCAAAAAAAAAACTTCACATTAACAAAAAATCTCAAAAGTTATCTTAATTTCAAAAATACCACTCCCACCTAACACACATAACATACTTTAAAATTTATTTATTACCTAAAAAATACCACAATACCCCTAAAAAGTCAATAAAGTAGGTCAAAAAGTAATTTTTCTTAAACTCCGTATCTACAGTGTCGGTGAACTTAACTATGGGACAGAGGGAGTATATTATAAAATATTTTCACTTTTTGTTTTTCTCTCACACAAGTCTTTGCCAATAAAAAGATGATCAAATGTATATAAAAGTTACTCAATTCGTCCCAAAGAAATTGACATATTTTCCTTTTTAGTTAGATTGTTTCACATAATTAATATTTTTTTTTAAGTATATGGGATCCACACAAAAAAAATTAATATATTCACATGGGCACACACACCACTAATACAACTACTCACTACACATTAAAATATTATACTCTTCAATCTCTATGCCAAAAAAAAGTGTCTATAAATATGGATGTAGGGTGATGAGAGTGGAAATTCATGTACTTTAGGATCCAATTTGATACTATAATTGATATTATTTGCACAAATCTTATTAGTTCTAATTATTATTGACTAAAAGGTGCTTAAGAGGTATTTTGTTGTGATTTTATAGGAAAAAGGATCGAGAACGCAAAATTGGAATGAAGGATGAATTCGTACTACTTGCAAGCAAACAAAGGTCGACTTTCCATAATTTTTTTGTATCTATATGGAGGTTCAAATTGTTCATGTGATATACGGTTGGAAAGCTACAGAAGAGAAGATAATTTTGGCTCAAGAAACACCTCAATCGGATTTCAAATGAAGAAGCTATGATCAAAACAGTGACGTCGCGCAAGTTGTTCCTGCTCAGCACTACGGTGCCACTTTTCAGGACTTTTTCTACCTTCAAATGTTGGAGTTTCTGTGTGTTCTTTATATGAATAGAAAGTCAAAGAAGAGAGGATCCTTATGCTCATAACCGTGGAGTTGTGCAGGCTGCTGAAACGCACACGGCAGTGAGCGCGCGGCGAGTTTTGCACCAAGAATCTTGTCACACGGTTCTTACCGTGTGAGAAATCTTGTCACATGGTTGCTACCATGTGATAACACACATAGCCGTGTGAGACTTCTAGCAGCCGTGCGAGCAAACTTGTCACATGGTTGCTACCGTGCGACAAGTCACGAGGCCGTGCGAAGAGTTTTCAAAGTCGGAGTTTCCGAGAGGGACATACACGAAGCCCTGCATGAGGATCACGATGCCGTGCGAGGAAGAATTGCGCTCCGTTGCTGCCGTGTGAGGAAGAGTTGACACACAATGCCGTGTGACTACCGTGCAATCCTTGTACTGGTCGTGCGAGGTGCCATATGCCAAGTCTATCCACCGTGTGTCCAATCCTGACACGACACGTCACTTATTTTTGGCCCAGGCCCATTCCATCCGTATAAATACTCCAATTCTGATTTTCACGAGAACATATTCCCCATTCATGCCTCCAGACATACAGTGCCCTAATTTCACCCATCACTCACCACCTTTCATCCTTCCACCGGAGAGACGATTGGAGTTACTACTTGGATTGGAGACGGAGATTTCGACGGAGATCGTGATTGAAGAATTGGAGTCCTTCAAAATGATTCTTTATTTTTCAGTTATTTATCTTTATTATTTTAGAACAATGGTTGAGGCTTATTACATCTTTGTGATTTGCCCTCATAAATCCATGGGCTAAAAATCTTTGTTGGTAATGTTAGGGCGTTAATACAGTTTTGACTATGTGATTTGATTGCCCTAAACTTAAATTTTATTATTTTGTAGTATGTTTATTTCCCTATTGAAGAAGATATTTTGAGACTTCATATTATTGTATTTTTTAGTTTTGAATCTTTTAATTATTCTTGATGGTATCACTGAGTTAATAGGATTCTCTATTTCTGCATAATAATTGTTGTTTCTTGTGACAGTCTTAGGGGATTGACCAATAATACCTAAGGGGATGTTTGTTCCGGGTTTTAAAACCCCAAAATTGGAATTGAAATTCTTCACCCAAATTTTAAAAACCACCCTATATATACCTATATAAATTCTCTCTCCTCAATTAATACATTTTTTCTTTTTATCTCTCCTCTCTCATCTACTTTCTTACATAAATTAATACATTTTTACACATTGATTTGACATAAAGTTAAAACCTACCATATCAAAAACCCAAAACAAACACAACATCACTATTCATGATTTTCAAACTCCCCAAAACCCCAAAACAAACATCACCAGAGTGTTAGACAATCAATTTGGAATATTAATTACTTGGTAAAACATCATTATTAGGTAATTGGTAAGGAGACAAAATGAGTTAATAATCGTGTACCTAGAAAGGAAAATCTAGAACTCTAACATTTAATGGAATTTAGCATGAAGTACCCATATAGGGAGAGAGAGTTAATTTCTTATTGATCCTAGGATTTTCAGCTCATTATAAGTGTTATATCCTACCCGATCAAGGTGATTTAACTAGGCTTAGTGATCCTCTTATAAACATCTGCAGGTAATTAATTTGGGTTTAGATAAATTAGTCACATAGTTAAGCTGTTTGCTCGAGTATTACCAATTCTCCATTCTAAATTGTTTTCTCTGCATGATTTATTTTATTCGAATTAATTAATTATTTTAATTTAGTTTTATTAGTTTAATTAATTATCATTCAAAAACTCCTGGATTTGTCTTGCAATCGAATTATCATTAATAGAATTATTTATTAAATTTATAACTATCTCCTGGGAACGATATTCACTTGGTCACACGCACTACAATCGATCCCTTACACTTGAGGGTAAAAGAAAATAGCGATCATAGGGAGTATCTAACTATATGTTCCTAAAAAATAAAATAAAAATTGAGATCCTATTTATCATGATCAATCAACCCCTCGGATCATATGCACCCAATCCAAAGAACTAACAAGAAATTAAGTACAAACTGATTGAAAAAAAAAATCTAACGCAATCAAGGGCTCAAAGAAAATTAAGGGCACCTGCATTAGCAACGACAGCAACAAAGTCGGGACTAAATTTGTCAGGTCTTAATGACGATGACGCCGAAACTATCTCATACTAAAACCCTAGTAATATTCCTCTCCGCCCCATCTCTCTCTTAGCACATGTATCAATATCAGCACATAAATGGTACATTAAAGAGAAACAAAATGATTTGAAGTTGTCATAGATACAAACATCGAGTTTGGAGTTGTTGGGGTTATGAGGAAGAGGGAGACAGTGGTATGTCTTTTGGGGTTATGGCGTTGAGGGATATTAGCGAGTGTCCAGCAAGGAGGGTGGTATGCGGTGGAGGGAGAAAAGAGAACTACCGACGGTGAAGGATAGGTAAGAGAGAGGTTACCGACATATCAGGTGACTGCTAAGACTTAAAAGCGATGAAGAATATTTTTGTTCACGATGCACTTAGGGTTAATAGAGTAATTTTTTAGGGTATAATTATTTTTATTTTTTTAATTTTAAATTATTTTGTTTGATTTATAAGTGATTTTTTGATCTAATCGTTAAGTAGTTTCACCCATAAATCTGATTTAAATTGATAACTTTATATTTGAATGTTAGTAATGATATTTATTATTTCAAATAGTTATTTTTCCGTAGCGGCGATTCGCTATTTAAAATTTTGGGAAGTTTCCATAATAAAAGCTTAGATTTTTTTTTATCAAATTTCTACACGTGAATTTGACGTTTGATTAAATCAACATTCTATAAATCTTGAAGGGAATACCATAAATCTACGCGCGATCTCCATATTTGTGCAGTATTATACTTTAGTAAATTTCCAAGATTATTACTTCCCGTACCGATCGAACATGTGCATTTTTTTTTTTAACATAAAATAAAAAATATATATAATTTTTTAAGGGTTTGTCTTGCGCCATTTTACTCTTTTTTAAACAGTTATCAATATCGCTATAAAATATTATCATTTTCACTATGTAATGTTATCACTTTTCATTTATACTACAAATTGTTCATAAAATTGTATTATCACTTTTCATTAATTTAATATCACTTTCGTTATGGAAGTTATCACTTTTCGGCCGTCTCACGTAACCCTTACCTTAGACGATCTCACTCAAGTCTTTGCCATTTTTAATATATAATTAGTTAATAAATAATATTAAATATAATATTTTAATATATAATGAATTGTTGTATTAGTATTGTGTATATGTTCTATAAAAATATATTATTATTTTAAAAGCAGTATTAATTTTTGCTTAGAATAGAGGGAATATAAAGTAAAGAAATGCAATACAACCGCATATATCGTGTATTATTTTAAAACATGATTATTAAAAGATCGAGGGTTACCTTTAAAATAAGTTAAATTACCCCACATGAAATAGTTCATTAATAATAGTAGAGTGAAGCTTGCATGCATCCGAGGCTGTTCGCCTTTAGAATTTAGTATTATGGATAAGGGTACATTATTTTGTTATAAAGGGTATATACTTTAATTAATAAGAGTACACCATTTTGTTCTAAAGGGTATACATTTTTCATTATATTTTTTATTTTTATTCAGAAAATAAAGGGTACACATCTTTAAACTAAAGAGTATACAATTTAACAAAAAATTGTAAAGGCACACGGAGTGTGCTTTCGTGCGTCCTGGCGCACACAAGTTTTTGCCTTGTAAAATAAAGGGTACACATCTTTATACTAAAGGGTATACAATTTAGCACAAAATTCTAAAGGCACATGGAACGTGCTCCCGTGTGCCCGGACATACACAAGCTTTTACCATAATAATAATCTTTGAATTAAAGAATAACTCTACATTTGTTTAAAAGAATAATAATAATAATAATATTACCCTTTTTGAAAAATTACTCATAGGTATACATTTCGTACCCATAATTATTGTGAGATACATTGATTTAAATAAATTACTCTCACATACAAAATATTAAAGTAAAATACCAAATTATGAATATCATCGGGCCAGGTCTGGGCCGGGTACCCAACTACCTGGACCCAACCTATTTTAAAAGTGCCCGCCCCAGACCCGCACGAGTCTTATTTTATAGACACAGACCCAGACTCAAACGGGGCTGATCCGCCCCGCCCCGCTCTCCTTCTTTTTTAATATTTTTTAAAAAAAATTTTCATTTTAAATTTAAATTTTATGCGCACCCATAAATCATTAACTCTCCCACTTCATCATTTTTCATAACTTCAAATAATAATTAATTTATATAAAAAAAATAAAATTAATATATAAATAATAATCATAAAATTAGTAGTACATTATTAAAATTTTAAATGATTATTAAAAAAAATATTATTTATATTCCATACGGACCAGCGCCGGGCCGGGTACAATACCCGGACCCTGCCTGTTTCAAAACGGATCCGGAGCGGGTCCGACCAGTTTTCAGTTCGGGGCGGGTCTGTGCCGGCCCATATCATACGGGTTGAGCCCAAATTGACACCCCTATACCAAATATAACCCTAAACCCATACACTTTTAAACCACAAACCCTAAACCCTCACCCATCGCCGATCGGCCGCCGGATATACACTTTTTTTGCTTCACACACTTTTTTACTACACACACTTTTACTGCACACGAATTTTCATGATGCACACAAACATTTATGTGCAGCACATTGTAAGAGTAATATTGGAATATCACAATATATTTTTGTAGTTAGTAGTAATATTTTGTATGTTTGTATCTTATAGTAATAAAAGAGTTTTTTATGTAATTAATATTCCTTCCGTCCATGGTCAATCTATCCATTTTTCCATTTTGGACCGTCCATCTTTAATCTATCATTTCCCCTTTTGGACAATGGGACCCACATCCTCCACTAATACAAATAAAATATAGGACTCACACCCTCCACTAATACAACTACATACTATACATAAAATAATAATACTCCTTAATCCAAGTGTAAAAAACAAATGGATATATTGAGGATGGACGGAGGGAGTAGTAACTAGTAAGTACCCTTATTTTTTTACTAAATAATGGAATAATAATTTACTCTCTCCGTCCCAAAAATACATCTTTGGGCACAGAGTTTAAGAAAAGAAACTTTTTGGTGGTGTGATGTAAGAAAGAGAATGAGTATTTTGGGTAATTGAGTAGAATAAAGTGTATGATATAGTTGACTTTGATTAAATTGTGTGTAAAAAGAATGTGGTATTTTTGTAATATTATAGTATTGTAAGGCTATTGATATTTCCATTTTTAGGGGGTGAATATATTTTTGGGACGGATCAAAATGGAAAGTACAAATGTATTATGTAAGAGTATTGTTTTTAAAACTAGCTAATCCTTTGTATACTCTCATTCTTGGGTAAATTGCATTTTAAAATTTTAGACATGTCACGTGGCATTCAGTAGTTGGCCCGGCTAACAGCGCACAAAACACCCAGGTTTATACAGGAAACCGCGTTAGAATTCCACGCGCCGAAAATATTTTCGTTTACAATTTATGTTTTCATCTCAAAATCAATATTCATGCCCTTCCAAGTTCCAAGTTGAAAAGCTTCTACTCCATTTCTATCTGAAATTTCAGTAATTTCCTGAATTTGCTTTTCATTTCAGCTCATTAAATCGTAGCGTTTGAATTTCAAGTGGATTTTTTTATTTTTTATTTTATTCTCAGCTGGATTTGATCCGCAAAAAGTTTTCTTCTAATCGTAGCTGCCGTAATTTTTATTTGAATTCTTCTTTGGATGCGATTTCAAGTGTATAAATGGCTTCGATTCGGAGAACGCTGTCACCGTACAACGATCGATCATACCAGAACGGATCCAACAGTCCATTTTCAGTACAATCGCCGTCGCAGAAGTTGTTTTCCCATGGCAGAACAACACTATCTCCTGTTCGTAGATTTATTACCAGAATTTTTTTTCAAAGTCACTACTCTAGAAAGAGTAATCAGTTCTCGTGGAAAAAGTCGATCCTCCATTGCTTTCTGTGCTTTTTCTTAGGGTTTTTACTCGGTATGACGCCATTTAGTAATGATTTTAGTGAATTAAGGCATCATGATTTGAGAAACAGCGATTTTGCGCTTGAGGTAAATCCCACGGTGTTGAATGTTGACAAGAGTGTGGGCGATTTAAGTTTTGATGAGAGAACGAGGGAGAATGATATGTTGGTGAATGGTGTTGAATTAGGGGTTGTTCCGAGGAATGAGAGAAATGGGAATGAGAAGATGTTGGATTCTGCGCCTTTGAAACAATTAATTGTGGTAACACCGACTTATAACAGGGCTTCGCAAGCATACTATTTGAACAGATTAGGGCAGGTTTTGAGACTAGTGAAACCGCCATTGTTGTGGATTGTGGTGGAGATGAATGCTGCGTCCATGGAAACTGCAGATACTTTGAGGAACATAGGAATTATATACAGGCATTTGGTGTGCACGAAAAACTCTACTGATGTAAAAGACAGGGGTGTGCACCAGCGAAATACTGCACTAGAGCATATCGAGAGGCATAAACTTGATGGGATTGTGTATTTTGCTGACGATGATAATATCTATTCGCTTGAGCTCTTTGAGAGCGCAAGAAACATCAGGTTGGTTCCTCTAAAGCTGTTTCAGTTAGTGTGAATGACCACATATTGTTTTTTGAAATTTTTTGGTTCCTTTAAGTGGTCCAAAATATAGGAGAACAAGTATAATTAAATTGAGTATGTATTATGCAGGTGCTTTTTTGCTGTATTAAGAAGCATAACAAGAATCTGGGAAGTTACTCTTTAAGTTATTAGTTTTTGGAGATTTAGTTCTAATCTTACAATGATGTGGTCCATGTGGATGCTTTAGAAGGACAGTGTTAATATTTTCTTGACAATATCTAAACCATCTCCTGTTGAGGACTTCACAGAGTGCAATTGCTTTCTCTTTCCTCCGACACATTATTCCATTGGCATTGAACCTTGCTTTTGCATTTGCACTATCTTGTAATGTTAGTATTATTTTTAGTCATAGTTAATATATCAAGATCATTGTGACCGTGATATATGAGTATGACTGCAGAAGAACTATTATTTGAATTGTAGCTATAGAAATTTTCATCATGTTTTGAACATTTGATATCTGAATCCTTATGGTGTTCCACATGTCAAGGGCATCCTGTACTCAATTCTTTGTTGCTCTTGGCCTTGCGATTCATTTTTCTGTAGGCATATTAATTTTTAGTCCCCTTCTTTGCCAGTTAAGTTGGAACAGAATCCTCATGCTGTTCATTTAGTTCTTTTATCCCTCTTGTATATGATGGAGCTGTAATTTGGAATTTATGAGGTGCCACTTGGTTTAAATTCCTGAATGGAAATGAATTTGATTGAAGGGGGTGGGGTGGTTATTGAAATATTGATTGAGGAATTTCAATCCCCATTACCTCATACCAAGGCTAAGGAATGAGAATTTTCCCGTTACCCATCCCTAATATTCCTTACCAAGCCCCCCTAAACTCTATACAACTTCGCCATAGAGAACAAACAGGATTATGTATGTGCTTTCAGTACAATGAAGTTAGGCCGTAAGCAGCAAAATTGTCTTCTTTTTGTTTGCGTAAGCTTACTGGTCTGAGATACTTTAGGAATGTGCCGAAAGCAGTCATTTTTAAGTACTGGTACTCCAAAATCAGTATCCTAGATTTACAAAATTATAGATATAATTTTCCTTTCAGCCAACCTTTCTTAACTCATTACCCATTTTGCTCATCTCAAAGTGTTGAGCATAATAGTTTAATGCTCCATATTATTCTTTTAATGGGGTGCTTTTTTGAAAAGCTCTGTCGTATTTTGATCCAACTCTGAATTTTGATGGTGTAGGACAAGTCTTCCTCTTGCTGTAATTTAACATATAATAACATTATAATGGAGAATGTGTGTTGTGCAAGGGGATTATTAAGAAGTACTAGAGGGATACTGAAGTAATAAGATATAGTTTATGAATTTATAATTCTGATGAGATTACTCATATTGGAGATTATCTCCGGCATTTTGTCCCTTACTTGGTTATGCCACTTTGTGGTTGCCAATATTTGCCCATCTATAATATGCCCTAGCTCAGATGTTCTTCTGCTAGTTATTTAGACTTACTATGAAACAATTAGTATGAGATGCAAAAGTGTTTTTGATCTTGTGACTAATCTAGATTCCTCACATATGTGATGTTACTGATGTATGAAGTTAGTGTTTTTGTTTTCTATACCTATCTCATATTCATGTTTCAGTATTTTAAGTGGAAAATATTTTTACTAGATTTCCTTGTGACAAAACATCAAAATTAATAAATAGTGTTTCTGTTGCTTTCAGATGAGTTTCGATTCTTTCTTACCTGCATGAAAAGATGACATGCCTTAACTTGATCAAGTGTTGATCTCAGAATATCTCTTTAAGTTTTCTTCTTGTAGCATGAGAATACACTTTTTGTTGTTTCATTTTCATCCAATGCTTATCCTTGTGCTTTTCAGTCGTTTTGGCACTTGGCCTGTTGGCATGCTTGCTCAAAGCAAAAACAAGGCCATACTGGGGGGCCCTGTATGCAATGGAAGTCAAGTTATAGGGTGGCACACAAATGAGAAGAGCAAAAGGCTACGTAGATTCCATGTTGATATGTCAGGTTTTGCTTTCAATAGCACCATACTATGGGACCTTAAGGGATGGCATCGTCCAACATCAGATCCAATTCGGCAGCTAGACACTGTGAAGGAGGGGTTCCAAGTATGCTTTGCATCATTTGTTACATAATCATATATCATTCAAGCTATATCTAAGCCGTATTTGAACTTGCTTACATTTTTCAGGAGACAACATTCATAGAACAAATTGTGGAAGACGAGAGTCAAATGGAAGGTGTTCCTATAGGTTGTCAAAATATAATGAGTTGGCACCTCCATTTAGACTCAAGTGACCTTGCATATCCCAAAGGTTGGATTCTTCAGAAGAATCTCGACGTGGTCATTCCCTCCAACTGATATAAGTTGATCAGGTGGGATTGCGCGGCTCTTGTTTGATCCATGAGGTATTCTTTTATATCCCAAGTCTATTTATTAGTTAGCTACTTAGTTGAATTCTTTTATCTACTTGATCTTACTCGTAAGACCATGTGTAAGCTTCATATAATGGATTTTTTGAAGAAGCTACATTTTTTAATTCAAATGGCAGTGCATTCATTTTATGTGGGGGAAGTAAACATTGAGTTGCACAATGCTGTTTTTAAGCAGTAGTGAGGGACGAGAAGGAGAAAAACACGGGAAGGAACATTCCATACTTTGATTTATATGATTTTCGTTCTTTGAGAATTCTTTCTTTCCTTTGGCGGAAACAAGTTCAATTTTGTTGTATAGTTTGATAGATGTAGAAGTGACGACGAGGTGTTGAAAGAAGATGGTGCATCTCTGGATTATTTTGTTGGTTTGTTTGAATTTCGGTTGTGAATGCAGTTACATAGGGGGGGAGGGGGGTAGCCTCAAATGAGGTGACAAAGTTGCTTTGTCCATATTGTAGACCTTTCAATTATATGGAGTATGTTCTTACATCACTGATCACTCGCAATTTACTTAAACAAAAGCTTTGATTTAGGTTTTTTGAAATTTGATTTTGGGTTTTATAAAATAAGGCCTTTTAAAAGCCATCATTAAAATCACGCTTTAATAAATGTAAAATGTTCGAATCATATTATAATCACTTTAAAATCATTTCAGATAATATCCCTTTATTTTCAAGTGTAGCGGATTATGTTACTGTAATTCCTGCATGAAATTTCACTAAATTGACTGTGTAATGTTGCTATAAATAATTTCAAAAGGGATCCTATCTGTTAATCTCTTTGCTCACTCGAAAACCAAGTTTGCAATATAAACTTGAATGCACACCTATCTCACCACCTTCATTTCCAATGATCATTTGAATATATACATTTTAACAAATTTGAAAGCCCACATTGTAATCAACTCGGAATTCCACCATCCATCCACCTATTTATCCATGCGTAAGCCTATTTATCCACCACTCGCATTCGTAAGCCTATTTATCCACCACTCGAAAACATGTACTCCCTCCGTCTCATTTCAGATGACACACTTTCCATTTTGGGCTTGTTCCACAAAAGTTTGTATATTCCAAAAAAAACAAAAAGTAAAAAACAACCACCCTTCCTCATACACTTTAATTACAAAAAAATCATCTCTACCTACCATACTTTATCATTTATATATTACATAAAAATACTATTATACCCCTAAAAACTATCACTTTCTTAATCTCCGTGCCAAAAAGAGGGGTGCAAGCTTTTTAGAAACGGAGGGAGTAAATTAGTTCGAACCATGTGTGGAAGGGGCGTTTGGTTTAGAATCAATTGAGAACAATAGTGTAGTAGTGGGAAATGGTAATAAATTTGTTACTCCCCGTCCTGAGCAAAAGTCTCAATTTGCTTTTTACACATGGCGGTGGTGGGGAATAATCTGGTGAATGTTGGAGTGGCAGTGGTGGTGGGAAATAATTTGGTGAATGTTGGAGTGAGCTTGGAGAGGTTGGATGAGCCGATGCAATTGGCCGGCCAAAAATGATTCCGAAAACTTTGGGATCAAAATTGGCCACGAAATTAAAATTTTTATTTTTTTTGGAACAAAATTAAAAATTCCTTATGGTTTATAGGAACAAAAATAATTTTAACCCGCTTGACGAAATTAATTCCATACTCGCATATAAACTCACGACAAACTGCAGAAACAGTTTAGAAAAAAAGAAAGGAATGAAGAGGAAGGAATGAAGAACAAACATTTCTAAATCTCATTTATTATTACTTATAAAGTTTATATAATGGTTTGCGTTGCAAAACCTAATTTATTAATGTCTCAAATATATATCACTCAAAGCTATTTTTCCAAATCCAAACATATCCCTTCTACAACACCCTCGATCTGCTGCCTGTGTGTTGGGTGTATTGCGTTCAATTTGTAGAGATCACAACTAAAAATAAAATTTCACAAAGTTGAAAAACAAATTTGAATAATACTCCATAATAGTCTTCTTATTTAAAAGATTCATAAAATCTTATTTTGATTCCATATTTAGTCACGTAGAATTAACTACATTAAACAGCAAGAGGATTGAGTTAGGCGATGAAGAGAACCACTCTTGTGAGGATTGAGTAGTTGGCCGATGAAGAGAACCAGTCGTGTCGAATCTTCCCTGATAACGAACAAGAAGGGATGATCCGCAACGAAGTCCAACGCCTCCTCCTTGACCTTGAGCGAGCATCCCACTAATCCAACAGCAGCGGTAACAGCTGCAGCTTCTGTACCTTCCTCATTCACCTCAATAAATGACTTATGGAATATACTTGAAACATAGAGATTCTGGCAGTCGTCTACCATCTCAGATAGACCACCACCAGAAAAAGGATGCACCACTCCCTGTCCCTTGAGAACCTCAGAAGCCTCAAAACCAAAACCAATACTAAACTTAGGAATGCGGA
Source organism: Pogostemon cablin (assembly GCA_023678885.1). Classification (NCBI taxonomy): domain Eukaryota; kingdom Viridiplantae; phylum Streptophyta; class Magnoliopsida; order Lamiales; family Lamiaceae; genus Pogostemon; species Pogostemon cablin. The sequence continues at coordinate 25,453,552 of CM042967.1, forward strand.
AATCCTTAACTTTCACTCGTTCATATGGGAGATGATGCTCGATGAATCCTGATTCGGAGCTCATTTTTTCTATCAAAGTTTGGAGACCATCTTTAGCATCTGGTAGATACAAGTACATTGTAAACTCACGTTTATCATCCCCTTGTTTGTATGGAAGCCCCAAAACCTTAAAACCATCAAAAGCACGAACGTATTGCCTCTTCTTGTTGGTCATGAAGGGTGTTTTAACCGAGCTTCCATTTAAGAGAAAAAATTTATGGTCTTTTGTCCAAAATGCATGAAATTTCTGATCCCAGCTTCCCTTAAAATACACTGCATTTGCAAAGATAAACCTAGTAGACGCATCAACTGAATCAGATGGAAGTATCTCTTTGATTAGGCCATTTGTCTCCTTATCAGACCATGCATTCACCTCTTTGATTGCCTCAACTGCCTGTGGGACTCAATCATAAATAAAAATGATGAATTCATCAGACAAATCCCAAAATGTTTAATTATGGACTCTATTCCATGGATTTTGATGCAGGAACTTTAAAAATAAATGATTAATTTTAATTCACATAATTTACTTCAAAAATAAATGATTAACTTTACTGCACATAAAAAGGACAATTTTAACAGCTGTTTTTTTCTGAATCAAAATACTTGTTATCAATAATATTAGGACAAAATATCCCATTCACATTGTCGACGGATATTAATTTATGTACAATTTATATATCCTACTTATTAATAAAAATATTATAATAGTAAATAAAAATTTATACAATTTGGTAATGAATTTTTAATAAATTCTCTTAGTTTTTCTTTTTAATAGAAAAATGGAATATAAATACTTATCAAGAAACTTATATATATTTTTAAATATAATTAATACAAATGTGAGTGCATGTGATACAGCCCAGTCCTCCGCTAACCTACGTACTCCAGGGCCCAAGCCCAAACTCAAACCATAAGGGTGAGGATTAAGGAAGTGGGAGAGAGATTCCCTTTTCTGTTACAAATGTCAGAATAGTGGAGGAGGAACGTGAAGGACGATCAACTGCTATTTATTAATGGCGTACCCCCACTATTAGGGCCCCTATCGCCCCTGCCCTGGGGATTGGTGGAGGAGGTAAATAGCAGGATGTGCCTCAATTGGCTTATAGGAGCAACTGTTATTTATGGTTGTAGGCATAAATGAATATTGTGGAGATAGTCTCTTATGAGCTAGGAGTTGCACTCACTCAAAGTAGTGCTTATCTTTCATTTCGTCGTAATTTCCAGTTTTCCATATTTTAATTTCCATTTCTGCTTTCATTCTCAATCGTGGGTGTATCAGCATGCATGTAATATTATCTAACTCTCATTTTATGTTTAAAATAAAAATCTTCGTAAAAAAAAAAAAGAGCTACTCCAGATTTTTATATTAATAATGAAAATATAAAAATAATAAAATGTAGTATCTCAATAAATATTTCATGAATCCTTAATATCGGACGTCGCTCTAATATTTCTAACTCACCTACTCACATGATTATTGTATTGTATTAAACCCTAAAATAAAATCATTATATTATGAATTAGGATTGATCCGGGGGAGTTGAGAAACTAAATTGTTTACATTATTGATAAGCTTCGATTATAACCCCAACAACAACTACCACTACATTTAAACATTTAAATTTCAACTCATGAATTACGAATTCATAAGATCAAATAAATGTTGATAAATGAGAGAAATCTAGCTAACCTTATTTTGAAAATCAACGGGAGTGGAAACAGCCTTATAAGCATTCTCGGCGATTTCTTTAAAAGAGGATTTCAAAGCAAGAGTTTGATCAAGCCAAACACTGTTGGTGAAGGACAAGCGAGGCCCACCAAGCAGGTTGCCGTCGGCTAAAACCACGGTGGTGATCTCCGATGACAAGGAATTGAGTTCCTCCGGTGACTTAGACTTGAGAAAACCCAGAAGCTGGTCCTGGGTCGGACCCTTCGACCCGACAGCAATCAGGCCAAGTAAGACGTGAATGGACAACGGCGAGAATACGAGGTTGTCGTCTTTGGAGTGGGTGGAGATCACATGCTTTGCTAGTGTCAAAGAGACGTCGGTTTGATTCAGGATGGATTCTCTGAGGTCCATTTTCTTTGAGGTTGTGTTTGAATAGAGGGATTTGAGTATATAATATACATGTTTGGCACAATCAAATTAATTGATTTGCAAATCATCAATTTTAGATTAATTTGCAAATCATAAATTTGAGATTAATGAATTTGGATTAATTTGCAAATCATGAATTTGAGATTAATGAATTTGAGATAATATCCTCATTAAGCTGCCAAAATATATTGCCAATTTGTTTTGGGCAATAACATTAAAATATAATAATTTAATTTAGGCTAAGATTCGAATGAGATGAAACGGGTCAAAACATTCAATATATAATAAATGGGTCCCACAGTAAAATTTTGCTAATCAACCCCAGCGATTAACATTGTTTTCGTTGTCGGACACCATTAAGTAAGTCATGCGTATTTTATTACAGTTTAAAATCAAAATAGTCCTACATAATTTTTTTTTTAAATAATAATTCATAACTTTTAAATTATCTCAAAAATGTTTAATTTTACTTAAAAATGTTCCATTTCTCTAATTCTATGACATGAGACTAAATCGCTGCTTTTACAAAGTTTTGGGGAGAAATTAATAACAAAAATATTATTTTTGGATGAAATCAGAGCAAAATTGAAAGGTTTGAGACGAAAATAAGTACTCTAACTATTTTGGGACCTTTTTGAAAAAAGTAAAAAGATACGGGACAATTTATGTTTTAAACTCTATGTTAGTATATACTAATATAGTACCCGTGCCATGCACAGGATATTTTTTTTTTAATAAAATAATTTGTTAATATAATTATTAAAATATAAAATTAATTTGAATTCATAAGGATTTATGAAACTCCTATATGAATATCTTAAAAATAAAAATACATGTTCATAATGATTTCTTATTTAAATATAATAAAAATTATGCATGTACCTATTACATTACATATGTATTAAACTTCTCATTATGAATCTTGAATCTTGTTCCATTATATAATGCTGATCTATAATCTATATTTTTAAGAAATATTATCGAAACACCAATATTTAACTTGAGCTAATAATTCAAATGTTCTAAGCCTCTAATTATATTATAAAAATCAACATAATTGAATTGCTAATTTGTTCGATTTCTCCTAAATTTACAAATTCCATAAGAACTCAAATTCTTTCTCCCTCATATGACTAATAACAAAATATAGTCATAATTTGCCAGTACTATTTTATGTGTAATTTAATTTTAAAAGATATTATCCTCCCAATAAACAAATTGATCAATCTAATTATGATTAGGTCTCCTTTTAAAACAATGATTTTAACCAAAATGTAAATCTCAAAATGCAACTCCATTATATTATGATGTCCTTTAAACTTTGATTGAAATATCTAAAAAAAAGAATATATCAATCAAATCATGATTTTATATGCCAAGAATAAATCTGTGTAGAACCCTAAACCCTCCATGAAGTAATAAAAAGATATTAATATTAAAAATGTTGGGATCATGCAGATTTTTAGTAAAGGAAGATCTCTTTAAATATTTAATTAAAATTAACTTTGTAAATTAGTATTTAAATTAATTAATAAATAAAATAAAAAATTAAAAATGGGTAAGGAAAGGAAAGTTTGGTAGTAAAATTTTTAAATTTCAAATTAATGTGTAATTTACACATCATCAAAGAGGTCATAGAATGATGCCACACCCACATAAATAAAACGGTCAAATAGTATATATATAAATTAAAAGCAACATAGTAATTAAAGTGGAATGTTTAAGATTAGAAAGTTTAATTATTTTGAAATATTTTTACATTAATTTTATTATTTTGATTAAAATTAAATATTATTTTTTGGTATGATTCAATAAATCAGAATTTTTCGGTATGTTGACTTTTTGGCATGAAACGGTATGCCAACATTTCAGTATTAATCAGTATTTATCAAAAATCGGTATGATGTAAATTTTGGTACGATATCGATATCCGATTTAATATACCAAAATTTCGGTATACCGAAAAATCGATTTACCAAAATTTCAGTATCAGTATCGGTATAAATTTTCCATACGAAAACTTTCGGTACAGTGGTAATAACACTTTATATCCAATAACCTCATAAATTATTTTATCCAACACATAATATTATTTAACATTTTATTTATTACTTAATAATATTAAAATGTCCAAAAAGTCAATAAAGTTTATTTTTTAAAAAATAATTAAACAACATGAAATGTGAACACAAATACGAGATTGAGGAAGTATATTTTTATAGCCAAACATTTGCGTGAATCGGAAATAAGATGAAAAGTCATGTTCTAAGGGAACGATCAAAATCAACTAAGCCTTCAAAAGATGTAATTAATTTTAACTTGATTCACATAACTTCAAATTCAAAAACTTTAATTCATTCAAAATATGTATGTTAAGGAAATTACTTCACCAATTCAAGTGCTCAATCGACCTATGCTCACATATATAATGTAATTCTCACGCTCAAAGTGTTTAAAGTGTACACTGATAGGGTTACATATATATGCTCTCAAATTCAATTCAAGTACGTAATCATAAGCTTGTTTATTCTCTGGAAGGAATATTAAAGATGTAATAAAGAAAAATTAGGGGATAACATTGAAAAGAAATGTTTCTCAAATGCTAGCCACTTTTAATATATATATATATATATATATATATATATATATATATATATATATATATTTCTTATGATTATGATATGATATCTAATCTAATCTAATCTAAAGTAATATAATAGCAAAGTGAAAAAGTCAAAATTGGACTAATTTTTAATATACACCATTGATTTTGATTACTAACTCTTTTTAATCTCATCCATTCATCACATTATTCAATCTCATCCATTCATCACAATTATAAGATAGATCTTGGCCATTAATTTTTTGGTCATAATAATGATACCATATTTAATTTAAGATGATACATTATTTAAAATGATTCCTTATATGTGTGCTGAATATTATTTTTTCATTTTAAGTATCCATCTTATTAAAATTTCCTTTATGAATTTTTGAAACTATAAAGTAATTTTAAGTTTTAAAAATTAATTTATTATTAAATTATTTTCTTTATTTTTTTTCATCACATATTTTCTTCATTATTTATAATTTTGAATTAATGTTATTGGTCCTAACATCTTAATCATAATAATTTTAAATGGGTATATGTAATCAATGTGTATTGATAAACGGGTTTGAAACGGGTATGAGTATCATAATTTTTTAATGAAACGGGTACAAATATTAATATTATTGGTCCTACCATCTTAATAATTTAATAAAAAAGTACTTTAAAAAATAATATTAAATGAGTATGTGTAATTTTTATATACGGGTACGAGTATTACGAAATAAGCAAGTATCTTACATAATTAATAAATATAATTATTAATTATGTTAAAAAAGATAATTTAAAATGGGTATGTGTAATCAACGGGTATTGATAAATGGGTTTGAGACGGGTATGAGTATCATAATATATTTTTTAATGAAACGGGTACGAATATGAGTAGTTTATATTTAAATGTTAGTATCATAATTTTTTTTAATGAAACGGGTACGAATATTAGTATTATTTGTCCTAACATCTTAATTAATAATTTAATAAAAAAGTACTTTAAAAATAGTATTAAATGAGTATGAGTAATTTTTTACGGGTATTGATAAAAGACTTTGGGACTTATACAAATATTGTAATGAATTTTTAAAATATTAATTTTTAAATGATATTTATTTATACACGGGTACGAGTATTACGAAATAAGCAAGTATCTTATATAATTAATAAATATAATTATTAATTATGTTAAAAAAATAATTTTAAATGGGTATGTGTAATCAATGGATATTGATAAATGAGTTTGAGACGGGGTATGAGTATCATAATATATTTTTTTAATGAAACAGGAACGAATATGAGTAGTTTATATTTAAATGGATACGAGTACATAACAAATAATTCATTATTAAATTATTTTCTTCATTATTATTAATTTTGAATTAATATTATTGGTCCTAACATCTTAATAATTTTAAATGGGTATTTATAATCAATAGGTATTGATAAACGGATTTGGGACGGGTATGAGTATCATAATATATTTTATATATTAAGAAATAATTTACATATTTATTTTATATTTAATTATTAATAGTATAAGTTGATTTAAATATTAATTTTAATCAATAAAAAATACTTTAAAAAATAGTATTAAATGGGTATGAGTAATTTACGGGTATTGATAAAAAAACTTTGGGGCTGATACAAATATTGTAATGAATTTTTAAAATATTAATTTTAAATGATATTTATTTATACACGGGTACAAGTATTATGAAATATAAGCAAGTATCTTACATAATTAAACAATAAACATAATTATTTATTATGTTCAAAAAAATAATTTTAAATGGGTATGTGTAAATAACAAGTATTGATAAACGGATTTGGGATGGTATGAGTATCAAAATATATATTTTTTTAATGAAACATGTATGGATATGAGTATTTTATATTTAAATTGATATGAGTACGTATAATTCATTATTAAATTACTTTCTTCATTATTAATAATTTTGAATTAATATTATTAGTCCTAACATCTTAATAATTTTAAATGGGTATGTGTAATCAACGGGTATTGATAAACGGATTTTTAATTATTTATTTATACATGGGTACGAGTTTTACAAAATAAGCAAGAATCTTACATAATTAATAAACATAATTATTTATTATCTTAAAAAATATAATTATTTTATAAAAACGCTCAATATTTACCATTACTTTCTTTTGTTATATATTTAAAATACACTTTTTCTTAATCTTCTTACTGCTAAAAATAAACATCTAGCATGGATTGAGGGATTGTATTATATAAAAATTTCAATTCAGATAAATTCTATGTGAAGATATACTTAATTTATAAAAACATAGAGATAGAATGGTTTATCTAAAATGCATGATTTAAGCTTCTCCACTTGTAGTTTAAATAACATCAGAACACCTTAATCCCGTGCAACGCACGAGTTCAAACTCTAGTTATGATTAAGATAAATTAATACATTTTTACACAATAGACAACATTTTAATTCACACCCTACCCAAAAAACCAAAACAAACATATATTCGTATTCAATTAGTTTCAAATCACACAAACTCAAAACAAATATCACCTTGAAATAACAAAACTAACAGTTAATACTAACCAGCTTCTAAAAGTCCTTAAATGGAGTATCAATTTCGTTAAAGTGATTTTGATAAAGTATTAAACGACTCTTCTCTCTATCAGTTTAAACTTTTAGATGAATTGGTTATTTAACCTAGTATCAAAGTCATGGCCTAACAAAGGTCCAGGTTCGAACCTTATCACCACCCACTTTTGTGAAAATTTCACATGAAAGACTTGAGGCAAAAATTAACTCTGCGTGTAAGGGGGCGTGTTAAGAGTAATTTTGATTAAGTATTGAATGATTCTCCTCTTTGTAGTTTAAACTTTTAGATAAGGTGATCATTTAACAAATTTATTATTCCGGAAAAGACTGCATGAAAGAACATAGTTGAGGAATTTTGAACGTACAAATACTAAAAACATTTGAAAATGAATATGATATTTTACGTTTGGCCTAAAATAATCAATCATCTGAACTACCATTTCTAAAAAGAGTGTTGTTAAATACACACCCTTTTTTATTAAATACACACCTTCTATTGAATACACACCACCTTTTAATGTTTTAAATTCTAATTCTATTATATCCACACCCCTAAAATTTCAAAATTACTCCTTTAATTTTAAGATTATATCCCTTCAAAATCCCCAATTCTCTTAATGTGAAATCAACTGCGGTGAAACTCTTATCATTCTTGATCATGTGTTTAATTCATTTCATTGAAAAATTAAAGAGACCGTAGACGAGCAACATTCGAATCTCAAACGGAGAATGATAACTGAAATGATATCTTGCTGACATTAATATATCTCTCTTTCTCCATGGCGGCAGTACACAAATACCATCCAATTTTTTAATTACAAGCAGATCAACCAATTTGTTAAGATTTATATAAAATGTGAAGAACTCGTTGATTTATTCATATCTCATTGATTTTTATTTGTGTGGTGATTGTGACTAATTCTCTCTGTTTGGGCTGGAGGCTGCCATTCAAGCATCACTTGAACTTTTCTTAAAAAATAATTAAATTTATTTGGAGGAGATAGGTGCAAAGAGGACAATGTAAAAACTATTGTTCATGGATTTCTCACCTTGAAATGTACACGCAGTTATCGGTAAATAAGAAAAGAATGATTGCGTGTTAAAAAAGATTAATAGCTGAAATAACATTAACATAGATTGTCTATCACTCGCAGCAGTAGGATCTGCATAAAGAATTAATGAATTTAGGGTTTATTACATCATGGTGTGCATAAATTATAAAGGGGTGTGTATTTAATGATATAAGAATAATTTAGATTTTTTAAAAATATATATTTTAATTAAATAATAATAAGAGTGTGTATTTAATAAAAAGAGGTGTGCATTTAGTAAAACCCTTCTAAAAATCATTCAGAATTTTCTCATTTGTTTTTTCATTATATCGTTCTCTCAAAAAATTACTTTAATTTCAAAATTATCACTCTCACCAAAAATAACATTATTTTATTATCTAGCCATAAACACCCCAAAAGTCAATAAAATTTATTAAAATATCAACTTTCCTTGGATAACGTAAAACAATTAACATGAATAATTCCCCAAGACGGTATAACAATTTTCCCAAAATTAACTTTGAGATCTTTAAATGCAACTAATATTTGAGAGCATAAATAAATAGCAGTACGAGCTTACATTAAGTCATTAACTGGTTCTGGACACTACAGAGAGAGAATGGGATGGCAAGACGAGATTTTCTTTACACAAACCTTCAATCAAGCAACACATTAACAATCTTAACACCTAAAACGATTTTGCCCCTTAAAGAAATCAGTATATGTTCATGGCTCGAAACCCTTTTCCTTTTACAGGTTCCAAGTACGAAATCGAGGTACCAACAGCCTAACATGCTCGTATTATGTGACAAAATCCGGATAATTATTCATGTGTACATCGTGATTGTACAATTCAGTGTAGTCGATACAACACCAAGAGCAGCAGATCTCCCTTAGACCCTACGAGTGTCCACTTTGAGGTTTGTGTGTTGTATGCATATCAACCACAAATGCTTCGTATAAAAACAAGAAGCACCTGAGGTCCGGGTGATAGGATGAGAGAATGCACCACTGTAGTTAATTCACTCTGATCTATGCTGATCCTTTTGATTGCTGTAAAGAGGTAATATCCAATGGGAACCATGTTTTCTCCTTCCATAACATCGCCAATAAAGTACCAGTATTCCGATTATCACGACAAGGGGAATCGCCCATCTGTTGCAAAGTATATAAAGGCCATTAGTCCATATTAAGATTTTCTCAAGAAAACAAATCCAGATTTTTCACAAAGCCTGGGGATGTTTGCTTTGAGTTTCCAGAAAACAGATTTCAGACTCAACTCCAAAAATTGTTTTGTTTCTACTCTACCATTTATACATACCACTCCTACCCATCCACCCAACAAAATTCTAGAAAATATATAACATACGTAAATGTGAATATAAAAGCAAATATATACATAAATTAAATATAAACGGTTAATTAGCAAAACAAACTTAGGATTTTAGCAAACAAAGAGAACTTTAATATATGTTTCATTTTGAATCAAGATGTAGTAGTATGTTTGAATATTATTATTTTCTCGTCTAAAGATAACCCTACTCACGAAGAACATAACCTCGCCAAATAATCCTACTCACGAAGAACGTAGCCTCGCTTTTATGTTTGCATTTCAACCCTTATCACATTCTCCACTTAATTTTTCTACTTTAAGAAATTTGATAATTAACTCGATAAACTTGTATGTGTAAGTAGTCACTGTTTGGTAAATTCCAACAGTTTGGTCTTACTTACAATTGAAGCAAAAATCATGACTTGTTAGGAAATTATAACCCATATTATATATCTTAAATACTAACATGATAATCTAATTATAGACTATATACACTCAACAATAATACAGTTAAACACTACCCCTCTTCCTACACATTGATTTGACTCTACTAAAATCCCCAAACAAACATAGAACATCATCATTTTTTATCAGCATTTCAAGATTCTATAGAATTAATCATCAAATTTCAAAAACCAAATCAAACATAACCTTAAGGAGCACCTGATCAGCCAATACTCCCAAATCCGTTTTAATTCTCCCAAAACCCTTTAATGCTCAATATAGCACATATTAAGTTCACAGGTTTAAATTGGTTTGAAATGTTTGGGTTGGATCCTTCAGTACTCTCTGAGTGAAAAACAACATATCCCACTACATGGGGTTGGTTAACTATATGGATCATACCTCCCCATCATGCTCAGTTGAGAGACGCCTGAGCATTCAAACAAATAAGACAAAGTCTCTTGTGAGACGCTACTTATTTGAGACCGTTTGTGAGACGTGTTAAAGTATGTCTATTATATAGATAAAGTATGTTTAATGGTTGTTAAAGTATATTTTATAAAGTATGATGGATGATGAATTAAAGTGTGATTTTAGGTTGTTATAATATGATTCATTATTAACATACTTTAACTACAAATAAGCATACTTTACCTATATAATAAGCATACTATAATAATAAGTCAACCCGTCTCACAACCGTCTCACATAAAACCCGTCTCACAAGAGAGTCTCTCAACAAATAATATCTTAATTATATATAGATAGTATTATAGCACCAAACATCAAATCTATAATAATGATTCTTAAATGCATCAAAATTCGTAAGAACCACCCAATACTATTCAATTCTTGACCAAAAAAGGGAAAGCCTTATTTATCAATTCCACACATCAAAATTAATTTTCCCAAGAAGAGCTGTAATGAAAAAGCACATTTGCTCTTTACAGCACAAATCTAAATTATATATCTGGGTCCAGGCAATATAGATATATGGTACCTAGTGAGCTAAAAATAGCAATAAACTTAATATTCTATATGCTGAGTTGTAACAGAGGACTATATGTTCCTTACCTGTCTAAATCAAGGATAGGGCTGTAAACAACAGCTTCCCAGGCTCCAACAATAGCATGCCAGACCGGGTTGTAATAGAGAGATTCCGAGGACCAAAACATCCGTGTGTATGTCTCTAAGAATATAAAAAGTATCCATGCCCCAATCTCGATTAAAATAAACTTCACAATAAAACGACCCACCACCACCATGACAAGTGCAAATGCCACCAACCAATTAAACAGCCTGTGGTTGTATTCCTTAATAAATAGAGATTTAGATTTCCCCAACATCTGCATTTATAAATGAAAGTTATGAGAAACCAAAAAAAGGAGACATGAAACAAAATCTGATTAATACATAATTGTTTAAAGCAAAAAGTTGGAGAATAAAAGGCTTTGCCAACATAAAAACAAAGTTCTACTCCAAACACTCGGAAGTGTAATGTTCCAGTTAGCTGAAGATGTTTTGGAGATAGATAATTATCACCATAGTTATTAAGGGCGCAAGGCGCACCGAGGCGCACTGAGGGATATCTGTGCCTGAGGCGCAAGGCGCACGCCTGAGGCGCGCCTCGAAATTAAATGCATAATATACATCATAACATATTCTATACTAAATATAACCCATATACAACATATATACCTAAAAAAATAAGTTCAAAAGGCATAGAATATAAAAATTTATGAGTATGACACATGAACTAAGCTATAGACGCCAAAATTAAACATGCATATACGAAAATTCATCATAATTGAAATAAAACAAGTCAATCAAATCATCACACAAAAATACTAGCAGCAAATATATTCAAATTATCATCTTCTTCATCAAACTCCAAGTCCTCATCATCAATTAGTTCTTCTTACTCATTAATTAAAATCTTTTTCTTCTTCATTCTCTTTTTCTAATAAACTTAAAGTAGTTCCATTTCCTTCATTACTTCTTCGCCTTTCTCTTTGGAACTAGTGGCAGTTGCCCTCGATGATTTTTTCCCTCTATCTCTTCAACTCCACTACCCTTAGCACCCATATCCCATGTCAAGTCATCCCCCTCAAACACCAGTCCATTATCTTAAGTTTCTTCATCGATCGTACCACTTAACCATTTATTGTAATCATCAATACCTTTCAACGAGATGGGATCAATGTGCTCACGCAAATCATACCTGACTCATGTGGCCGGTGACGGGCGACACGGTCGGGCGCGGTGGCAGACGGACGGCCGACAGCGGATGAACCCTAGATCTAACTCTCAAAACCCTAATTTTATTTGAGGATATGTTGAATATATTTTATTTTAGGCATTTGATATGTTGCTACTCTTTTTAAATTTGTTATGTTACTAATAAAAGTGTTACTTTAACCATTAATGATGAAAAACAACATGAAAACATGAGTATTCAGAAGGCGCGCCCGAGGCGCACCTGGCAAGGCGCAAAAAGGCGCGCGCCTTGGAACTTCGCACCTTGAAAACCAATATCAAGGCGCATGGGCTATAGCCTTGGAGGAGGCGCGCCTTTAATAACTATGATTATCACGCTGAAATTCTAAGCATAATAACTATATTCAAGTGGCACCCTTTTGTCAAAGCTAAAAATCAAGCACTCTATCTTTTTCCCGAACATTGATTTCGGAAAGCTTCATGTAAATTTATTGAATCCTACTATTCCTACTTTTTGTCTGTATAAATCTACAGAACTATTGAAGTTAAATTATAATGACAATTAAGATAGGTTTGGCAAGAGTAGAACAACAATCATTACAACCACTGGAGTTTGTGGGCTAACACACATAAATGGCCGATATATTGCACAGAAAACATAATATTCAAATAGCTAATAACGCTAACAAGCATTTAATTAAAAGAATTAGCCAGGTCCCATGCAAAATATTGAAACCAACCACATACAAATGATACACCCAAAGCTACAAAGTTCTTTCATAATTAAAATACTCTACCTTCAATCCAGAACGACATATTTACTATTACTATCTCTTCCATACCATTTTCTAGATGCCCAAAAACAAGGTTCAATTTCTAAAAAACCCTTTCTTTGGGAGATGACATGCAAAAGACTTCCAACTTCCAACAATCACATAAGACTCTACAATGAATCTATGGGAGATCTAATTACAAGACAGAGGGAGTATCTGTTAGGAACAATAACAATAAGAACAAAACAATGAAACGGAAAACACCATTTGCCCAAAAGCCTCCAGTCTCCTCAATTCAATAAAATGTCAGAAAATCAATATACCCTGATTAGCTCCTTAAATACTTCTAACCACTATAAAAACCTAACCAGCCCTAAGCCCATAACTCTCACGCTCAAATGCTAGGCACGCTGCTCCATATCAGCATCACATTCACTGTATCAAGTCAATTTTTTTTCTCAGTTTCCTTCTTTGTCAAGGAAGTCAATTGAGCTTCTATGAGGACCCACATAAAATTCAAATGAGTTTTTCATTTATAAATCTCTCTTTACTGTACCACAGGGACTAGAGTAGGTGACAGTTAGGAACCACTGGTTCAAACAATGGAGGGAGCAAAACCCGAACCTCACCACCTAATTCCTGGTTTCAGTTCAATTTTCGAGTCGCCGAGTCCGATTTCGAACCAGCGGTTTCCCACCCCCACCCCCCACCCCTTTTTTTACACTTACATCGCTAGAAATTAAAATAAAAATTGAACAATGTTTTTGCAAATTGAAATTAAAAATAAATATATATAATATTTTTAAAAATTCTCATTAAAAATTAGTAATTCTTAATAACAAACTCCAATTTTTTCATATACAAACATGAAATATACATGATACAGTTAACAATTTTTAACTTATCAGTCGTATTTTAAACTAACATATACAGATACACACTGCAAAGAAGGTTAAATACAGTTTGATGATGAACACACGACGGATTAAATTTACCATATAATTCATACAAAGCTTATAATTTAGTTCCATATATTTGTTCGATGCACCTGCTTAAATTTGCCTATCATGAGTATCATCTATTTGTGATCATTTATTTTATACTAGATGTATATTTCATATTTTAAATTGATGTGCTAAGGATGAGCTTAATCCATCGATGTTTAACTAACGAATCCTGTCCGTTAATTTTTCTTTTAAACGATAAAAACCGCTAGTTATGATTCCCAGTTTTCCCAAATCATAAACCAAACCGGTGATTTTTTTATTTCGGTTAGATCATTGGCTGATTTTTGTACGAGCCGGCAGTTCCACGATTCCAATTATTTTGGCCACCTCTATCAGGACACATGTATCAGAAAATACACGAATAAACAATAAACAGAATAAAAAAAAAGAAACAAAAGCTGGACACAAGAATTAAATACCTTCATCATCCGCATCTCGTAATTTACTTTTGATGGTCCAACGCATTCTCTTTCAAAACTTTGGTTGCAATGAAGGAATCCTGCATTAAATTTAGCCATAGATGGAAGTCTGAGAACTTGAAGTTGATCCATTTTTTCCTCGCATCTAGTGTATAGAGCCTCACACAGCTTTGAGGATTGATATTCATTCGCCATCACAAAGTTCTTGTATACCTACAGACATAAGAATAGGAACAAATTTAAGAGTTCTATCTACAGAGTACTAATTTAGTATTCAATACCTTCTCAATCTCTTCAACCAACTTCTCAGCAGATTTTTTTGCATGGTGACGACCAAAATGCTGCTCATCAAAAGATACAAGCGCTGCTGTTTTAGCTTCTTCATGAGATTGTTGAAGAGACTCCTCCGATGTTGGCAAGCCAAAATTTCCCATACGATCATTGTATAATTTCAAACAACGCTCCAAAATACCCTTATTAAAAACCTCCACAAGTGATCCTGTTGATGGAATCTCCCCTTTATTTAATGCATCAAGAATCTGGATATAATACAAAATTAATTAGGAACAAAATAAGGCCAATAAAAGTTTGAGGCAACTAACAACTCCTTTACCTAGTTGTTATTACTTTTTAGTAAGTCATAAAGACTCCCCCATGAATAACGAGATAATATTATCATCCTATTAAAACACATTTTATGATCTTGATGATACATAGTTAAAACTTTTAACTATTATCATCCAATTTACCTTTATGATAAATAGTAAAAACTTCATGAAAATTGTTGATTACTCATGCTCTATAATAAAGGAACAAGAAGCCTCAATGTGTTATATATACCCTAAAATAACATGAAACCAGAAAGGAGAAGCTGATAGTACCTGCTCCAAGAAAGATATAAATTCCTTGCCATTGAGAGATTTACCCTGGACAATCTTTGGACGAATGATGGAAGAAACAACAGTTTTCAACTGATCCCTCTTCTTAACATATGCAGGGTCCAGTTCATCATCCCTCATGTCACAAAGTTTTGTGCGCTGGAGATGCGGCTATACCACAGATGAAAAGACCTCTAAGTCAACTTGAGAATTTGTGAATGCATACATAATTTCAGGAAAAGAAATTAAAGAATAATATAGACGTGCAATACAAAGTACTGTGCATATGCATGAAGAACTTACAACTCAAAAAATTGTAAACTATCAACTTTTTAGGGGATTCATAATAGTTTATCAATTTATATTTAAATTTTCAATTTTCTGACATAGTTCTACAATATTCCAGGACTTTTGGGCATGCATCTCCAAAGAAAATCTTATTCTTGATTCTCTTTACCCATTTCACATTTTTAGATTTGACACGGTGAGTTCCAGAGAGTCCCAGCTAAGGATATAAAACCATCATATCATAATCATACTAATCACCATAACCATTGAGTACTGTAGCCAATTCAGATGAAGAGTGAGCAATTTAGAATCTAGAAGATAACTGCATTGTAGGAAATTAGAGGACCAGTTTTGAGCAGAGGATGTAATCTTAGTGCCAGGGCACCCGTCCTATAGTTTATGATCCCAACATTATAGAGAGTGTCAAAATATCCGTAGTTGTTGAGTGGATGATTATCCAACTGGTTCAACTTAATAATATACTTATTCATCACACAACAGTAAAGAAAACTACCCAGTCCACAGTCCATGTAAGGCATTTGGGTCTCCAGTCCCATAATCCAAGGGAACATGCTAGAAATCAAAGTTCGATCTTCTATACTCGGCATGCTGGTACAAAAAAGACTTAATTATTCTTTTATTCATTTTATTTAAGTTAGTTCATTAGTAAGATTCACGGGTTGGATATGATTTTTTCATGCCCATGGGCCTCACATGCCGAGGCATATCTAGTATTTATTGGTGTCTTCTACGATTGATTAGGGATAGCAATCCTTGAATAATTACTTCAGCTATTCTAGATTGGGTAGATTGTGCATCGTAATTTGACTTAATCTATAATGTTACGGGTTTTTATTCGGTTAATTCCTTTTTGAGCCTTTAACTACCATCAATTTGGTCCAACCTGCCATGCTCCAAACGACCATGACTTGCTCCTAAACAGAACGATTGGACGTGACGGAGAAAGGGTTGTAAGACTTACATAGGATGAGCTGACGCAATTCTTGCATAGTGAATCACTGCTTGCACAGATGTTCAAAAAAAAAAGTTGCTCTCAACGTGACACCACCAGCTGATCCATCGTTATCTTCCTCAAAAATTCTAGAACTGTTACCACCCCTACAGTGGCCCAGTCAAACACTCACCCCTTCCCTCCCCATCGAATAGAGATTCCAACTTTTACTGGCAAGGGCCCAATCAATTGGCTTTCTGAAGTAGAGAAATTCTTCTAAACTCACCCAACAGCTGACCCAAACATAATTCACAAGGCTACATTCGCCATGGAGGGAGCTGCATTGCATCGGAGTAGATAGGCGTCGCGTAGAACCCTACTTTGACATGGCCTCGATTAACAAGAGAACTTCTCAATGGTAAGAATGAGAACCCCCTTCATGATCTGTCTGAGACTTTGATGGAGGCTACTCAACATGGACCTGTAAACCCCTCCACCTATACCCTCATAACTTACATGGAACTTGTGATGGAGCTAGTTCCACAGTATATTCTGGCGTGGGCTAGACCCCAACATCGAACTCCGCATCACTTTATCCAATGCTCGAGATCTGTTCTCTACCATGCAAACTGCAAGGTTCATTGAACATGTGCCCTACACCTTTTAGTCTTTTACAATCATGCTAAGCTCCAGGTTCACTTCACACCACCACCAACACCTTTTACGCTATCAAAGCTTTTATCCTCCTAGAGGGCCCGTCACATCTACCCCAGCCCAAGTCTGTGTATTCAGCCCCTCGCTTGGAAGCAGGCAGCCTCCACCAGCCACACAGAATGCAAACTCAGACCCCTCTAGCTCCTGGTCTATTCCATCCCCAATTTACCGAGCCAACTGTGGGGTCTGTAATATGAGTCATGCAGTATTAATTGTTCATCGACAACGGGGACTTGCTATCTATGATGAGCCTTACATCATGCCAATTTAATATATATATATATATTTTATTATATTAAAGTATTATTATTTATATATTAGTATTACTGTATTAGTATTAATATAATTATAATCAATAATAATATTACTACTATTATTGTCAAGCTACTTACGAACTTATCATAGCTCAACTCAGCTTGTATGATTAACGTGTATAGCATGTCCTTGAGCGTGAGCAGTCACATATCAAGTTAAGGTCAAGCTTTATCGAGCCGAGCTACCAAGAAACTCATTTATTTTGACAGCCCAAGCCCTCAGCTTCCTCTTGGTCGACAACATTAATTGAGGAAATCCATTCAACCATGTCAGGGGGGTCACTCGGGGGTACAAAGAACTTATCGGTGGCTGGCTGCAAATTTTTTTGCCAGGAATGATGCGCCAAGTCACCAAATATGCTGCAGAATGTTTGGTTTTCTAGCGCAGTAAGTATGATACTCTAGGCCGGTCGGGTTGCAACAAATCCTATCCCTTCCAACTTTGGTAGATATAAGCATGGACTTCATCACTAGTCTCCCAAGATATCGTACAGTGGATTGTATCATGGTGGTGGTGGATCATTTCTCGAAACACGCTTTTTATAAGAACCCCTATACTGCCAAGCTGGTGGAAAAAGTGTATCCATGAGAGGTACGTTGATATGAAGCAAAATAGGGTTCACGGTCGACGGGGGCGGGCTTGGGTCCACTTCCGTGGGCTGATCTTATTTATTTTAATTATCTTTATGTTTAGGGCTTGAGCCCATTATTTATTATGTTTTTCTTTAGGTCCTTAGGGTTTTGGTTTCTTTCCTTTTTGGTATTTGTGAGTAGTAGTATTTAAGGTGTACTTAGGGTTTATGTATGAATATCAAATTATTATTGGATTAAGAAGCCTGAAGGCTTTTGGGCAAACGGAGTCTTCCGTTTGATTAGGCAAACAGTATTACTGTTTGATTTTCTTTTCCTTTTATTTTTCTGTTCTTATCTATTGGTTTGACCTGCCGGATCCCGTTCTCGTCGACATGGAAACAACACGTTCCAGTGGGGAGAGATTGGATAAACTCGAGGCTGATCAGGCGGAGATGAAGAAAACGGATAAACTCGAGGCTGATCAGGCGGAGATGAAGAAGACGATGGCTGAAATTTTGGCTACTATGGGTGAACTTTCGAAGGTGATTCTGAAACTCTCGGGATCACAACAATCAGCTGCAGATCTGCTTCGCAAGGATGTCACCACTACAGAGACCGAAACGGTGACTCTACCGCTGGCGATTCACCCTCAACTGCAAATATGTTCGGTGCAACTTCCGTCCTTCAATGGATCTGACCCTATTGATTGTTCAAGGCTGCCTGTGGTAAGTAATATGGCAGTAGGGGGCAGCAGTGTGCAGGTTGGGTCAACCTGCAGTTTCTCTAAGCCGACTGCAGATCCCACGGGGATGAATTCAGGGCTGTCCGGGACGAATATGGGGCTGTCCGGGCAGTTTACTGCTCATTCTAGATTTACTCATCTTCCACCGAGAGCCTTGGACGACTTTAGAGCGAAAGAGTTGTGCTTTAGGGGTAAGAAACCCTTTACACCTTGGCATGACTGCCCATTCAAACAACTGAGAATGTTGTTGGCTGAGGAGGACGAGGAGTTGGGCCTCAAACAGTACGAGTATTGCAAGGTGATAGGGAAAGAATTAATGGATGGAGAGGAAGAGCTTTTTGAGGAGAAGCGTGGGTTTCATGTTTACTCTATGGCGGTTACCTGACTGCAACCTTGAGGACAAGGTTGTTTCGAAGGAGGATGGAATTGATATGAAGCAAAATAGGGTTCACGGTCGACGGGGGCGGGCTTGGGTCCACTTCCGTGGGCTGATATTATTTATTTTAATTATCTTTATGTTTAGGGCTTGAGCCCATTATTTATTATGTTTTTCTTTAGGTCCTTAGGGTTTTGGTTTCTTTCCTTTTTGGTATTTGTGAGTAGTAGTATTTAAGGTGTACTTAGGGTTTATGTATGAATATCAAATTATTATTGGATTAAGAAGCCTGGAGGCTTTTGGGCAAACGGAGTCTTCCGTTTGATTAGACAAACAGTATTACTATTTGATTTTCTTTTCCTTTTATTTTTCTGTTCTTATCATACGTTCACATGGGTTGCCTCTGTCCATAGTGTCTGATCAAGACCCATTATTCATTAGCTCATTTTGGAACGAATTGTTTAAAGCTCGTGGGACTAATTTGAGAATGAGTTCTGCTTACATCCGGATACAGTTGGTCAAACTAAGGTTGTTAATTGCTATTTGGAGTCGTATTTGAAGTGTTCTTCAAGTGAACACTACAAGAGCTAAAATTTGTGGTTGTTATGGGCAAAGTATGGTTATAACATGGGGTTTCAGTCGGCTGAACGTAGAACTCCATTTGAGGGGCTATATGGACGTCCTGTCCAAACTTTACACCAGTTACTTCTAGGCAAAATTAAGGATTGGGAGGTGGCTAACGAATTGTGACTAGGAACGAGATGCTTCACCAGTTGCATTGGCATCTTGAGCACATCAATAGCAGATGACAAAGGCTGCCAACCAACATCTGCGCCATTTAGAGTTTGTCGTGGGTGACAAGATTTTATTAAATCTTAACCCACGATATCAGCAAACCTCGCAAGGGATGAACGTTAAACTTGCTCATCATTATTTCCGACCATTTAAAGTGATTGGGTGGGTAGGAGAGATTGCATATAAGCCAACTCTACCCCAAACTTGTTGGGTGCATCCTGTGTTTCAAGTTCCAAAAATTAAAAACTCTTAAGGGAGATCATGTAATGGAAGCTTTGTAAGCCTATGATCTATTGGCTGAATAAACTTTATTCTTACCTCAATCTATGTTGGAGCTGACAGTTGTTAAATCGTGAGGTGAAGGTCGTTCCACAAGTACTGATTAATTGGACGAATAAGTCAAATGAAGATACTAGCTGCGTAGATGAAGTGGATATGCGTGATCATTTTCCAGATTTCAACCTTGAGGGCAAAGTTGTTCCACAGAAGGAATGGGTTGTCAGCAATACGAATTTGATTGTTTATACTTTGTATGCTGCTACAAAGAACTAATTATTTTGTTATTCTTGTTATTAAGTTATCTCCTTGGTTAAATTTGTGGGTTAGGCCTAATTTGTCAAGCCCATGGCCCTCAGTCCTCACATGCTTAGGGTTAATTATCTGCTATATGTTGGTGTCTTTTGCAATTGATTAGGGACCACATGAATAATTATTTCAGCCATTCTAGCTTGGGAAAATTGTGCATAGCAATCTGAGTTCATCATAATAATATTGGTTTTCTTTAGGTTTATTCCTGTTCGAGCCTTAACTTAAATCAGAATAGGAAAGAGTAGCTTGGAATCTCTAGAGCAAGCAGAATTGTTTAATTGGTCAAAATAAGGCTGGAACTCAACCAAATTAAGGCATCCTCAATCTCCTAACCAATTTAAAATAGAAAAAATATATTTATATATATATATATGTATATATATCACTCAGCTTTCAAGAGCTATGCAGTAGTAAAATCTTGCCTGTTAAATATATCATAGTCAGTTACAGAGATAGAATCTAAGCCACAACTCAGAGCAATTCAATTACCACTAGCAGGGAAAGAAAAAGTGCAGCAATGAAACATGAACCTGAGGTAAGCTAAAAGCTGTGCTATTGTCACCCATGATAGCCAAAGAATCACGAATCTGGTTGACCTGAAAGCAATAACCATTAACATGATAAGCTAAAGGGATAAACAACATAAATTACTTTCAGCATAAAACACTACACATTCCTTGGAGATCTAGAGATTGAACATACTTGATCAATATTCTTGTCCCCTGCTCAAAATAAGACCCTGTAGTTAGTATATAATCAAATATAACGCATTAGAATGAAATCCGGTGACATGCAGGGTGAAAAAACTAACCATTTACATTAGGAACTTGACGAAGGGCCTCATCAACCATTTGTTGCACTGACTTTCCTTCTGATATTGCATAGAATGATAATAAACAAAGGAGAAACAGAAATTACGAGACTAATGGAATTGTAGATCGTAGAAATTTCTATGGATAGAATAAGATCTTGGTACACTAACGTAGAAAATCACGTTGGATTAACCATAATAACTTAGCAGGTTCAAAAGCCACATCTTGCCCCTGCATGAACAAATCAAACAATACAACCTTCAGTATCTAGACCTTTGTGTCGTCCATTTTGTTCTTATTGAGAAAAATATGAAACAAACAATGAAATGTAAAAGAGGTGCTGGGTAATGGCAGTATTACCTTTACTCTGTTGGTCACGCGTTTTTTGCAAGAAAAGAAACAAAAAAACAGAGCATCAGATTAAATTACTTAGGCATATAACCAAACAAAATTAACAACAAAAACGTATGTATAAGTAGAACAAGCAACTATGAATTAACATGCAGTTACAAACCTTCCATAAAATTCTTCAGCAAGCTCTACTGCAAATGATAATCGAGATATATCCGCCTCGCGTATCTAAGAACAAAGTGATGCTAAAACTTATTTCACTAAAAGATTATTTAATTTAAAATAGAATATAGGATCTCATGCTTATCAGAGAAAACTATACACAAAATACTAAAATGGTTAGATTGACAAGCCATCCTTTTGCAAAATGATCAAAACATAAATTCGGAAAGATCACTTTCAATATCCAACTCAAGCGCCAATTGAGCCCTTCTCAATCTTAAAGGTCATAAGGCACCTTCATTAACTAACCCATATCTGTCATAACTAAGGGTCTAGCTTTTCACTAAAGTTCTTGAGCAATGTTGTATAGCCAGAGCACAAAGTTCAATCCAGCTCTCCTTGGGTGTGAAAGAAATATTATTAAAGACATTCATATCAAAATTTTCTTAATTAATGTATTCTCATATATCCTGAACAATAAAAATGTGTGATGCCATCCCACGGCTTCATATCATATCACACATCATAAAAGCAGGTGTTTTTCAAGATCTTAATAACAAATGTTCCATTCATATCCATAAATACAATTTATATAGAGCATTATCCATAAATAAAATTTATGTACAGCAGGACGAGTAACGCACCGTCTCAGGTAGATTATATATGAGCACTGAACTCATCACAGTGGCCAGGGCAAAAATCCTATAGAACAATTGTTGGAGAACCATGTAATTTAATCAAACAGTAGTTCGAATATATTTACATGCACAAATTAGACAGATCATATTGATTGGAGATTACCTGTCATCGTATACATTTGACTTCCCAACACTTTCAAATCCCTCTGTATCAAGATAGAAGACAGAAGTCTTAACTCCATCAATATCCAGTTCAAGTGGAGTACCCCACACCCATATACCTGGAGAAACTCAAAAAGAAAATTTTAATTTAAGACTACTAGGTTAAAAAAATGTCAAAATTTGGAAAAGATTCTAGCATAAACCTTTAGTTTTGGTATCACGCATATGCCCAACACCAAAACCTGCCAAGTTACAAAGTCAAAGTAAGGAGCTGGAAGACCAGTGCAAGAAACAAAATGCAGCTATACTTGGGACAGGAAAGTTAGTTGATTTCACCTTCATAACATGATAGAGACAGAAGCTGATTGAGTAGAAATGACTTCCCAGAACGATACGGACCAATAACCTGTATGGGCATAAGAAGGTGACAGACAAGGTATGTGGGTCATGGACAATATTTTAGAGATTTGTTTCATAAAAGAAGCTTCATTGAAAGGATAAATTGATCATAGTTTCAAGGAAACAAAGTAGATAGTATTCTGCAAAATTCTTCTTAAAAACAAGAAACAAAAAAAAATCCACTTAATATATAGGTTCTCATTCTTCTGTGTCCTATTATATAGAAAGTGTAATTGAATTTCCTCACAAATAGAATATTGTAAAAGTGGAAATTCCACTCTGGCATACTAGTGCCAATCAATCAGTGCCTTACAGCAACAGCAGCTATTGGTGTGTCAATTCTCTCAATTGCTTTCAAGCCTTCCCTTGAGAGGCGAAGCTTTGTGTGGCCAGGATCTGGTTCTATAATAGGAAACCTGTTTATGAATATTTTATACAGGCATAAGGCACACTCGCAACATATACAGATAAACAATAAATTAAATGTATATTACATAAAAAGAACGAAGCAGTGAAATGAAACAATTCCTGCGTAAAATGCAATGGCAGAAGCATTGTATCACATTTACCCCATATTTTCTTTTTATTTTTAAGCATAACAACTAATAATGATACAAGGATAACATAAAATTGGCACCAAGAATAATTTGAATTTTAAAAAGAATTATAGTTCTCAAGCCATCCAAGAATTCTCCCTTGCACAAAAATAATTCATATTATACAAGCAATAGCTTCATCTTGATTTGAATAAAGAAGAAATTTCTCTCTAAACTCGCCCGCCCTCTGTCCCGGCCTGTTGCAGGCTAAGCATAAAAGTGGGCTCCTAAATTATTTAACAAAGCACTATAGAAAACAAACTCACAGAAAATACATTCTAAATTCCCAGGGTCATCCCCACCATTGTTGTTAGAGTCGAGATACGGTCCAAGGGGACTCTATGCAAAGCACCTCCATGCGCCTCTTACACTCACAATCTAGCCGCCTTACAAACAATTTTTTGTTACATTCTTAAGATGTATATTGTCTTCTAAAAGAACACTTTTATTTACTACCCACAACCTCTTCTACCTAGAGTCTCTATTATTCTCATATTGAGAGAAAGAAAGAATGTATCTCCATTCTTGCAGAAAAGATAATATTACATTACGATGAGGATGATCATTATCTAATTAATCCAGATAGTTATTGGTTAGTGAATAGCTTGCTAAATTCTAGTCATAATACTTGATCCACTTTGTGCTATTGTCTTGAGGACTTAAAATTGAACTTTAAAGATTTTTAAATATTTATTTATAATTAATTAATATTTACATTATGTGTTCAAGTTCAATTTGTTATTTATGAGTTACCAAAATTATGTGTCTTTCAACTTTATTTCATTAGTTAAAAGTTATTTGAACTTTGAAATTGATTATGTATGCATTTATGTGATATTATTTTATTTATTTATGAGTTATTATGCCATGTAATGTTGTTTTCACATTAATTCAGCTGGCTAATCATTATGTTGTTTTCTGTGACTCTCGCCCCAGGCTCCAACAGAACCCAAAGGGCCTCCTGTATCGCCTCTAACTACTATGATCCCCACTAATAACTAATCCACAAAATATTTCTTAAATTCAACACAGTATGAAAGCAATATGAGAATTGAAATGCAAACTTTCATAATAGCACTCTGTCATAGACGACCACAATTCCAAAACTACCTTCCACCGTAGATATATTTCAAACTATGCCATCTTAACAACATAAAAATGCTAATTAGCACAGTACAGAGGAGATGACATTATAAAAATATATAAAACAATTCCCAAAGTAGAAAAAAGACATTGCATTGCTAAATCGAACTCGAAACAAGCCAAAAATAAATAAATATCAAATGCTCATTCACCGCAAACCAGAACTAAGACGAAAGAAGAGAACTCACGCTTCACGAAAATTTCCAATGGAGAGGGACTCAGATGCTAAAAGTGCAAGAAAAATGGCGAAAACAGCGACGGGACTGAAAATCTGCATCTCTGATCTGCCAAGAAGTCGTGTTCTTGAAAATGTAAGGAAATTGGACGCATAAGATTGCTCAGTGTTAACAATAATCCTAGAGTGAACAAAGAATTGAAGAAGGGTTTTTCAGATTTGAATAGTTTTTTTGAATCAGAATGGATTATTATCTCATAAATCCATGGTTGAAACTTGAAAGTGCAAAGAATAAATAATAATAGGCAGTTATTGATCAAGTTTACTTTTTTACAAATGGATTTGGGATCTTGAGGAGAGGAGACTTTGGGAGGGAGGAGGAGTTTTCTTGATCCGTGCATGGGCCGCAAGGTACAGGATTCTTACTCCCCTACACAACATTCCCGTTTTAATTGTCTTGAAGTTTCTTCACCAAAATTACGACTTAATGATACAATACAACCCAATGCAACAGCCCACTAATTTGGCCCATATAAACAACGGGAATTAAAACAGGAGTATGTAAGACTTTAATCATTTTTTCTTATTGAATTATCAAAAGTACCCGTAAAATATGATTGAGGCTCTTGTACAGGAAACGTCATGGGAGACGTTATGACAAAAATAATTTATTTTTTTGTAATTTATAAAAAATTTAAAAGAATGAGCTTTGGTTATTGGAAATTATATTAAAGTTATTTAATTGCATTTAAGGTAAGATATTGTGAGTACAATCCCATATATTTTTTTGGTTTAATTTTCAATGTATTAAGATTAATATGATGAATCCCTTATTAATATAATATATAATAGCATGTATACGAAAGATGTTTTAGTCTACAATAATAAATTTGAAATTGAAATTTTGTTATATTATGAAAAATGAAAGTGAAGACCTTAAAAAATTATTGGTTAGTCAATTCAAAGTCGAAGCTTTAATTTAACATTGACATAATTTTTATAAAAATTAATAGGTTAAATATAAATATTTACAAATAATAATATAATTAACACATAATATAATTTTGTGCTTAACAAAGAAATTATATCAATAAAGCTTTAAAAAGTTAACTAATTAAACTTCTATAAAAATAAACAATAAATTTTAAAAGAAAATATAACAACTCTCATTGAAAGATATATGAGTTGAGATAATTTTGATGCTTGTAATGCTATAAGGGCATCAATAATATTAAACACCTTAGTAATAAACTTAAAGTAATATTAAACATTATGTAATTTCAGTACATAACTAATTAAGAAAAATTACGTAGGACCTGCAAAATGAAGGAATATATCTATACTACTCTATTAAGCGGCTTAAAGGGAGGAGTGGCCAGTTTTCTCCCGGTTGCCTGTTGCCAAAATGAGCACGCGTCGACACCTCTGGCTGCTGCTTGTGTACGTGGCCTCACACTCCACCGTTTCAAGTTTCAACTTTCATCTCGTCCTGCCTTCATTCTCTCTTTCAATGATTCTTTGTTCATCGATTTCTAAACTATAAATTTCTCCTTGCTTTCTTTCTTCGCCAAATCTTTCATTTGTCGACTGCCCATCCATTTCGTTTCTCCGGTGTCACCGCTCATCTCCATCTCATATACCCGTGCTCTCCGGCGGAAGACCACCACTTTTTTTCCCTATACGATTGCAAACAAATTTGTTGTAGTTTGATTTTATTTTCCCCTTTTACAATCGAGCAGCCACTCTTCTTCTCCTCTCAAGTAAACACAAAGAAAGTGGTAAGATTTCTCATTGCTCTCTTAATTTCTGAGATAATCATTATTCTTGGTATGACCAGTAACCATGCCTTTATAAGAATTCATTCAATTGATTTTGTTTGAGGTTACATTCATCACTTTTGTATGAAATTGACTTAATCATTCTTAATACCCTGATTGAAGATTCATAGTGTAAATTCAAGTGCATGATTTTTATTGTGGTTTTAGTTCAGAGTCTGTTTGATAGACGACCCATAACCAGATCTAGAGGCCCTTCTGTTAAATGGTTCAAAGAATGTTTTATAAGAGAACTTTAATCCTTGCGTAATTTTTCAATTTTCTTGGGGTAAGCTTTTTTGCTGGTGAACATAAAATTACTTATCAATTGATGAATTCATTGGAGTATCAATTTTTTTGCAGGGTGCCACAAGATCTTGTCACAATCGCTGAGTCTTGTATTGAAATTGGTTAATGGTTAGTCTCCATGTATTCTTTTAATTTCAATCACTTGTTTGATGAGTTGAACTCGGTAGTAG
This sequence comes from Pogostemon cablin, assembly GCA_023678885.1. NCBI lineage: Eukaryota > Viridiplantae > Streptophyta > Magnoliopsida > Lamiales > Lamiaceae > Pogostemon > Pogostemon cablin. The sequence goes on from CM042967.1 coordinate 25,481,084, forward strand.
TATTATCTGGTGTGATGTTGTTTATGCAAACTATTATGTGATTTAGAATAAGAATAGTGCCATAATCACATTTTCTCTGTTGCTAATGCAAATTATTAGGGTGGATTATTTTTGAAAAGCTGGAATGAATCTGTCTGTATTATTTACCCAGAAGCTATATTCAAAGCCATGAAGGAGAAGTCCAAAGGACCAGAAGTGGTGGAGCCTGAACCTGAACCTGAACCAACCACAGAAGTTTTTTTTCCCTTGCAATTATGACGGTTGCGGGAAGACATTTATAGATGTTGGTGCTTTGAGGAAGCATTCTCATATCCATGGGGGGAGATATATGTTTGCCATAATGAGAATTGTAGGAAGGTAACTTTATCTCTAGCTGATTTATTCAAATAAAGAATGTGATATTGAGAAGCTATCTAATCTGTTTCTGCTCTACTTTTTTGTTGTCCTACTTTCTCAATCATATTACATAAGGAAGGTAATATAAGGCTGATTCAGAAAGATAAAAATCCAGGCTTCTTTCAGTTGCTGGCTACTCAAACCGTGAGTGCAGTGTGGCATGTAAGTGAAGTTTATCCCCTCTCCACTAAATTTGTGATGTTCAAGGCATATACATTTTCTTCCATTTCAGCAATCATTGCATCACTAAACCACTCATTTTCATTACTGTTAGCATTGATATCCTACATCAGTTAAAGAAATCAATTAATGCCATGTATAGTTGAGGATAAAATTTAAAGATGCTGGATTGAATATAAGACTGAATCTTTCCTCTGAATTCAAATTCTGTACTGCACTCTTAGATTCTGTAAAGGTAGATAATATTTTCATGTTATCTGCACCTGAGCTTCATTTGTTGTTTTTAAGTTATATACGATTTGAGTAACACCTTTAATTGTATGGTCCCTTTGAATTGATTCACACAAGTTACATTCCACATTTTTATAAACAAACCAGCTTTGCGCTGTAGAAATTTACGGAAATATTTTGAGAGGTAAGTCACCATCGGCCAGCTCCTCTCTCACTTTGATTTCACTTTTTGGTTGTAGGTGCTGTTTGTTCATACTGAAAAAAGAGCATCAACTTCACAATTGAAGATAATTTATATTATATGTGAAAATAAGATAAAAACTTAATATGGGAATGTTCTATTAGTGTGATGGGGTTAAGTTGTTGGATGGTATGATATGTGGCATGTGGTATGTGGTATGTCTTACTTTTGTTGATTGTTGTGGTCCAGAAGTTAATTTTTCTTGACATGGATTAGGACTATATATTCCACATTTCCATTATTATAAATTGTTTTTCACATCCTTGTCTTTCCAATATGATCTTAAAAAGTGGATAGAGGCTAAGTTGTTCTTGTTTACTTTATGGTCTTAGACTTGTATATGTAGTATATATTTAAGAATGTATACAGTTCATTAATATAAAGAAGTTGCTTAACATCCTCAGTTTTTATAATGTGATCCTAAGTATTGTTAAGATATATTTAATTCTTGACAAAGTTTGTACTATACGGAGTATATAGTTTCCATACATCAACTTGTCAAGTTTGCTGATTTTACTCAGTTGAGGGCAGGCTACAACATGAGCTCTTTACTCCTTTTAACAACATCCCATTCTCAACAAATTATGAACAGGAATGCATCCAAGTACCAGTAAGCAATTTTCTACTTAAATTTATTTTTTACAATTTATAATTATTATTTTGAAGTGCAAGGCTTGAAAGCCTCGCATATCACCTGCACTTTACTTACAAAAATAAATTTTGTATATGATGCAGCTTTGCAACACCATTGTTTGCGTTGATCCATTTGGTGGTGAGATTGGTCAACTACATGGTAACATTTTGTTCTACTAACTATAATTCTAAATATGACATTGGCATTCAGAAATAAATTAGAATTCTTTGCTGCTGCAGTAAGCTCCTCATCATTTCCTCCTCATTATCTTCCAAAGATTACATTTGCAGGTAGATCATTAGTTAAATCATAAAAAAAATATTATATAAAAAAAACATTTGATAGTTTCTTTGGTTTTGTATTTCCTTAGAGAAGTTCTTTCTCCATAAAATTTTCCTTACATATCTTGACATGGATTAGAACTATATATTCTACTATTATAAATTATTTTTTGCATCCATGTTCGTCCAATATGATCTTATTAAGTGTGTAGAGGCTAAGTTGTTCTTGTTTCCAATATGGTTTTAGACTTGTATATGTAATATACTTGAAGGATGTTTAAGATTGTATACAATTCATGGAGAGAAAGAGGTTGATTAACATCCTCAGTTTTTTATAATATGAGCTTAAGTACTGTTAAGATAGGTTTAATGTCAGTTGGGAGTGAGCACAATTTTCCCCTTATTTTAAGTTTTATTTGATTTTTACATGATTAATGCAGATCTACTACTTTTACTATATACATTAGTTGTGTGTTATGAACCACTACTTTGGGATCACCAAGTGGAATAGTGAATAGGTACGTCTTGTACATTTTACATATATTTTCATTAGCAACAAAAACACTCTCTAACATCTTAGTCCCACAAATGACATTTTAGTACTTTGCTCTTACATATTTATTTATTCACAGTGCTAGGAATTTCCAGACTTGTTATGCTGCTTATTTTCTCTTTCTTGCTCAATTAGATGAGATCATAAAGGTTTTTCTAAGGTGTAGTGCTCAGAATTTTTATTTCTATTTTATTTGCCAAACAATATAAAAATTTGCCTGGACTTGTTCTTTTTTAGTTTTGGTGCTTTTATTTCCTAGCTGTACTGAACTTTGTGTTGAAGTTTTTGAGATTGGAGGTATGATTATATTTTCTATCTTAATTAATGCTCATGGCATAAAAAGGTTGTTGCTATAAACATCTTAGGACATATATAGGGATGGATTCTAAAAAGTTGGCATGAATCTGTTCATTTTATCCAAAGGCTACGTTCAAAGCCATGAAGGAGAAGTCGAAAGAACCAGAAGCGGGTGGAGCATGACCCTGAACCAACCACAGAAGTTCTTTTCCCTTGCACTTACGAAGGCTGTGGGAAGATATTTACAGATGCTGGCACTTTGAAGAAGCATTCTCATATCCTTGGGGAGAGACAATATGTTTGCCATTATGAGAATTGTGGGAAGGTAATTTAACTCTAGCTGAATTCTATTCAATCGGAATCATTAAAATGTTTAATTGCCTATATATAGCATCTAATTAACGGAGCATTTGAGCACTTTGAAGTGTCATATTCAATTAAGGAAAACCGAGAATATCACTTTTGCTGCATATACTATACACAGAGAAGGATGGAAGACAGTAGAACATTCTTAGGTGTATGAATATGAATTTTGTCAGCTGGTGCCTGGATGTTTACATTATCTTTTGCTCCATATGTAAGGAAGTAAATTGATGATGCTCTTTATGTATTAAACCCTTGGGGCTACTCATTACCCCAACTAACGCCTAGCATCTTAGCAGATGTTAGCTCTGATCTAAATGCCTGGGAATCTGTTGCTTTTTTATGATTTAATCATTTACTCTATTATTCTCATATATTTATTATAAAAACTCTTTTTCTTCTGATTTCTGTGGTATGCTCATAAGTCATAACTGCTTAATTGTTTCCTTTATGCAAATTTAATTGATGATGTAATTGAAGTTGATGTTTGCAGTTGCACAACATATGATATTACCATTGCTGTATTCTTTTCAACAGCATTGCAGTGAAATTTCCATACTTGGTTGATATAAAGCTTGAGCTTGGGCTGGAAATTAAAATTAAGACATGTCAGACAGCTTGAGTGGAATATTATAGAGAATGATGCTACAAAATCTTTCACAACATCTGGATTGCAGTTTATTCCTCTACCTGTAAGTTTTCCCTCATTAGTTTTTGTATTCTTATGAGATGAGTACATGTTACCAGCTTATTTATAAATATTTCTTATGTTTTTATTTTATATTACCATGTTCTTTTGTTTTTACTAGGTGATGCTTGGTGAAGACTATATATGCTTAGGTTTTCTCTTTGATGAAACATATAGAGTAGCTTATATGTCATACATTTCTTCGCTTTCTTCCATCCACTGAATTTGTTGATATCTTTTAAGCAAACAATCTCCTGTACGTAATTTGTCATGGTTTAGCACATTTCTCATGATCATGTATGAGCATCTATTTATATATAAAAAAGGCAACATGAATTGATGTATACTTATTTGTTTAGAAATTCCAACATTATACTTGGTAAAATATCAAGACAGAAGCATTGAAAAACCTCAAGGTATAAATGACATTTGGACAGAAATTCTTTCACCATTTGGCGTTAGTTCTTTTTTTTTTGTCTCATGTGGCTACTGTAGGGAGTATTCTTGAACTCTTAGAGGCCACTGTAAGCGGTATTCTTGAACTCTTAGAGGCCATTCGAGATTATCATGATTGCACATTATTCTTTTTTTTTCCTCATGTGGCTACTGTAAGCGGTATTCTTGAACTCTTAGATGCCATTCAAGATTATCATGATTGCACATTATTCCCTAGCGTGGTAAGTCTAATTTATTGACTTCCAAATTTGTGATGATCATGTTGTGCTACTCTTTATTATATTCTTCATTTGATCATATCTTTACAAGTGATGAGATAATGTAACGTTCAAACTCTCACTGATTCAGAATTACAAAAGGATGTTAATACTGCTGGAGGTGATAATGCTGCTGCTGGAGCCGGTGTTAATGCTGCTGATGGAGCCAGTGTTGATGCTGAATAGTTTAAAATTATTTGGAATGCTTGTTTTCAATTATAACACTCATTATGAAATTCTTCCCTACTTCTTGCTACAATTTATGTCATTTGTGTGTAAAATTCATCTACCATTCACATGAACATAAAAGTTCGGGCTAGCACCTCATCAATGAGGTGCCCATTACCTATATATATATATATATATATATATATATATATATAATGTTAAGAGTATTTGAATCTAATCCTCAACTACTAACACTTCACAATTATATGTTCAATCCTAATTTTATTTACAATTATCTAGAATTTACTATACAATTATCTAATAGAACGTAGGAATACGGATTTCAAGCTTCAATACTATATATATACAATAAAAAATTCAATCCTCAAGTACAATGTCGTTCAAAAAATTAATTATCTCTACATCATCAATAAAAAATTTGAACAATTAAATTTTGAATTTTTCTGATGCATAAATAATAAAGGCATCGACGATAAAATCTTTTAAGTGATGACTCCTCTAACTTGCAAGTCTTCGTAAATCTAAATAATATGAGTAGCTTCTCTGTTGAAAATCAAATAAACACTTAGTTAAGAAGAATTTATAGAATAATGTGGGTCATAATATGATCTTTTGAGTTGGCATATGTAATACTCTCCTCATTTCATAGAATGATTCATACTTTTTATTTGTTTAGCTCACAAAATTAACAACGCAAAAAAAGAAACAACACTTTATTCAATAATCTTAAAAATTACTTTAATTTTAAATTCGTCACTTCTCCCTAACGCACATAACATTACTATACACTTTATTATTACTTATAAATATTAAAATTCCCTAAAAGTTACTAAAATTAGTAAAAAAAAAATATTTATTAAACAGTGTGGAACAGTAAAGTAATGGTTGTATAAAATAGAGAGAATATTTAAAAGGTTTTGATAAACTTTATGCAAGAATAAGCCAAAGTGAAAAACAAAAATAAAAAAATATGAATAACAAATATATATATATATATATATATATATATATATATATATATATATATATATATATATATATATATATATATATATATAAGAAGGGAAAAAAAGGATACATAATGTTTTCTAAATTTTCTAAACAGTCTTGCTCAAGTAAATTTTTTGAACTAATCAGCAGTAATTTAACATATTTTTTATTTTCAAGCGTGTTGTAGTTTTTAAAGGATATGTAAAGAGAATAACATTTAAAAAAAAGTCCTGAAACCATGACCCTTATTTTCAAAATAAAGAGCAAAGACTAAGAGGTGCATAAAGATATCATATTGAAACCTGTAATCACATTTTCTCCTTTAAACAATGATAAAATAAATTGAGCAATCGTCAAGTTTACAAAAATAATTTAGCAATTTTCAAGAGGTATAAAGTTATAGATGCATTTATTTTAGTGAACAAATGATAATAATAGTTGAGATATAAATTTACAGAAATAATAATAATATTATCACAACGTCTCCCCGTACTTTATGCTATATAGGAAAGGAAGTTATGATCTAAATTAAGTAATTCTTAGTTGAGAATTGTCATTTGTAAAGATAAAAATTAAATTTCTACCACATTAAAGATGAGTAAAAAAACATAAAGGTAAAGATTAAATAATGAGTTATACAACTATAAAGAAATACATATACAAAAATTAATACATATATGAGTGCACATGTGCACTCGGGTGCACAGGATATCGACTCTTGCATATCTGTATAACAACAATTGCAAGAACACATGTAACATATCTGTATAACAACAATTAAGATTAAACTGAAATATACATGCCACCAATCAAATTTATTCAATTCCAGAAGTATCTTCAAATATTGCCAATGAAAGCTATAAATCATTAAAACCTACCAAACTCCAAATGTAACAGGAAATTAAATTAAAAAAATTCTCTTTGGAGGTTAACAGTAGTTACTGGGATGTATCACATTAATCCTGCAACCCCTTTTCATAAGCATTTCTTTGCTTTTTCACAGTTCTAATTTGAGATAGAACTGAGAAAACAGTCTCGTTTCTTAATTGAGGCATTTAAACAAACGCTTGGTAGATTTCTGACATTATTCTCTTACAAACACTCAGAACTCTATTTCCTCCCTCTAGAGATTCCCTTGGAAACCTCGAAACATTTCTATCCACCATCCATAACGAAATCTATGCCAAGAAAAAAATCTTCACTGTAAAAAGCCTTATGTACTTCCCCTCTAAATATTTCCTAATATTTCAAGTAAATTTTGCAAGCACTCAATATAACCCGAGTCATTAGAAACAGTAATCACAACTTGAGTCATTTTAAATTAATCAAATCCAAGTATCACAATCAATCATTTAAAATGGTAGATTTCAATCTAATTAAGAGGCAAAAATGTATAAATGAATGGAATATTCAGGGGTGTTAATTTCTGTGGTTGATAGCAGCATTCTATCATTTAAATCCCTAATTTGAAAATGATACATATTAACTGGATTAAAAGTCAATAGAGGTGATTAATTGCTTTATAAAATTACAATAACTTACTACTTAATCGAAATCTAGTTATACTGCATAGAACAAAATAAATATTATAATTTGCATAAGAATGATATAAGAATAAAAAAACAGTTGATAACTTACTAACTAAAATATTATAAGAATAATATATAAACATACAGAGCTAAAGTTAGATATGAGGTTACCTTTTCCTTAATCTCATAAGTGTGTTCAGTTAAAGTGACGGGAATACTTATATTTTTTCCATGGTTAAAGCATGTTTTACACCTCAATCACCACCACCTTGTTTTATATTCTCAGACAATAAATCTTAGACCTTTGTGTTTAGAGAGTGAAAAATGAGAGAGTACTCAATAATTTTGCAGTTTATTGAGAAAAACTTGAGAAAAAAAAACTAACACGTGTTATTACTCTCCCTTATTCCATTTGCATCCCAAGCATGAGATTCAATTCAATAATCTCACATAAAAAAATTAACAAAGATTTAAAGTAAGACAGAGGCAATAATGAATTATGAAAAGACTAATCATATGTACTTACACTGAAACGTCAAGAACGATTCTTGATATCTTCATCTTCCTCTTAACCCCTTACACAACTCTGTTTAAATTTTATACGTCCCATGCATAAAAATTTTGATTAGTCTTTATATACATCAGAAGATTAAAAAAAAACTATAACTAATAATAACATAAAAAATTTCGATAGAACATGCCAAAAACAGGAATTTATGTCAATGAGACTTGCAACTTGATCTCCATGTTTTGATTCAATTGTGAGATACTTTTTAAATCTAAAATTTAACCTTTAAAAAATAAAAAAGCATAAACGAAATGAAATAATGTGAAATTTAGCTATGCAAATCGACATGAATAATAAGTTTTACCTCAATTTTGTAACTGGTGTCGGTGATAATAAGTTTAAACAAATGATTTTCGATCTCGTGAACTTTTAAAGAATAAAAGTAATGGGTAATGTGTTATTAGCAATTGTGCTTGAAAAGCAATAGACGTTTATAGTACGAAACTGATGAACTGCTAAATTTCATCACACCGATCAACTCTTCTTTCAAATGTTCCAAATCTTAATTATGAGTATAATTTCTTTAATTTAGATAATCCTTACCGATGTAAAATTCTAAGCACTTAATCACAATAAACCTCTATTTCAGTATATAAAAGATAATTTATGCATTTCAATTCTATCTTTAAATCTCAATAAACTAATATCTGCCGCAAAATAATTAGGGAACAACAAAAGAAGAAGAAGGAATGAATCACCTCTTCTCTAGAAAAAACCCACCGAATTTGATGATTGAAAATGCTTGAATTGGAAACAGAGGGTTCCTCATTACAACCACCATCTCAGCTCCAATTGCTCAAATAATTACCCCACCATATGAATTTCCTTGGAAACCCATTCCTACATGAAATAAAATTAAAATGTCATACAGAAATAGAGTGGGGAAAGAAATATCTTAGATGAACCCCAAATTAATAAAAGATTATCCCAGAGTAATTGATCGGTTAAATGATCAACAAAATAGTTTTCTAAATATAGAGTTACTAAAGGGTCACAATCCTTGATAAGCATCTATATTCTACGAACATTGCTGCTTCACATTGGACGTGAATAGTCATTGTAGAAAACTCTATCAACAACTATACTAACTAAATAAAACATCATTCCACCCGTTCCAATGAATAACAATGCCGAAAATTTTTATTTATTTTAATTACAATAAATTTATAATTCATTAATTGCACTGACCGATAAGATAAACACCAATAGTTAATCAAACATAATAAATCTCGGAGTGCACTAATAATAAGATAGAAATTCAATCATACATGACGAACCCATAGACTCGAAAAAAATCATTCATTTTTCACAAAGCCCAGATCTAAATACCCATAAAAAGAGATAGTGCACAAATCTGCAACTGAAAACAAATCAAATCAAGAAATAATCAATCAGACCAAGAACATAAATAACTAAACACAATAATCAAGTAACAAAAATACCATAATGTTAGTACATAATTAACTTAGTTAATTGGTATAAAAATATATTTGTAAGGCTTAATTTGTACCAATATATTAATTCGTACCTTTATAAGGATACATGAATTGTACAAATATCTTACTTTTCAAATATATAGTTAATTGAAAAACTTAGTACCAATATATATTTATCTTAAATATATTTATTTGACCAAGTAATGGAACAATTCAATTTTTAAAATTTTACTCAAGTAATAATTATAATGGCAAATGGTAAAGCTGAAAATTTAATCTCACCAAGATACTAAATTAAAGTTTGAAGACCTCCATTCTTATAAAACATGGCAATATTTAGGACAGGCCCAAATGCAAAAAAAGACCAAAGCAAATTAAAATTAAAGTTAGAAATGAATCAATAAAAATGTGTAAAGACTTCTAAGGTAGTTACAGTATGTAAAACATAAAGAGTGACTGAATATTACATGTTCTCAATGGAAGCAAGTAGAATGTTGCTATCTGGCTCCATCTTTTTTCCATCAACTCCAAGGCTGAACTGCAAGAAACCAAGAGTATTTTATCTTTAATGTAGGATAATGTGATTATATGTAAATAACATAGAGAAATTCTCTGAGATAGAGTTTAGAGCCACAGAGCATCCCTAAGTTCAGAGAATTTTAGAGAATGATAGCAGGTGATGAGCATCAACAAAAAATCTATTTTATTTTAAAACTTGAAAGATGAATCAACAGGAATATGAAAATAGAGTATTTGTCACATGCTCTCCAAGAAACACAGAACATGAGTTTAACTACATTACAGAAATAGCACAAGGCATTAGCTGGTAGAGGTGAATTTAAAGGTGAAAGCATCACTTATTGATCTTCAATCAAAACTTAAACGTTGGAAATTGCTTTGGGCTTTAACACATCATTGCTGCCATAAACATCTGTTAAAATATGATGAAATTGTTTAAATCAATTCTAACTCAAAACACAGTATGAGAATTAAAACTTGTAGACATAATGCACCAAGTTTCTGCTAAATTTATATTACATGAATATGATAATTTTGATAGAATGTGGCATCCGTGCATGTTGAAATAACGTCTTGGCATGTCACGCCCCAATTTTTCTCTGACCAATAATAAACAATAATAACTATTTCTTTCATTTCTATTCATCATTATTACTGATGAGTGATATTTTCACCTAGATTTTAGTGCCTTTTTATATCCGTTTTCGTATTATTTTATCTGTATTTATATGTTATTTGGTTGTATTTTATATTTTTATTGAAATGTGTGTGAAAGACCTTTTTGATCACAAATGGAAACTTTGGTGGTTTGTGAATGTAGTCCACGAGCAAACTTAAAGCGAGTCGAGCCAATCGATTGATGAGTGTTGTTACCTTACTTAAAAGAGTGTTGAGTGAAATTAATAACCTATGTGAGGCTTGGACAAAAAGGGACTATATTACACTATGATTCTCTTGTGATTAAACTTGTTAATATTTTTTTGCATGTAATGATTTTAATGTTGTAGGATGACTTAGCATAAATTGTAATTCTTATTGCTATCGATGTGTTATTACTTATGTTCGTTTAGTCTTTTCCTAAGTGAAAATCTCACTCCTTGGTTTATCATTTTCATTGTGCGGGGACGCACAACACTTTAAGTTTGGGGGTGAGATGAGTGATATTTTCACCTAGATTTTAGTGCCTTTTTATATCTATTTTTGTATTATTTTATCCGTATTTATATTTTTTTTGATTGTGTTTTGTATTTTTATTGAAATATGTGTGAATAAGCTTAAACCTATGATAAGGAAGATGTAGGAAAAAGCGGATCTCAATTCGGAGTTGAAACGAAGGAGAACGAGCCAAAACAAAATGTGAAAAACTAGGGCATGCACCAACACGGGCCGTGTACGGAACACGGCCCTATAAGAGGTGGCCGTGTACCATAATCAATTCATCCAACATGACCACATTGTGCCCGTGTTACAGCATACGAGCCATGTGTTGGGCAATTGGATCGTGTGGATCAACGTGATCCGTTAGGAATACAGATAAACGATAACAGCGGAAGCAATTAAAATTGTTTATCGTACTTCTGGGTTGATGTAGAGGATGAAGATCTGTGATGAACACCTCTGATCTTCTACCGTATGTCCCAAAGTCAACTCTGGTGTTGGGTGGTCAACAATCCCCAGAGTTCTCTCAATCTGCTCTCTGTTTTCTCCCGTATGTCAAATGAGGCACACACTTAGGTTTAACAGGAACTGAGATGACTTATATACTTGGGCTACAGCAGGGACCAGGAGGAGAAATTGGACTGGGCCTCAATTGAATTTAATTAACCAAGCTTAGCCCAAAGCTTTTAATTAAATCCAATAATAATAATATAGTCCACTAAAATATTATTACTGCACTACCCGTCCAATCCCAAAATTATATTCTGGGCTCCTTCTTATTATAAGCCCGATGGTCTCCCCATGTTTAAGAAATACAATGTCCATTAATTAATTAAGTTACTGACAACTCAAATTAATTAATATCTCATCCGAGAGTAGTACTACTCAACCTTATTATCATGCCGGAAATTAATCCACTTGCAAGATTTACATGATAAACCTTATGAGCTCCTCAAGGGGACATCATCAACCTATGTCGGACATGGATTCCTTCTACAATCAACAGCACACCATAGAGACAGCACTACTTCCCAACTCACCGAGTATATTGATTTAATACTTATAAATCTCACCCATTGATGAATCAAAGAAATACATACTGCCCTACTTGTCGAGGTTATTGTATAGGGATTAAGAGCACGAACTTCCATAATAACAGAGATCAAGTTCTACTATATAGTCAGTATAAGAAGAACGATCTCAGGCGGTCCTGCTCAATACACACAAGTGTACTAATGTGATTCTATAGCCAAGACAAGCTAATACCAAATCACACTACAACCATACCGATAGAGAGTCCCCGTCTATCTCGGTTGTGAGCATCTGTTTATACTTTGTAAGGAGGCCGATAATATGATCTTCCGCGTGTTGTCGCACAACATATTATCTACAATATAAAGTAAATGGACTATTGCATCATGCATATAAAATAAATTATAAGATGAAATCATTTGATCATATGATTCTCATTTCAAATATTGTTATAACATTGTTCATACTAAAACTAGACTTTTAGTATACAATCCAACACCGTGTTGCAGCACACGAGCCGTGTTGCGTAACATGGCCCTGTAAGTCTTGGTCGTGCAGCACCATCAATTCACCCAACACGACCACCTTGTTGCCATGTTACAGAGCACGGCTCGTATTATGTAAAATGCTGCTAAAAATTCCAGAACCTTCTAGAAGCTTACCAAAGGGTATAAATACCCAATAAATCAACATTTGAAGAGAGATCCGAAATTCACAGCCCTGCACACACCTCACACACCGTTTCTTCCATTCCACACCATCATCTTCATCCATTCTTCATCCTTTGGATCTACCATCATCCCACCATCAATTTCTACATCCAAGTGAAGGAAAAGGATCAAGGAAGAGAGAAAAGTGCAAAGAAGGGAAGGAGATCACCATTGAAGATAGATCTAGGGAGTTTCCATTCAATCTTTGTATTAAACCTCATAGTTTTATCATGATTTGTAAGGATTTAATTGTCTATGTTAATTTCTTTATGAATATGGTAGGCTAATCTCCCTTGTGAGATTAGCAACATGAGAGTTGTTGGATAATTTTAGGATTTGTGTATTTGAATTCATATGTTGATTGGATCTATGGTTTTCTATCATTGATTATTAATTGCTTGATTTGTATTGATGATTTGTGTGTTTAGTTGTTCTAAATATGTGATTAGATTGAGAAATCAATTATGTGCTTAGGATAATTGAGTGAATCATTTCATCAAACACTTCATGTGCATTATAAATTGTAAAGAGATTGAGAAATCCTTTAGAGTTTAGAACCATTTGATAAAACATATGATTGGTTTGATCGAGAGGTTGATTAGTCGTGTAAAGGGACTCTCATTTCAAGCTTAGTACCTAGTTAGAATTGTTTGAGTGAGAACCAACTCATTGAGCTATGTTTAGAACCATATCCTATCCATCTTGAGAGGGAGTTTAGGTGATCTTAGTGTTAACCCTTAGTCTTCAATCCATGATTCATGTGAATTCGATGCATTTATCCTAGGATTTCTACTTCTTAATTGTTGTTAATCTCACTTTTACTTAATTTGAAAAACCACTTTTCATCCATCTATCTTGTTTGCTAATCATTGCTTGCTTGCTTGCTTTGATTGATTTAATTTCTTGTTTGATCAAACTACCCATTGATGATTCGTTTCTATAAAATTGCGATAAACGTGATCTCGCTTAAGCTCTAGCACTGACCTCCCTGTGGTTCGATAAATTATTTTAATTGGTCATCCCTAATATAAAATGGCTAATCAATTACACCGGCCCAGCCCAACAGGTCGTCATCCATGTATACAACTCTCAGGATCTGACGGGATGATTAGTCATATTATAGTGGGCATGACCAATTAAAGAAATTATCGAACCACAGGGAGGAAGGTACTAGAGTTTAAGCGATCTCAAATTTATCGTGATTTTATAAGGACGACGGAAGAGAGGATAGGAGCAAATGAATGCAATTATGCTAAAGCAAGAAATAAAGATAAAATGAATGCAAAGATAAAAGGGTTCCAAATGATGCAAGGATGAGATTAAGTGTAGATGGGTGGATGAAGAATGGATGAAGATGATGGTGGAAAATGGAAGAAATGGTGTGTGAGGTGTGTGTGGAAGGGGTGGAAATCGGATTTTTTTTCATAAAATCTGAATGGAGGGGTATTTATACTCCTTGACAAGCTTCTAGAAGGATTCTGAATTTTTCTGATCCCTGACACGACACGAGTCGTGTGGCGCAACACGGCCATAAGGTGCCCGTGTTGCGTGAACTGATGCTCCCGCACGGCCATCGCTTACAGGCCCGTGTTGGCTACACGGGTCGTGTGCTGCAACACGAGTCGAGCTCCGCAACACGGCCAAGTGGTGGTCGTGTTGGATGAATAGATGTTGCCGCACGACCATTCTGGACAGGCCCGTGTTAGCTACACGAGTCGTGTACTGCGACACGGCTCGTGCCACCGACACGGCCAGTCGTGTTGCTGCTGCCCTGATTCCTTCACTGTTTTGGCTCGTTCTCCCTCGTTTCAACTCCAAATTGAGTTCCGCTTTTTCCTACATCTTCCTTATCCTATTTAGCATCAAATAAAAAGTGAAAATAGTAGGTTTAAGCTCATTCACACACATTTCCATGAAAACACAAAACACAACCAAATAACACATAAAATACGGATAAAAATATACGAAAACACATATAAAAAGACACTAAAATCTAGGTGAAAATATCACTCATCACACCCCCAAACTTAAAGTGTTGTGCGTCCTCGCACAACGAAAATGATAAACCATGAAGAGTGATTTTCACCTAGGAAAAAAACTAAACGAACATAAGTAATAACACATCAATAGCAATAAGAATTACAAACTATGCTAAGGCATCCTACATCAATAAAATCATAACATGAGAAATTAACAAGTTCAATCAAAAGAGAATAAAGTGTAATATAGTCCCTTTTAGTCCAAGCCTTACATAGGTTATAAATTTCACTCAACACTCTTTAAAGTAGGTAAATCAACACTCATCAATTGATTGGCTTGACTCGCTATAAGCTTGCTCGTGGACTACATTCACAAACCGCCAAAGTTTCCATTAATGATCAAAAAGGTCTTTCATTAAGGATGTAATGATAGGCTCTTTGGTAGGGTATGGAAGATATGGATAATAGTGACTAAGCAAGTGTAAGTAATCGAAGAGATGGCCAATTTCTCCAACTTCTCCACTTTTCTTTCTTCCTTTCTCAACTTTGGTAATCACAAGCACTAATCATCAACATTCCTTTGGATTGAGCTTCTTATGATGTATGCTTCATTTCTTTGAATTTTTATTTCCTTGAGCATCTTGTTGTTGCTTTACTCATTTTTCTTGTTTTGAGGTTGCATGTTCATTCTTTTTTTATGCTCTTTTTCATCTTTTTCTTGCTTGTTTACCATTTCCTTTTTCTTTTTCTTCCTTATCAAACCTTTCTAGTTACCATCTCCTCAATCACCCACACAAATGGTATATATGTAAGGCTTAAGTGGGTAATCATGGCTTGTAATGTGCTATATTCACAATAAAAAGGCTTAAAGGCTCAAAATGGTTAACTAGGGATGATGTACATGGTAGGAAAATATATGGCAATGACTATGAATAACAAGGATGACCTAAGATCATTTCACTAATCTCCACAAATCGGGCTCGTTCCTATAGTCCTTGAGCAAATTCTAGCTTATCAAACACAACCAATCCACTCATGAAGAAAAATACCATGTATGCACGGTTGAGGCTCAAACGCTCACAAGCTTGTGCTCGGACCTTAAGAAACTTATTACACCACATCCATCTCAAAATTGAACAAGTTAAGTAAAACATGTCACAATTCGAAAGTGTAGAGATTCTTAATCATAACTTGTCATCACTTACTACCACAACATATCACCATTCATGTTCAAAAATGACTCACAACATCCCAAAACAAACCACCAAACATACCAAGACAAAAATAAGAAAACACACAAAACATAAAATAAAGACTCAACAAACAATAAACAAAACAAAAACACATAACATGCAAGAATAAAAATCACCATCATTAAACAATGAAGCACACATTCAAATCATCCATAAACAATGTAAGCTCACAATCATCCCAACCTTTGATTGAAAAGAAAATCCTAACTAATGAAAATAAACATCCCAAAAAAACATAACACATGAAGTAGCATGCTAATCACATCAATACACATCAAAATATGTCAAGCAACTAGAAGTGATAAGGTGTAGAATACTCCCTCAATGGGCATTTGGTAAAGAAAACGTTAGCTTCAAGCTCCATTCGTGCTTCCAATACCTTTCACTCATGCTCAAACACTTAACAAACACCGTTAGCTCAACAATTGCATTTAACAAATATGGACTATCATGCACTTCAACACCACCAATCATACCAAAATCAAACCAAACTCATGAGAAAAATTTTAAAATTAGCTCAAAAATACGAAAAGTATATGCTTTCAAGACAAAGTATGTCACACCACGCCATATCCCCCCAAACTTAAATTGAAACAAGAGTTTCGAGGTAAGTTTGCAAAAAGTGGTGTGACTTACTTTCACACTTCAAATCAAGCACTTATCGTTTGTCCAATACACATTCTCCTCATGAACACAATCAATCTACATGCCAAAAATGCAAACAAACAAATCCATCAACCTTATTGAAAGCATTAAATAAAGCAATAAATGGTAATGATGGGTTGCCTCCCATCTAGCGCTAAGTTTAACGTCTTCAAGCCGGACGATAGTCTTTAGCTCATGGTGGTCTTGAATAGTCCTTAGGCACTATCATAGGTTTCTTCTTGAAGTAGTGCCTTGTGCTCTCCCGTTCAACCACTAGAACGGTTCCCTTCTTATTAAATAGCTCAAGTAATTGGTCTCCGAAGGCGTTCTTCACAAGGAATGGCCCTTTCCACTTGTTCCACTTTTTCCATGGGGCTTTATATGCATTTTGAACTTCAACCACATCCCCCGGTAAGAATTCGGGCATTGACAAGTGTTGTTGTCCTCTTGCAACCTTTTTCCTACAATCACCAAACAAATTTTTATCAATAAAATCATGAAAGTTCTTAAGAGAATTTGAAATTTCAATAGAATGAGAAGGTTTAGGCTTGTGGGGAGTGAAATCCATGATCTTAGTTTCCGGAGACTTCTTTTCTTCCATAAGGGCATGAATCTCTTCTCGATTTTGATGTTTTACTTTCTCAACCATCTCTTCAAGAGACTTGACAAATTTATCGAATTCCTCCGTCAACTCTTCTTTCAACTTTGTAGCTTTCACCCACTTAGGCACCCTTTCTCTCTTTTCCTTCATAACCTCATCAACCCCCAAACTATCCTCTTTTCGATCTTTAATAGAGGAAGAAGGCTTGTTGTTCTCAACGGTGGATACAACTTGACTAACTTGGTGCTCAATGGAATCCAATCTAGCACCGAATGCTACTATTGCACTTGTCACCATGTCACACCAATTTCCGATTCGATCCATCCACATTTCATTAAACTTACTCTCCTTCTCTATGCGATCCATAACCATTTCAAACATCTTTTCTCCAAACATTGCTATGTGGTCACTTTGGGTGGAATAAGAGGTGTTGGAGTCTTGAAAATTTTCCCATAGATGTGGTTGATTTCCTTCTTGATGACTAGAAAAATTTCCTTGAAAAACATCTTCCACACCTTGAGGGTATACTTGATGACTCATTTGATGAGGAACTCCAAAATCTCCATAACCTTGTTGTAGGAATTGCATATCTTGTACTCCATAATCCGGTTGCAAATTAGGTTCACCATTTGGCATTTGAAATCGTTGAAAATTTCCTTGTGTGTTCATAACGGAATGAACACTTCTATTCACCATATCTCGAAGAGTATCCATGTAGCTCATATTTTTGGGGTTGCTCTCCTTCTTCTTCCTTCTCAAGGTATGCACCTATAAAAGAAAGAAAAATTAGAACAAAATTTTCCAAAGCAAATATAAGATGCAAAAATAAAAAAAAAATATCCTTATTAAGACCACTCTAAACAATCCTTCGTCAAACTACTAGCGACCGTTACCTCCCCGGCAACGGCGCCATTTGATTAGCCATATTATAGTGGGCATGACCAATTAAAGAAATTATCGAACCACAGGGAGGAAGGTACTAGAGTTTAAGCGATCTCAAATTTATCATGATTTTATAAGGACGACGGAAGAGAGGATAGGAGCAAATGAATGCAATTATGCTAAAGCAAGAAATAAAGATAAAATGAATACAAAGATAAAAGGGTTCCAAATGATGCTAGGATGAGATTAAGTGTAGAAGGGTGGATGAAGAATGGATGAAGATGATGGTGGAAAATGGAAGAAATGGTGTGTGAGGTGTGTGTGGAAGGGGTGGAAATCGGATTTTTTTTCATAAAATCTGAATGGAGGGGTATTTATACTCCTTGACAAGCTTCTAGAAGGATTCTGAATTTTTCTGATCCCTGACACGACACGAGTCGTGTGGCGCAACACGGCCATAAGGTGCCCGTGTTGCGTGAACTGATGCTCCCGCACGGCCATCGCTTACAGGCCCGTGTTGGCTACACGGGTCGTGTGCTGCAACACGAGTCGAGCTCCGCAACACGGCCAAGTGGTGGTCGTGTTGGATGAATAGATGTTGCCGCACGACCATTCTGGACAGGCCCGTGTTTGCTACACGAGTCGTGTACTGCGACACGGCTCGTGCCACCGACACGGCCAGTCGTGTTGCTGCTGCCCTGATTCCTTCACTGTTTTGGCTCGTTCTCCCTCGTTTCAACTCCAAATTGAGTTCCGCTTTTTCCTACATCTTCCTTATCCTATTTAGCATCAAATAAAAAGTGAAAACAGTAGGTTTAAGCTCATTCACACACATTTCCATGAAAACACAAAATACAACCAAATAACACATAAAATACGGATAAAAATATACGAAAACACATATAAAAAGACACTAAAATCTAGGTGAAAATATCACTCATCACGGGACCAGCCACCAGTCTCGAGTACGATTTTACCTACAATGCGTAAATTAGTGAGAAAAATCTCAGTAAGTAGAAATCATACATGACAGTGCATGAAAATGCATTTATTTTTTAATCTTTCTAGTTGGTCTCTTTTATCTTGAAAACTGTTCATGTTGCGGGATCCCCACGACACACTTATTATATGTACCCCAAATGAGGTCAATGGGAATGATTTTTCCGAACTCCGAATATAGTGCCGGGAATGATTTCTCCGAACCCGGGCAAAGATGCATATATAGTGGCCGCACACACCATTAGTATCTTATTTATTTTGGGAAATGCTCTTTTCATGATTATGCATGGTATGCAACCAGGACAATTAAATATGCATCATACCATTTACGATATCAATATCAATATTTAATCACAATTAAAATGTAATCATTCCATATTAATCACAAATAATTGATGACATATTTATCACATAATAATCACAAATAATTCACACAACAACATGTTTATGCATTGTAGTTGGACCTCTACTTACTTGGACTCTTAACGATAGTAACACTAAAGACCCGTGAAGAACTGTAACTATCTATCTCCCGTTCTGGCATGCACGCATCTCTCATTCCTTTCTATCTCCCTCTTTCTTCTCTCTCCTACCCTTCTTTTCTCTCTTTTTTTTTTCGCAGCCACTGCTGCTTTTGTTTTCTATTCCCCAATTGGGGTTAATATAGATATAGAGAGGTGGGGGTGGAAGTCGTACACGACTATCCCACCGCCCCCAATTTATTATACTTACTATTCATAGTCAAAAGCGTATATATATTATTATTATTATTATATTAATAATACTATTTATAGTCAAAAGTGTGTATATATAGGTAGGCAATAGGGTTGAGGTGGTGAAGCACCGTCCCCCACACCAATTACAACAATAATTTTTTTATATATATTATTATTATATTAATATTATTATAAATATCCTAATGACTAAGCATGCCTTTGTGAATAAATTGGGCAAACCCACGTGTTCCCTTATCAACGGGGTAAAGGTGTGTGCTCAATTAATCTACGAAATGTCTACTTAGCTATTTTTTATTGATATTATTATAAATGTATCAAATAAAAATACAAAAGACAAATAAAATGTAGAAATATTTACCACATAATTATCACATAATTATAAAAATGCGTAAAATACAAATTATAAAATAAGGAATCTTCCGGGTATTACATGGCAATGAAATATGTCATCGCATATAGCCCTTTTGGCATCAGAAACATGGTGCATCAACTAAATAGTTCAAAATACAAACTGTTTTAGGGATTAAAATATGTAAATTCAATCATACACAATACGTAGTCACATAAACTCTCATACTCAAATAAATAGATTATGTTCCACTACATTGCACACCATTAGTAATAAAATAAGAATAAATAAAGTAATTAAGAGTTAACTGCTTATGTGAAGAAAAAAACATATTTCATCACCTAAAAAATGACATTTTAAGAAGAACCACGATTAGGAAAACTCTTATGGAAACGTTTATGGAACTATACCAATTCATAATCCATTCATAATCAAATCACAGATCCATTAGATTCACAATTATAAAAGTCAATTTTTAGTAGGCAAGAGATATACAACAGAAGTGAGAGTCGAAAAGGAAATGTCATATATATGAAAAATATGAACTTAATTAGATGAACTTACATATTATTATATTAAGGTGAAAATTATGAGCAGGTGATTTTCTGCAAAGCAAGTATGTGAGACTCTTGGTATTTTAGCGTGGTCACCTCTTTAGGCTCTTAAGAATTTTTTTTAACAAAGAGGTTAAAGCAAATTCATTTCTTATACAAAAACATTACTACAAATTTTGTTTATACTATCCTCTTTTTCCATAGGATGTGAGGGTCTAACATTTTACCTCAGCAACTAGATGTGTATTTTTCTGAGAAATGCTTACAGCATTGTCAATAATTTGTACTTCCTATATGCATAAATGACATGATTAATTAAATATATCATAGAAAAGACATTGCTAATTTGTATGGGCATCATTATCCAAATTTCAGGTTGTCATACATAGTTTTCTTAAGGTGCAATGCTAACAACATGGTGCACTATAGTCGCACGCTGCAAGACACAATTTCAGAACTTTTCTTGTGAAGGGTAGAGTCGATTTGGATGGATAAAATATCTGCTGAAGATGATCCTGTCAATAGTCATTCAGAAATGAAAAATAAGCTTTAAGTAAGTGAACAAAACAGAACATATGCGAAAGGTATTGCATGATTAAAAGAAGTAAATATGAAGGAAACAAACAGGGAAAGAAAAGGACTCTAATCCAAAGAGGAAATAAAAAAAACTCAAATCATACAATTTTTTTTTATCCAATGCTACTTGTAAGTCTTCTAAAGGAAAGAAAAATGATTGCAAAAATAAGAATGCATAGAGATATGATTTCAAAAATGGTTTTGGGCAAACTAAATAGTTCAAAGATTTCAAATGTATATGTAAACTGGATCATCAAAAATTTTTATTAGAAGGGGTCGTGATTGTTGTTCATAATCATATTATTAACTTCCCTTTAGAGGTGAACACGGTCTGGATGCAAAAGAAATGCCATAGAGGTTAATCACTACTTATGACTCAATGAAATAGCATGAAATACGCTGAACCTATGGGCTATAAGGATGTTCATAATTTCATAATTAATTTTCACGATGATTGATCCCTAAGCAGTCATAAAAAATAAAAATACACATACAGACACAACTGTTTCCTAAAAAAATTGCTTACTAAAGTTAGAAGCAGAAAGTGGCACAAATAACTCTACCTAGATACCTATAAAATGAATATTACATTATACACTTTTGATCTTGGGGGATTCATTGAATACAAAAAAATCAAGATGTTTCTATCATGCGTTTATCATAAAATTTAGCATTTTATTATCACTTTACTGAGTAGCCTACATAATAATAAGAAAAACTGGGTCCAGCAAGGCCACTATTGCATGATTCCTAAAATCTAACCAAATTGAGTACTCTTTCAGAAGGATTATGGATGTAGGTGACTGATGAGAGTGAAAATTCATGTAATTTTGGGTTCAATTTTATACCTCTTTGAGTGTTTAATTACTATTATTTGCACAAATATTAATACTTTAAATTATTATTGACTAAAAGGTGCTTGAGAGGTATTTTGTCTGTTTTGATAGGAAAATGGATACAAACACAAAGTTGGGGTGAAAGGTGAATTTGTGTAAAAACAGAGGACCATCTTCTATAATTTTTCTGGATTCGTGTGGAGGTCCAAATCAGTCTTGTGATACATGATTGGAAATCCACGGAAGAGAGGAACGCGTGAGCATAAAAATCACCTCAATCAGAGGTCGGATGAAGAATTTATGGTCAAAACGGCGAAGCCCTGCAGTATTAGACGAGATTCTCGAGAAACTCTCGAAATTTTGGGGCTCATGCATGCAAAGTAACTTGCCCCACACATGCAAAGTTATACTGATTTGGGTCTAGATAAATTAGTCGCATAGTTAAACTGTTTGCCCGAGCATTACCAATTCTCCATTCTTGAATTCCAAATCGTATTCTCTGCGTGATTTATTTTATTTGCATAATTAGTTTAATTATTTAATTTTGCTTTTATTAGTTAATTAATTATCTTTTCCAAAAACCCCCAGATTTGTCTTACATTGGAATTATCATATAGAATTACTTGTTAAATTTATAACTATCTTGTGGGAACGATATTTCACTTGGTCATGCGCACTACAATCGATCCCTTATACTTGAGGGTAAAAGAAAATAGCGATCAAGTTCTTGGCGCCGCCTGCCGGGGATAGTTTATAGATTTAAATTTAATTCTATTGTGATTTATTTTCTTGTAGGACGTTAAAATTTACTTGCTTTATTTTATTTAATTTTATTTGTGATCCAAACAATTCTGATCTTTTGAGTGAGAGCAGGTGTATGATCACTAGGTCTAGTGGAGGAGCAATCGTACCATTAAACCTAGAGCTTGAAGCACTTGTTAGAGAGAACAGAAGGAAGAGAAAGCAACCTGCTACACCTATTCATAGTTCAGATTCGGATAGTTTTCTTTCGTCAGAAGAGGAGGAAGTTAAAAGGCTTTCACAGAAATTTGATGGAGTTGATTTAGTTGAAGATATTGAGACTAGGAAGATGGCTGATGATCAGCAAGCTCCGACGCCTATGCGAGATCAATACAAACTGAAGCACACTACGAATGCTGGGTTGAATGGACCTGCAATCACCGCAGAGAATTTTGAGCTACCTTTCGGACTGATCCGGATGGTAGAGAGGCAGCAGTTTGGTGGGACACCTTTGGAGAATCCTAGTGAGCATCTGCAGTTATTTGACGAGTATGCAAGAACGCAGAAGCACATAAATATTCCGGAGAATGCTATCAGGATGCGGCTTTTCCCATTCTCACTTACGAGAAAAGCCAAAGAGTGGTACAACAACCTTCCTCAAGGATGTTGTACTGATTGGGAACAATTGGCAGACAAGTTTCTGAATAAATACTTCCCTCCATCCAAGAGTTTCTTGATAAAGAAAAGGATCACACAATTTAAACAAGGATCCTTGGAGAGTTTCTACGAGGCATGGGAGAGGTTCAAAGAGTTGTTGCGGAGCTGTCCCAAACATGGATTTTCAAAGGATACTTACTTAGGCTTCTTCTATCAAGGCTTAAGAAGAGACTCAAGAGTGTTGGTGGACGCAACAGCAGGTGGATCTATATTTAAGCAGTCTGCAGAGGCAGCTGAAGAGATATTTGAGGAGATGGCTGCAAACACTTATGATTGGCCAGCAGAAAGAGCAGATGGAGAGGGTTCTTTTGATAAAGTGGCAAAGGTTGAGATACAAGCCGGAAATAGTGAAGTGTCAGCTCTCCATGATCGACTCGATGAGTTGAATAATAAGATGGATCGCCTCACGAAAGGAAACAGAGAGGAGATAACTAAAGCTGGAGATGAGGAAGGATTTGAAGAGGCATATTATGCTATGTTCCAAGGAGGAGATAATAAAAATAGACTAAATTTCAGACCAAACAATCAGTTTGGGGGGAGGAATGACCAAGGGAACAATCGTCAGTATCAACAGGGTTGGAACCAAGGAAATTCGAACTTCAATAACTAGAGAAGGAGTGAAAATTTATCTTATTCTAATCCTAACAGTGCAGTTTCACCACCTCTGGGATTTGAGCCAGCTCAGAAACCTACCGAAGGGAAACCATCAATGGATGATAAGCTTGATTTGATGCTCAAGATGATGGTCACAAACAAAGAAACAGCTGAAGCAAGGTACAAGGAAGAAGAGAAGAAGCAAAAAGAAACAGATCTTGCTATCAGTCAGTTGAATGCTGCGGTTGGTAAGTTGCAACAGCAAGGAAAATTTCCTGCACAGACTGAGTTGAATCCGAGAGAGCATCAGTGTCATGCTATTACTTTGAGAAGTGGTAAACAGTATGAAGGGCCTAGGTTGCCGGATGCAGAGTACAGAGAAAATTGGTCTGGGGAAACTAACAGGGACAGTCGTGCGTACACGCACGCATCCGAGTGGATGCCCAGCCAGAACTGTGTGAGCACACACGATGTCGTGCATGAAGAGTTGGCGCACGGCCAGGACCGTGCGAGGACGCACGATGCCATGCGCTGGGGTGTGACACATGACGACAGCCGTGCACCATCACCAACATACTTCTCCCATGGCACTGAAGACACATCCAGGTTCTTGCACGACGGTAACCGTGCTATGCCGCCCGAATTGTGCACCACGTCCAGGTTCTCGCACGACGGTAACCGTGCTGTGCCGCCCGAATCGTGCACCACGTACGGTGGTTCGCACGATGTCATGCGTGAGACGGGCAATATGTCGTGTGATCCTAATTCGGCTGCAGTTGAGTATTTTCCTCACCATACTGATACAGTTGGTTTCAAAAGTGATATTATCATCCAGTTGTGACTGAAAAGAAGTGGGAAAAAGCTAAAAGAGAAAGGAATAAAAAGGAGGAATTAGAGAGAAACAGTTTGGGTATTCCAAAAACAAAGTATCACATTCCTTTTCCTACGGTGCAGTTGAAAAAGGGTCTTGATGAGAAATTTCAGAAATTTGTAGAGATATTCAAGAAGATCCATATCAACATTCCTTTTGCTGAAGCAATTGAGCAGATGCCTCACTATGCAAAATTTCTTAAAGAAATCATGTCCAAGAAGTGGAGTATTGGGGATAAGAAAACAGTGAACTTGACTGAGGAATGTAGTGCCATCATCCAGAGGAAGTTGCCAGCCAAGCTAAAAGATCTGGGTAGTTTTACTATTCTTGTTCAGATTGGGAAGAACGCCACATGCAGAGCTTTGTGTGATTTGGGGGCGAGCATCAATCTGATGCCCCTAAATACATTCAAAAGTCTTGGTTTGGGGGAGGTGAGACCTACTTCAGTGACATTGCAGCTAGCTGATAGGTCTCCTACGCACCCTAGAGGAGTTATTGATGATGTACTTGTGAAGGTGGATAAGTTCATCTTCCCAGTCGATTTCTTAGTGCTTGATATGGAAGAGGATAACAATGTGCCTCTGATTTTGGGAAGACCATTCCTAGCCACTGCTAGAGCTCTAATTGATGTTGAAGACGGAAAGTTGATTAGAGCTATTTTCACCTACATTTTAGTGTCTTTTTATATGTGTTTTCGTATTATTTTATCCGTATTTTATATGTTATTTGGTTGTGTTTTGTATTTTTATTGAAATGTGTGTGAATGAGCTTAAACTTAAGATTTTCACTTTTTATTGGATGCTAAACATGATAAGGAAGATGTAGGAAAAAGCGGATCTCAATTCGGAGTTGAAACGAGGGAGAACGAGCCAAAACGGTGAAAGAGGAAATAAGGCAGCACGCGCACGGGCCGTGTACATTGCACGGCCCTATCAGCATGGCCGTGCGGTAACACCCAAAATGCCAACTCGGCCACGCCTGTGGCCAAGTACAGAACACGCCCCGTGCTGAGTACAGAAACACGGCCCGTGCACCGCGCACGGGCCTATCGAGAAAGCCGTGCGTGAACGTCAAAAAACACAACACGGCCACCCCTGTGGCCGTGTGCTGCGCATGAGTCGTGCGCTGTGTTAGAACACGGGTCGTGCGGCGGAGCTCGAGCCGTGTTGGTGCAAAAATGCAGGAAATTGCTGGAATCTTCTAGAAGGCCTACATGGGGGTATAAATAGACCCTATTTCAACACTTTGGAGAGAAGATCCGAAATCCTATCATCTACACACACATCACACACCATTTCTTCTATTTTCCACCATCATCTTCATCCATCTTCATCCACCCATCATATCTTCCATTTTTGGTGCTAAAGACTTCAAAATCAAGAGCTAGAGGTGGAGATCAAGAAGAATAGAAGATTCTCTTCAAGAAATTGATAGGGAAGAATCCATTCATTTTGTATTTCTTTAGATCTTAGACTATGGGTAATTGTAATGAATCATTTATTTGTTTTGTTACTTTTATCATGATAGGCTAATCCCTCTAGTGGGATTAGGAACATGAAGAGCATATTAGATTTATATTATCATGTGGATTAAATTAGTTTTTGATTTAATTGATGTTGATTTCTATTCATGGAGTTTAATTGTCTTGATGTTGTGATGGCATGGTTTGTTATTCATGAATGTTTATTGGTTTAATGGATTGTTGATCAATGGATTATTTGTGGTAATTAAATGCTATCATGATGTTCATGTATGTATTGCTTGGAGTGAGACGGAAACGACCCTCTATAGTATTAGGAAGGCATGAATAGACATTGAGTTTAGGTTTGACCGAAAGGATATTTGAATTCAATGAGGGGAACCAATCCATTCGTTGGCCTTAGTACACAAAAAGGGAGAGTTTAATCTAACTAGTACCTAGATGGAAGGGGTTAATGTTGGGCTTTGATCTTAAGTGCTTTTGGGAATCTAAAATGGATCAACAACCTTTGTAACCCGAAAGGGAGCTTAGGATACAATCGTGATCACCCTTAGTCTACATCAATTGAGTTGAATTCCTTTTGCATGATAACATGAATCGAGTGTGCTTGGATGTTTCTAATCCCATGTTTTTCCATACTTGAACTTTAGCACCCATTTTCTTTACTTGTCATTTCTCTTATTTGTTATTCTTATTTACTTGCTACTTGTTTTAGTTGTTAATCAATCTCAAAACCCCCGATCATCTTTACAAAAACGACATGAACATGAGCTCACGTATTTTGCTAGTCCGAATATAACTCCTTTGTGGATTGATAATTTTTCTTGGGATATACTACTACAACGATCGAGTATTCTTGCTCGTGAGTGCTACAAAATTAGGCAAACAAGAAAATGGCACCGTTGCTGGGGAGTTTGACGGACTAGTCGAGTACTGTGTTATTATTTTAGTTGTTCTTGATAAGGATACTTTTTATTTTATTTTTACTTTGTTTTCTATTTATGTTTGTGGTCTCACTCTTTGACTTGTCGTAGGTGTTTTATGATCACAAGATCAAAGGGAAATCAATCGATCATTTCTTTGAATTTGGAGATTGAAAAGACCGCACGACAAAGGAAGCGAGAGAGACGGAGGGCTAAAAAAGGAACAAAAATGGAGAATCAACGTGGAGATAATGTTAATTATAACCCACCCCAAGATCCTTTACAAGATCAAAGGGGGGTATAAGAAGGAGTGCAAGAGAATCAAGCGGAGATAATGAGGAATTTCTTTGCTCAAAATCAAGAATATATGCAATTGCTTGCCAATCAAGAAGCTCAAAGGATACTCCAACAACAAGAGACACAACCACATGTTCGTAGAAATATCCAAGAGATGGTTAATATGTTCAATAACCAAGCTATGCAAGGAAATGTGCAAATACCTCAAGAGAGGCCAAGGCCTAGAGCAATCCGGGATTACTTTCAACCGAGAGCCGTACACAATATGGTTCCTCCGGTTCAAGCCAACAATTTAGAAATCAAGACCGGATTGATCAAAATGGTCAAAGAAAATCATTTTGGGGGGGGTCCTCTTGAGGATCCAAACATGCATCTAGCTAGCTTCTTGGAGGTTGCAAATACCATTAAGATGAATGGAGTATCGGAAGATGCTATTCGGATGAGGTTGTTCTCTTTTTCTTTAAGAGACAAGGCTAAAGCATGGTACAATACAATTCCTTTAGGAAGTTGTAATACATGGGAAGATCTTGAGCAAAGGTTCCTAAACAAGTATTTTCCTCCTTCAAAGACGCTCCAATTGAAAAGCCTTATAACTCAATTTAGGCAACTTCCGGATGAAAATTTTTATGAAGCATGGGAACGCTACAAAGAGATGCTCCGAAAGTGTCCTCAACATGATTTTCATGAGAATCAACAAGTGGCGTTCTTCTATCAAGGGTTGAGCCAACAACATCGGATGCATGTAGATGCCTCATCCGGAGGGTCTATATTTGGAGTGGATGCTATGAAAGCAATGGAAATTTTTGAAGATATTGCAATGAATGCTTATCAATGGCCTTCCGAGCGAGTCATGGGAAGTTGTACATTTGGAACGGTAGCTCAAATGGAAAGTGTGCATAAAGTGAAGAGCGATGTGTTTCAAAGCCAAGGCATGAAAGAATTTAATGAGAGCATCAATGCTTTAACTAAGCAATTGAATTTGATCACTCAAGGAGTGAGTCAAGGGGAAAGTACGAGTACTACCTTGAACGAGAAGAGTAATGTGATGCAAAGTGTAGAGGATGTTGCCTATTTGGATAGGAGAAATTACCAAGGGAATATTCAACATCAAGGGAATTTCCAAGGTAATTTTCCCTCTAATCAAGGAAATTTTCATGGAGGAAATTATCAAACGCCGAGAAAGCATGAAAATATTTCTTATTCTAATCCTCAAGCCGCCGTGTCATATCCTCCGGGATTCGATCCAAGTGCCAAACCATTGAATGGAGAAGGTAAGTCATCATTGGAAGAGACATTGCTAGCATTCATGAAAGATACAAGGGCTTATATGGAAAAAAGAGATGCTAAGTTTGAAGCTAGAATGGAGGAAAATGAGAAGAAATCCGATAATAGGATGAGAGCGTTTGAGCATCAAATGGGTCAAATTGCTTCTTCCGTGGGATCACAACACCAACAAGGAAAATTCCCATCTACCACGGAAATAAATCCAAAAGAGCATTGCATGTGCATAAAGGTGAAAGAGGATAGTTTGGTTGAAGAAGGGTTGGTGGATTGCACGGTGGATGAAGAAGAAGAAGAAGCAAAGAGAATAGAAATTGAGTTAGAAGAAAAGAGGAAGAAATGGAAAGAAGAGCACGTACCTAAGTGGAGAAAGGCTAAGGAGAAAAGGGAAAAAGAAGTGGAATATGAACTTGATTATTGGGGAATTCCGATTACTCCTTATCCACTCCCTTATCCTCAAAGATTTGTTAAAAAAGAAAAGATGGAGGAATTTCAAAAGTTTGTTGAAACTTTGAAGAAGAAATTTGAAGAGAGAAAGAAAGCGAAGCTAGTTGAAACAAATGAACCATTGCATGAGGAGCCTTCTATAAAAGTTGGTGATCCGGGAAAGTTCGTTATCCCTTGTGAAGTTGAAGGAAAGAAGGTTGTTAATGCATTGTGTGACTTGGGAGCTAGTGTGAATGTTATGCCTCATTCTTTTTTGAAGAATTGGATATTGGAGAGCTCAAGCCTTCCACTACATGCCTTCAAGTGGCGGATGGATCAACTATTAAGCCCTTAGGGGTGGTGGAGGATGTAGTGGTTGAAGTGAAGAAGTTGACTTTTCCGGTGGATTTTGTTGTCTTGGAGATGAAGGTTGATCCTCAAACGCCTATGATCTTGGGAAGACCATTCTTAGCTACGGGAAAAGCTCATATTGATGTGGAAAGAGGAGAACTTTCTTTGAGTTCAAATACGGAGAGTGTTACATTTTCATGTAACAAGGCAAGAAAGAAGGAAGATTCTTACCTCAAGCCTCCAATCCTACCTCCGGATGATCCTTATGGATTTGAAAATTCTTACTCTTTTAAATCTTCTAATTCTCTTTTTTATGATTATATTGAAGATTTTAATCTTAACTTGTCTTTACTTGATATGTATAGGAATGAGGACTCGGACATCGAATGGAAGGTTGATAAAGAAGAATTTCATTGGCCTTATGGAGACGAAGCATTTCCATCCACAATTCTTCGTGATGATTTGATAATTATAAGCAAGAATGGAGAAATCATGATGATGGAAAAGAAAAGAGCCAAGAAATTTCTCAAAGTGAAGATGAGAACCGATGGGGTCTTAGATTTCTCCGACTGTTAAGAGCTTACATTCGTCCGGCTTGAAGACGTTAAACTTAGCGCTAAATGGGAGGCAACCCATTCTTTTTATCTTTGATGCTTGGTTGTTTTGGCCTTGTAGGTTGATTGTGCTCATGGAGAAAAATGCATATTGAAGAAAAGATAAATGCTTCATGGATTCAAGTTGACATGTTCCACCATTTGTTGTAAACTTAATTCGTGACTCTTGTCTCGAGTTAAGTTTGGGGGGTGATAGTGCGTGGTGGACATCGCTTGAGTCGTGTGGATGCGGTTACTTCTCAACAAGAAGATCATCAATGGAAATTACAAGGGTAAGTCTCACAACTTTTTACAAACTTAAGTCTCAACTCTTGTTTCGATTTAAGTTTGGGGGGAGAGTGTGTGGTGTGACTCACCACTTGAGTATGATTCTTGTAAAATTGGACAAATTTTAAAATTTTTCTCATGAGTTTGGGTTGATTTTGGCATGATTGGTGGTGTTGAAGTGCATGATAGTCCATATTTATAATGAAATTGTTGAAATAATGGTGTTTGTTGCGTGTTCGAGCATGAATGAGAGGTATTGGAAGCATGATGGAGCTTGGAGCTAACGTTTTCCTTACCAAATGCCTATCGAGGGAGTACTCTACACCTTATCATTTTATTACTTGAAATGATTTGATTTTGATTTGGATTGTTGTGACTAGCATGCTACTTCATGTGTTATATTTGTGGGAGGTTTACTTTCGTATATTAGGATTTCCTTTTCAATAAGGGTTGGGATGGATGTGTGCTTAATTTTCTTATGGATGATGGTATTTTGTGTTTTTGCGTGTTTTGTATTTTTGTTGTGTTTTGTTTGTTGAGTCTTTATTTTTATGTTTTGTGTATTTTCATTCTTGTCTTGAGTTGTTTGGTGGTTTGTTTAGGGATGTCGTGAGTCATTTTTGAATGTGAGTGATGATAGGTTGTGGTGATAAGTGATGACAAACTATGATTAAGAATCTCTACACTTTCAAATTGTGACATGTTTTACTTAACTTGTTCAATTTTGAGATGAATGTGGTGTAATAAGTGTTAGCAATTGGATCGTTTGGTTCAACGTGATCCGTTTAGGATTTCAGGCAAACAAAATCAGCGGAAGCGATTAAACGTGTTTACCGTACTTCTGGGTTGGTGTAGAGGTTGATCGTTGCAGAGAACTACCTCTGATCTTCTACTGTATGTCCCAAGTCGAATCCTGCTGTTGTGTGGGCAACAATCTGCAGGATTCTCTCAATCTGCTTCTTTCCCTAACTCACGTTGAAAGAGGCGCAGTTCTTTTGGTTTCCAGAAGCTGAGATGACTATTTATATTGGGCTACAGCAGGGACCAGGAGGAGAAATTGGGCTGGGCCTCAATTGAATTTAATTAACCAAGCTTAGCCCAAAGCTTTTAATTAAATCCAATAATAATAATATAGTCCACTAAAATATTATTATTGCACTACTCGTCCAATCCCAAAATTATGTTCTGGGCTCCTTCTTATTATAAGCCCGATTGTCTCCCCATGTTTAAGAAAAACAATGTCCATTAATTAATTAAGTTACTGACAACTCAAATTAATTAATATCTCATCCGAGAGTAGTACCACTCAACCTTATTATCATGCCGGAAATTAATCCACTTGCAAGATTTACATGATAAACCTTATGAGCTCCTCAAGGGGACATCATCAACCTATGACGGACATGGATTCCTTCTACAATCAACAGCACACCATAGATACAACACTACTTCCCAACTCACCGAGATTGTTGATTTAATACTTATAAATCTCACCCATTGATGAATCAAAGAAATACATACTGCCCTACGTGTCGAGGTTATTGTATAGGGATTAAGAGCACGAACTTCCATAATAACAGAGATCAAGTTCTTTTATAAGTCAGTATAAGTCGAACGATCTCAGGCGGTCCTGCTCAATACACACAAGTGCACTAATGTGATTCTATAGCCAAGACAAGCTAATACCAAACCACACTACAACCATACCGATAGAGAGTCCCCGTCTATCTCAGTTGTGAGCATCTGTTTATACTTTATAAGGAAACCGATAATATGATCTTCCGCGTGTTGTCGCACAACATATTATCTACAGTATAAAGTAAATGGACTATTGCATCATGCATATAAAATAAATTATAAGATGCAATCATTTGATCAATGATTCTCATTTCAAATATTGTTATGACATTGTTCATACTAAAGCTAGACTTTTAGTATACAATCCAACAATCTCCCACTTATACTAAAAGACTATGCTGTCATGTCTTCTGCCATACATCTGATTCCTACTCCCACTTACACGACCATTAAAAGCTCTCGCCTTAAGGTCCTTGTAAATGGTTTACTAGGTCATCATCCGATGCAATCTAGGCGACAACAACCTACCCCTCATCATACGATTTCTCGTAACAGGTGGTACTCGCGCTCCATGTGTTTAATTTCCTTATGGACTTGTGATTTCTTCAAGTTTGCAACTGCACCAATATCATCAATGTAAATTGTGATTACCTTGGGCAAACTTAGAAACACTTCAAAGTCCATCATGAAGTCTCTAGAGTCATATAGATACTTTGGCTGCCTCATAGGCGCCAATTCATCATCTTTCCATGATGGAGTCTGGAGTCTGAAATGTATTTCTATATAACACTCCTCCACATTATGACTCTACTTCCTAAAATTAAACACATAACCTTTGAGGAGAATTTACTGTCGTCCAATCTGACTAAAAAATCTGAATCTACGTAATCCACAAGAAGCAGTGAATCTGTCCAGTAAGTCCATATATAATTTCCAGTCCTTCTCAGGCACTTCATAAATGTCTTACCACAGTTTATCATTCTTGTTCCGGGTTACGTTGATACCCACTGTTCATGCATTCAGCAAAACAGATATCCAACATCGTTCATAGCATTCCTTAGATTAAGCTTCCTTATTCGCCGAAGCATAAGGAACCGCTTTCATCCTCTTTATCTTCTTCTTGTGTCTCAAAGACACATTCACTTAGATAAATTTACATGCTAAACGAGTATGGACTGTATCATTTTATGAAACTTGAGATAAGCATAATATCCTTTCTTGTGATCCGTATTACCGTGATCAAAAGGATGTATTTTGCCTTTCTTAAGTCCTTCATCTTTACCGCTTTATTAACCGCACCCATACGCCCGATAATACTCTTTCATTGTCTCCAACGAGCAAGATACTATCTACGTATAGTACAAGAAACACCACCACGTTTCCGTCACTCTTTACAACACACAAGACTCATCCGCTCATTGATTTAAATCCATGTCACTGGATTACCTAATCAAAACAGATGCTTCACGATCTTAAAGCTTGCTTTAAGTCCATCGCTGGACAATTTTTAAGCTTACTATCAAAATGCTATTAGTACTTTGCAATGAATCACTTTGGTTGCTTCACATAGATGTTTTCCTCAAGACTTCCAATCAGGAAAGCTGTCTTGACATCTATTTGTTGTCCCTCATAATTCAATATGAGCAGCAATAAATAAAAGAATCCGGATCAATTTAAGCATAGCTACCAGCGAATATGTTCTCTCATAATCGAACCATTTCTTTCTGAGTGCATCTTTTCGCAACAAGCTTCGCTTCTAAGGTTTTCACCTTTCCATATGATCCTCTTTTATTTCCTTTGACCCTTGTAATGGCTTTTACACCATTTAGTGGTCATACAAGTTCCCAGACTTAATATAGAATCCGTAGATTCTATTTCAACATGCATTGCAACTTACTAAGATTCCGCATTTTCGTTTGTAGTGCTACGTCGTATCCGTGGGACAATACCATGTTCACTAGGGATCAAGTCTCACGACTCTCCCAAAACATATATTTATGGGTTGTCATACAACCCTCCCACTACGACAAGGCACTACATGTAATTGTGTATCAGACGTGACACGCGTTGCAGTTTACCTTGTGGTATATCCTCTTGTACACTTGGTACTAATACTTTGTGTTTTCCTATCACTACCTTTAGAACAACTTATACATGGGGTTATGATTTATTACATAGTCCTTTTCCAAAAATCTGGTGTTTATGTTAACAGTCACCCTTCGATCTTTTGGACTAAATAAATCACTCTTCATTTTTATAGGATGTCCCATAAACAGACAAAACGTTTTACGAATTACTGTATCTAGGGCATATCCATAAAATGAATTTAATTATTCCAAATAATTCATCATCTATCTAATCACAACCATAAGAGCCTTATTCCTTCTATCCTCCACACCATTCAGCTGGGGCATGCCCGGTGTAGACAACTTGAGATTTAATCTCAACTTCTGATCAATAGCTCCTAACTATCCCAAGAGGTATTCGCCATCATGATTGAATCGTAATGACTTAATATATTTTCCATGACGCTTCACTGTACCAGCCTTACAATTCTTGAATTAATCAAAGAACTTAGACATGCAGCGCATCATATAAATGTATTGGTTTCCAGAATAATCTTCAAATATTCATAACCACCTCTCGCCTGGATAATATTAGGTTCGCTTGAATCAGAATGAACTAATTCCAACATATATATCTTTGGCTCTACTCCCCACAGCCTTGAAAAGGCAGCTAATCATTTTTACTTCTAAGAAAGACTCGCAAGTCTGATAGTTTCCACTTCAGATAAACCTTACGGTCTATCGGCTATCAACTTTTGAATCCTACTTAAGTAAAATGAATTAGTCATAGACGCCAAATGTATGTTTAGTTCATTTCCGAAGGTTCCTTTCTCTTACTCATATTAGAAGATGCATTATTTAATTACCATTTATTGCATCTGTGGAATGTACATGATTCAAGAGTATACTTTTTATCCACCAACGTACTTTATCGGATTATAGCCTCATTCCTCATCACTATGACCATGTCATTTAAATGAAATGAAGTATCCATCCGTTAATGCATAGAAACCGAAATTAAATTCTTTCTATGAAACGTACGTAAAGATAATTTCTCATAATCAATCGTTTATTCTTATCATGAGATAAATAGACAACTCCCACTGCAATAGTCACTACCTTTGTAGTTTTACCCATATTATTAACTATCTTATCCTTACTCAGTGATAAACATTTAGTGATTCCAGTATCTACATACTTCGTGTCAGCAGATGCCATCACTAATCATGTTTAAACCATTAGTAAATAAGATAATAACCTTGTTCATATCATGATGAAAATTGACTTTCTTTTGCCACATGTTTTATTAGAAGTTTCCCACCATATACAACCTTTCGTATTTCAGGTAGAACTTACTCAAAACATCCAGGCAAATTGTGAAGAATAAATTGATTTAGGTTTCCCTTTCAATTTCTATTCCATGCTTTTCCAATTCATTCATGAATTCAACCATGATCTTCTGCCTTTTAATTTACTCAAGTATCCGAAGAGTTACATGAGATCATCATATTTCTATGAACCTCTCATCTCTTCACTAGAGACTTTAACAGGCATCATGAGACGTCCTTTGTGAGAATACACATGTATTTTCTT
Source organism: Pogostemon cablin (assembly GCA_023678885.1). Classification (NCBI taxonomy): domain Eukaryota; kingdom Viridiplantae; phylum Streptophyta; class Magnoliopsida; order Lamiales; family Lamiaceae; genus Pogostemon; species Pogostemon cablin. Next base: position 25,517,002 of record CM042967.1, read on the forward strand.
AAGCAGTAATTTTCAAAATCAAGATTCTTTTCTAATCATTTAATATGGACGAGTAAATATAATGTCTTTTAGTTAATAATTAGTGAAATAAAACCATTCGAAATTCATAGAATCACAAATAAATATTCTGATCAAATCTTCGAATTTTATCCTTTTATATTGATTCCCTCAAAACAATATAAAATAAAATTCACCGACATCTCAAGCACCGTGAGTCTGCAAGCCACGTTAGGGTGGACGTTTACAAACCCGAACATTTACAAGAGAAGGTTTTACCCATTAATTTCATTTGTCAACCTAACTTTATGACAAAATAATTAATAGTCGGTTCCTCTTTAGCCATGTAAATAATAGCAGTGACTCCGTTGGGGAGGATACTAATTATTCACATCTAAGTGTACACCATTATTTGATCCCAAGTCCGCTGCCCAAGCTTGTGTGCCTTACTGTTAGAGAAGTACACACGCGCTCAGATAACTTTCTACAACCATCAATTATATAAGTTTGTACTAGTGAACCGCATATAAGCTCATCCGTTAGGGAGGAAGGCACTATAGCCAACGCGCAAGCCCATATGCAACACATTACAAACAATAATTATTTAAAGAAGCTTGTACCAGTTATCCGTGAATAAACTCATCCGTTAGGGAGGAAGGCTCTATTGCCAACGCGCAAGTTTACTCACATCACTTACAAACCAATAATGGAGGCCGCGGGAATTTATTACCAATCCCCTCTCCCACTTAGTTATTTAATTACCGAGGGTTTTTAACATGCATATAATATTGCAGAATAAAATATACAACTAAAACATGCTTCTATTAACAACAATTTAAATAAGTAAATCACATAGAACATGCCTTACATATATAACAATTAATTGTCAAATAAAAACAATTAAATAAGTTATATATCATTAATTAATTGCATAAAATGTTGGATCAATTAAATAGGCCCAGCTGACCCAAACAATATTAGCATAAAATGACCAGCCCATTATTAAAATAATTAAGCCCATTTACCCTGCCAATTTCTGCATGAAGGTCTAGCCCAATATTTAACCTTGGCCCAACATCAATCCCACAATTAATTAAAAAACAGCCCAGTAGCCCATTACCATTTAATTAAAATGGTCCTACAGCCCATTTTCTATTAATTAAATATGGGCCCATAAGCTATTTAACTAAAAATTAGGGCCCAGCAGAGAAAATAAGCCCATCAGCCCAACATCAATTAAAATGAGGCCCAACAAGGAGAATCACATCTGCTGCCCTAATTTTTCTCCCAGCCGCAACCCATCCAAACACCATCAGCTGGCGGATTGTGCAGTCACGCCAAACACACACCGGAGGAGGAAAAACACCGGCAGCAACCAGCAGATCCCACCGGTGCGCTGCTACTGGCGGCCATCCCGTCAGCGTTCTCCTCCAGGCGGCCGCGCCAACATGCCAACCGGCTTCTCACCGACAGCCAACCGGCACCGCGCCTGCACACGCAAGCCACCTGCCGCCGCTCGCCTGGAGGCTACTGGACATGATCGGAAAATGCCAGGCTCCGTCGAGGCCTGACAGGTCCGCCTGAAGCTGTCAATTGACAGCCCAGAACACCCGCCGCCCACTGGACTCGCCCAGAAAATGAGCGCCGCCTAGCGACAATGAAGCAACCGCGCTCGGAACTGCCTGAAGCCTCGCTCGAAGTCACGCTAGACGTCTGCAGCTTCCCTCAAGAGCGTCGCACCTGTCAACGAAAACGCTGCTGCCACAGCAAGTTCTCCCAGCCGCGGCAGTTATCCCAGGGACGCCTTCAAACAGACTCGATCGAGGAGAGAACAGTGTCACGTCAGATCATCAGCGACTGTTTCAGAATCCATCTCTGACTCAATTAGAATCGCCTGGGAATAGCCAGTCTGCCTTCACGTCGTTCATCCGCACCGGTCGTTACAGCTGCCAGACTCATCCACGACTGTGAATATCATCAGCCAGCATCAACTCAGTCGGGCGCAACCGACGTTGTTTCTTTCTCTGATCCGTGGTTCATCAGCTTCCATATCTCGCCGCCCAGCAATCGTGTTCATCCAGATGTGATCGACGGTCAAGGGCCATTGCATTCATCATTCGATTGCCCCATGGGACGACGAACTCGCAACGTGTATGCCATTCAAGATATGGTTGTGTGTGTGATGTGCAGGCATTCGTCCGATAAAAGGCGTCACATAGTGTGTGTTGTGTCCAGATTCTCAATCAGTAACAATCACACATATTTTGGACAGGGTTTCAAGGACAAAATTATAGTAAACCCAATATTATCATGCGATTAAATCCATATAATTCATATAATCACATAAGCCTCATCAAACATGCTATTAAATCGACAATAACCACATGTAAGGCTGAAACCCTTATCTAACATCTCACGTTTCACCACGAAACCAACGCTCTGATACCAATTGTTGGCAATTGGATCGTTTGGTTCAACGTGATCCGTTTAGGATTTCAGGTAAACAAAATCAGCGGAAGCGATTAAACGTGTTTACCGTACTTCTGGGTTGATGTAGAGGTTGATCGTTGCAGAGAACTACCTCTGATCTTCTACTGTATGTCCCAAGTCGAATCCTGCTGTTGTGTGGGCAACAATCTGCAGGATTCTCTCAATCTGCTTCTTTCCCTAACTCACGTTGAAAGAGGTGCAGTTCTTTTAGTTTCCAGAAGCTGAGATGACTATTTATATTGGGCTACATCAGGGACCAGGAGGAGAAATTGGGCTGGGCCTCAATTGAATTTAATTAACCAAGCTTAGCCCAAAGCTTTTAATTAAATCCAATAATAATAATATAGTCCACTAAAATATTATTATTGCACTACCCGTCCAATCCCAAAATTATGTTCTGGGCTCCTTCTTATTATAAGCCCGATTGTCTCCCCATGTTTAAGAAAAACAATGTCCATTAATTAATTAAGTTACTGACAACTCAAATTAATTAATATCTCATCCGAGAGTAGTACCACTCAACCTTATTATCATGCCGGAAATTAATCCACTTGCAAGATTTACATGATAAACCTTATGAGCTCCTCAAGGGGACATCATCAACCTATGACGGACATGGATTCCTTCTACAATCAACAGCACACCATAGATACAGCACTACTTTCCAACTCACCGAGATTGTTGATTTAATACTTATAAATCTCATCCATTGATGAATCAAAGAAATACATACTGCCCTAAGTGTCGAGGTTATTGTATAGGGATTAAGAGCACGAACTTCCATAATAACAGAGATCAAGTTCTTCTATAAGTCAGTATAAGTCGAACGATCTCAGGCGGTCCTGCTCAATACACACAAGTGCACTAATGTGATTCTATAGCCAAGACAAGCTAATACCAAACCACACTACAACCATACCGATAGAGAGTCCCCGTCTATCTCAGTTGTGAGCATCTGTTTATACTTTATAAGGAAACCGATAATATGATCTTCCGCGTGTTGTCGCACAACATATTATCTACAGTATAAAGTAAATGGACTATTACATCATGCATATAAAATAAATTATAAGATGCAATCATTTGATCAATGATTCTCATTTCAAATATTGTTATGACATTGTTCATACTAAAGCTAGACTTTTAGTATACAATCCAACAATAAGTTCCTTAAGGTCCGAGCACAAGCTTGTGAGCATTTGAGCCTCAACCATGCATACATGGTATTTCTTCATGAGTGGATCAGTTGTGTTTGATAAGTTAGAACTTGCTCAAGGACTATAGGAAAGAGCCCGATTAGTGGAGATTGGTGAAATGATTTAAGGCCATCCTTGTTATTATAGTCATTGCCCTATATGTTCCCTACGATGAACATCATCCTTAGTTAAGCATTTTGAGCCTATAAGCCTATTTCTTGTGAATTTAGCACATTACAAGCCTTAATTACCCATTCAAGCTTATATATACCTTTGTGTGGGTCATTGAGGAGATGGTAGCTAGAAAGGATTGATTGATTAGTAAAAAAAGAAAAGGGAATGGTAAACAAGCAAGAAAAAGGATGAAAAGAGCAAAAGTAAGAAGGCACATGCAACCTCAAAGTTAGAAAAGGAGCAAATCAACATCAAAATGCTCAAATAAACAAAATTCAAAGATAGGAAGCATGCATCAAAAGAAGCTCAATCCTAGGGAAGTTAATGAATAGTGCTTGAGATTTGTAAAGATAAGCAAGGAAGAAAAGAAAGTGAAGAACTTGAGGAAATTGGCCATCTCCTTGATTACTTACACTTGTTGAGTCACTCTTATCCATATACTTCCTACCCTACCAAAGAGCCTATCATTACATCCTAATTAAAGACCTTTTTGATCATTAATTAAAACTTTGGTGGTTTGTGAATATAGTCCGCGAGCAAGCTTATAGCGAGTCGAGCCAATCAATTAATGAGTGTGATTTACCCTATTTCAAAAGAGTGTTGAGAGACATCAATATCCATTGTGAGGCTTGGACTTAAAAGGAACTATATTACACTTTATTCTCTTTTGATTGAACTTGTTAATTTCTCATGTCATGATTTTAATATTGTAGGATGACTTAGCATAGTTTGTAGTTATTATTGCTAACGATTTGTTATTGCTTATGTTCGTTTAGTCTTTTTCTAGGTGAAAATTTCTCCTTTTGGTTTGTCATTTTCGTTGCTTGGGGACGAGTAACACCTTAAGTTTGGGGGGTTGATTAGAGCTATTTTCACCTACATTTTAGTGTCTTTTTATATGTGTTTTCGTATTATTTTATCCGTATTTTATATATTATTTGGTTGTGTTTTGTGTTTTTATTGAAATGTGTGTGAATGAGCTTAAACTTAAGATTTTCACTTTTTATTGGATGCTAAACATGATAAGGAAGATGTAGGAAAAAGCGGATCTCAATTCGGAGTTGAAACGAGGGAGAACGAGCCAAAACAGTGAAAGAGGAAATAAGGCAGCACGCGCACGGGCCGTGTACATCGCACGGCCCTGTCAGCATGGCCGTGCGGTAACACCCGAAACACCAACTCGGTCACGCCTGTGGCCGAGTACAGAACACGCCCCGTGCTAAGTACAGAAACACGGCCCGTGCACCGCGCACGGGCCTGTCGAGAAAGCCGTGTGCGAACGTCAGAAAACACAACACGGCCACCCCTGTGGCCGTGTGCTGCGCACGAGTCGTGCGCTGTGTTAGAACACGGGTCGTGCGGCGAAGCTCGAGCCGTGTTGGTGCAAAATGCAGGAAATTGCTGGAATCTTCTAGAAGGCCCACATGGGGTATAAATAGACCCCATTTCAACACTTTGGAGAGAAGATCCGAAATCCTATCATCTACATACACATCACACACCATTTCTTCCATTTTCCACTATCATCTTCATCCATCTTCATCCATCTTCATCCACCCATCATATCTTCCATTTTTGGTGCTAAAGACTTCAAAATCAAGGGCTAGAGGTGGAGATCAAGAAGAATAGAAGATTCTTTTCAAGAAATTGATAGGAAAGAATCCATTCATTTTGTATTTCTTTAGATCTTAGACTATGGGTAATTGTAATGAATCATTTATTTGTTTTGTTACTTTTATCATGATAGGCTAATCCCTCTAGTGGGATTAGGAACATGAAGAGCATATTAGATTTATATTATCATGTGGATTAAATTGGTTTTTGATTTAATTGATGTTGATTTCTATTCATGGAGTTTAATTGTCTTGATGTTGTGATGGCATGATTTGTTATTCATGAATGTTTATTGGTTTAATGGATTGTTGATCAATGGATTATTTGTGGTAATTAAATGCTATCATGATGTTCATGTATGTATTGCTTGGAGTGAGACGGAAACGACCCTCTATAGTATTAGGAAGGCATGAATAGACATTGAGTTTGGGTTTGACCGAAAGGATATTTGAATTCAATGAGGGAAACCAATCCATTCGTTGGCCTTAGTACACAAAAAGGGAGAGTTTAATCTAACTAGTACCTAGATGGAAGGGGTTAATGTTGGGCTTTGATCTTAAGTGCTTTTGGGAGTCTAAAATGGATCAACAACCTTTGTAACCCGAAAGGGAGCTTAGGATACAATCGTGATCACCCTTAGTCTACATCAATTGAGTTGAATTCCTTTTGCATGATAATATGAATCGAGTGTGCTTGGATATTTCTAATCCCATGTTTTTCCATACTTGAACTTTAGCACCCATTTTCTTTACTTGTCATTTCTCTTATTTGTTATTCTTATTTACTTGCTACTTGTTTTAGTTGTTAATCAATCTCAAAACCCCCGATCATCTTTACAAAAAAGACATGAACATGAGCTCACGTATTTTGCTAGTCCGAATATAACTCTTTTGTGGATTGATAATTTTTCTTGGGATATACTACTACAACGATCGAGTATTCTTGCTCGTGAGTGCTACAAAATTAGGCAAACAAAAGTTGAGGCTCAGAGTGGGAGATGATGAAGTAGTATTTTCTCTTGATAACGCATTGAAGTGGCCAGCTGAAAAAGCGAACTGCAAATTCATTGATGTTGTTGATGAGATCATTGAGGAAAAATTGCCATTGATTATGTCTACGTAGGGGTGTAAACGGGTAGGGTATGGTACGAGTATGCCAAATCCATACCCTACCCTATATCTATTTCCTTCATCCATACCCTACCCTATTACCCTCAAATGTATCATCGGGTAGGGTACGGGTATTATCCATCGGATAAACGGATATCCACCGGGTAAACGGATATCCACCTAGTTTAAAATGACCACCCTAATTATCTTACTATTCTCATTTATCCCTATGATGCCGATACTTCTCTTTATCTTATTCGCCTCAAATAAATACAAATGTCCAACATATAAATAAATCATCACTCTTAACCACATAAGAATCATGAATCAAAATACAAAATAAGGCTTCAAGTTATACTAATAGCATTAAAAAAACCCAAGTAGCACGATAAAAACTAATCAAACTAATCAAGCAATGTTTATAAAATCATCTTCAACTGTTGCATGGCTTCAAGTTTACACAGATTTGATAACTTCAAATGTAACAAAGATCTTCATAGTTTCATAATCTCAAATTTAATTGTCAACAGATTCATCCTAAAAAAAATACATATATAAATATTAAAGGACATATTTTAATAACTATCATTATAATAATAATAAGTATAAAGAAATAAATAAATAAATAAATAAATATATATATATATATATATATATATATATATATATACACGGGTAAACGGGTAGGGTAATCGGGTAGGGTAGACGGATATTTTATAAAAACCATACCCTACCCATACCCTTAACATTTTAAACGGATACGGGTAATACCCTACCCGATACCCGATTATACTCTACCCTACCCTTACCCGATCGGGTATTACCCGCCGGGTACCCGTACCCGCGGGTAAAATTGACACCCCTATGTCTACGGATCCATTGGAGACATGCATCAACAACAGTCTTTCTTTCCCTACTCTTGCAACTGATTTTTTATCTGATTATTCAGGTAATATTTTTGATGATGAATTTAATAGATATTTGAATACTTTGAATGCTTGCAGGGAAGATAAAAGAGAGGTGTTCAAAATTGAAGGAGGAAAGTGGACACCACAGTTCTTACCACTGGAGAAGGAGGAACATGAAGCTGAAGAGAAGAAGAAGGTGGAATTGAAGCCTTTACCGGATCATCTCTCATATGCCTTTTTGGGGGAAAATCAAACATATCCGGAATTGTATCATCTGCCTTAACTGAACTTGAACTTTATAAACTGCTTAGAGTCCTTAGGGAGCATAAGTCCGCCATAGGATGGTCTTTGGAAGATTTGAAAGGTATAAGTCCATCTATTTGCATGCATAGGATCAGGTTAGAAGATAAAAAGAAAACCTCTGTGCAATATCAGAGGCGTTTAAATCCTGCGATGCAAGAAGTGGTTAGGAAAGAGGTACTTAAGTGGTTGAAGTCTGATATTATTTATGCTATTAGTGATAGCCCTTATGTGAGTCCGTTGCATGTGGTATCTAAGAAGGGGGGCATGACTATAGTACAATCTGAGAATGGAGAGACTTTGGCTACTAGGATACCTACAGGTTGGCGTGTTTGTGTTGATTATAGGAAACTAAATGAAAACACATGCAAAGACCATTTTCCTTTACCTTTCATGGATCAGATGCTTGATAGGCTTGCGGGGTATGAGTTTTATTATTTCTTAGATGGGTACTCTGGTTACAATCAGATAATGATTGCACCGGAGGATCAAGATAAGACTACCTTTACTTGCCCATATGGTACTTTTGCATTTAGGAAGCTTCCTTTTGGTTTGTGCAATGCTCCTGCTACTTTTCAGAGATGCATGATGTATATTTTTGAGGGTTTGATTGAAAGAATTATGGAAGTATTCATGGATGATTTTTCTGTTTTTGGATCTTCTTTTGATTCTTGTCTTATTAACCTTACTGTTGTTTTGGAGAGATGCCAAGAGTCTAACCTTGTTCTGAATTGGGAGAAATGCCATTTCATGGTAAGAGAATGTATAGTACTTGGGCATCATGTGTCTTCTAAGGGGCTGCAGGTTGATCGAGCAAAGGTGGTAGCCATTGAGAAACTTCCGCCACCGATTAATGAGAAAAGGGTTAGATCTTTCCTTGGTCATGCGGGTTTCTACCGCAGATTTATCAAGGATTTCTCTAAATATTCTAAACCCTTGTCTAATTTGCTTGAGAAAGATGTACCTTTTGACTTTGATGATACTTGCCTACATGCTTTTCAGATTAGGGAAAAGAGATTCAAACCTATTTACTATGCCAGCAAGACCTTTGATGCAGCTCAGAGGAATTACACAGTAACAGAGAAAGAGTTTCTGGCAGTGGTGTATGCCTTTGATAAGTTCCGCCCGTATCTAGTGGGCATGAAGACAGTGGTGTATACGGATCACTCAGTTATCCGCTATCTGATGGAAAAGAAGGATGCAAAGCCAAGAATAATAAAATGGATCTTACTTCTCCAAGAGTTTGATATTGAGATTAAAGATAAGAAGGGGAGTGAGAATGTGGTAGCTGATCATCTCTCTAGACTTTAGCCGCGGGATCATTGTGATGAGAAGTATGAATTCATTAAGGAGGTCTTTCCTGATGAAGACATACTTGTGGTTGATTGCTCGAGTTAGTAGAGATGGTAAAGAAGCCTTCAGTACCATGGTATGCAAATATAGTCAACTTTTTGGCTAGTGGAGGTCAAATAAAGCCTTACAAGCTGACTGAGTATCATTATAAGAAGTTTTTTGTTGAGGTCAAGAAGTACATATGGGATGATCCAATTCTCTACAAGCTGTGTCCGGATAACATCATACGCCGGTGTATTCCTGAGGAAGAATGGGAGAGCGTCTTGAGTATATGCCATGATGGACCAAATGGGGGGCACTTTGCAGCGGAAAAGACTGCAGCACGAGTTCTTCAATCAGGTTTTACTTGGCCTTCTTTATTTAAGTGCTGTAGATTTTATGTAGAGAATTGCGATAGATGCCAGCAGATGGGGGGCATATCAAAAAGAGATGAAATGCCCTTGAAGAATGTGTATGAGGTGGAGCTCTTTGATGTGTGGGGCATAGATTTTATGGGTCCATTTCCTTCATCGAATGGATTTTTATATATCTTGCTTGCTGCTGATTATGTCTCAAAGTGGGTGGAAGCAATTCCAACCAAGTTGAGTGATGCAAGAACGGTCATTGCGTTCTTGAGGAAGCACATATTTTCACGTTTTGGAGTGCCAAGAGTTCTCATTAGTGAGGGGGGGACTCATTTTCTCAATAAGCTAATGGAGAATCTTATCAAGTCTTATGGAGTGAAACATAGAGTATCCACACCTTATCATCCGCAGACGAATGGGCAAGCTGAAGTTTCCAATCGTCAAATCAAGCAGATTCTGGAGAAAACTGTCAGTACTAGTAGCAAGGATTGGGCTGGTAAGCTTGATGATGCATTGTGGGCGTTCAGAACTGCGTATAAGACCGTTCTAGGCATGTCACCGTTCCAATTGGTGTATGGAAAATCTTACCACCTTCCTGTGGAAATTCAGCACAAATCCTTTTGGGCGGTGAAGAAGATCAACCTGGATTTTGAAGCAGCGGGTAGTAGTCGCCTTCTACAATTAAATGAACTTGAGGAGTTTAGAGAGAAGGCATATGAAAATTCTGCATCTATAAAGAAAGGACCAAGAGATGGCATGATGCAAAACTTCGAAGTAAGAATTTTCAAGTGGGAGATTTTGTACTCTTATTTAATTCTCGTTTGAGGCTTTTTACAGGTAAGCTTAAATCAAAGTGGATGGGTCCATATGAGGTTTGTCGAGTTTATGAAAGTGGAATGGTTGAACTCATGAAGAACGATGGAGCTCTCTTCACGGTTAATGGGCATCGCTTAAAGCATTATCATCATCACGGTGAAATAGAGGTTCTGTTTGTTGATCTCTTGACTTGATTTACACTGCATTCCGTCGAGCTCCTCGACGTTAAACAAGAGTGCTTGGTGGGAGGCAACCCACCGTTTTATTATTTTGTTTGTTTGTTTGTCTTGTGCTAGGTGAATTATACTCAAGGGGCGTAATTACACTTAAGGTAATAACATCCTTTTAAACTTAGATTCAACTGACGTTTTCATCTAAGTTTGGGGGGGTGTGATGTTCTTTCCCTTGTTCCATCCGCACCCAGGTATGTTTACTCTGCATTGTTTAGTGTCTGTATGCTTGGAAGTTGATTTTTTTTAGAATTTTTGAATGTTATTTGATCTTTCGAATTTTTTTACAACTATCCAGGTATTCTGTGTTTTTTTAATTTATTTTTGGGTGTCCCGTGATTTTCTGTCGTTGATTTTCATCTCTTCGATATTTTTTATCTCTTCTATGATGACGGTTTGTGTTGAGCTTTTATGATTGAGAAGGTATTAAAGGTGAGGAAGTGAACTTGCAAAATTTGAAGAAGATTGAAATCAGGTTACTTCGTTCCTTATTCTAAAATTTCTGTGAGTTTTGAATTCTTATAAGTGAGGAGCATGAGCTTTAATTTCTATGACCTGAATTTCATGGGGATCTTTGAGTTGTTATTTTTCATGCCTATGCTAAGGTGTTGATTATGATTAATAAGGGAAACATGCTTTAATTTTTAAGTACTTGAAGTTCTTGATGTGCTTGTTATGATGTATGCGTAGCCTTGAATAGTGCTCGTTCATTCTATGAAAAAGCCAAGTGAGATTTGAGCCTTTAAATCATGATACATTGACGCATGATATTTTTATTTCTTGAGCGTATCGTTCTTGTGCGTGTATTCTAGAACTTGCCTTGAGTCTCCTTGAATATTCGATAATAGTATAGTGGATTATGAAAATGATATTAGGCCATCTTTGATTTTTAGCCCATCTTTTTCCCTATACTTTACCTGAATTCATTAAATCCTTAGTCAACCCTTTGAGCCTTAAAAATCCATTCTTTGAATAACCCTTTGAGCTTAATCAGTATTTGATTTTTTCTTGTGTTACTTGGATCGATTGAGTAATTGTGGAAGTGGTTAGAAGAAGAACGTGAACATGTTGGAGTTGAAAAGGAAGATGAAGAAAGGAGGAAGAAAGGATATAAGAATCCTATGGAGCAAAAAAAAAAGGAAAAAAAAGGTAGTGCCCGAAACTGGTACCTTAAGAAAATAAATAGAGAGAGAAGAAAAAATATTTATAGGGGAGTGTACATACCCGTGATGCTGAAAGAAAATAAGAGAAATACTCTCTCATTCTTGTGGTTGAAGGAAAGAATTGAATAATTTGGAGTTGAGGAGGAGTTGTGCTTGAAAAGAAAGTGATGAGGAAGAATGAAAGATCGTGATAGATGGCCACTTGATTGATCCTAGTTTGAGTCACTTATCCATAAATTTCCTACCTTGTCTAAAGAGTCTACATTACAGCCAAATAAAAAGCCCTTTTTGATTCATGATTTGCTAGCTACAAGTAAAAGGAGAGTTGAGACAATAGGCAAGCTTATGGTTACGCATGCACTTGAATTGAATTTGAGAGCACTTATGTATAACCTAAACGGTGTAAACTTTATACACCATGAGCGTGAGAGTTACACTATATATGTCCTGTGAGCATAGGTGGATTGAACACTTGAATTGGTGAAGTAATAGTCTTAACTTGTATATTTTGAATGAATTGATGCTTTTGAATTGGAATTTATGTGAACCAAGTTGAGATTGATTACATCTTTTGAAAGCTTAGTTGATATTATGATCCTTGCCTTTGAACATGACTTTCCATCTCATTATTTCTCTTGGTTTGTCGTTTCGTTGTTCGAGGACGAACAACACCTTAAGTTTGGGGGGTTTGATGAGAGTGGAAATTCATGTAATTTCGGGTTCAATTTTATACCTCTTTGAGTGTTTAATTACTATTATTTGCACAAATATTAATACTTTAAATTATTATTGACTAAAAGGTGCTTGAGAGGTATTTTTTCTGTTTTGATAGGAAAATGGATACAAACACAAAGTTGGGGTGAAAGGTGAATTTGTGTAAAAACAGAGGACCATCTTCTATAATTTTTCTGGATTCGTGTGGAGGTCCAAATCAGTCTTGTGATACATGGTTGGAAAGCCATGGAAGAGAGGAACGCGTGAGCGCAAAAATCACCTCAATCAGAGGTCGGATGAAGAATTTATGGTCAAAACGGCGAAGCCCTGCAGTATTAGACGAGATTCTCGAGAAACTCTCGAAATTTTGGGGCTCATGCATGCAAAGTAACTTGCCCCACACATGCAAAGTTATACTGATTTGGGTCTAAATAAATTAGTCGCATAGTTAAACTGTTTGCCCGAGCATTACCAATTCTCCATTCTTGAATTCCAAATCGTATTCTCTGTGTGATTTATTTTATTTGCATAATTAGTTTAATTATTTAATTTTGCTTTTATTAGTTAATTAATTATCTTTTCCAAAAACCCCCAGATTTGTCTTACATTGGAATTATCATATAGAATTACTTGTTAAATTTATAACTATCTTGTGGGAACGATATTTCACTTGGTCACGCGCACTACAATCGATCCCTTATACTTGAAGGTAAAAGAAAATGGCGATCAAGTTCAGCACATCTAATAAAATAGATGAGAAAAGTGTGAAACTCATGAATTTCATCATTAGTAGTAGTAATGGGGTCAAGAATTACGAATTGTGTAACCCACTAAATTTATTAGCTTTATTAATTTGTTCTTAACAAATGAGGGATGGGTACATACTAATGTATGTACAATTCTTTTCATTAATATCATAATTGAGGCATTCCATTCAGCTTAAATGCTGCGCTAATGCTCAGGTAAATAGTATAATGCATAGAGACAATTTTTGTTCAGAAATGCTCCACAAAAAATCTGTTCACTAATAATACCATTCATTAAACAACTTTAAGTGCAACAATACATCAAATATTTTATTTTCCAGGTTGTAAAATATTTAAGGTCATCCTTTCATTAACTTTCTATTGCAGATCAGTTCCTCAACTCAGAGTCAAGCCACAGAAAGTCACATATGAAACACTCGACACCCACTCTATCATATTTTATATAATTATACAGAAGTTTCACGCATGTAAGATAATCTAGACTTCAAATAATGACTCAGTAGCAAAGACATATATCTCAAGAGCTCACATATACTATCCATACTAAAAGTATATCCTACAAAAATGTTATACTTATATAGCTGTTGCAAGAAAAAAAATAGTACCTGTTGCAAATCCAGAAGCTTCTTCTATAAATCTCTAACTGCATCATGTCGCTCTTGAATTTCAAATGGATAATCATCATTAATTGTCTTTAACTTTTATTTGAAATCAATATATGTAAAAAAAACTCAAAATAAATATCATGGATAACATATCTGAAATTAATAAAACAACGATTACATAACCACAAATTAAAAGCACACCAGAAGTAGAAAAAAATTAGAAATGGAAAACTTGAAACATCGGAGAGCACCTGGCCACGGCCTTTTTCTCGGATTGCATTTTGAAATGTCTGCTCGATGTTCCCAATCTCCATTAGTCAATCTATTGTCTTCGGGCAAATAGTTTAAATAAATAGATAATATATGAAGATATTACGATTTACAAATTTTAGGATATATTATGCTTTACCTCTTCATCAGCTTGAGTGTTCGCCACTAATAACCAGATGAAACAAAAACGTTAAACTACTTCATAATGTATAGAAAGATGTAATAAAAAAAATAGCAAAAGAAGTTTTTCTAAATCAAGTATCAAGACATGTGAACACACGCCTCTCAACAACTTCACAATATTCTTGATGTGTATTCTTTCTTAAAGTCTGCAACACACTTGTAATAGAAATTGAGAAATAAGAAAATACGTGAAAATTTACACACACCAAAGAAACATGCAGCAAATTTACCTGAAATTAGGACAATCTATCTTTAAATTTCTTTTACAAAGCCCTGCATTAAAAAAAATTAGAAAACTTTCCATGTTTAACATTATAGCAAATATAAAAAATGAAATTAGACAAAGGAATAGAAAATGAAATGTCTATTGCAAACAATTTAACAATATATATTGCAGTAATTCTTTTGAAAATCAACATTAACAAAAAGAAAAATGCTTAACAATTGATTAACTACTCGTGAGAAAATGCAATGGTCAATACATATATAACAAAAAAGTATGATGGTCATAATCCAATAGTATACTTAAAGAAGAAAATTGATTGCACTTATACCCAACCGCATCAAGTTGGACACCCAACTACCTTTACAATCAGACACCAAATAATAATTAGCTTCCATTCAACGGTAATGGCAAGTTCGCTCTTGATAATATAAAATTGAATTACATTTTAAGACTGTCATTCATAAGATTGATGTGTAACTATTGAGAAACATAGCTGGCATACGTAATGACATTGATGTGTTAAACCATTAGTCTAAATCACACTCTGAAGCCTACTGGATTTTTTTCTTTGTTTTTGTCCACTCAGCATCATTCACAAAATATACTTCTAATTTAAATAGATTACGTTAAAATTTCTAAGTCAAATAAATCCTCCCAAAAAATTGCAACAAAAGGCCCCAAGATTCCCAAACACGAAAAATTACTCTCCGGTATAATTTAAATATAATTGGGCTTTTGTATGGAGAATATACCCAAATAAAATCGCAACGTGTAAATGCAAAGATAACTGATTGTTCCACTAAATCCTCGCAACATTGAAAAATGTTAAAATAATTAAACACTCATTCATTCAACTCATTTAAAAAAAGGAGTACAACTAATAGTACTTCTTTTATACATGACAATAGGAGAAATCTGTATTTAGTTTCCAAATGTAAATCACACCAAAAGAAATCAAAATAACTACTATCCTAATCTATCTACACCAATAACACAGGTATTCCATATAAAAGACGTAAAGAAAGATTCCAATTAACCATGCAACAATTCTTATAGTTGGAATCTTCATTTCCTAAACTTTAAGAAGTAGAAAGTATCCCAATTATGGAAAACAAATCTAGATTTGATATAATTAAAATTTGAATTGATTAAAGATTAAATCAAATCAATTACATATCATTATACAATTAACCATGCAACAATTCTTATAGTTGGAATCTTCATTTCCTAAACTTTAAGAAGTAGAAAGTATCACAATTATGAAAAACAAATCTGGATTTGATATAATTAAAATTTGGATAGATTAAAGATTAAGTCAAATCAATTAAATATTTAAATATCATTTACAATAATACGGTATATAGTAGAGAAAATATATCCCAAAAATTATTATAATTTATTATGTAGTGATAGAATGACTAAGATATATCATTCATAAACATGACAAAAGATTTGAAATCAGATCATATGGACCAAGTCTTCCATGTTTGATATAAGATAAATCAATAAAAATAATAATTAAGATTCTATTATTAATAAGATAGAAAACTATTTTCCATTTCTCCAATTAATAATCATACAGGAAATTATAATGATCTCTGCATTTAATAACTCAAAGGCATTTTCCAGCTATTTATTTGGTCTCCTTATAAATAATGAAATTTGAAGATGATGGCATAAATTCACTATTTATCACAAATTCCCACTAATTTTTTTTTTAAATTCCAATATCATTTTTTTAAAGTTTGTTTATAAGAAACAAAACTTTAAAAAGCAATGTGAAGTTTTATAGTAATAAAAAAATTTGAAATCCAATAAATGAAAGAGTACATTTTTCACAGTCTCTAAAAAATTGAATTGAGTACTTTTTTTTAAAGTTTGTTTATAAGAAACAAAACTTTAAAAAGCAATGTGAAGTTTTATAGTAATAAAAAAATTTGAAATTCAATAAGTTTGTTTTATAGTAGTAATAATTAAAGCATCTTTAGTTCAGGTTTCCAAAAGTCTTCCGCATGAAACATTCTCAGAAGAAAAAAAGTTTTCATATTAAGTCATCCTTAGAGGCCAATCCAATCCAAATTCACAATTGAGTAAAAATTGTCAAAATGGAAAACTAAAAAAAATCTCTAAAATCAGAAACTCTATCATAATCTATATCTATATTAATATAAAAGCATAATGATTTACTTCAATTTTGACCAATTTTGACTAAATTTAAATTTTAATCTTAGCCATCAATTACTTAATAATACATCTCCACCATTGATTAATAATTTGGTGTCATTTGTGTAATTTTTAATTAATTTTCGGTGCTTTTTGTGTGATTTAAATAAAAATGTGGATACATAACATAATTATAGAAAAGTTCAAAACACAATTTAATCCCTATTCTCACTTTCATTTTCTCTCACCTAAACAACAACCGCTCTTTCCTATCCATTGAGACGGGAACTACAGTCATCATCAACGCAGACCTTCTAGGTTTCATTCCCTTTTCCTTTCTCTTTTGTTTTTCATTTTATTCTCATTTCTTAGATTTAATCGTTACTTTTCTTTTCTATTTCTCCAATTTTAGATTAAGTATTTTTCGATGTAAGGTCAATTGGGTCATTGCTGGAGATGAATACCTAGAGAAGGGCTGAATAATCACAACCACGGAGACTTGATATTTGGATGGATGCTAATGCCATAAAAATTCATTCCACATTATAATCTCGAAGCGTCCGCCTGTTTAAAACTCTTTTTTTGTACAGTTATGCTCAAGGAATTTTTCAATGATCCCAGGTAATTAATCTCTCCTAAATTTAGAAATAAGGTGTCCTAATTGATTTTTCTTCTTCCTTTTCAAATCTACTGTCCCATATGAATTCTTGGACATTACTAATTTTAAATTGATAGTGTTGAACCAGCTTATGTAGGGAATTTTGAAAAGTTATTACCGTAATGAAAATAATTATGTTACCTGATTATGTTTTGCAACATGTGATTTCTTAAATTTTAAGAATTTGTTATGATCATATTATTTTTAATTTGATTTGATAGTATTCACAACACAAATACAAAGTAAACATAGATCTAAAAGAGAAGGAATAGAATCATTGAACATCAATGGTTCTGGACTTCCTCTGGTTAGTAGTGCACTGTGCAAGTGTAAAAAGATGAATGGACTTTCGTTATTGTTATCCCTAAAGCATTATTTTAGACGTCCATTTATTTAAGTAATAGTTGTTTTCTATTATTAACCTTTCAGTACTTTTTTAGATTTCCATTGATCTAATCATTGTTGTACTTGATCAATCGAAGAATTCTTACAACTTTCTTACCATTGTGTTTTTAACCAAAAGTTTGTCTTGAATTTAAAATATTACCAATTACAGTGTTTTAGATTTGATTTCGAGTGAAATATAACATGATTCATATGGTTAATATATTATTCAAAGAATTAATTAGGTTGTTTTTTGCATATAATATACATGATTGTAGAGTTTAAGATGTGTACGAAGTTGAAGATAGATGACATACTTGATGTGCTAAGAGATTTGTGCTTTGTTAGTGTAAAATTTTCGACACTTAAAGATTAAGTACTGATAGTTAGAAAAGGAGAGGTGTAAGAATGATCATGTTATATTCTAAATTACTCGAAATAATTTTTTAGTTAATTTGGGTTTTTTAGAACATGCAGCCTTTCTACGATATTAGATATGCTTACCTTCCATCACATATAAATGGGGACTATTTACAGCTTGCAAGCTTTTCCAATAACACAAAAAAGAAGTTGAGAGGCCTTTGAAAATAAGCAAGAGACAATGGTAAGTTTAGTGATAGAATTGGTATGAGTAGGCTCATACCTGAGTAGCTCATACATGTTCCTACTCAGGTATGAAGTTTCATATTTTAGCTTTGAATCACTTTTATTTACTGTAATCACTTATAATAAGCTCAAGGTTATGTTAAATATTTTATTGTTACTTCCTTGAGCTTAAATTGAGAATTATGTTATAATATTCACTATACATGTTGGTTTTGTAATTTGCAAATAATTTTAGCTGAATATTTCTCATTTAGTATTGGTCAATTACATGTCAACCATTTGTCATATGTCAGGTTGGGCATGTACTTCTGCGTAATGAGATGAATAATCATGATTTATTTACAATGTGTTATTTAATATTGTCCCCTGTATATCCAAACTGCCAATTATGTTGCATAGATTTATTGACTGATTTTACAAGAGAAAGAGTATTATATTATACATCATCATAAATAAATTAAATTTATTATTATTATATTTAGATTAAATGTTAATAGAAAAAAATAATTAAATAATTCTGTGTTTAATCATTGTCTCTTACATTGTTAATTATTTTATGTTTAATCTAAATAAATCCTAGAATCTATTGCTGAAACAATGCTATCCCAATACACAATAACCCTAGATGCATCACTTTCTCTCAAATTTTGCTTCTACCCATCGCCTTTCAGACAAATCTTCGAAGGATTAGAAATTTCAGGTGGCATTCTCTTATCTCTTCTCTTTCGTTTCTAATTTCATTTCTCATTCCCACCGTTCATTTTTTAATCAATTGAGTTTTCGATTTAATTATGGCTATTAGTCTATGTGTTGCATTGTTGACCAATTTTTGAAAAATTAATTGTTCCAGGTCCACACGCTGCAAACATAATCCCATTGCTTTCCAAAACCATTATTGGGAGAAGACGTTGTCGAATTTATTATTATTTGGGCTATCTATCGTTGTGAAATAGTAAGTTCTCGATCTCCTTCTTCATTTATTGTGTACTCTATTTTCCTCTTCCTTTTCTATTTGCATGTTTGAAGTTCATCCCCATGGATTGAATTGTCGATTTGATTTGGACTCTTCGTTATTTTCTTTCATATGTCATGGACTCTGAAAATAATCGAGGATCTATGTACAAAGCAATCCGTCAAGCTATGCAAACAAACCTTATACCAGTAATGTATGGTCATATAGGAGACTTAGGAGCAATTCATGGTGAGCATGCATTGTTTGTTATGCAAATTAGGATTACTTCTCTATACTAAATACTAAATGATTGTTAGATATACACACATATATTTATACTAAAAGCATATTAATGCTCCATGATGACTCAATAATAGTAGATGATGTCATACATTACAGTCTGCATGTCGGGTATATGGCAATAAATTTTTCTTTATTTTGAAGAATTTTTGATGTGTCCAAACGAATTATTTATTTATTCAAAATTGAATTCAAGGTTTTATATCTGAAGATGAAAGACTGTTACCATTGGTACTTGGCTGAGTTCAAAATTGGTGCGGAAAGAAAAGAGGTTGCTAAGAGCACTCTTACTGCCTACAAGGTTGCTTAGGTTTTGATTACTTTTTCTACTCTATTTTATGTGACTATGATCAAATTTTAGTTCATGAAAATTTCTTTTAAGTGATACTACCTCCAGGTTATTCTTAATAAGTAAATACATATATTTGCCATTTACGGGGTGTTCTTAACTGATTTCGGGGGTGTTACACTTTGTTTAGAAGTTGTACACTCTTCACGGGTTTTAAAATGATTTCAGAGGAGGTAAATCAATTATTATCCATTAATTAATCTATTTTTATTTTTGCAATTCTACTCTCATAGTTTTTAGCTTTAAGAAGTGATTTTTGCTATTTTTAAGCTATTCTATATGACCCTTATTAGGTCTAGAGTACTTTTCACTTCTCAATTGACAAATCTATTTGTATTTTTCACATGTAATTTTTTTTTGTTTTAAATTTTGTGCATTGCATTTTTTATTATCGTTTAGTTCAAACAATGTGAAAATACAATTTATTGTGAAGATTATTCACATGTTGTGGTAACTTAAGATTTTCCTAAGGTAATATCATTTCGTGTTTTGTTGTATTCAATAAATTATTGGGTTTAGAAGATATTGTACTATTTGTGTGTGTTTGCAAAATTAAAGATTCTCATTGATTTAGAAGTTAGAACTTGGGATGAAGAATAATATACAACTGGTAGGAACTTTATTTTGACTCTTCAAAATAATATGTGACGCCATCTGATGTATGCTGCTGAATTCTTCTGGATAAAAGGAGTTTCCCTTCAATTTGTGGATATTAGTTTTTTAGTAGTTTTATTAGCTTAAATTTTTTTTTGATCCTTGCAGCCACAACAAGTGCTGGCTGTTTTTAATTTAATTTCATGGGAGTAGAACTTGCATATATATTTTAAATTATGTGGCTTTTTTTAATTTAGATTTTACTGATTTCAAAGTCATTAATATTTTATACATGTTTATTGGAGGGTTTAATTTATGAGTTTATTATATCTTAGTTAGTTTAGAGTTATCTATTTTTGAGCCAATTAGACATTTTGTTACTTTGGAGTTATCTATTCTTAAAGTATGCAACATTTGATTCTATATCCTGTGTTGAATAGTTCTTGAATGCCCTTTGCTGGAAATTCTTAACAAGTCAATGAATTCACGTACTAGATCATTGAATTTTCAGCTATGATTAAAGTTTCTTATAAAGTGCGCCGCTTGCATGCAACATGATATTGGAGTTGGAAGAATCAAGGTAACACTTCTTTAGCAAATTTCTATAATAAATTACTATAGTATTTCTTATTTTAATACAAAAATATGTTAAAAGGAAACTGGGTTACTACTCACTTTATTTAATTGTACTAGCTGATATTATTGGTGGCGACTTTGAGTTTACCGCACCCGTTTCTGCCTCCAAGGCCATTAGTGCCATAGCCGTCGCGCGATAATGGTGAGTTTTTACGCTGTCTACTCCAAATACCTCTCACTATTGTAGTCTAATAATAATTTAATGATTTCAGTGAATAAGAAAATCTCTAATATATAGATTGACAAATCTTTGCGCATACAAATTGACCGCTGCAGGAACTTCTGCTAAAAACAACGATATAAATCCATATGAGGTGATTTTACAGTCTACTTTTTATTTGCAGCTAAATTGTAATATTTTATGCTTTCTTCATGAATATCTGCTTAACTTAATTTTACAAGTTCTTGGTTTGAACCGTACTGAGGGATTTGATATGGTCAAAATGGCTTATGCAAAAATATGATGATTATAATCTTCTTTACATTTTACTGTTATGTGTTGCTATGCAAAAATATTTTGTGCTGAAGTTTGCTAATTTTTTTTGTTACATGTGCTATTGTTAGTTTGAAAAGGCATACGACTAAATAATAATATTACAGATAATGCAATAGAAGCACAATTAGACCTTTAGTTTTAAGGTATGGAATTTTCTTTCATTTTGATGGTCTGATCTAAGTATAATTGAAATTCAAAAGTTAATATTTTTTTCTCATTAGACTTTGATTTTAGGTTCATATGTATTTATGATACAAATACATTCAATCCTTTTATTCTTTGACTCAAAGATAGAATAATTTTTGACCCATTTTAAAGATAAATTTTGAATTTTGAACCAAGTTACTGAAGTCTAAGTGGACACAAAACGTCTGTACAAGTTGACTTAGTAACAATGGAACATCGTCCAACAACCTTATGAGAATAACATTTTAATATGATTCAAGTATTATATATTACTATATGGAATGGATTTATGATTATACATTATATGTGTTGTAGGTAGTGCATGAAACAAGAATCAATGAATCAGAGCTGCAAGATAATTAAACAACTCTATAAATAATCTGAAGTGACCAGATCATAAATATTGTTAGTATATTATCTATAAATAATAGACCATCAATATTTTGCATATTGTTTTAACTTTGGATTTAGTTTTAGACGTGCTGAAAAAATGTAATATTTTAGCCTTATATGTATTAGTTTTAACAACTACTCATGGAACAGTAAATTAATCACGTAATTATTACTTTATTTTATTCTTTATTGTTCAAGTTGTTTATGTCTTAAATAATATCTAACAAACAAACTAATGCACATTACTTTAATATATGACTCTGTTCGTTTTGTGTTCATTGTGCCTGGGTAATTAAAGTATAAAACTAGCATCTCTTCGGTCTTAATTATTAGAAATAAACGACACCGCTTCTTATACTACAACATAATTGTGTTTAGGTGGGAGTTTGTATTTCAAAGTTGTTTAATTATGTGTTTTTTATTTATGTATTTAGGTGCAGTTACTAGACGAGGTTGCCACAGATCAATGGTCGATGGTGGCAATTAGGTATTTGGAAGTATCGAACTCATTAAAGCTTTGGTATTTAACCTGTTCAGTATTGCAAGACTTGCTCTCATGTTTTTAGCTAGCATCATACTCCAAATCTTGGTAAGTCTTTAACTGCACAAACTTTAGGCTTTTTCTTCATTTTATGTCTTGAATTACTCCAAATCTTAGAATTTTATGTCTTGAATTACTGAGTATGCTAGAATTGGTGGTTTTTTTTCACCATTACGATATTGATTACATTGGGCCAAAAAAAATTATAAATATGAGAATTCCCTATTGCAATATGGGATCTTCCCACGCACGCCGTAATCGATGTCATTTGGCCATGATATTCGATTTCATGTATGTAATGAACTATTTTTTATTTTATTTTTTATTTTTTAACTTGGTGTTCCTTGGGTTGAATTCTTTTGCTACAACCATTAGCATTAGTGAAAGGAAATATGATTTAGATAACTTTTTTTTTTTTGCTATTTTCAAGAATTTATTATGGAATTAGAATTTTCATTAGTTTTGTTGCTACCATTTGCATTAGTGAAACAAAATATGCCATAAATTTTTTGTATATACTTGAGTTTTTGGATCACTCTTTCTTTTAATGTTGTAACTTCTATTTGAGAGAAGTAGGCCAATTAAAATTTTACAATAGCAATCGCAGTGAACACTATTTTTTGTAGTATACACAATCATATATTATATTTTTTGGATTATTTTGTGTTTTTAAATATTTTAGTTTTCATTTCAAAGAAAATCTAAATGCTATTTGTCCCAAACTTTTTCCAGCTAAATGCTCATTTCCTTTTTAGTAACTATTGTGTATATATTTCCAATGTCTATTAATATATTTAAACACAATCAATTTTTATACAAGTGATTTAGTTTGTTAATCTATTAAATTGCAAAATATTAAAAGACCACAAAACACTTCTCTTTACACCATTGAGTTTTTTTTTGTGCATTATGATCTAAGGTTATGGGTATTTTCTAATTGCACCACAGTACTGCTGGGGTGTTGCATTGTAAGTCTATTTACTATTTTGAAATTTTATTGTAGCTTCATAGAATCCTTTTAATGGAATTTTGTTAGCTATTCCAACGCTTTGAGGAGGTGATTCAGGATATAACATAGCCTTGCAGCTGTAAATGATCCTATAATTGGTAAGATTTATTTTATTTACATCTTATTTTAACTACAAAGATTTTTTTTCTAATGTTTGATGCACCATGTTCATATAATATTGAGAAAATTAATCTTTTCTTGTGAGCTATGTGTGTATTTGGTATTGCTGTATATAATTATAATTGTGGTATGTGATGCTTAAATTGCTTTATTCTTGCAGTTTATATTTGCCTGTAAGCCTTTAATTATTTGTGTTGAGCATTGTTGTACATGAATATTTGCTTAAACCATTTACATATTAGTACGCGTGTCTAGATACATCTTTTGATTTACATTTTTATAGCTTATGCTCCAAGGACATTGTAGCATGCTGCCTCAAATAATTTTGCTGAAATTTAGACTTTTGGTTACTTACATCCTTTGATGTTGCTTCTATTCTTTCAGGGATGGTGATTTCATATTACTAGAAATTTTAATATATTTGACAAATGAATTTTCCCGTATATTTACTCTATGTGTTCCATCAGAATGCATCTCAGATTATTTTGTTGGTAGGATCTAATTTTCAAATCATGACAGAAGACTGATTACATGCCTCTCTTTTCATGGTAGGATCAATTAGGGAATGCTTGATTAATTCAAAGCTTCCGGTTGCAGTAATAGTGGGTCTTTCCTTAGGTGAGTGAAATATCGTAATGACGGAATTCATCTACAATTAAGCTATTAACCTATATTTTATGGACTGACATCTTTTCTTAGGTAGACAATGGAATTAGGGTTGTTTTCCTAGACATTTTAGAAGATAATATGCTTACTCATATTTTTATCACAAAATTTAAAAAGTGAATGGCTCTGCAAGAGTAAACCTAGGAGCAAAATAAGTTATTGCAAGTATTTAGTTAATTTAGCATTGGGCTGTGGGCTATAACTTTGCTTTGTGGGTCTGAATTTGATGTTTATTATGACTATTATTGAGGTGATATAATGGATTTTGGATACTAAAAAACTATTTCAAGAATTCAGCCCAAGTATATATCATTATACAGATGTAGTTGTAAATCTATGGACAATCCTTTTTCATGTAGTGGCAACTGTCAACATGATATGAGAAGTCAAAAAGTTGTCAACATGTTAGAATGATTTCTAATGTAGGATATTTGTGAAATTCAGAAAGGAAGCCAGACAGGACAGGGTTAACTCTACTATAGCATAAAGCATGGATGATGTAGAAATGGTGTTTGTTGCAGCAGATGTGCAGCTGAATGAGGAGGCATTAAAAATGTGATTGGCAGCTATCAAATTGTTTTGGTTGATAAAAGCATGAACAAGCACATTTATGTTGCTAGAAGTTACAATGTATTGAAAAAAATCAGTCCTCGCAGATTTGTCGGTTGTAAGTTTATGTTAAGAATTAAAGGTTTGATGTTTGTTCTTACAGTTTGCTCGCATTTATCCATTGGATCAAAAATATTTGGGGGGCACTAATAGTGTGCTAAGTGATGATAGATTTAGCAAGGTTATGTCTAATTTTGATTACTCCAATCGTGCCAATGGTGACTTATATATTGTTTTGTAAAATAAAATGATAATGTTTCCTAATCCATTTTGTAAGGATGTGTTTGAATGTCATAAAATAAGTAAAATTCTTTATTCAATTAAAAAATTATCACATAAAAAAACACAACAATAAAATACTTATATATTAATTTAAATACATGAATTTTAAGTTAGGTTATTTTAAGAAAAATAAATATAAAAATTATAATTATCTATATAGTACTCCCTTCGTCCCGCCCAAATATCACAATTTTACTATATTGGGCGTCATGTCTAAATTGAACAACTTTCCTCTTTAAGTAAAAAGGGCCCACTATTGGCCCACCACTACCCATCACATATCTCTAATACACCTGCCCAATTTACATAAAATAATAATACTCCTTAATCCACGTGTAAAAAGCAAATGGTGAACTTTGACCGGGACGGAGGGAGTACATTTTAAAAAATTCATCTATTTAATCTTCACGCATTATTACACATAATAATTATTTGGAATTGAGGATTTTATACATAATAATTCCATCGCATTACTCCATTAAGTAAACAGAAATATATAATTACACATAAATATTGTAAACATAAATAATGCGATGGGTGATGGATATATTTGGAATATATATCTGAAAATATACATAATGCGAGAAGATTATTTGGGAAAAAAAGATTATAATGTGAGAAGATTAAGTAAACAGAAATATATATTTGGAATTATTGTTTACCTAATAATAATTTGGGGGGGGGGGTTCTACTTAATTTTTTTAGTAGAATAATGCGATGGAATTTACTTATACGGGTACGGGTGATGGATATTTCTGTTTAGTAATGACTTTGATAACCCTTCGATCAACCTTTCTCTGTAGTTATATTTTCTTTTATTTTTATGTTTTTGTGTTTCCTTTGCAGGTTCATATTCATCGATTATCTATAGATAAAGTTCGAACCAGTAAATTTGGTAGAAAATGTAAAATGTCAACATTCAAAAGCCATGTTGTAGGTACGGGTGATGGACATTTCTATTTGGTAATGGCTTTGATAACCCTTCGACTCTGTAGTTATATTTTCTTTCATTTATATGTTTTTTTATTTTTTTTGTCGGTCCATATTCATTGATTATCCATCGATAAAGTTTGAACCAGTAAGTTTTGTAAAATTTTTAAAATGCCAAGTTTCAAAAGCTTTGTTGTAGATATGGGTGATACGTGTACGGGTGATAGACATTTAGCTGAATACAGGTATATCTGTTTGGTAATGACTTTGATAACCCTCCGATCACCTTTTCTCTGTAGTAAGTTTTGTAGAATTTGTATTTTTAATCTATTTTATAAATTGTATGTCTATCTTTTTTTTTATTTATTATTTCTTTATTTTCTTGATAACAGAGAATGAGACATATTTCATGTTATGGCTCATTTCAAAATACAATATAAAATTGTGTTTGGAGTGTAGGATTTTAGTGGTATTTTAGTTTTTTTCTTTTTTAATAAATAAAGGATAAATTATGTTAAGTGTGTTGTTATGGGTGCTATTTTTGTATTTAAAATACATATAGAAACAGTTAGTTATTTTGTCCTTTTTTTCCAAAACAGTTCTGGTGAATATGTTTTAATACTGATACTTACTTTAAAGCCCTCTAATTTTAGTATTTCATTTAAGTTTCAATGTACACAATTTCCCTTGATAGTTTAGTATCCAATGATCATAAATAAGAGTCAAAGACAGTCTTTGAACAATGTTGACCTATATTTTAAGAAGTCAATTTTCGCTAATGGTCAATTGTACGTGCAGTTTCAAGAGTTACAGTAAACATAATGCTTTGTGATAAAAAAGATTTGAAAATAGTACATGTAAAAATGTATTGTTTAAGGAGGTTTTCAAATTTGTTTGTTACTAAAAATACGTATATATAGATAAGGGTACGGGTGATGGATATTTACTGAATACAGGTACGGGTGATTGATATTTCTCTTTGGTAATTGATTTGTTAACCCTTTGATCACCCTTTCTCAGTAGTTATTTTTTCTTTCATTTTTATATTTTTGTATTTCTTTTGCAGGATTATATTCATTGTTATTTATAGATAAAGTACCAATTAGTAAGTTTGGTAGAATTTGTAATATATCAACTTTTAAAAGTTATGTTGTAGATACGGATGATACGGGTATGAGTGATGGATATTAAGCTAAATATGGGTACGGGTGATGGATATTTTTGTTCGGTAATATCTTTGATAACCCTTCGATCACCCGTTCTCTGTAGTTATATTTTCTTTCATTCCTATGTTTTTGTGTTTTTTGCAGTTCCATATTCATTGATTATTCACCTATAAAGTCTGAAAGAGTAAGTTTGATAGAATTTGTAAAATGTCAACTTTCAAAAGCTATGTTGTAGATACGGGTATATATGGGCGACGAACATTTACTAATACGGGTACGAGTTTTGGATATTTGTCTTCGATTACCCTTTCTCTGTAGTTATATGTTGTTTCATTTTTATGTTTCTTTTGCAAGTTCATATTCATCGATAAGTCCAAACCAGTAAGTTTGGTAGAATTTGTAAAATGTCAACTTTTAAAAGTCATGTTGTAGGTACGCGTGATGGACATTTTTTTTTAGTAATGGCTTTGATAACCCTTCGACTATGTAGTTATATTTTCTTTCATTTCTATGTTTTTGTTTTTCCTTTGTAGGTTTATATTCATCAATTATCCATGAAAAAATCCGAACCAGTAAGTTAGCTAGGTAGAAACATTTAACAAAGAATGTGGTCTTTAGAGAGGTTTTCAAAAATGTTTGAATTGAGCCTTTTTTAAATAAAATAAATGGAAGTTTCGATTTTAGTTTTTTCTTTTTCTTATCTATTATTTAGTATATATGTATATGTATTCAAATAAATGATTCTCGATGCCATGCATTCTATGAGATATTGCAGAATAGAATAACAGGAAAGCCAAAGAGGATTGTCACCAATCTAAACAAAGGTCACTTGCTACGAAGACAAGATGTGTGTTAGTTCTTTGCTCATATATTATTCATAAAAGATTCACTCTTTATTTTCTGAAAATAGTTGACTGAAGTTTTGCAGATATTTATACTAATGGTAAAATAGTTTTATGAAAATGTTTTAATTTTTTGATTTAATAACATAACTTTTTATGATGTTTTCAAATCTTTCATAGCAGATGATTGTTATACCACATTCCAGCTTGGTGTTCATGCAGAAAACATTGTAAGTCAATAATATGTATTGATTCAATTTTCACTTAGTTTATAGTAATTGTATATCTCTTCTACTGCAAAAAAAAAAGTTGATAAATTCTAAGTATTCATGATTATTATTCAAATAACCAGGTTTCTTTAACTAATAACCATATGCACTAATTTGGGTGAATGAATTCTTAAATGAATTAGAAACTCATGACGGTTATAATTGATCATAGTTCAAACATAATTAGTTCTTAACATGCTTAGTAGAGTTGTAATTCAATACTCACATTATTTTACATATCAGTAACCTTTCTCATCATTACATATCTATAACCTTCCACATGAAAAGTTCTATCTAATGTGACAATGAATTTTCAAATTCTTCCATATATTTAGTTCCATGCTCAAGCTCTATTACATGCTAATATCAACAATTGGGAAATTCAACCTAGAACGACAACGCGTACTCATCAATCTAATCATCATCACCAGGTAAAACTATCACATTTCTCATGCTTCTTCCCAAACTAAGCATTCCAGTCCTCATAGTTGTTAATGACAGTGGTTTAAGAATCACAATCAAGTCATGCATGAGATCGTTTGATTTTAGATTAAAATAAATTACTCTTCAATTCCAAGGGTATTAACCTCATAAAAAAACAAAAGTTTAAAAGAGACAAGTAGTTGAGAAACATTTTTTTTCAAGTTTATCCCTACCTTATTTCACTATTTACATTTTTAACATCATAAAGTTTAATAAACTCTCAATTTAATTTTGTTAATTAATTTGAATTTAATTTTGGACATTTGAAATACCCTCCCTTTATTTAACTTCTACACATACGCTGCATCTAAATCCAAGAAATGAGCAAACTATGGCTCTTGAACTTTCCTTTTAATTTTTATTTAACCCTATTTTGATTTCAAATAGAAATGAAAATTCATTAGAATATCAGACGAGATTGATCATGCTTGGCTGGAAAACCTTCAAAGAATCATGAGGTGGATCTTCGATTAGATTAATAATTACAGGTTTTTGTAATTATTCCTATGATCGTATTTTTGTATGGTTCACTCTTTTTATGGAAAATTTTCAAAGAATCATGAGGAGGATCTTTGTGTGGATTGATGATTGCATGTTTTTGGAATTATTCCTATAATCGTATTTTTGAATGGTTCGCTCTTTTTTTTTTTACATCTTATTATAGTGTTCAACGACGGGCATGTACATTGTCGTACAAAATCAAACAACAATTATCTTTTTTTTACTAATTTATTCAAATATTAATGTAGAATGTTGGCAATATATTCAGCACTAAAAATAATGTAAATTTGTATGGAAGAATGTAGTAGTAAATTTTTTCTAAGTATTAAATTATAATATTGGCAAGGGGCTCTTATTGTAAGACTTTGATAAGCCCCATTTATCGGCATATGGTTCATAATCACAAGACACCTTCTCCTAATTCTCATGCTTTCAACTCCACGTGTCACCTCTTTCTTCTTTAATTTCTCTAAATTCGCAATCTGATCAATAATTCTAATGGCATGAAAGAGTAAGATTTTTGCATGGGATTTCTCATCTTTGTGTGATGGTGAGGGTGGATATATACTTGAGTAGGGTGCTTCTGGGAGTTGAGGATTGACCACACTGAAATATGACACACTTTAATATCACACTTGACACCAAATAGAATTCCATCACATGATTAATTTATTGTTAAAAGAAAAATGTCCGATCATATTGGTAAGACACTTAATTAGATCCAGCAAATGGAGTTAGCATTAGTATCCAATTAAAATTTTCAAAGTTTCAGCAAGCTTTTAATATGAACCTAAATTGCAGCTGCAAACATATTGGGAAAAAAAAGTTTTTATTCCACGCATATCGTTGAGCCCAATAAATATCGAGGGATACTTTAAAATTCATTTGAAAGTAACTTTTTGTCAAACTTTAATTTGCAATGACAGCTTAATTTTTTGTACTCTCACATAGATAATTGTATGTTTGTGATTTCTATAGGTACATACATGAAAAACCACAAAGGTTTTGATTAAGGCGGATGAATATTGTAGACAAAAAAAATTATATATAAAAAAGTTTTAATATAATTAATAAATAAATTATCTACTTAAATTATTAATTATTATGTTGAAAGTCAAGATTTTTGGAATAAAAAGCTTTAAAAAAAATCATAAAATAAACATTACAAAGCTTCATTTCCATAATTACAAAGCTTCATAAAATAAAATAATGGGTTTTCTACTTAATTACAAAGCTTCATAAAATAAAATCTAATTTCTGTCTGGTTTTTTATAAATTATCATTGAGAGCTTCATTTCCATAATTGTCATACATAACTCCAACTTCATTTATCATGTCACACAATACATATATCTTCCACATAATTAGATAATGCATGCCGACTTATTTTTCCTTAAACTTATGATAAATACTCATGTTGATCATTAATTAATTAACTTGATACAGCATCCAGATTTTACATTAACTCAACTGCATCCAAATTTTGATACAACATCCAGATTTTACATTAACTCAACCTGCTACACCTACACTCAACCACAGAGCTCTTCATTTCAGCTGCTACATTAACTCAACATATTTCCTGGGTTTGGGCACAAAAGAAACCAAGCTCTCTAGCCTTTCCACAGTCAACTTAGGGTTTGGGCACAAAAGAAACCAAGCTTCCAAAGTGTTACTCAAGGTAAATTCATGAATGGGATTTCTTTTCCTAGTACCTGTTGATGTTGTCTTGCTTATAATTAATGGGTTTATTGTTTTGGGTTTTTGGGTAAAAAAAAGGATGAAGATGCTTGATTCTAGTTAACTCAAAAGTCAAATAATTCTAATCCAAAACACATACTCTATATATTCAAATAAAATTCTTCAACTCAGGTCTCCATATTGAAGGTCTTTAACAAAACTTTATGAATTCGATCACAATCATACATATGAATTCACATACCTGGTGGTGATCTCGAATTTGAGCCGCAATTAGGGATTTCTTTGATCGACAAACCCCACAATACTCGCAAAAAAATATCTTCTAACGTCTTTGAATCATCGATTAGGGCTTTCAAAAGAAAATTGACGATTAGGGCTTTCACAAAATAAATCATCGATTTCTCACATAGATGCGGCTCAAGTATTAGAATTTTGAGAGAATTTATCCAGATAATGAAGAGAAGAGTGAAAGATGAGAGAAACGTAAGGTGAGAGAAGAGTGAAAAATGAGACAAAAGTGAGAGAAAAGTAATGTCTAGGGTTTTAATCAATGGTGTTGATTTAATTGAAAGAAATCAATGGTGGAGATTAGTAGATATGAGTTACCTTTAGGTGAATATTAATTAACCAAAAGTGGTGAAATTAGTTTTGGGGGAAAATTAGTGTAAAAATAGGTGATAAATTTGGTGCTATTATATATGTAAAGATTTAAATAAAATACGAAGGGGAGGGTTGTATTCCCATGGGGGCACGGTATGTCCCGGGAGTGCAAGAGGTTTTGCCGTAAAATATTTGACAAACACTTGCGTGAGAATGTCTAACTCTCACCCACGAAACGGACAAAAAATGATAATTTATAATAAAAAGTGATACTTAATTAATGAAGAGTGATAATGCTATTTCATGAATAATTTATAGTATAAATGAAAAATAATATCATTTTATAATGAAAGTAATAACGTTTTATAGTAAAAATGATATGAATATTTTATAAAGTACTCCCTCTGTCCCATACTTATTTGCACAATTCCTTTGTAATTTAAAAAGGAATGGTGCAAATAAGTATGAGACGGAGGGAGTATAAAATAATACTTAATTTTATAGATAATTATATTGTGCACCCGGGTGCACCCTAAGATAGGGTTCACCCACTTTAAAAAACGTATACAAATATAAACAAAAACATATACAAATATGAATAAAAATATATACAATTTAATTGTTAGTTGTTTTAATTAAAAAATGAGTATAAAAAATACTCCCTCCGTCTCCTTGCAAGGTATTCGTTTACTTTTTGCACGTGGATTAAGGAGTGTAATAATTTAATGTATAATAATGTGAGTAAAATAATATTTTAATGTGTACTGGGTAGTTGTATTAATGTTAAGTGTGGGGCCATGTGTAGTGGTTGTAGGTCACATCAATCCAAAAAGAAAAATGGATACTTTGTAATGGGATGGACCAAAATGGAAAAATGGATATATATCAAGGGGATGGATGGAGTATACAATTATTAAAAAATATATATACACTATTGAATAAAAAGTTATACACATATGGATGCTAGTTTTTTAATAAAAAACTTAATGTGAAAAAAGCATACAATTATTAAGAAATAAGTATACAAAATAGAATAACATGTATACAAAATAAAATAAAAAGTTATACACATATGGTTGCCTTGCACTCGGGTGTACCTAATATCAACTCTAATTTTAGGGTTATTCTAGGGTGCACCGGTGCACCCCCATGTTAATAGGGTAAAATAGGGGTAGTGTGCGGTTTTTTAAAAAAATAAATTTAATTATATTAATTTATTTAATGGTTTGATTAGATTAAGAATGAATCTAACGGTTAAAATCGTTCAAGTGCACCGGTGCAGGTGCACCGAAGTTGGACTCCTAATTTTATTATATAGTCTAATAAATGAAAAATTTCTTAATTGAAGTGGCAAAGTAAAAGGGAAAAGAAAATACCCGAAGGGATATAGTAAGTGGCCATTTACAATTTGGGTAGGGGTTAACTTAACAAGGGTTAATTTAACCTTTGAGTGTAAGTTAACCCACTGTTTACATTTTGGGTAGGGGTTAACTCAACAAGGGTTAATTTAACCTTTGAGTGTAGGTTAACCCACTTTATCCATATCCATATGTTTGTTTACTTGAGGGGTTCCAAATTTGGCCCCTTGCAAGCACAAGTTTAACAGTGAGCCCTCCCTATAAGCCACTTGAGGCACATCCTGCGATTTACCTCTTCCACCAATCCCCAGGGTAGGGGCGGTGGGGACCCCTAATGGTGGGGTACACCATTTGAGGGGTTCCAAATTAATTATTTTTTTCAAAATTACACCAATATCACATTTTCTTCCCTGTTATTTCTCGTTACCCCCTCCTCTCATCTTCTCTCCTTTATTCTTTTTTTCTTCACTGTTCCTCATTTTGTCCTTCATTCTGGCTCATCTCACATTCACATGTTATATCTAAACAACTTCTTTCCTATTTAATTTTAATGCTACAACCCTCTTCCTCACCTTCCAGTATCATTTGATACTTGAAACCTATGTTATAATATGTTTTTCGAGAAAGAATGAGAAAGAGTGGGAAATGGTGTTAGGAGGGGAGGTGACGTTGTGGTTGAGCAAGACGGTGATGGATTCTTGAATGTGGCCTTGAGGTTCAGTAATGGCAGAAGCATCGTGGTCGGGAAATCGAAATGGGAGAGGAAGAAGGGATATGCAGAGAACCCAAATCGTTTGAATGAATAGAGATACAGAATGTGATTAGGGTGATTGAAAATGAACCTCATAACTGATTCAGCCAAAGAAGTGGTGGGGAGATACAGATTGAACTCTGAAATTGGGTTTTCATCCTTCAAATTGGGTTTGCGCTAAGGATATTTTGGTAAATATATTCAATTAACCTTCATGCAGAAAATTATCCGCCCAGTTTGGGCGGATCAATTAACTTGCCACGTCGGATATAGCACCGGGCCGACAGTAGCCCGAGTGTTATCCATTTTTATTAATCTGGTAAGTAAACAGGGAAGAGAACGGTTGAAATGAGGGTTAACTCTCTTAAACACTCTAAGGGGGCACTTGGTTAGAGGTAGTAGGAGTGAGTAATGGGAATGAAAGAGTGTTGATTCCCATTCCTCATGCTTGGTTATAGGTAATGGGAATCCAAATCCCTCAATCATTCTCATTGATTCAATGTATACCCCCATCCCTTTAATCACTTTCATTCCCACTACCATTACCCTCATCAATGATTCCCATTACCATTATCATTCTGAAATTTGAACCAAGCGGTTCCTAAGTAAAATGTTGGATAGAAACTAGAAATAATAATAATAGAAAAGTGACATATATATACATCTATCTTTTATATACTAAACGAAGGTTTTTTCTTGCTGAGTTGGCAAGTTCTTATGCATTTGAATCTGATGTGTCAAGCTCTCAATTTTTTCCAATATATTTCTAATTCTTAAGCACTTCTTAATTCTAACTGAAATCAACACATTAATTATTTTCTAACGCAAAGCCCTGATCTTAATTACATTTTTCAATGATATCTTTTCATCTCAATCTCAATCTCAATGTAACAGAAATGCTTGATGGACGAAATTTCACACTATGTTTCTTCTTGATTCCAAATAATTTCAGGAGAAGCTTTCTGCTCATTTCCGACCCTGGCACCGCTCATTCCAATTGCTCATTCCAATTCTGGGTTCGAGCCGTTAATATCTATACTGGCTACAAGGTACTAATTCTTTCTCTAACTATTCTGGGAAGATTGATTTCTCTGTAATCTCACTTCCCATTGTGTTCAGGTGTTTCAATTCCGCGTGAATTTTGAGAAATATGCGGAGAAGAGGGAGGGAATGTGAGAGAAGCAACTCGAACTTGCCGCTGATAAAAGATATAACATGTGTTCTGATCTCGGGGGCTTTTTTCTCAAGGTAATTCAATCTATAACTTTTTCTTTCCTTTTTTTAATATTTATTGTAATATTGGGAACTACCATGGTGTTAATTTTGATTGTTTCTTGGTTTCTTTTGCTTCAAAATCCTGATTTTGGTGCTGACACTTTTAGTCCATACATCCATAATTGCAGCTTTCCATGGTTTTATATATTATTTAGGGATGAGTAGTTTAAACTTTAATTAGCATGTGTAATAGTGTTGGCTGATTTCAATTTGGATTTGATTAGATCGCACAAATTCTTGGTTAGCCAGACTTGGCACCAGCTGCTTGGATGATTTGGATTTGATTTCAGTGTCTTCTAACGCAAAGCCCTAATCTTAATTACATGTTTCTTTGTTGAATTCCTTTCAGTGTCTTCTTACTGTGGAATTTAATTTTATTCACATAGCCCTTTCAATCATTTGTTCTCCGTGATGAAAATCAAACGCAATGGAAACATGTGATGGCTTTGCTAGAATCCTGAGAGGGATAAACCTTGGTAAGAGAGATGCTTTTAACAGCGATCCTTAAGTTATTGTTTGAATGGGAAAACAGGTTAGTCTTTTCTTCTTCTAATTTTTTCTAGATTTTCCTTTCAATTTCTCGCTCTATCGAAAATTTTTAACATTACTAATTTAGTGCATTTTTTTATGACAATGCATTTGAGTGATTCGACTGAAGATTACGATAATTCACATTGAACAACCTAAAACTTATAAATCTCTTTTGGTTGGTAAGTTCTCATCATATGAGGTGTGTGGTCTTTGTTACGTCATATTTTGGGTTGTCTATTTGGATTTTTATTCGCTTCTGTATTTTGATTTTTGGAATTGCTTTGAATTATTATTATTTTATTTTAATTAATGATGATGTTATGTCGATTATTGCAGTTTTTGTATAATAGATAGGCCTAAGACAGTTCAAGATCTTGCGAGGATAGAGTTGCAGGAAATTCAGGACAATATTAAGACTTTAAATTATATTGTGTTTGCTTGATACTATTTTACTGCTTCTCATGCTTTCTGCAACTATTGTTTTTATCATGATACTTTAATTAAGTGCTTTAGGACAATGCACTGAATTGAGATCTACTTGGATTAGCAACAATGAATATTTATTTAGCATCTCTCATGCTGTGGCATTCTAATTCTACTAGTAATCAGTTGAAAAAAATATGATTTGGGTTTGGTTTATTTTTTCATTATGATGTACTTCATATTTAGTAAAATAATTTTCTTTGTAGCTTGATCAGAAAATCAATGTTTGAAGCTTTAGAAGAATGTTTTGTACAACAGAATATGCATGCAGTTTGAGCCCCTAAAAAGGAGCATATGTCATACTTCTAGAGTGAAACATTCATCTGTTATATGTTCTACTACTCTGTTAATTTTATAATCAATGATGTTGTATATAACCATTGACACTCTTACAGTTTAATGATGAGATCGTACATTTGAGCGGGGAACCCTGCCATTTAACAGATTGATAATGTCCCACTTAGAGTTGTTCATTCAAATCAATCTGTAAACCAACTAATGCATTTGTTGTCATTTTAGATAATAAGAGGTCAGTCTTTAGATCTCCCTTTTTTAAGTGTACTTTATATTTGGTGGGCAAGATAAGTCTGGTCAGTGCTATATATACCTGAGAGCATACTGCCATGGAAATGTGGAAAGCAACTTGAAATACTTTATTTAGATTTTGAAAATTTGAATTCACTGCACGTTCCAATATAATATGTGGAACTTGATGAAGTTCCACTAAACTTTAATTCCTTGCTTCTTCTTGAAATCCCAACTATCAACATTTTTCCTATTTTCTTATTACCTTATTTTTACTACAGAATGCAACATGTACAACAGAATAAATCAAACAGTAACACGTCGGTCATCTACAAAAATTATCGCACCTATTCAAGGTAATAATGATAGAGAGCAAGAGTTGGGGCAGGAACATGTGTTGGATGAAATGGAAAAACCTAAGCCTCTTTTGGTTTATCGTCGGCGTGGACGGGATTAGGCCCACTGTCCGTGGGCTGGGTTCTTAATACTATACTAGTTATTATTTTATTATTTTTGTTTGGTATTATTTATGTTGGTAGTTTCCTTTGATAGTTTTGGTGGGCAGGACTATTTAACTAGCTATTAGGGTTTGCGAATGAGCATCGGGGAATATTATTATTGAAATTGGAGGCCGATAGGCTTATTGGGTAAACAGAGATCCGTTTGATTGTTTATATTCTTATCAATTTGGTCTGACCTGCCGGATCCCATCCCATCGACATGGCAACAACACGTTCTTCTATAGAGAGAATGGACAAAATTGAGGCTGATCAGGAAGAAATGAAACAGAATCAGGAGGAGATGAAGCAGAGTTTGGAAGAAATCGTGGTTACCTTGGCGCAGATCACGAAAATGATCTTGAAACCATCAGGAACACAGCAGACTACCGTTGAACAGCACCGGCAGCACGCCGCGAATACGGAGACGGGAACAGCGAATTTGCCACCACCAAATCCTCCTCAACTGACGGTGAGTTCCATTCAGTTGCCGTCGTTTGACGGGTCTGACCCTATCGGTTGGCTGGCCCATGCCAATCAGTAGTTTGAGATCCAGAACACGAACCCAGAAATGAAGGTAGCAATAGTTGTGGTGGCATTGGAGGATGCTGCCTTGTATTGGATAACTTGGCTGCGATCCCGTAAGCCGGGGTTGACGTGGGAGGACTTTTCTCAAGCTTTGGTGGCAAGGTTTGATACGCGCTTCAAAGGGAGCTCTTTTGAACGCTTGGCGAACATTAGACAAACCGGATCAGTGGATGATTATGCAAACCTATTCATGCAAATGGCGAGTCGGGTTCTGGGAGTGACTGATGCTCACTACCTAGGCTATTTCATGAAGGGATTGAAGGGGGCCATCCGGAGTTCACTTTGCTTCCTTAGACCAGGAGATTTGGAAACTGCCATGGAATTATCCAGAGATATTGAGGATAATCTGGCGTTGCAGGCCAGAGAGTGGCTGTATCGGAGTTTTTCTCAACCAGCCATGCGCACAAACTTATTTTCACGGCCGAGCAATAATGGTGGGGGGCCGGTCAAAGGAGGCAGCCAAGGAGGGTATATGGGCAGCTCTCCTAGAACCCTCGAACGGCCACTAGCCACGCGAGTGGAATCGAATGGATCGTCTAATGCACGATCTCGATTTACTCGCATGTCATCGCAAGAATTGGCAAAATTGAGAGCGAATAGGCTGTGTTATCACTGCAAAAAGACGTATTCTTCGGGGCATGTGTGCCCCTTAAAGTTGTTGCATGTTATGGTGGCAGAAGAGGGAGATGAGGCCCTAGACTTGCAGCATTATGAGTACTATGAGCCCACGGGGGAGGAAAAGGTAGTAGAAGCGCAGAAAGAGCCGACGAAGGGGGAAGGGATTCTACCGGTGTATTCCATGGTGGGTATAACGAGCCCTCGAACCATGAGACTGCGAGGGAAGGTAAAAGGAGAGGATGTGACGGTATTAATTGACAGTAGAGCGAGCCACAACTTTATATCATCGTCATTGATAGCCACCATGCAACTACATCCAGACAAGAGAGGGAAATTTGGAGTTCAGTTGGGAGACGGACAGAGATAGGAATCGAAGAAAGTTTGCCGGGCGGTGGCACTTTCGCTACCTGGATGCAAGGTAGTAACTGACTATCATGTGTTTTCCCTGGGGAGTGTTGATATGATACTGGGCATCGAGTGGCTGGACACTTTGGGGGAGATCCGCACAAATTGAAAGGACCTGACCATGTCCTTCGAATGGCAAGGTGGGCATGTGAGACTGAAAGGAGACCCGACACTTTGTCGTAGCCAGGATAGTTTGAAGAGTTTATGCAAGATTCAGGATGCAGAGCTTTGGGCGATGGTATTGGTAAAAGAGCCGATGAGAAACGGCGAAGCCAACTTGGGGCGGCTAACTGAGGTGTTGAACGAGTTCGCGGAGGTTTTTGGAGAACCGAGTGGCCTACCACCTAACGGTCGACTGATCACCGCATCGAACTTGCTCAAGGTCCGAAATCAGTATCTGTCTGAACATACAGATATAGTTACATTCAGAAGGATGAAATCGAGAAATTGGTGAGTGATATGTTGCTAGCAGGAATCATTCAGCCCAGCTCGAGCCCCTTTTCAAGCCCAGTTCTACTCGTTAAAAAGAAAGACGATAGTTGACATTTTTGCGTGGACTATAGGGAGCTGAATAAAGCAACAGTGCCTGATAAGTACCCTATCCCGGTAATTCAGGAGATGTTGGATGAGTTGGCAGGGGCAGTGGTGTTCTCATAGATCGACCTCCGTGCGGGATATTATCAGATACGGGTGGTGCCATCACACAAGACCACTTTTCAGACGTACATTGGACATTATGAGTTCCTGGTGATGCCGTTCGGGTTGACTAACGCACCAGCTACATTTTAGTCGACCACGAATGATGTGTTCCATCCATTTTTTAGGAGATTTATCTTGGTCTTCTTTGACGATATCTTGGTTTATAGTCGGACGTGGGAGGAGCATCAGGAACACTTAAAACAAGTCTTGGAAATCCTTCAGAAACATCAGTTTAAGGCGAATCAAAGCAAGTGTTCATTCGGGAGTTTAAAGGTGGAATATCTGGGTCATATGATTTCTGCAGAAGGGGTGGCCATGGACCCTAGTAAAGTGAGTGTTGTTGTCGATTGGCCCCGACCACATTCGATCCATGAGGTGCGTGGGTTTTTGGATTTGACAGGTTACTATGATTAGCCGTAATATAGTGGGCATGACCAATTAAAGAAATTATCGAACCACAGGGAGGAAGGTACTAGGGTCTAAGCGATCTCGTGTTTGTCATAGTATTATAGAGATGAACGAGAAGGGGATATAATCAAGAAATGACAATAAAATAAAAGGATAGATGAATGGAAGATGGATGAATGAGCCAAGTAGATAGAGATGATATTAGCAATACTTAAAGCATGGAAAATCTAGGTATCATGCAATGAATTCATATGTGTCATGGGTAAGAGACTAAGGGCCAACACTAAGATCACCTAAACTCCCTCTCGGAATGAATAGGATATGGAATGACATTCATTGGATTGGTTCTCACTCAAACAATTCCAACTAGGTACTAAGCTTGAAATGAGAGTCCCTTCACATAATCTATTGACTTCTCAATCTAATAAATGTATGTTCTATCAAATGGTTCTAAACTATGAAGGACTTCTCAATCTCTTCACAATCTATAATGCACATGAAGTGTTTGATGAAATGATTCACTTAATTATCCTAAATATGCAATTGACTTCTCAATCTAACCACATGCTTAAAACAATTAAACACACAAATCATCATAAACCTCAAGATCTAATGCATCAATGATAGAAAATCAATTAACTCAATCAACATAATCATTATTCAATTGCAAAATACCAAAAATTATCCAACATAATTCATATTGCTAATCTCACAAGGGAGATTAGCCTCTCATATCCATAAGAAAATTAACATAGACATTAAATTCCTTACAAAACATGATAAACAATAGGTTTCAATACAAAGTTTGGATGAAAACTCCCTTGGATGTCTCCAATGGTGATCTTCTTCTTCCCCTTGCAATTCACCTCTCTTCCTTGCTTCTCTACTACTTGGATGGAGGATGTGATGGTTGGATCAAGGTAGATCCAAAGGATGAAGAATGGATGAAGGTGAAGGTGAAGAATGGAGGAAATGGTGTGTGAGGTGTGTGTAGGAGTGAAACCCTCGCCCAAAACTGATCAAATATTGAATTATTGGGTATTTATACCCCTTGGGAAGCTTCTAGAAGGATTTTGATTTTTAGCAGGAATTTACACAGCACGAGTCGTGCTCGGCAACACGGCCATAAGGTGGCCGTGTTGTGTGAACTGATGCTCTCGCACGGCCATTCTGGATAGGCCCGTGTTAGCAACACGAGTCGTGTGCTGCGACACGGCCCGTGCTCCCGACACGGCCAGTCGTGTTGCTGCTGCCCTGTTTCCTTCACTGTTTTGGCTCGTTCTCCCTCGTTTCAACTCCAAATTGAGATCCGCATTTTCCTACATCTTCCTTATCATATCTAGCATCCAATAAAAAGGTTTAAGCTCATTCACACACATTTCAATAAAAACACAAAACACAACCAAATAACACATAAAATACGGATAAAAATATACGAAAACTCACATAAAAAGATACTAAAATCTAGGTGAAAATATCACTCATCACACTCCCAAACTTAAAGTGTTGTGCGTCCCCGCACAACGAAAATGATAAACCAAGGAGAGTGATTTTCACCTAGGAAAAGACTAAACGAACATAAGTAACAACACATCAATAATAATAAGAATCACAATTTATGCTAAGTCATCCTACAACATTATATTCATGACATGAAGAATTAACAAGTTCAATCACAAGAGAATATTAGTGTAATATAGTCTCTTTTTGGTCCAAGCCTCACATAGGTTATAAATGTCACTCAACACTCTTTAAAATAGGGTAAATCATCACTCATTAACCGATTAGCTCGACTCGCTATAAGCTTGCTCGTGGACTACATTCACAAACCACCAAAGTTTCCATTAGTGATCAAAAAGGTCTTTTATTAAGGATGTAATGATAGGCTCTTTGGTAGGGTAGGAAGAATATAGGTAAAAGTGACTAATCAAGTGTAAGTAATCAAAGAGATAGCCAATTTCTCCAACTTCTCCACTTTTCTTTCTTCCTTTCTTGTCTTTAATGTTCACAAGCACTAATCATCAACTTTCTCCTTTGGATTGAGCTTCTTATGATGCATGTTTCCTTCTTTAAACTTTTAAATACTTGAGCATATTGTTGTTGCTTTGCTCATTTTCTTGGTTTGAGGTTGCATGTTCATTCTTTCTTGAGCTCTTTTCATCCTTTTTCTCTCTTTCTTGTTTACCATTTCTTTTCCTTCTTTTACCATCTCATCAATCTTTTCTAGCTACCATCTCCTCAATCACTCACACAAAGGTATATATAAAAGGCTTACGTGGGTAATCATGGCTTGTAATGTGCTAAATTCACAAGAAATAGGCTTAAAGGCTCAAAATGGTTAACTAAGGATAATGTTCATGGTATGAAAATATTTGACAATGACTATAATAACAAGGATGGCCTTAGATCATTTCACTAATCTCCACAAATCGGGCTCGTTCCTATAGTCCTTGAGCAAGTTCTAGCTTATCAAACTCAATCGATCCACTCATGAAGAAAAACCATGTATGCACGGTTGAGGCTCAAATTCTCACAAGCTTATGCATTGGACCTTAAGAAACTTATTACACCACATTCATCTCAAAATTGAACAAGTTAAGTAAAACATGTCACAATTCGAAAGTGTAGAGATTCTTAATCATAACTTGTCATCACTTACTACCACAACATATCACCACTCATGTTCAAAAATGACTCACGACATCCCAAAACAAACCACCAAACATACCAAGACAAAAATAAGAAAACACACAAAATATAAAATAAAGACTCAACAAACACGAAACAAAACAAAAACACATGACATGTAAGAATAAAAATCACCATCATTGAAAAATGAAGCACACATTCAAATCATCCATAACAATATAAGCTCACAATCATCCCAACCTTGATTGAAAAGGAAACCTCCCAAATATAACAAATGAAGTAGCCTGCAATCACATCAATACACATCAAAATATGTCAAGCAACTAGAAGTGATAAGGTGTAGAGTACTCCCTCAATAGGTATTTGGTAAAGAAAACGTTAGCTCCAAGCTCCATTCGTGCTTCCAATACCTTTCATTCATACTCAAAACACTCAACAACACCATTAGCTCAACAATTGCATTAAAAATATGGATTCACATGCACTTCAACACCACCAATCATACCAAAATCAAACCAAACTCATGAGAAAAATTTTAAAATTAGCCCAAAAATACGAAAAGTATATGCTTTCAAGACAAAGTATGTCACACCACGCCATATCCCCCCAAACTTAAATTGAAACAAGAGTTTCGAGGTAAGTTTGCAAAAAGTGGTGTGACTTACTTTCACACTTCAAATCAAGCACTTATCGTTTGTCCAATACGCATTTTCCTCACAAGCACAATCAACATACATACCAAAAATGCAAAACAAGCAAATCCACCATCCTTATTGAAAGCAATAAATAAAGCAATAAAGATAATGATGGGTTGCCTCCCATCTAGCGCTAAGTTTAACGTCTTCAAGCCGGACGGGATATGGAGAACTCATCGGAATGGCCACGGATATCTTTCGTCCTTGCCATCAAATTTTAAACGTTGTGCTTCTTCCTCTATTAGGCATTTGTGGCAAGTGATGACCTCAGTTGCATCCTTCGAGCATGGCTTCAAAAATTCGACTCTCTTGAGCTTACACTCCATTGCCCTCTCCATTCTTGAACACCACTTATTCCTCCTTACCAAATAGACCTCCAACATCTCTTCGAGTTCTCTTTTGTTTCTAAGGATATGAGAAAAATCAATGGGTAAAACAAAATCAATGTAAACAATATTATCAAGTTCAAAGCAACTTAAAGAGTTTAAAGGTTTAGAAATGCTCATTTCACTCTTCAAGTCATCATCATTTGTTTCTAGACTTTGTTCCTCTTCATCAACATCATTTGCCTCAATAGGCTCTTCAATCACCTCATTTGATTCTTCATCCCCCAGATTCTCTTCTTTCTCCAACTCTTCTTCGACTTTGCTCTCCTCTTCCAATTCTTCAACTTGTTGAAAATTGTTCAAAGCACTTACAATTTGGCTTACTTGATGCTCCAAGGCCTTGAATCTTCTTTCATTATTTTCCTCAATAGCCTTGAATTTTCTTTCATTAACTTCATCACTCTTTCTCATTGTTTCAATCAACTTCTCAATCAATACTTCTAAAGATGATTTTTCTTCTTCGACTTGTTGAAATTCTCCTCCCTCTTGGTTGTCACAATTCCATCCTTGAATTGGTGGATAATTCCCATGAAAATTTCCTTCATAGTTATGTTGAAAATTTCCTTGGAAATCATCCACTCCCATGAAAGAAACATCTCCTACTTGATGCGTAGGCATCCTCCACTCTTCTTGCTCCATAGGACTAGGAATCGATACACCTTGCACATTTTGAGCACCCCCCAAACTTGAACTAGACAAGACTTGACCATAAGCACCTTGATTC
The DNA here is from genome assembly GCA_023678885.1 of Pogostemon cablin. Classification (NCBI taxonomy): domain Eukaryota; kingdom Viridiplantae; phylum Streptophyta; class Magnoliopsida; order Lamiales; family Lamiaceae; genus Pogostemon; species Pogostemon cablin. The sequence goes on from CM042967.1 coordinate 25,561,489, forward strand.
ATCATCTTTATTTGTCTTGTCACTTCCAAAGTAACTTGGGTAATTATCTCGGAGGATTCATCTTGAAGAAAACTTGATTGAGGATCTTGACCTTCATCACTTCCTTGAGCACTTCTTCTATATAATTCAAGTAAGGCGTAGTTTTGGAATGGAGGAGAAGTGTTGGTGTTGGGATTTTGTGGAGAATAAGTGTATGCTTGATACGGGTGGAATGTATTTCCATTGTAAGCTTGTTGCCATTCTCCATTTCTTCTTTGATTGTAGTATTGAGAGCTATCTTGATTCATTTGGAAATTGTAACCATAATTGCTCTCATTCATATAACCTCTTGATTGTTGAGGTGGAACCCTTGCACTTTGAATACCAAAAATATCACTCAAGTATTGGTTCCAACCTTCCATTTAAACGCTCTCCTCAAGGCTTACTATAATTCTCCTTCAAACTACTATTTTTGGCTTGATCCCCCTTCCTCTTCTCTCAAGGTAGTGTCAAGTACCTATCAAAATGAAAAAGAGAGATCAAAAATTTCCAAAACAAATAATAAAAAGCAATAAAAATATCTCTATTAATACCAATCGAAACACTCCTTCGTTAAACCACTAGTAACCGTTGCCTCCCCGACAACGGCGCCATTTGATTAGCCATAATATAGTGGGCATGACCAATTAAAGAAATTATCGAACCACAGGGAGGAAAGTACTAGGGTCTAAGCGATCTCGTGTTTGTCATAGTATTATAGAGATGAACGAGAAGGTGAGATAATCAAGAAATGATAATAAAATAAAAGGATAGATGAATGGAAGATGGATGAATGAGCCAAGTAGATAGAGATGAGATTAGCAATACTTAAAGCATGGAAAATCTAGGTATTATGCAATGAATTCATATGTGTCATGGGTAAGAGACTAAGGGCCAACACTAAGATCACCTAAACTCCCTCTCGTAATGAATAGGATATGGAATGACATTCATTGGATTGGTTCTCACTCAAACAATTCCAACTAGGTACTAAGCTTGAAATGAGAGTCCCTTCACATAATCTATTGTCTTCTCAATCTAATAAATGATATGTTCTATCAAAGGGTTCTAAACTATGAAGGACTTCTCAATCTCTTCACAATCTATAATGCACATGAAGTGTTTGATGAAATGATTCACTTAATTATCCTAAATATGCAATTGACTTCTCAATCTAACCACATGCTTAAAACAATTAAACACACAAATCTTCATAAACCTCAAGATCTAACGCATCAATGATAGAAAATCAATTAACTCAATCAACATAATCATTCAATTGCAAAATACCAAAAATTATCCAACACAATTCATATTGCTAATCTCACAAGGGAGATTAGCCTCTCATATCCATAAGAAAATTAACATAGACATTAAATTCCTTACAAAACATGATAAACAATAGGTTTCAATACAAAGTTTGGATGAAAACTCCATTGGATGTCTCCAATGGTGATATTCTTCTTCCCCTTGCAATTCACCTCTCTTCCTTGCTTCTCTACTACTTGGATGGAGGATGTGATGGTTGGATCAAGGTAGATCCAAAGGATGAAGAATGGATGAAGGTGAAGGTGAAGAATGGAGGAAATGGTGTGTGAGGTGTGTGTAGGAGTGAAACCCTCGCCCAAAACTAATCATATGTTGAATTATTGGGTATTTATACCCCTTGGGAAGCTTCTAGAAGGATTTTGATTTTTAGCAGGAATTTACATAGCACGAGTCGTGCTCGGCAACACGGCCATAAGGTGGTCGTGTTGTGTGAACTGATGCTCTCGCACGGCCATTCTGGACAGGCCCGTGTTAGCAACACGAGTCGTGTGCGCGACATGGCCCGTGCTCCCGACACGGCCAGTCGTGTTGCTGCTGCCCTGTTTCCTTCACTGTTTTGGCTCGTTCTCCCTCATTTCAACTCCAAATTGAGATCCGCTTTTTCCTACATCTTCCTTATCATATCTAGCATCCAATAAAAAGGTTTAAGCTCATTCACACACATTTCAATAAAAACACAAAACACAACCAAATAACACATAAAATACGGATAAAAATATACGAAAACTCACATAAAAAGATACTAAAATCTAGGTAAAAATATCACTCATTATACTACCGGAGGTTCATGCAGGAGTATGGCCTTATGGCGAGGCGCTGACCACCTTGTTAAAGAAAATAGCTCCCGCGATGTTCGAGTGGCCACCGGAAGCTGAAGTGGCATTTGAAAAACTCAAATGAGCCCTCACGGAGGCTCCAGTCCTTGCTATGCCATAGTTTGACCGCCCATTTTTTATTGAGTGTGATGCTCAGGTACAGGTGTGGCGCGCGGTTTTGGTGCAGGAAAGGCTGCCGATTGCTTATTTTAGGAAATCGTTAGCGGATCGTACCCTCAGCAAGTCCGCATATGAACGTGAGATGATGGGACTTGCCCTACCAATTCAACATTGGAGACCATACTTAGTGGGGTGAAGGTTCACAGTGCGCACAGACCATCGTAGCCTCAAACACCTTTTGAATCAGAAGATTGTCACCCCATCATAGCAAGTTTGGGTGGCAAAGCTGCTGGGTTATGATTTTGTGATTGAATATAAGACGGGGGTTTCAAATAAGGCCGCGGATGCTTTGTCCCATAGGGGGGAAGACATATCCTTGTCGGTAATAAGCGAGCCAGATTGGATGGGGTTGGCGGAGGTTGTAGAGGAACAACAGCAGGATGCGCACATTCGGGACATTGTGAAAGCGTTGGTTGAGAGACCGGGTAGTAAGACGGGTTTTGAATTGCAGGGAGATCGATTGTTCTTTAAGGGGCGAGTAGTGTTGGCATCTAACTCAAAATTGATCTCGAAGCTATTGCATGAGTTTCATGACACCCCGACAAGGGGCCATGCCGGTGCATTTTGCACTTATCGAAGGTTGGTAGCAAATATTTACTGGAAGGGAATGTTTCAGAGGGTGCAGGATTATGTGTCTCAGTGCTTGATTTGTCAAAAATTGAAGTATGAGGCCATGTCGCCAGCTGGGTTGTTACAACCCCTCCCTATTCCGGAGCTAATTTGGGAAGATATATCAATGGATTTCATCACTTGCTTGCCAAAATCTCGGGGATACAGTTCGATAATGGTGGTGGTAGATAGATTGTCTAAATATGGCTACTTTGTGGAACTAAAGTCGTCGGTCACAGCCCGTTCGGTAGCGGAGGTGTTTGCTCAGAAAATCATGAGGTTGCATGGTGTTCCACGATCCATTGTGAGTGATCGGAATTCTCTGTTCGTAAGTACCTTCTGGAAGGAATTGTTCACCTTATCCGGTACTCAGTTAAAGTTTAGTTCAGCATTTCATCTGGAGACAGATGGCCAGACGGAGGTATTGAACCGTATTGTGGAGATGTATCTTTGTTGTTTTACCAGTAAGCAACCGAAGCAATGGCTGCGTTGGCTTCCATAGGCGGAGTATTGGTATAATACGACATATCAAATTACTGCGGTGATGTCACCGTTCGAAGTGGTGTATGGAAGGGCGCCCCCTTCCATCAAGCGGTTCCTACCGGGGGAGTGTCGCGTGGCGGCAGTGGCTGAGGTGTTGGGAAGTCGGGATATGTTGATGAGTCGTTTAAAAGGAAACTTAGAGAGGGCTCAGCTGAGTATGGCCAAGCAAGCGAATAAGCACCGTCGAGAGGTAGAATTCCAAGTGGGGGATCGAGTGTTTTTGAAGGTTCGACTGCATCGCCAAACCTCCATGGCACGGCAGTCCCACCATAAGCTGCATGCCAAATTTATGGACCCTTCATAGTAGAGAAACAGGTGGGAGTGATGGCGTATCGGCTGACCTTACCTGCTTCGAGCCGGATCCACCCAATTTTCCATGTGTCACAGTTGAGTCGAGTGATGAGGAACCACCCGGTGGAGGAGGAGCTGCCGGGGAGCTTGGAGCTGCCGATAGCTTCAGTGTTTGAACCAGAGTCTATTCTGGCAAGGCGTAATGTACAACGAGGAGGGCATGATGAGGAAAAACTCTTGGTGAAATGGGTTGGTCAGCCGAAGGACGATGCAACGGGGTTGGGCGACGCTGGCTTCAAGAATTAGTTTCCAGATTTTAACCTCGAGGACAAGGTTGCTTCGAAGGGGGATGGAGTTGATAGAGAGCAAGAGTTGGGGCAGGAACATGTGTTGGATGAAATGGAAAGACCTAAGCCTCTTTTGGTTTATCGTCGGCGTGGACGGGATTAGGCCCACTGTTCGTGGGCCGGGTTCTTAATACTATACTAGTTACTATTTTGTTATTTATGTTTGGTATTATTTATGTTGGTAGTTTTCTTTGATAGTTTTGGTGGGCGGGACAATTTAACTAGCTATTAGGGTTTGTGAATGAGCATCGGGGAATATTATTATTGAAATTGGAGGCCGAGAGGCTTATTGGGCAAACGTAGATCCGTTTGATTATTTCTATTCTTATCAATAATTTATTTCTCTAGTTACTTGGTTTCATGCGCCGGCTGTTCCGGCTTACAATTTAGGCTCAAGTCGAGTTGCATCTTTGCTTATCTGAAAACTATGACTCTACAAGAGGTTGTTGTTTTTTAAAAGTGATTTTAAGATGCCTCTTTTTAGCTCCATTACAATCATGGTACTAAATAGTCAAAGCACAATAGAATTTGGAATTCATAAATCAATCTAATTACCTTGGTATCTTAATTAGTATTTAAATAGAACCTGTCTTTTATGCAATAACTGTCGCACCTATTCACGGTAATAATTTATTTCTCCAGTTACTTGGTTTCATATGCCGGCTGTTCCAACTTACAATTTAGGCTCAAATCGAGTTGCATCTTTGCTTATCTGAAAACTATGACTCTACAAGAGGTTGTTGTCTTTTAAAAGTGATTTTAAGATTCCTCTTTATAGCTCCATTACAATCATGGTACTAAATAGTGAAAGCGCAATGGAATTTTCGAATATAATAAATCAATCTAATGATCTTGGGTATCTCAATTAGTGTTTAAACAAAATCTATCTTTTATGCAATTAGTAACTCTTATATTATAATTTGTAAAGTGAAGTATTTCTTAAACTCTAAGATGGTTTGTTACATATACTATAAGCACATGGAGAAGAGAATTCTGGCCACTTTGTAGTAGTTCTAGAATTTTCATATATGTGGACTCCAAAAGTTGTGAATGCCATATTGTTTCAAATATTGTAAGTTTCTTTATATTGTAAGTTTCTTTATGCTGGTGTTGCCTCCTCATATAATAGTTCTTGTCGTCTAACTCAAAGTAAAGGAGACTGATTTAGTGACTTCTTAAGTGAAACAATTCTTGGAACATATATAATTTCTGGAATAGCAGAATGCAGACACAATAATTTGTATGAAACACGAATACAAATTCACTAAAACCAAAATATTTCAATTTTTCTGACATTGATCTCTTTTTTTAATTTGTTAATTAACAACTTTCTACCATAAATTTTTGATAATGTGCGCTCATCTTCCCCTTCAATACCCTTCAACTTTTAGTAATTTTATTTTTCTTCTTTGTAAATCGGTTATACCTATTGTTGGATAAAATAGAATAAAAAATTACTATTGTGGAATATCTTTTTGACAATGCTTACGGCTGTGGATCTGTATTTTGGGATAAAGTGAGAAGAAATATCGTTCAGCTAACTTGCCGTAAATTGTCTTCATTGCTCAATAGGTATGCATCTGCCTTATGGATAAAAGGTGAATAGCACTAGTCTAGCTGATTTACTATGACTAAATATGAACATTCTTTGTTTTTCATTGCATATGCTCATGCATCTGACTTTTTTATTAAAAAAGAAAAAAAAATGTTCACTATGATGATTTGGTTGGCTTTTTTTTCATATGTTATATTACATCCATTCTATTGCATGTTTCAAGTACAAAGTAGATTTTATGCACCTAATTCTAATCTTTTTAGTTAGTAAAAATCAGCTCTACAATTATAACAAACTTACTATGACAGTATATAGATATTGTAGAATCTTGTGGAAGAAGAGTGCTTTGAGATTCATTAGGTATGACGGTGGGTGACAGTGCCATTGACAACACCTATATATTGATTTCTTACACTAGCAACACATTTTCCACGGTTAGACATATTTTATCAAATTAGCTCATAGAGAAAAAAATTGTACTAATTTTTTTTATCAAATTAATATGTATGTACACTATAATATTATAAATATAGATTATCTAAAAATACTAAGAATTTTGCTTTTTTGAAGGTTAGTTGGGAAAGCATATGCAAAAAGCCATCATATATGACTTAAAGGGGAGGTGAATAGACGGCAAATTCTTCTCCCGACCAATTCTTGCTAAGGTAAATTAGATAAAAGTGAACATGTAGCATTATTTTGAAATTTCTTTTGTTTCGAAAGCTTTCTTTAAATTGTGAAATGGAATTTCTTTGTTTCAACATCAGTTGAACACTTAGGGAGTGTTTGGTTCGTTAACCACACATATGTGTTAGTGAATAAATAGGGATTATTGTATAACTTAGGTTATCTAATATTATGTTTGTATTAATGAAGTTAAGGATTAGGAGTTGATAAAAATGTAAATTTACATTGTTGTTCTTAAAAATTATTATAATTTTTTTTTGTATGTTCTCTCCTAATTCTATCTTAAGTGATTTCATGTTCACTTTTAAAATTTTTTAAATTAAAAGTTTATTAAATTTTAGGAAAACATAGATTAAGTACAAAATGCACTATTTATATTTTTTTTAAATTAAAATATGTATTATTTATATGAAGAAAAAAAATCCACAATATTTTTATTTTTTAAATTAAATTTTTAATGACCAGATTTTAATTATTTTAAAATTTAATTTTCTTTTTAAAAAATCTAAAATCTAAATATTATCATCACAGACAAAATAACAGACTATTTTTTCAAATTCTTTTTTCCTCAACATTTTAAAAGAAAAATACTAATTATTATTATTTAATAAAAAATTTAAAACGTTAAACAATCTTAGAGTTAGTTTCACACATATTTTGCCCCAGTTTTTATTTATAAAATTAGTTTTAATTAGATGGTAACAAATATCCATTTTTATTGAAAATGGTCAACAAAATCTATTTGGGGCAAATATTTGCCTTAGAAAATGGAGTACTGTATAGTAGGAGGAAGGGTGTATACTTTGCTTTGAAAGAAATCAAAATTGGAATGAAGATGAAATTAAATCACGATGCATTCGAGATATAAAGAAACCGCGTAGATCTAGATCTGCGATTCATTCTTCTGAAGTTGGAAGAATCAGAAATCTCTCTCCGCGTAGATCTCAATCTGTGATTTCATTTTCATCCGAGAGAGATATTTTCTTTTCCCCATCAAGCTCTGAGTTTAGTCATTCATCAAAACAAAACAGACATATCCGATTTCTCAAATTCTCTATTGCCATTCGCCATTTTTGCGTGAGCCAAGGAGGAGAGAATGAACAGATTGTGAATTTAGGCTTCCTTTTATGTATTTATAGAAGGGGTAAAATTATCAAAATAAAATTAATAGCACTCATATACTCCCCCATCTAATTAAACCCATTAAGGGGTTGAGTTTTATTCCACTGGGCCAATGGGTTTAATAACCGGGCTGAGAAATAAAACTGGACTCAAATTTTTGCAACCAAACTAATTATTAGGTGGGTAAAATGGTGTATTAGGGCTTAATCATTCCAACCAAACACTCTCTTAGTATAAAGGAAAACAATCATGAGAACAAGCTTTATATACATCTATACTGCCTCAATAAAGGGGAAGATTCCTTTTCTTTTATTTCTTTTTAGACAAATTCTCTAGCTTCTGCTTTAAACTCAAAGTGTGTGGTGATCTCAATACCAGATGGCAAACTTCTCCACTCCTGAGTATGCAAACACCGAGAAAAATTATATGAAGCTCCAATTACTTAATCAGCATGCAGTCGTCTCCATCACTTATCTTCTATGAAGTCGTTGCTATCTTCGAAATCCGATGTAAGGAAGAGCCGATTGATATATGGTGCTCACTTGCATGTTGAGTAATTTGAACACCTCTTTTCTCAAATTTGGCTTGGTCTTTGGAGCCACAACTTGGCAGTTTCAAATTGCATTTTCTTTTAAAAATCCTAAGCCCACCACTTATTCTCAACTGGCTGTTGGGAAATCATGGTGTAAGCACTTGAATTTTATTGTCTATTAAAGGGAAATATGTGGTAAATTAATGCAATAATTATCAATTAATTATTTATTTATTAAGGGATTTAAATAAATAAATTCCTAAAATAGATTAATAAATAATTGATAATTAATTTAAAACCCAACAAATTAAGTAGGGTTTAAATTAAGTAAAACTTGATTCCCAAGTCAAATAAAGTCTGGAAGGTTCCAGAATCAGGTCAAATTAAGTAATGACCATTCAAGCTGTGTTATATTTGGAACGGTCCAAGCCCGCAGAATCGGGTCAAATCTGTCATGGACCAATCAGATTGCAAGTTATTTATGGGACATGCTCATTCCTCACCTATATAAGGAGTCCTCTTCCATTCATTCCAGATACACACTAAAACATCTGAAGACACAAACGCTTTGAAGAGATTGAAACACGAGCAACGCTCCTCAAGATCTTCAAGCATCTTCAAGTCAAGAACGACAAACGATTCGGGATTAAGGTGCGGAGCCCCCCAAATCAAGCGTTCTTCATAAACTAAGTTCTTCGGTGTTCTTCGCGCCAAGAACAGCATACAACCCGGGATTAAGATGCTAAGCCCCCCAGATCGAGTGTTCTTCGGATCAAGTACATTTAATCCAAACAAAGGCTCGACGCTTTTGGATTAACGTTATAAGGTCCAAATCCGAGTTCGGACAAGCTTCAACTGAAGATCCAACTCAACACACACAGTCAACGTGGTCAGCGTGGTCAACACAAGTCAAAGTCAAAGTCCAAATTGGTTCGAGAGAATAATCAGAGGATAGATAGAGATTATTTCCTAAATTTTCAAGTTTAATCCTTCTGGATTATCATTGTAATTCTTTTTGTGTTTATTTTATTATAAATACAATATTTGTTGTTACACATGGAATAAAATAAAATATTTGGAGTAGGTTTATCATGTTGATAGATTGATTTTTTTCCCCCTTTTCTCAGTTGAGATATAATGTAACTGACAGTATTGGTTCAACACATTGACAGTGACTCATGTATTGAAAATTTGATCTAAGAAAATATATCAGCTAATATTTGGGCTCCCTTGCATGTTTGAGTATTTTGTTCCACACTAAATTTTGTTATTTAAAGTTAGAAAAATATTTGAACTTTATAGGTTCAAAATATATTTCAATTTTAAATTTGTGGTCTCCTTAATAAACATAATTTGGAGTGATTTATATGAATATTTAACTAAAAAGACTACCAAATTTGATAAATTATACATAAATTTGTACACTAAACGCATAAATATCCAATACATTAAATCAAAGATGTGTCCATCAAATATTTAAATAAAAATAGTAGTTATTTAATATTTTAAATAATTTTGGTTTTTTAAAATTCGTGTAATACGTTAGTTGTTGAAATAAGAGTGGAATTTTGACTAATTTAAATTATGAGACAAACTTAAAAAAACAAAAAAAATTGAGAAAGGAAGTATAATTTAATAAATATATTTATGACAATACTATTTAAATTTTATTTCACTCATTTTATTTTTTTACTGAATAAATAATTAATAATCCCGCGTAGCATGCGGTTATATGCTACTTTTATACTCCGATAAACCTGTCCGGTAAACATTAGGTAACAGGTAAAGAGTTGTCTACGTGGCACACTCACCGCATAAGGTTTATCCTTTTTTTTTTTTTCTTTAACGCCGTTTTCTCTCTCAGCAGCGCATCACTTCTCCTCTCCCCCTAATTTCCTTCATCACTGTTTCTTCCGCACCACTGCAGCGTTCACCGCATCAATTCCCCTCTCCCCCTACTTTCCTTAATCGCTCTTTCTTCCGCACCGCAGCAGTTCCCCCTCTCGACCTCTCTACCTACCGGTAAGTGATGCCTAATTTTCCGATATTCTTATCTATCAGGTGATTCACTACTTACTCTTTTATGATTAGCATAATCTCTCTTGTTTTTCCCCTACATAGGAGTCACATTCCTACGTCTCCACCTACACGGAAAAAGGCTCCGATTTTCTTATCTCGATCACACAAAAAGGAGCCCTAATTTCCCTCGATTCACTTCCGATTCAAGTACGTATGTTTTGATTGAATACGTGAATTTATGTGATAATCTCTAAACCCAGATGACATAGATAGTAATTCTGAGATGATTCTGAATGAAGCTGGAACAAGATGTGTTCGTGCATTTTTAAACCCACTACAAGGGGGTAGTGATCTCTATTGTTTTAATAAGAAACTATTTTTTAAATAAACCAACAAATTAATTATTTCATTAAATCATAATAATTCTGAATACTAAACAAGTGTCAGAAGCGTGGTTAGTGATTTAAACATGTGATTAAAATTTGCAGAATGATGATTAATTTGAGAGATAGGAAACAACAGAATGATGCAAATTAAATTCATAGTTTTTAGCTAGGTAATAATCTGTGATTTCTCCAAACAAGAAATTTACTTTAATTATATCATATATGAGCTTCAGAATTACAACATTTGTGCATGATGAATATTATATATACACACACACTCATAATAGATAATTAAGTCTAACCATAAATTAATATTTTCATGGTAATTACATGCATTCATTCATGTGCGCCGATCTAGCTAGCAGTGATTAGGACATCACAAAAGCACCTTAAGTTTTACTTGCTATCTATCTTCTGTTAAAAAAAAAATCATTAGTTCATCATTTACTTTTGAATCACTCCATACATTTTCATTTAGGAAACAGTTTAGTAGTTTTAGTATAACTGATACACATTTTAGTTTCAAGGACAATATACATGCTACACATAATAACTCTGTGATGTGTATTGCGTCTTTTAAAAATATTCACGATTTGTTTATAATTTAGGTGGGCAGTTATGTAAGCAGGGTCAAATTTCATTATGTTCATGGGCCTTATTCATTATTCATGTTTTTAAACTTCGTCCTCTTGTCTTTTACATGATTTTCCTGACATTAGGTCGTGGAAAAAATAGCATTCATACACTTTAATTATTTGAAATGTCAAATTATTCTTTGAGATGGTTGATAAACAGATCAAGAATTTTATTCTTATGAATTTTTTAAAAGCAACCAACTCCTGATTTTTTATAAAGATAGTTCTATCGGTTAAGTTTTTATTTTGATATTCAGTAAAAAAAGTAACTTTTCTATTGGGTGATTGTGTGCACAATTGAAGTTTGTTGGTCATGAACTTGCATTGCAATTAATAAAACCTATGAAAGGGTAGATATGTAGCTTGGAGCCTGATCAAATGCTAAAGATAGAGAGTTTGGTGTTGTAGACGTAAGATTCTAGCAACAATTATAGTTGTCTATGTTTTTACTTCATGTGAATGTTGAACAATATTTATTATTGAAAGTAAGATTTTAGAAACCCTTCGACATAATCTACCCCACCCTCGAATTCGTTGCTTGAAAAAGACGTAATACTTTCCTTGTTTATTTGTTATTTAAGTTTTCAATTTCTGGCAGTGTTATATTCAGTTTTGACAAATTATAGAGTAAAGATATAACTCTTTTGATGAGTTCATTAGTATTCTGTTCATTGAGGAAAACGATTTGGAAGATTTTTAATGTCTGTGGCTTGCGTCTTCATGCATTTTCATTTACCCAGGGAGCTAATTTCTTTAAATATATTATTTCTCTAATTTAACTCTTCTTTTTTGAAAACATTAGACTGACAATGTTCGTAACTATTACATTCATAAATTGTAGTGTGAGATATTAATTTAAGCCGATTTGTTAATTTGAATAATATTGCAATGGATGTCAAGTAGAATAAATAGTTAATGCTTTAAAAAAAAAGATTTCAGTTGTGCTATTACATGAATATATCAGGTTAAATTAAATAGAAAAACTAACTCCAGTTCATTTCAATTCTAAAAGAGCTTTTTAGAAATAATTATGAATGCTTCACCCTCTCAAATCAAGTAAGAAGAAGTTCTAACTTAATAATGTTTCTTGAAAATTTTATTCTTGCTTGTATATGTTTTTTATTGAAAATCATTTTGCATCTTTTGTTGTTGGCTAATTATTTCGCGAGTTTTGACATGTGAACAAGCAATCTACATCTTTTGTTGTTGTCTATTTATTTCTTCAGCCTTCACCAATGGGTGTAATCATGATTCCCCAATTTTGACAATGAGCTTGTAATGACCATTACATAATATAAGGCTGTTCTCTTTTGTTTCCTTCACATTGTAGAAATTATCATGCCCATTACATTATTGGTACTATTTTTTGCATACGTTGATTTCTTTTTTTTTCCGCAGCCGCTGTAGTATCCCTGATTGCTATATGCAATACAAAGCTTACACAAAGAAAACAAAAAGGTATGTACTTCATTCCTAACTACTTGTAGTGTACTTTCCAGCTTGTTTTTGGCAAATTCCTTTTTTAGTTCCTTGTCATAATCATTTCCCGGACTTATTTTAGGCTTCTTATATAGTTTCCCCTCCAGTTTCATAATAATTTTGCACACCTCTTATTATATTTTCGGTATAGTTTCTTTAAAATAAAACTTACTTGAAAGAAAGATTGTTTCCACTTCATTGTCTATTTGACTTTATTACTTCATTTAATAATAATGCCAAAGAAAGAAAACCTAGCTACCACCGGCAAAAGAAAATATTCTAGCTATGAAGATCAAAGATTAGCAAAGAATAGTCGTTGAAGAAAGCTTAAAAATCCATCCCCAATTACATCATACATGCCATGTGTAAATATTGACCCTTTACAATGTCTACCACACAATCCTAATGTCCTACCTAATGTGTCAAACTGTGAATTCTGTCATGCAAAGCGTATCTACTTGGAATCACCTGGTTTCTGCTGTTCATTAGGAGATATAGAATTATTACAATCAGAAATGCCTCCAGACTTGGTGCAACTGTATGTTAGTAACACTGACCATGCTAAAGAATTTCGTAACTATATTCGCAGTTACAATAACATGTTTGCTTTCACATCATTAGGAGTACATTATGATAAATCCTTATCTAAGAGAAACGCAGGAATTTATACATTTCGAGTACAAGGCCAGGTTTATCATTTTCTTAACTCACTAACGCCAACGGAAGCTGAAAACCCAAAAAATTTACAACTATACTTCTTTGATACTGAACATGAACTTCTGAACCGCATGTCTGTTAGCTCAAAATTTAGTGAGAATATTGTGTAAAACTTAATGCATCTTCTACAGGTAAATCCATACGCAAAATTTTTCCGTAATCTTAGTAATATTAATAACTTGCACGAATATAAAATTGCTTTGCAAGCGGACCCTTTGTCTGACCAGAATGTTTTTTAATAAACCGTCTGCTTCCCAAGTAGCTGGAATATGGTTAGACACTTACACAAATGACCAAAGTACAGGCCCACACGTTCAAGTTTACCCGAACAATAGCTATCCACAAATCATAAGACATTATTTTGGCTGTTACGATCCTATGTAATACCCTTTAATATTCCCGAATGGAGAACCTGGTTGGCATCGTGGCATTAAAAAATTTACTTATAAAAAAAGATTCACCTCAAAATGGGCCGGTAACAGTACGGTTGCCGGTCACCAAACGTTACACAAGTTCGTGTCCGATGAACACCGCATTACTCAGATGGCGCAGACCCTCCGTCTTGGTCTATCTTCACTTTCGTCTACACGCTCGCCCTCTGCCTCCATCTGTCTTCGCCTTCATCTAGGGTTTCTGCTCTTTGACTCTTGTTCTCACGTCTTCTAAGTTAATCTCTCTGTGTCAAGTTTCCGCTTTTGGTACGTATCTCTTTTGACGCTTCCTTTTGTCTTCAGATTCAATTTTGAGATAATAATTTTAATTAGGTATTTTTCCTTTGATTTCGTTTGCCCAGAAAATTAGTGGGCAATTATTAATGATAATGTTCAAGAAATTAGCAAGGAAAATCTTCTTCTTTTTATGGTCAGGTTTTCTTAATTCTTGGCTGCACACTATCGTCATAATTTGTACCGCTGAAAGCCAACTTTTAGAAATGGTTTCTAACATTTTGAGCAGCAAATTGTTGATCCTTTTTTTCTTGATCTATGCAATAGTATTGTTTTTAATCTGACTTTAGAAATTGAGTTCCTTTAAATTTTAACTCCATTTTCCATTTCTTTGCGAAGATGTTCTGATATGGTGTATTCCACTTGCTAATTTGATGGTGTAGAGTGTGGACTTTGGTCTGTTGTTAATATTCAAGTAGAGTGTGGACTTTGGTCTGTCGTTAATATTCAAGTAGTTAGTTCTAAGACTGTCCTGTAGGTGGAATGTGACGATAAAATTTATAAGTAGGAAGTAGAGTAAAAAGATCCACCCATTAATATGTGCTTTTTCTGTCATATGCATAACAAAGCCTATAAAATATTTCTGTCATATGCATAACAAAGCCCATAAAATTCTCAAGAATAGATGAAGCGGCTAATAGTTTCTTAAAATTTAGTTGTTGTGGAGTCAACTTCTGTTATTGCTTCATTAAATAATTAAAATAACAGCCTTTTCAACCAAAGTAGGTTACAATTAAGATGATATGTGCAGGAATACGAGGCTCACTTATTTGTGAAGTAAATTGTTTTTCCAGCCTCACTTATATGTATCTTTCCAAACAAGATTTAATATTTACATTTGTTGTGTGTTTGCTCTATTATGTTCATATGTTGGTGTTTGACTGTGTTGCCAATTTCATGCATTTATTAAACCTTTGTAACTTCTGTTTTCTCATCCCATTGTTAAATTAAAGTGTGATAAAGTCAAACTTCGGTTTAGTAATTAACAAGAAAGCAATTTAGCAAAACCTATTTCTAAACAAATTTCTCTATGATGGTGATACGCAGGAGGTACAAATTAGACTGTTACTCATCTTCTGACACTCATAATTCATCTAATACTGACTTAATGATGGTGATATGCTCACAAACACTTCTCTAAAAAATATTTGGAGTTTATAAATGTGATGTGAAATGACATTCCTCTATTGTATGATGCTATAAAGAAAAAAAAAATGATTGGAGATGAGTTAAAGTTCTATATTGGTCATTCTTAGCCACTGCTTTATTGACTGTATTTTTGAGGAAACTCTTGGATCTCCAGCAAGTATTTATATTTGAATGTAGTCGTGAAACTGACGCAATCTTTGTAAGGTAATCTCCGTTGGCTCGAACCGATCTATACTTGGAGTTGCTCGTCCGGCCGATCATGGAGAGTTGGGACCCGACGACAAAATCGACCCTAACCCGGATTCCATTACTCTCGGTGAAAGCCGGCCCACGTGACGGTGGCGCGTGGACGCAGCGCCTCAAGGAGGAATACAAGGCTTTGATCGCCTACACCTCCATGAACAAATCCAACGACAACGATTGGTTCCGAATCTCCGCCGCCAACCCGGAGGGCACTCGCTGGACCGGAAAATGTTGGTACATACACAATTTGCTTAAATACGAGTTTGATTTGCAGTTTGATATACCTGTTACTTATCCGGCTACCGCCCCTGAAATTGAGTTGCCCCAGCTCGATGGAAAGACTCAGAAGGTTGGGTTTTGTTCTTTATTTCGAATTTTTGTTTTGAGTTTTTATTCATTTATTTTTATTTTATTTGTTTTATTTTATTTTTGTAGATGTACAGAGGAGGGAAGATATGCTTGACTGTACATTTCAAGCCGCTATGGGCTAAGAATTGGTAAATGTTAATTAATTTCTGCTGATTTATTTTTTTTCTTTCTATTTTAACATGAATTGTTAAATTGTTGAAATTTTTAGCTGGTGAATGTGGGATCATGCTTGAGTTTGTTAAATTATGTATTATGATGCTGTTGATAATTTGTTGGACTGAATCATTGTGTTTGGGAGAAATGAAAGGGGGTACCAGGATGATTAGGGAATGAAATCATGGTATTTGAGTTATGTGTTATCCTTGTGCATATGATGGAGTTTTAACCGTCTTTTTGCGGAAAAAATCTATGGTTTATAGCATTATTTTTTGCTACAATTGAACTAATCATTCCTCGTTCTTGGAAATTGATGACAATTGTTTGATCATATCAAATACTGGATTGTGTACAAACACTTTCGTCGTTTACATTGGAACTTCTGTTTTTATTTTGCTTACTGAGTAGATGCCAACCCCTGGGAAGATTATTATGTACTGTGCCTTGTGTTTGATCACTTTCTAAGAGCTAGATATTAGTAAATCCCGCTCCTTTTTGCATTTCTTATGAATGATTTGAGGACGTGGCAAACAAAATAATGAATTGAGGTTGTTTGGTAACTCTCTCAAGTAGTTTGTAGGAATTGTCTCATTTTCTCTGTAACAAGGTTTTCCATTTGTGTTGAAATACATGAACTCAATAATTTGATAGTTTTTATTTTACAGAATCACCCTTTCTCTTCCTACTTTGAATACTGTGTTCTTCTTAAGGGTGGACCAAATTCTTTGCTGAAAAGTGAAAACCCCAATAAAACATCCACTTTGTGTGGCATCTTATGTGTCACTCCGTTAGATGAGTGACACGTAGGAGCGAGAAGAGAAACTATACCCTAAGTCAACGTATAAATCCTTGGGGTAAGGGATTGTATTTCTCCACCCTGCCACGTGTCAATCTAAAGAGATTTCATGCCAAAATGTCACAGGACATCCCGTATCTTTCAATATAATGCAGGGATGTCAACTCCGATGAATTCACTTATCTTTAATACTTTGCTCTTTGCTGCCTTTTTTGAGTTATTATACTCTAAAGAAAATAATATATACACAGTAGAAAAGTTTAATCTTTTCTTTATGTCTGAAGAACGCTCCATTTTCTCCAAGAGAAAAAGGTACCTTGGAGACAATGACTGAGTTCTTTCTCATTGTTTTCAGTAGTTGAAGTGTTATTTCATTTTAATCATGCTCAACAAGTTCAATTTTTCCAGAAATGGGAAAACTAACCATAGCATTTAGCAATCAATGTACAACATTCCCACTTACTGGGAGGCATCGGAATTTTATAGAGTTTTGTGCTCCCTGTTTTGACCTCATTGATGAAATTTCTATAATACTCATTCATCTCAATTGAAAATTAAAATATGTTTCACTAAGCAAAGTAGTTGTACTCGTGTCATGATTGTTTACAAGCTATCACCCTCCATTTTTGTGATTTTTTTCCTGGTTGGGTATCCAGGTGACATTGGTTAAGTTCTTCAGCACCTTTGTAAACAGAATTACCATTTAATTCTTCATATTCTTATCACGTTCAACTCAGAAAATGAATTCACTATGTTTGATATTTTTATTTGTTGTGGCCAGTCCTAGGTTTGGCATAGCACATGCACTATGCTTGGGCCTTGCACCATGGCTTGCTGCAGAAATTCCTATCCTCGTTGATTCCGGCATGATCAAGCACAAAGACGATACAGCAGCATCCATTGACTCTTCTGATGTTAAGGGTGTTTAAAAAATGATCAAAACCTACTAGACATGTCTCTGTATCGGCCTGAAGCAGAATTCTGGATTTAGTTAGATGCTGAATTTGGTCAGGTATAACGAATACCATATGTGCGAAGCAACTAACTCCTGTTAAGTTTATTGACAATGTGAAAAACCTGTTGAAGTCCTTTCTTTTTATATCTTCCTGAAATATAGTTTCCAGTAAAGTTGAAGGTACTATCATACTTATAAGATCTTGCTTCTATGGATGGTACATTGATGTATGAACAGATTGTGTCTAAAGCTCTATATATCATTCTTGTGCATGGTGTTTGTCCTTGCACTGTTTTGATAATTCTTGCTCTGCTAAACTTTTGATAAATGAACAACCAACCCAAAGTGAAATCACACTTAATTTCATACTGGTTTGGAAATTGCAAAGAGAGAAATGTAAGTAATATAATTTCTATAAATTTGACAAATTCTTAGAAAAATAGCTATTACCGCATAATTAAGATATTAATTTTTAGAAATTTAATCAATAGGATCGAATTATGAAAAATTCCACCGTTGGAGTAAGTCATGCTAACGTGCTCGATTGTTATCTAGCATCACTTCTTAACACTGAAATCTTCTAGAACTTTTGCTTGTGATGGAGCAACTTTGCTCAGTAACAATCGGCCAGCACACTTCTCGTTTCCAGAGCTCTCACTAATACCGAGCAATCATGCTCGGTCATGATTGAGCGAGCGTTAATCATTCGGCTAGAATAACTCCCATCTTGACCTTTTTTACTCGACACCGAGTAATCATGCTCGACCATGATTGAGTATTAATCATTCGGCTAGAATAACTCTCATCTTGATCTTTTTTATCCCTTGTTTTCAACTCAAAACACGACAAAATATCTCTAGTGCATATGTTCTACAATTATATAAATACTAAGACCTTTATTAATGCTGAATATGACAATCAAACTACTCAAAAATGTATTAAATAAGATCTAAAAGATCATGAATTTTCGCTCTCATTAATATCGTTTTAAAATCGAGTTAAGAGTATTTTTTTCGTATATTTAAATATTTTTAGACTCTTTACTGAGATAGGCTCCTGTGTACCCGGGCGCACGGAGCACATTCCGTGCGCCTTTACAATTTTCGTGCCTCTTTACAATTTAAACCCCTAGCAATACATAGGTTTAAATAGAATATAGGGGGAGGGTTGTGTTCACACGGGGACACGGAGTATCCCTCTGTGTCCCCGGGGGCGCAGGAGTTTTTGCCCAAGTATGGGTGAAAAAAAATTTGTAGGGTAATGTGGGGAGATTCCTCGTATTATTATTTCCTCC
The DNA here is from genome assembly GCA_023678885.1 of Pogostemon cablin. Classification (NCBI taxonomy): domain Eukaryota; kingdom Viridiplantae; phylum Streptophyta; class Magnoliopsida; order Lamiales; family Lamiaceae; genus Pogostemon; species Pogostemon cablin. The sequence goes on from CM042967.1 coordinate 25,580,440, forward strand.
ATTCCTTATTTGAATTCACAGTTAGAAGATACAAAATTAAAAAAAAATTATATTTTTACTCTACTCTAAGGGTTTGTTTGGTATTTTTAAGTAATAAATTAATTATAAAATAAGTTATGTGAATTGAAAAATGAGTTGACAATTTCGAAATTAAGTGTATTGTAGAATTATTGGATTGAGTGTAATTTTTTAATTGGGGTGTGAACATGTTTATAAAACAAACAAAAATACTTTATCTGTTCCAAGCAACTATTTACATCTTTTTATTTTTGTTTATCTCTAAGGCAAAAGCTTGTGTGTGCCCGGGCACACGGGAGCACATTCCGTGTGCCTTTAGAATTTTGTGCTAAATTGTATACCCTTTAGTATAAAAATGTGTACACTTTATTTTATAAGGCAAAAATTTGTGTGCGCCAGGGCGCACGGAAGCACACTCTATGTGCCTTTAGAATTTTGTGTTAAATTGTATACCCTTTAGTATAAAAATGTATACCCTTTATTTTCTGAAGAAAAATAAAAAAAATATAATGAAAGGTGTATACCCTTTATAACAAAATAGTGTACTCTCATTAATTAAAGTGTATACCCTTTGCCTTTTAAACAAAATAATGTACCATTATCCATAATACTAAATTTTAAAGGCGCACACAAGCCTCACTCTATCTCAAAATAAGGTTTTAATTTTTTTTTTTGACAAGTGAGACCCACACAACAATTAATATTTTACACGGATCACATACAACACTAATACAATTACCCACCACATATTAAAATTCTCCCTCCGTCCGCTCGAAAGAGTGTCTTTTTTCCATTTGGTCGTCCGCTTCAAAGAGGGTCATTTCATTTTTTACACATTAGACTCATACATACTAATACAACTAAAATATGGGTTCACACTCCCACTAATACAACTACCCACTACACATTAAATAATAATACTCCTTAATCAATGTGCACAAAAGTAAAAAATCCTCTTTTGGGCGGACGGAGGGAGTATTATCTTTCTAGACTTTCTTAACTCACTACACATTAAAATATTTTATCACTTAATTTACATAAAAAAATACTCCCTTCGTCCGTCCGAAAAAGGGCATTTTGCTTTTGTACACGTTGATTAAGAAGTATTGTTATTTATAGTGTAGTGGGTGTTGGATTGTATACCAAAGTTCTAACTTTAGTATGAACAATATTATAACAATTTATTTGAAATGAGAATTATATAATCAAATGATTGCGTCTTATAATTTATTTATATGCAAGCTGCAATAGTCCACTTACTTTATACTGTAGATAATATGTTGTGCGATAACACGCGGAAGATCATATTATCGGTTTCCTTATAAAGTATAAACATATGCTCACAATCGAGATAGACGGGGACTCTCTATCGGGATGGTTGTAGTGTGGTTTGATATTAGCTTGTCTTAGCTATAGAATCACATTAGTGCACCTTGTGTGTATTGAGCAGGACCGCTTGAGATTGTTCGACTTATACTGACTTATAGAAGAACTTGATCTCTGTTATTATGGATGTTCGTACTCTTAATCCTTATACAATAACCTCGACACGTAGGGCAGTATGTATTTATTTGATTCATCAATGGGTGAGATTTACATGTAATTAAATCAACAAACTCGGTGAGTTGGGAAATAGTGCTGTTTCTATGGTGTGCTGTTGATTGTAGAAGGAATCCGTGTCCATTATAGATTGATGATGTCCCCTTGAGGAGCTCATAAGGATTATCATGTAAACCCTGCAGGTGAATTTATTCCGGCATGATAATGAGGTTGAGTGGTACTACTCTTGGATGAGATATTAATTAATAGATTTGTCAGTAACTTAATTAATTAATGGACGTTGTATATCTTAAATATGGGGAGACTAACGGGCTCATAATAAGAAGGGCCCATAACGTAATTATGAGATTAGAACGGTAGTGCAGTAATAATATTTTAGTGGTATATATTATTATTATTGGACTTAAGTGTAAGCTTTGGGCTAAGCTTAGATACTTAAGCCCAATGGAGGCCCAACTCTAATTTCTCCTCCTGGTCCCTGCTGTAGCCCATATATAAGTCATCTCAGCTGTCCGGAAACCCTAATCTATGAGATTAATCACGCCTAATACTGTGGAGGGTGAGGGAATAGCAGAATGAGAAGATTTCGAGGATCGTCGCCCACAAGACGTCGAGATTGGACTTGAGAATACAGCAGAAGACTGGAAGGTCGTTTGCTGCTGCTGTTCGACACATTGTACAATTTTTATAAAATTTTACAGACCTCAGAATAAAACTTGTAATATACTGACGGAAAGCCACAGAAAAGAGGATCGTCTGAGCATGTAGATCATCCCAATCAGAGAACTGAGGAGAAAGTTATGGCCATTCTCGTGAGGCTACGCAGGCTGCCGGTGAGAATTCATCTTCTCCAACATACCCTGGTGAAAGGTAATGTGTTTCTTATTTACTTGCTTTCTCTGCTTGTTAGAAACGTATGGAACCCTAACAGTTCACGTTAACCAAATGATCAAACGCTAACAATTGGTATCAGAGCTTCGGTTTCATGGTGAAGCGTGAATGTTAGGCTAGGGTTTATGTGAATTATGTGAATTATTTTGAATAATGATCGCATGATGATAAGGATTTTGAATTCTTTGAGCAATTTGAAATAAACCCTAAGTTTTTTTCCTTCTCGGTTGTACAATGTTCATTGTATACCTAAACCTGTACACCACGCACACATCACTATACGGTGGCTGATCGGTGGGATTGAGTGGTGAGAGACAGTGGCGATCGTGGTATCATACTGCGATGCTGTCTTGTTGTCAACGGTGTTAGTATGCTGACTTGTACGGAAGAAGTGATGCTGAGTTGTTGATAGCAACAATCGATAACAGAAGTCGATTAGTGGTGCAAGGGCAGGCCAACTACGGAAGCCTGGTTGTAGACGAGCGTGATTACGATGGCAAGTGAGCGATGGATGGCATGACCTGCGGGAGTCAGGCTGCTGCACGGGTAAGTATCGGACGGAGGTTTAATGGTCTTCGCTGGCAGGTGGCGTGACGACAGCATCGGCTGTTGGCGCTAAGATACCGCTGGCGACACGATCAGCGAACGGCTAGAATGCAAGTCAGCAGAACTCCATGGTGTGTCAAGTGACGAGGGCGGTTGGCGTTTATCACCGATCAACAAGTCTCGGTAGCGCCTCGTGGCCAGAAGATTGAGTTGGGCAGATGGAGTTTTCCCAACGAGTCTGATGCATAGATAATCGAAGGACCACGATGTTGGCCAGACGAATCTGTTAGTACTGGCAAGCCGTGGCTACCATGTGCAAGTATTCCGGCGAGGGCTTGGAGAAGCTACGGGCGTTGGCGGAGATCGTCGACGGTTGCTTCGAGCGGGTCTGCGCATGGGTGTTGGTTGGACATGGCATGGCAGGCGCCCTGACGACACAATGATAGAGTTTTCCCGACTACATGACTGTTAGAGTACAAGGCGGGTCTGATGGGTGTTCTGTACGAGTCTGCTGGATTTTTAGATCGAGCCTGGGACGATTCCGATCGAGTCTACAGCATATTCCGATCAGGTCCACATTTTTTTCCGAGAGACCCAATAAAGTTTTCGAACGGATCTGCAGTGTGCTTCAGGTCCTCCGACTTTGCGGGGTAAGTCTGTTAACGTGTGTGTCAAGGCAGGGGCACTTGTTCCTCCGGACATGGCATGGCACGAATAGGCAAGTAATAAGGCTGGAGGCGAACGGTATGAACGGAAAGAGGCGGGCCTGGCGCGTTGGATCATATGGCCGGTGGGAATTCTGTAGGCTGGAAGAATCTTGGCTCAAGTTGGACGACGAGACGTCGACGACAGGCTACTATGGCGGAGGGTTCGCGTGTTCTGAAAGTCGACGGCTAGTCATTGATGAGCGGCGGCGGATCGGCAACTTGACACGCCGACGGTGGGTTCTTGGATGTGTGGCTTCACGACGAGTCATCCGACGAGCGGCAAGAATTTCCTCCGAACAGTTTCACCAGCGGGTAGCAGCACCGATGTTGTGGCGCCGTTTCAAGCGGGCGGTGTCCAGTTGCTGTGGATCAATGTGTAAGAGTTGTCTTGGGTCCAAAGCTCGTTGACTAAGTCAAACCCTCTTATTTGGTCACTAATTCCTTATATATAAATTGATATACTCCTTCCGTCCCAGGCTAAGAGGGTCATTTTACCATTTTTGTCGTCCCACCCAAAGAGTCCCATTTCCTTTTTTGGACACATGGGATCCACCCACACCTACTAATACAATTAAAACATGGGGCCCCCACACCCACTAATACAACTACCCACTACATATTAAATAATAATACTCCTTAATCCACGTGCCCAAAAGCAAATGAGACTCTTAGGTTGGGACGGAGGGAGTAATTGTTTTATTTGTCAATTATTGATATATATTTGGATTGGATGCATGTTCTACTTGATTTACTGTCTTATTTGCCGTAATAAGAGCATGCTATGTTGCATATTTTATTATGATATATTATATACATGTAAAAACCCTTGTGTTAAATAACTAAGTGGGAGAAGGGATTGGTAATTAATTCCCGCGGCCTCCATTATTGATTTGTTAGCAATGTGAATAAACTTGCGCGTCGGCATTAGAGCCTTCCTCTCCATCGGATGAATTTATTCATGGATTGCTGTAACAGACTTCATTAAATAATTATGTTTGTAATGTGATGCATATGAACTTGCGCGTTGGCATAGACCTTCCTCCCTATCGGATGAGTTTATATGCGGTTCACTGGTAAAAACTTATAATTGATGACAGTAGGAAGTTATTCAAGCGCGTGTGTACTTCTCCATCTGTAAGGCATATAAGCTTGCGCAATGGACTTGGGGTCAAATAATGGTATACACTTAGATGCAAATAATAAGTATCCTCCCCATCGGAGTCACTGCTTTTATTTGCATGGCCAAAGAGGAACCGACTATTAATTATTTTGTCATGAGGTTAGGTTGACAAATGAAATTAACGGGTAAAATCTTCTCTTGTAAATATTTGGGTTTGTAAACGTCCACACTATCATGGCTTGCAGACTCACGGTGCTTGAGATGTCGGTGAATTTTATTTTTATATTGTTTTGAGGGAATCAATATAAATGGATAAAATTCGAAGATTTGATCGGTGTATTTATTTTATGTTTCTTTGAATTTCAAATGGTTTTTTATCGCTATGTTCTTTCACCCTCAAGTATAAGGGATCGATTGTAGTGCGCGTGACCAAGTGAAATATCGTTCCCACAAGATAGTTATAAATTTAACAAGTAATTCTATATGATAATTCCAATGTAAGACAAATCTGGGGGTTTTTGGAAAAGATAATTAATTAACTAATAAAAAGTAAAAGTAAATAATTAAACTAATGCAAATAAAATAAATCACGTAGAGAAAACGATTTGGAATTCAAGAATGGAGAATTGGTAATGCTCGGGCAAACAGTTTAACTATGTGACTAATTTACCTAGACCCAAATTAATTCACTGCAGACATTTATAAGATGATCACTAAGTCTAGTGTTCGCGTATAATTGCGCATCTCAACTAAAATCCCCAAGTGTAGGGATGTCAATTGTAGTGGCAAGTACCCAAGTTAAAATAAATATCGTTCCCACAGGGACAGTTTATTATTTATTCGATTAATATTACTATTTAACTAGAATTATTGTTTCCAATTTTTAAAGTGTTTGAATAAATTTAAAAGTTTAAATTAAAAATTAACAAATAAATGATAGCAACAAGAATTATTCAAGATTGATCAAGAGAAAAATAACAGCTCTAAGGTTTCAGGTGTAATGCAATTGATTTGGCTATCTAGACGTACTATTTTTCATTCATGCTATTACAATGGAAATACATCACAAAATAACGCGTGAATAGTTTTGAACATCTTTTCTAGATACTAATAAGGCAAACTTAACAGACCTCCGGATGGCCAGTTCGACTAACATATATTCTCTGAAAATACGATTCAAAACTTATTCAATTCCTACTTGAATTCTTAATTGCATTGTTCCACTAAGAAAATCAAGTATCCAATTTATTAGCTCTGAGAATTATTGTGTTCACGGGCAAACTACTCTAATTCATAGCGAAGAGACATTATTAACATTGCATGCACTCAAGCTAACATAATATACTAAGCATCACGGGCAACATCAATAGCATATTATGAAGACGTTACACACATATTAACAAAATCTTATTGAATCGAATAAACTAGAATTTTCATAGCATGAATGTAAAATAGTTATCTAAGTTTCCAAACCAACTACATTAACCTTACACCTTAGAACTGTAAATATATTTAGCTCATGATGTAAAACATGACATCCATAGCTAAGCAATTCATAAGAATAATCAACAAGAAAAGATCAAAGAAAAGAATACAAAACCCTAGTGTCACGTGGTTTGCGTTCTTCCCCTTATCTCTGGTTGGATTGCTCTTTTCTTTGCACTTGAATTTCCTTTGCACCTTGCTGCTCTTTCTTGCAGTTTTGCTGCTCAAATGGCAGCAAACTTTGCTGTACTTACAGCAGCTCTCGATAGTGTGGTGATGTGTTGTGAATGTGTTGTGTGTGGAATGGTGTTGTGTGAAGGGTGGTGCTGCCCCTTAAATAGCCATGCATCTTTGACCACTATTTGCATGTAATGCTCATTCCTTACGTATGATTTGTGATATTCAACATCAAATTAGACTTCTCTTGCCCACATTCTTGAATGGCTGCACAAAGAGTTGCCTTTGTTGACCAAACTTTGAAAAATTCTGAGAATTTCGTCACATCTGCGCGATTTCACCGTTTCACGTATAACTTCCACTTCCGAGCTACGAATTCAGTAATTCTTACGCTCACGCGATCCTCTCTTCCTTGACTTTATATTCATATAAAGAACTCACAAAAACTCTGATATTTTAATGTGCAACAAGCCACGGAAAGTAGCCATCAGTTCTGTTCGGCTTTCCTCGCGCGTCGTCACCATTTTGCTCATAACTTCTTCGTTTGGAACTCGATTGGGGTGTTCTTTACGCCAAAACGACCCTCTCTTCAGTAGCTTTCCAACCATATATCACACTAGCAGTTTGGATCTCCACAACAATATAGAAAAATTACAAAAGTTGGTCGTGTATTTTTCAGCATCCTTGCACAAATTGCACCTTTTCTCCAACTTTGTACTTTTGATCATTTTTCTATCAAAACACAACAAAATACCTTAGCAGCACCATAATCATGCAAAATATGTAAACTACACAATCCCACATGAATATATGGTCTTTCCTAAACAAAACAAGGTATTTATGATACAGAAAAGATGTAAATTTCTACTCTCATCATCTAGTTAAATCACCTTGATCGGATAGGATCTAACACTTATAATGAGCTGAAAATCCTAGGATCAATAAGAAATTAACTCCCTCTCCCTCAATAGGTACTTTATGCTAAATTCCAATTAAGGTTAGAGCACTAGACTTCCCTTTCTAGGTACGTGAGTCTCCTTATTAATTACTTAATAATGATGTTTTACCGAGTAATTAATATTCCAAATTGATTGTCTAACACTCTTAGGTATTATAGGCCAATCCCCTAAAACTGTCACATGAAACAACAATTATTATGCAGAAATTAAGAATTCTATTAACTATCAATCAGTGATACCGTCAATAATAATTAAAGGAATCAAAACCCAAAAACACAATAATATGAAGTCTCAAAATATTCTCTTCAATAAGGAAATAAACAATCTGCAGAATAATCAATCCAAGTCTAGAGCAAAATCAAATCACATAGTCAAAACTGTATAAAGCCCTAACATTACCAACAAAGAAGCCTAGCCCATGGAATTACGAGGGCAAATCACAAAGATGTAATAAACCCTAACCATTGTGCTAAAATAACAAAAATAAATAATTAAAAATAAAGAACCCTTTTGGAGGACTCCGTCTCTTTAATCTTTATCTCCGTCGAAATCTCCGTCTCCGATGGGTGAATGAATAAATAATGGTGAAAGCTGGTGTTCTGGAGGCTGGAGGCGTGAATTGAGCGTTGGGGAGCGTGTGTTCGCGAACTGATGGTGTATTCGCCTCTCCCCTCCCTCATGTCAATTTGGGCGTGATTTATGCCTCATAAATTTAATTGACTATGGGCCAAAATACACATTAATGGGCTGATAATCTATGGGCCATGAATTTGAACCAGAAGAGCATCTTTGGTTGCTCCTGCCATCTCACATTGACTTGGGCCCGCCACTTCTCATCTTGCCTTTCCTCTCTCCTCATCAATGTTTGAGTTCTCAAGTAGGGCCCACCAACCAGATTACAAAGTGGAAGCCAATTTATATGATGTAAGTATACGTGGCATCAAAGAGTTTTTAATGACCAAAATTCGAAAATAATTCAAAAATTCCATCGGCAGCTGCGCGGCTTCACCGTTTAATTCATAACTTCTTCATCCGATCTTCGATTGAGGTGATTTTTATGCCCACATATTCTTCTCTTCCGTGGCTTTCCAATCATGTCTCACAAGACTAGTTTCGACATCTATACAAATACAGAAAAATTGTGAAAAGTAGACGTCTATTTTTGCACAAATTCACCTTTCACCCCAACTTTGTATTTTTATCATTTTTCCTATCAAAACACAACAAAATACCTTTCAAGTACCTTTTAGTCAATAATAATTCAAAGTATTAATATTTGTACAAATAATAGCAAATAAACACTCAAAGAGGTATCAAATCGAACACAAAAATACATGAATTTTCACTCTCATTAAACCCCCAAACTTAAGGTGTTGTTCGTCCCCAAACAACGAAACGACAAACCAAGAGAATAATGAGATGGACAATCATGTTGAAAGGTAAGGATCAAACATCAATTAAGCCTTCAATTGTGTAATTAATCTTAACTTGGTTCACATAACTTCAAATTCAAAAGTATCAATTCATTTAAAACATGCAAGTTAAGACTATTACTTCACCAATTCAAGTGCTCAATCCACCTATGCTCACAGGACATATATAGTGTAACTCTCACGCTCATGGTGTATAAAGTGTACACCGCTTTGGGTTAAATATATTTTTGCTCTCAATTTCAATTCAAGTGCATGCGTAACTATAAGCTTGCCTATTATCTCAACTCTCCTTTTACTTGTAGCTAGCAAATAATGAATCAAAAAGGTCTTTTTATTTGATTGTAACGTAAGCTCTTTGGACAAGGTAGGAAATTATGGATAAGTGACTCAAACTCGGATCAATCAAGTGGCCATCTATCACAATCTTTCATTCTTCCTTATCACTTTCTTTTCAAGCACAACTCCTCCTCAACTCCAAATTATTCAATTCTTTCTTCAACCACAATAATGAGAGATTAATTTTCCTCTTTTCTTTCAGCATCAAGGGTATGTGCACTACCCCACAAATATTTTTTTTCTCTCACTTTATTTTTTCTTTTTTTTTACTCCTTTTCCCATTTTTTCTCTCTTTAACAACTCATTAGGATTCTTATATCTTTTTTTCCTCCTTTCTTTATCTTCCTTTTCAACTCCAACATGTTCACATTCTTCTTCTAACCACTTCAACAATTACTCAATCGATCCAAGTAACACAAGGAAAAATTAAATACTGATTAAGCTCAAAGGGTTATTCAAAGAATGGATTTTTAAGGCTCAAAGGGTTGACTAAGGATTTAATGAATTCAGGTAAAGTATAGGGAAAAAGATGGGCTAAAAATCAAAGATGGCCTAATATCATTTTCATAATCCACTATACTATTCTCGAATATTCAAGGAGACTCAAGGCAAGTTCTAGAATACACGCACAAGAACGATACGCTCAAGAAATAAAAATATCATGCGTCAATGTATCATGATTTAAAGGCTCAAATCTCACTTGGCTTTTTCATAGAATGAACGAGCACTCTTCAAGGCTACGCATACATCATAACAAGTACATCAAGAACTTCAAGTACTTAAGAATTAAAGCATGTTCCCCTTATTAATCATAATCAACATCTTAGAATAGGCATGAAAAATAACAACTCAAAGATCCCCATAAAATTCAGGTCATAGAAATTAAAGATCATGCTCCTCACTCATAAGAATTCAAAACTCACAGAAATTTTAGAATAAGGAACGAAGTAACCTGATTTCAATCTTCTTTAAATTTTGCAAGTTCACTTCATCACCTTTAATACCTTCTCAATCATAAAAGCTCAACACAAACCATCATCATGGAAGAGATAAAAAATATCGAAGAGACGAAAATCAACGACAGAACATCATGGGACACCCAAAAATAAATAAAAAAAACACAAGACACCTGGATAGTCGCAAAAAAATTCGAAAGATCGAATAAAATTCAAAAATTCTAAAAAAAATCAACTTCCAAGCACACATACACTAAATAATGCAGAGTAAACATACCTGGGTGCTGATGAAACAAGGGAAGAACATCACACCCCCCCAAACTTAGATGAAAACATCAGTTGAATCTACGTTTAAAAGGATGTTATTACCTTAAGTGTAAGTACACACCTTGAGTATAATTCACCTAGCACAAGACAAACAAACAAACAAAATAATAAAATGGTGGGTTGCCTCCCACCAAGCGCTCTTGTTTAACGTCGAGGAGCTCGACGGAATGCAGTGTAAATCAAGTCAAGAGATCAACAAACAGAACCTCTACTTCACCGTGATGATGATAATGCTTTAAGCGATGCCCATTAACCGTGAAGAAAGCTCCATCGTTCTTCATGAGTTCAACCATTCCACTTTCATAAACTTGACTAACCTCATAAGGACCCATCCACTTTGATTTAAGCTTACCTGCAAAAATTCTCAAACGAGAATTAAATAAGAGTACAAAATCTCCCACTTGAAAATTCTTACTTCGAAGTTTTGCATCATGCCATCTCTTGGTCCTTTCTTTATAGATGCAGGAATTTTCATACGCCTTCTCTCTAAACTCCTCAAGTTCATTTAATTGTAGAAGGAGACTACTACCCGCTGCTTCAAAATCCAGGTTGATCTTCTTCACCGCCCAAAAGGATTTGTGCTGAATTTTCACAGGAAGGTGGCAAGATTTTCCATACACCAATTGGAACGGTGACATGCCTAGAACGGTCTTGTACGCAGTTCTGAATGCCACAATGCATCATCAAGCTTACTAGCCCAATTCTTGCGGCTAGTACTCACAGTCTTCTCCAGAATCTGCTTGATTTGATGATTGGACACTTCAGCTTGCCCATTCGTCTGCGGATGGTAAGGTGTGGATACTCTATGTTTCACTCCATAAGACTTGAGAAGATTCTCCATTAGCTTATTGAGAAAATGAGTTCCCCCATCACTAATGAGAATTCTCGGCACTCCAAAATGTGAAAATATGTGCTTCCTCAAGAACGCAATGACCGTTCTTGCATCACTCAACTTGGTTGGAATTGCTTTCACCCACTTTGAGACATAATCAACAGCAAGCAAGATATATAAAAATCCATTCGATGAAGGAAATGGACCCATAAAATCTATGCCCCACACATCAAAGAGCTCCACCTCATACACATTCTTCAAGGGCATTTCATCTATTTTTTATATGCCCCCCATCCACTGGCATCTATCGCAATTCTCTACATAAAATCTACAGCACTTAAATAAAGAAGGCCAAGTAAAACCTGATTGAAGAACTCGTGCTGCAGTCTTTTTCGCTGCAAAGTGACCCCCATTTGGTCCTGTTGGATTGTATACTAAAAGTCTAGCTTTAGTATGAACAATGTCATAACAATATTTGAAATGAGAATTATTGATCAAATGATTGCGTCTTATAATTTATTTTATATGTATGATGCAATAGTCCATTTACTTTATACTGTAGATAATATGTTGTGCGACAACACGCAGAAGATCATATTATCGGTTTTCTTATAAAGTATAAACAGATGCTCACAACCGAGATAGACGGGGACTATTTATCGGTATGGTTGTAGTGTGGTTTGGTATTAGTTTGTCTTGACTATAGAACCACATTAGTACACTGCTTTGTGTATTGAGTAGGACCGCAAGAGATCGTTCGACTTGTACTGTCTATATAGAAGAACTTGATCTCTGTTATTATGGATGTTCGTACTCTTAATCCCTATACAATAACCTCGACACATAAGGCAGTATATATTTCTTTGATTCATCAATGGGTGAGATTTAAATGGATTAAATCAACAAACTCGGTGAGTTGGGAAATAATGCTGTCTCTATAGTGTGCTGTTGATTGTAGAAGGAATCCATGTCCGTCATAGGTTGATGATGTCCCCTAGAGGAGCTCATAAAGTTTATCATGTAAATCTTGCAAGTGGATTAATTTCCGGCATGATAATAAGGTTGAGTGGTACTACTCTCGGATAAGATATTAATTAATTTGAGTTGTCAGTAACTTAATTAATTAATGGACATTGTATATCTTAAACATGGAGAGATTATCGGACTCATAATAAGAAGGAGCCCAGAACATAATTTGGGATTAGGGTGGCAGTTCAATAATATTTCTTTAGTGGAATGATTTATTATTATTGCTTAAGTATAAGTTTTAGGCTAAACTTGGATACTTAACCAATGGGAGGCCAACACCCTAATTTCTCCTCCTGGTCCCTGTTGTAGTCTATAAATAGCCACCTCAGTAGCCTATTCACATAGATCAAACAAAAACTCACAACATACACAACTTATGTTTGAGAGTCGTAAGGGTGTGAAGGGGCTGCAGATTGAGTTCTCCTTGGTGATCGTTGCCCACACAACGTCAAGGAGAAGCTTAGATATACAACAGAAGATCGAAAGGTCGTTTCGCTGTTCATCCTCTACATCAAACCCGGTGGAAGGTAATTCTACTCTTGTTATTCCGCTGCAGTTAGGATTACTTGAAGTCCTAATTGTTCATGTTAGCCTTAAAGATCCGAAACTCCAACAGGTCCATCATGGCACATACTCAAGACGCTCTCCCATTCTTCCTCAGGAATACACCGGCGTATGATGTTATCCGAACACAGCTTGTAGAGAATTGGATCATCCCAAATGTACTTCTTGACCTCAACAAAGAACTTCTTATAATGATACTCAGTCAGCTTGTAAGGCTTTATTTGACCTCCACTAGCCAAAAAGTTGACTATATCTGCATACCATGGTGCTGAAGGCTTCTTTACCATCTCTACTAACTCGAAGCAATCAACCACAAGTATGTCTTCATCAGGAAAGACCTCCTTAATGAATTCATACTTCTCATCACAATGATCCCGCGGCTCAAGTCTAGAGAGATGATCAGCTACCACATTCTCACTCCCCTTCTTATCTTTAATCTCAATATCAAACTCTTGGAGAAGTATAATCCATCTGATTATTCTTGGCTTTGCATCCTTCTTTTCCATCAGATAGCGGATAGCTGAGTGAACCGTATACACCACTGTCTTCATGCCCACTAGATACGGACGTAACTTATCAAAGGCATACACCACTGCAAGAAACTCCTTCTCTGTTACTGTGTAATTCCTCTGAGCTGCATCAAAGGTCTTGCTGGCATAGTAAATAGGTCTGAATCTCTTTTCCCTAATATGTCCAAGCACAACCCCCAATGCCATGTCACTAGCATCACACATCAATACAAAAGGCTGCTTCCAATCCGGAGTGATCAGAATTGGAGCAGTTATCAAAGCCACTTTAAGTACCTGAAAAGCATGTAAGCAAGTATCATCAAAGTCAAAAGGTACATCTTTCTCAAGCAAATGAGACAAGGGTTTAGAATATTTAGAGAAATCCTTGATAAATCTGCGGTAGAAACCCGCATGACCATGGAAAGATCTAACCCCTTTCTCATTAATCGGTGGCAGAAGTTTCTCAATGGCTACCACCTTTGCTCGATCAACCTGTAGCCCCTTAGAAGACACATAATGCCCTAGTACTATACCTTCTCTTACCATGAAATGACATTTCTCCCAATTCAGAATAAGGTTAGACTCTTGGCATCTCTCCAAAACAACAGTAAGGTTAATAAGACAAGAATTAAAAGAAGATCCAAAAACAGAAAAATCATCCATGAATACTTCCATAATTTTTTCAATCAAACCCTCAAAAATATACATCATGCATCTCTGAAAAGTAGCAGGAGCATTGCACAAAACAAAAGGAAGCTTCCTAAATGCAAAAGTACCATATGGGCAAGTAAAGGTAGTCTTATCTTGATCCTCCGGTGCAATCATTATCTGATTGTAACCAAAGTACCCATCTAAGAAACAATAAAACTCATACACCGCAAGCTTATCAAGCATCTGATCCATGAAAGGTAAAGGAAAATGGTCTTTGCGTGTGTTTTCATTTAGTTTCCCATAATCAACACAAACACGCCAACATGTAGGTATCCTAGTAGCCAAAGTCTCTCCATTCTCAGATTGTACTATAGTCATGCCCCCCTTCTTAGATACCACATGCAACGGACTCACATAAGGGCTATCACTAATAGCATAAATAATATCAGACTTCAACCACTTAAGTACCTCTTTCCTAACCACTTCTTGCATCGCAGGATTTAAACGCCTCTAATATTGCACAGAGGTTTTCTTTTCATCTTCTAACCTGATCCTATGCATGCAAATAGATGGACTTATACCTTTCAAATCTTCCAAAGACCATCCTATGGCGGACTTATGCTCCCTAAGAACTCTAAGCAGTTTATCAAGTTCAAGTTCAGTTAAGGTAGATGATACAATTACCGGATATGTTTGATTTTCCCCCAAAAAGGCATATGATAGATGATCCGGTAAAGGCTTCAATTCCACCTTCTTATTCTCTTCAGTTTCAGGTTCCTCCTTCTCCAGTGGTAAGAACCGTGGTGTCCACTTTCCTCCTTCAATTTTGAACGCCTCTCCTTTATCTTCCCTGCAAGCATTCAAAGCATTCAAATATCCATTAAATTCATCATCAAAAATATTACCTGAATAATCAGATAAAAAATCAGTTGCAAGAGTAGGGAAAGAAAGACTATTGTTGATGCATGTCTCCAATGGATCCGTAGACAGAATCAATGGCAATTTTTCCTCAATGATCTCATCAACAACATCAATGAACTTGCAGTTTTCTTTTTCAGTTGGCCACTTCAATGCGTTATCAAGAGAAAATACTAGTTCATCATCTCTCACTCTGAGCCTCAACTTTCCGTCTTCAACATCAATCGGAGCTCTAGCAGTGGCTAGGAATGGTCTCCCCAAAATCAGAGGCACATTGTTATCCTCTTTCATATCATGCACCAAGAAATCGACCGGGAAGAAGAACTTATCCACCTTCACAAGTACATCATCAATAACTCCTCTAGGGTGTGTAAGAGACCTATCAGCTAGCTGCAATGTCACCAAAGTAGGTCTTACCTCCCCCAAACCAAGACTTTTGAATGTATTTAGGGGCATCAGATTGATGCTCGCCCCCAAATCACACAAAGCTCTGCATGTGGCGTTCTTCCCAATCTGAACAGGAATAGTAAAACTACTCGGATCTTTTAGCTTGGCTGGCAACTTCCTCTAGATGATGGCACTACATTCCTCAGTCAAGTTCACTGTTTCCTTATCCCCAATACTCCGCTTCTTGGACATGATTTCCTTAAGCAACTTTGCATAGTGAGGCATCTGCTCAATTGCTTCAGCAAAAGGAATGTTGATATGGATCTTATTGAATATCTCTACAAATTTTTGAAATTTCTCATCAAGACCCTTTTTCAACTGCACCATAGGAAAAGGAATGGGATACTTTGTTTTTGGAATACCCAGACTGTTTCTCTCTAATTCTTTCTTTTTATTCCTTTCTCTTTTAGCATTTTCCCACTTCTTTTCAGTCACAACTGGATGATCAATATCACTCTGGAAACCAACTGTACCAGTATGGTGAGGAACATACTCAACAGGAGTAGAATTAGGATCACACAAAATATTGCCCGTCACACGCACGACGTCGTGCGAACCACCGTACGTGGTGCACGGTTCGGGCGGCATAGCACGGTTGCCATTGTGCGAGAGCCCGAACGTGTCTTCAGTGCCGTGCGAGAAGTATGTTGGTGATGGTGCATGGCTGTCGTCGTGTGTCACACCCCAGCGCATGGCGTCGTGCGTCCTCGCATGGTCCTGGCCGTGCGCCAACTCTTCATGCACGACGTCGTGTGTGCTCACACAGTTTTGGCTGGGCGTCCACTCGGATGCGTGCGTGTACGCACGACTGTCCCTGTTAGTTTCCCCAGACCAATTTTCTCTGTACTCTGTATCCGGCAGCCTAGGCCCTTCATACTGTTTACCACTTCTCAAAGTAATAGCATGACACTGATGCTCTCTCGGATTCAACTCAGTCTGTGCAGGAAATTTTCCTTGCTGTTGCAACTTACCAACCGCAGCATTCAACTGACTGATAGTAAGATCTGTTTCTTTTTGCTTCTTCTTTGCTTCCTTGTACCTTGCTTCAGCTGTTTCTTTGTTTGTGACCATCATCTTGAGCATTAAATCAAGCTTATCATCCATTGATGGTTTCCCTTCGGCAGGTTTCTGAGCTGGCTCAAATCCCGGAGGTGGTGCAACTGTACTATTAGGATTAGAATAAGATAAATTTTCACTCCTTCTCTGGTTATTGAAGTTCGAATTTCCTTGGTTCCAACCCTGTTGATACTAACGATTATTACCTTGGTCATTCCTCACCCCAAACTGATTGTTCGGTCTGAAATTTTGTCTATTTCTATTATCTCCTCCTTGGAACATAACATAATATGCCTCTTCAAATTCTTCCTCATCTCCAGCTTTAGTTATCTCCTCTCTGTTTCCTTTCGTGAGGTGATCCATCTTATTATTCAACTCATCGAGTCGATCATGGAGAGCTGACACTTCACTATTTTCGGCTTGTAGCTCAACCTTTGCCACTTTATCAAAAGAACCCTCTCCATCTGCTCTTTCTGCTGCCCAATCATAAGTGTTTGCAGCCATCTCCTCAAATATCTCTTCAGCTGCCTCTGCAGACTGCTTAAATATAGATCCACCTGTTGTCGCGTCCACCAACACTCTTGAGTCTCTTCTTAAGCCTTGATAGAAGAAGCCTAAGTAAGTATCATTTGAAAATCCATGTTTGGGACAGCTCCGCAACAACTCTTTGAACCTCTCCCATGCCTCGTAGAAACTCTCCAAGGATCCTTGTTTGAATTGTGTGATCCTTTTCTTTATCAAGAAACTCTTGGATGGAGGAAAGTACTTATTTAGAAACCTATCTGTCAATTGTTCCCAATTAGTACACATCCTTGAGGAATGTTGTTGTACCACTCCTTGGCTTTCCCCGTAAGTGAGAATGGGAAAAGCCGCATCCTGATAGCATCCTCCGGAACATTCCTGTGCTTCTGCGTCCTTGCATACTCGTCAAACATCTGCAGATGCTCACTAGGATTCTCCAAAGGACTTCCACTAAATTGCTGTCTCTCCACCATCCGGATCAGTCCGAAAGGTAGCTCAAAACTCTCTGCGGTGATCGCAGGTCCATTCAACCCAGCATTAGTGGTGTGCTTCAGTTTATATTGGTCTCGCATAGGCGTTGGTGCCTGTTCTTCAGCCATTTCTCTAGTCTCAGTCTCCTCAACTAAATCAACTTCGTCAAATTTCTGTGAAAGAGTTTCCACTCCCTCTTCTTCCGACGAATAAAAACTCTCTGAATTTGAGCTAGGAATAGGTGTGGCTGGCTGCTTTCTCTTTCTTCTGTTCTCTCTAACAAGTGCTTCAAGTTCTAGGTTTAATGGTTCAATTGCTAGTCCACTCGACCTAGTGATCATACACCTGTTCTCACTAAAAAAAATAAGAATTGTTTGGATCACAAATGAAATAAAATAAAGCAAGTAAAATTTAACGTCCTACGAGAAAATAAATCACAATAGTATTAAATTTAAATCTATAAACTATCCCCGGCAACGGCGCCAAGAACTTGATCGCTATTTTCTTTTACCCTCAAGTATAAGGGATCGATTGTAATGCGCGTGACCAAGTGAAATATCGTTCCCACAAGATAGTTATAAATTTAACAAGTAATTTTATATGATAATTCCAATGTAAGACAAATCTGGGGGTTTTTGGAAAAGATAATTAATTAACTAATAAAAAGTAAAAGTAAATAATTAAAATAATGCAAATAAAATAAATCACGCAGAGAAAACGATTTGGAATTCAAGAATGGAGAATTGGTAATGCTCGGGCAAATAGTTTAACTATGTGACTAATTTACCTAGACCCAAATTAATTCCCTGCAGACGTTTATAAGAGGATCACTAAGTCTAGTTAAATCACCTTGATCGGGTAGGATCTAACACTTATAATGAGCTGAAAATCCTAGGATCAATAAGAAATTAACTCCCTCTCCCTCTATAGGTACTTCATGCTAAATTCCAATTAAGGCTAGAGTACTAGACTTCCCTTTCTAGGTACACGATTGTTAACCCTTTTGTCTCCTTATTAATTACTTAATAATGATGTTTTACCAAGTAATTAATATTCCAAATTGATTGTCTAACACTCTTAGGTATTATAGGCCAATCCCCTAAAACTGTCACAGGAAACAACAATTATTATGCAGAAATTAAGAATTCTATTAACTATCAATCAGTGATACCGTCAATAATAATTAAAGGAATCAAAACCCAAAAACAAAATAATATGAAGTCTCAAAATATTCTCTTCAATAAGGAAATAAACAATCTGCAGAATAATCAATCCAAGTCTAGGGCAAAATCAAATCACATAGTCAAAACTGTATAAAGCCCTAACATTACCAACAAAGAAGCCTAGCCCATGGAATTACGAGGGCAAATCACAAAGATGCAATAAACCCTAACCATTGTGCTAAAATAACAAAAATAAATAATTAAAAATAAAGAACCCTTTTGGAGGACTCCGTCTCTTTAATCTTTATCTCCGTCGAAATCTCCGTCTCCGATGGGTGAATGAATAAATAATGGTTAAAGCTGGAGTTCTGGAGGCTGGAGGCGTGAATTGAGCGTTGGGGAGCGTGTGTTCGCGAACTGATGGTGTATTCGCCTCTCCCCTCCCTCATGTCAATTTGGGCGTGATTTATGCCTCATAAATTTAATTGACTATGGGCCAAAATACACATTAATGGGCTGATAATCTATGGGCCATGAATTTGAACCAGAAGAGCATCTTTGGTTGCTCCTGCCATCTCACATTGACTTGGGCCCGCCACTTCTCATCTTGCCTTTCCTTTCTCCTCATCAATGTTTGAGTTCTCAAGTAGGGCCCACCAACCAGATTACAAAGTGGAAGCCAATTTATATGATGTAAGTATACGTGGCATCAAAGAGTTTTTAATGACCAAAATTCGAAAATAATTCGAAAATTCCCTCGGCAGCTGCGCGGCTTCACCGTTTAATTCATAACTTCTTCATCCGATCTTTGATTGAGGTGATTTTTGTGCTCACATATTTCTCTCTTCCGTGGTTTCCAACCATGTCTCACAAGACCAATTTTGATATCTATACAAATACAGAAAAATTGTGGAAAGTAGACGTCTATTTTTGCACAAATTCACCTTTCACCCCAACTTTGCATTTTTATCATTTTTCCTATCAAAACACAACAAAATACCTTTCAAGCACCTTTTAGTCAATAATAATTCAAAGTATTAATATTTGTGCAAATAATAGCAAATAAACACTCAAAGAGGTATCAAATTGAACACCAAAATACATGATTTTCACTCTCATCAGTTTTATCTCGCTTATTGTTTACTGAAAGAAATTATATTTACTGGTCCAAAATTAGATGATTATAAAAGAATCTTGGTTTTAATTTTACTGCTTAAGAAAATAAAAATGTGTTCTTACTAAGGATGTTCTGTGATGCCTATTAAAGTTTATAGTGAAGAGGTGAGAGGTTCATAGAAATATGATGGTCTCATGCGACTCTTCAGATACTTGAATAAGTTATAAAGGCAAGAGGTCATAGATAACTTGATGAATGAATTAAAAAACATGGATAAAAATTAAAAGGAAAACCTAGGTCAATTTTATTCTCCATCATTTGCCTAGATGTTTTAAGTAAGTTCCATTTGAATTACAAGAGGTTGTATTCGATGGGAAACTTCTGATAAAACAAGTGGCAAAGGAAATCAACTTTCATTAAGATGTGAACAAGGTTAGTATCTCATTCACTAGTTGTTGAAGCATGATTAGTGATGGAATCTACTAACACGTTGTGTGTAGTTACCAGAATCACTAAAAGCGTGCAACTAAGTGATGATGAGATTATTAAGTATATGGGTAAAACTACAAGAGTAGTGATTGTTGCGGTGGGAGTTGTTTATTTATCTTACGATATGAATAAATATTTGATTTTGAGAAATTATCTTTACGTACGTTTTCATAGAAAGAATTTAATTTCAGTTTCTATGCATTTACGGATGGATACTCCATTTCATTTAAATGACATGGTCATAGTGATTAGATAGATGATGAATTATTTAGAATTATTAAATTCATTTTATGGGTATGCCCTAGAAATAGCATGTCTTATAATGTTTGTCTGTTTGTAGGATATTATAGAAAAATGAAAGGTGATGATTTATTTAGTCTAAAAGAACGAAGGGTGATTGTTAACACAAACACTAATTTTTTGGAAAAAGACTATGTATTAAATCATAAACCCATGTATAAATTGTTCTAAAGGAATTGAGAGAGAAAACACAAAGTATTAGTACCAATTGTACAAGAGGATATACCACAAGGTAAATTACAACGCGTGTCACGTCTGATACACAATTGCGTGTAGTGTCTTATCGTAGTGGGAGGATTGTTAGACAACCTATAAGAAATATGTTTTGGGAGAGTCGTGAAACTTGGTCGCTTGTAAACATGGAATGGACCCACGGATATGACAAAGCACTACAAGATCGAAATGCAATATCTTGGCAAGTGCAATGATGTTAAAATAGAATCGATGAATTCTAAATTAGATCTGGGAGCTTGTAGAACCACTATATGGCGTAAAAGCCATTGGAAGTGGTCATACGAAATAAAAGAGGATCATATGGTAAGGTGAAAACATTGGAAGCAAAGCTTATTGCAAAAAGGTATGCTCAGAAAGAAAGGGTTCGAATATGAGATAACTTGTTCGCCGGTAGCTATGCCTAAGTCGATCTGGATTCTTTTATTTGTTGCTACTCATATGGAATATGAGGGATAGAAAATAGATGTCAAGACAGCTTTCCTGATTGGAAGTCTTGAGGAAAACATCTATGTGAAGCAACCAGTGTGATTCATTGCAAAGGGCTAAGAGCATTTTGATAGTAAGCTTAAAAGTGTCCATTGATGGACTAAAGCAAGCTTCAAGATCATGAAACATTCATTTTGATGAGGAAATCCAGTCATATAAATTTATTCAATGCACGGATGTGTCTTGTGTATTGAAAAGAGTGATGAAAACGTGGTGGTATTTCTTGTATTTTACGTAGATGATATATTGCTCATTGGAGACAATGAAAGAGTATTCTCGGGCGTATGGGTATGATTGAGAAAGCGATATGAAATGAAGGACTTAAGAGAAGCAAAATATATCCTTTTGATCACGGTAATACGGATCACAAGAAAGGATGTTATGCTTATCTCAAGTTTCGTAAAATGATACGATCCTTACTCGTTTAGCATGTGAATTTATTTAAGGAAATGTGTCTTGAGACACAAAAGAAGATAAATTTGATGAAAGCAGTTCCTTATGCTTCGGCGAATAAGGAAGCTTAATCTAAGGAATGCTATGCACGAGAATGGATAACTGTATTGCCAATGGCATGAACAGTGGGTATCAAGGTAACCCGAAATAAGAATGATGAACTGTTGTAATACATAATTTTAAAGTACCTGAAAAGGAATAGAAACCATATGTGGGCTTACCGGACAGATTCACTGCTTCTTATAGGTTACATAGATTCAGATTTTTCAGATCAGATAGGGACGATAGTAAATTCACCTCACAGGTTATGTGTTTAATTTTAGAAAGTTGAGTCATAATATGTAGGAGTGTTATATAGAAATATATTTCAAACTCCGGACTCCATCATGGAAAGATGATAAATTGGAGCCTATGAGGCAGCCAAGGTATCTGTATGACTCTAGAAACTTCATGATGGACTTTGAAGTGTTTCTAAGTTTGCCCAAGGCTATCACAATTTATTTTGATGATAATGGTGCAGTTGCAAACTTGAAGGAATCACGAGCCCATAAGGCAATTAAACATATGGAGCGCGAGTACCACCTGCTATGAGAAATCGTATGATGAGGGAAAGGTTGTTGTCGCCTAGATCGCATCGAATGATAACCTAGTAAATCCTTTTACAAGGACCCTGAAGCGAGAGCTTTTGATGGTCGTGTAGTGGGAGTGGGAATCAGATGTATGGCAGAAGACATGACAACATAGTTTTTTAGTATAAGTGGGAGATTGTTGGATTATATACTAAAAGTCTAGCTTTAGTATGAACAATGTTATAACAATTTATTTGAAATGAGAATCATATGATCAAATGATTGCGTCTTATAATTTATTTATATTCAAGATGCAATAGTCCACTTACTTTATAATGTAGATAATATGTTATGAGAAAACACGCGGAAGATCATATTATCGGTTTCCTTATAAAGTATAAACAGATGCTCACAACCGAGATAGATGGGGACTTTTTATCGGGATGATTGTAGTGTGATTTGATATTAGCTTGTCTTAGCTATAGAATCACATTAGTGCACCTTGTGTGTATTGAGCAGGACCGCTTGAGATCGTTCGACTTATACTGACTTATAGAAGAACTTGATCTCTGTTATTATGGATGTTTGTGCTTTTAATTCCTATACAATAATCTTGACACGTAGGGCAGTGTGTATTTCTTTGATTCATCAATTGGTGAGATTTACATGTAATTAAATCAACAAACTCGGTGAGTTGGGAAATAGTGTTGTTTCTATGGTGTGCTGTTGATTGTAGAAGGAATCCGTGTCCGTTATAGGTTGATGATGTCCCCTTGAGGAGCTCATAAGGATTATCATGTAAACCCTACAGGTGGATTTATTCCGGCATGATAATAAGGTTGAGTGGTACTACTCTTGGATGAGATATTAATTAATGGAGTTGTCAGTAACTTAATTAATTAATGGACGTTGTATATCTTAAACATGGGGAGACTAACGGGCTCATAATAAAAAGAAGTCCATAATGTAATTATGGGATTAGAACGGTAGTGCAGTAATAATATTTTAGTGGTATATATTATTATTATTATTGGACTAAAGTATAAGTTTTGGGCTAAGCTTAGATACTTAAGCCCAATGGAGACCCAACTCTAATTTCTCCTCCTGGTCCCTGTTGTAGCCCATATATAAGTCATCTCAGCTGTCCGAATACTCTAATCTATGAGATTAATCACGCCTAAAACTGTGAGGAGGGTGAGGGAACAACAGAATGAGAAGATCTCGAGGATCGTCGCCTACACAACGTCGAGATTGGACTTGGGAATACAACAGAAGGCCGGAAGGTCATTTGTTGCTGCTGTCTGACATGTTGTACAATTTTTATAAAATCGCACAAACCTCAGAATCGAACTTATAATATACTGACGAAAAGCCACGGAAAAGAAGATCGTCTGAGCGTGTAGATCATCCTAATCGGAGATCTGAGGAGAAAGTTATGGCCGTTCTCGTGAGGCTACGCAGGCTGCCAGTGAGAATTCATCTTCTCCAACATACCCTGGTGAAAGGTAATGCGTTTCTTGTTTACTTGCTTCCGCTGCCTATTAGAAATATATGGATCCCTAACAGTTTATGTTAACCAAATGATCGAACACCAACAGTGGGTAGGTGAAGTGTGTGTTTTACATTTTTACGCCCTCTAAGTAATTAGTGTTAATCTGGTAATTAAAATAAAAATTGTACACAGGGGAAGACAAAACCCATCCACTTTATTACATTGATGTGAATGTGAACAGTAGAGTAAAAGTCAACCTGGTCAAGATTTTACAATCTTACACAGAATACATGCTAGCTACCTACCAATTAAATTTCAAATTCCCTCCAAACATTTAATAACTTCCCTCCACATACTCCAAAACAGCCTGTGTTCTTCTTAAATTCACTCCAAAACACCCTACTAATCACTCCCTAATTTACACTATAAATACATTCACTCCACCAACAACTTGCAAACAAAAAAATAGAAAAAAAAAAGAGAACTGAAAATCTTAGCAATAAGGAATTAAATGCCATTGCTCAATTCTTGTTGGTGGGCTCTTCAAATAGCAAGGTTGCACATGGTAGATTCAAGGAAGATGCTGCCAAATTCTGTGTCAACTTGAAATTAATTAGAAGGACATGGGCAAGATCAAAACATCAAATGGAAGAAGGTAATTATATTTCATTAATAAACTTAAAAAAGCTTCGTGCACCTCCAAAATCTACTAAATTTGATCAAGAGAAGCTACAACTTATTGAGTTCAGTAAGAGGGGAACAATTAGGAGCCTTGCAACTGAGATGAAAGTAGGCAAAAGTACAGTTGGAGAATGGGTACAAAGGGAATTGATCAAGTCTCATACCAATGCAATCAAACCAGCTCTAACATATCATCACAAGATAAGTAGAATGAATTTTAGCCTATTAGTATTAGAAGTGAAGGCAGATGATAGTTTAATCAAATTCAAGAGCATGCAGCAGATTATTCACATAGATGAAAAGTGGTTCAATCTTACAAGAACCACTGAAAGATACTACTTGTTGCCTACTGAAATATAACCATATAGAGATGCCAAAGTAAAAGCTTTATCACTAAGGTCATGTTTATATGTGCAGTGGCAAGACCTTTGTATGGTTCAAGTGGGGAATGCCTATTTGATGGAAAAATTGGTATCTTTCCATTTACTGAACAAGTACCAGCAAAGAGAAATTAAAAAAAAAGAGAAGCTGGAACAATCGAGACCAAAGTAATGCAGTCAATCATGAAGGATGTGACTAAAGATATAATAGGAGTAAACAATATTAGTTATTTTAGTATTTTGATTTCAAGTAAATCATTCCCTTATTTTAGATTATTTAGTTTCCTATTTTCTTTATTACCTTAATTAGTACTAAGGACTAGGGTTTTGATTCATGGGCCCTGAGCCTATTTAAACTACGTATGTTGCTTTAGGATTTCACCAATAAGAAAGCATTATATTTTGCAGCCTTAATTGGTTTGTGGCAGGGTTCATCTCTGTGGCATTCTTTTGAAGGATTGCAGCCTTACGGCTTGTGGCAGAGAATTCTATTTTCCGTGGCCCTCCTTGAGGGATTATTTCAGTGTGTGTGTGTTTATATTATTGATCCTGTATGTGTGTTCTATCAATTGGTCCGACCTGCTCTCTCTTTGCCTCAATGACCAACACCTGCATCATGACGGAGAAAGAGACACTCGAATCAGTGGCGGCGACACATGATGCGATGAAGAAAACCCTATCAATGTTCATGGTGGCAACGGATAAAAAATCAATCATCTTGAATTCATGTTCCAGTCGATACTTACGAAACTGGATTCCTCATCATCCACAACGGAAGTACCTTCCATGAGTTTGGTATCTTCTCCCACATCTACAGCCCCACAACTAGTTAATATTGGATACATCGGAGTAGTGTAGTATCCCAAATCAAATCTGCCTGCTTTTGGTGGGTCAGATCCTATGGCTTGGCTTGCTCAAGCCGAATAATATTTTTTGGTCCATAACACCCCCACCAATGAGCGCGTGAATCTAGCTCTTATTTCCATGCACAGGAAGGCAATGTTTTGGGCCCAATGAATTTTACCCCGCCATCCTAATATTCTTTGGGAGAGTTATTCTCAAATATTGGTGGAGAGATTTGGGGATGTTTCGGCTCGGGATACGTACGTGGCTATACAACATGGGTCATCCCCTACTACAGCAATGGGTGTTGCCACCACGTCGGATCTGATTTCACCTCCCCATCGGCCAAGCTCCCAAAGGTGGAACTTCCTCGGTTTGATAGTTCAAAACCATCGAGGAAGCGCATGTGGAACCAATTTTCATGGTTCACGACACATCCTTGAGTGACCGCGTAAAAACCACCATTCTACCTGATCAGTTGGCTGATGACCCTAAAGATCTCTTAAGGTCGAATGATCCGTTGGATGATGACAGTGAAAATCTCTTAGGGTCCTTCGACCCCTTGGCAAAGAAAACCCAATTTTCCATTCCAAATACCATTGAACCTGATGGATATGGCTGATTGCAGCCTTGCGGTCAAGGCTGTTTGGAGGAGGAGGCAATTGATAGAAGTAAATAATATTAGTTATTTTAGTATTTTGATTTCAAGTCAATCATTCCCTTATTTTAGATTATTTAGTTTCCTATTTTCTTTATTACCTTAATTAGTAGTAAGGCCTAGGGTTTTGATTCATGGGCCATGAGCCTATTTAAACTACGTATGTTGCTTTAGGATTTCATCAATAAGAAAGTATTATATTTTGCAACCTTAATTGGTTTGTGGCAGGGTTCATCTCTGTGGCCTTCTTTTGAAGGATTGTAGCCTTACGGCTTGTGGTGGAGAATTCTATTCTCCGTGGCCCTCCTTGAGGGATTATTTCAGTGTGTGTGTGTGTGTGTTTATATTATTGATCATGTGTGTGTTCTATCAAGTTCTCTTGATCAATAAGGTAAACTCTCATTATTGTCTACATGAATTCAGATTATATGCATCATTTGAGTTATGAAACCTAAAACTTATCCTAGAATAGAATTCATACAAAATGTGTTATTCTTGACATTTGCTTTAGGTAATGCCAGCCATCAAAGCTAAATGGCCAAGTGGAGCAAGTAAACACATTTATATTCAACAAGATAATGCCAAACCACACATAAATGATAATGATCCAGAGTGGAGAGAGACTGCATGTTCAGATAAATTTAATATGCACTTGGCATTTCAACCTCCTAATAGTCCAGATCTAAATGTGAATGATTTAGGATGGTTTAAGGCTTTGGAATCATTACAAATAAAAACTGCTAATACAACAGTTGATGAACTGTTGCAAGCAGTTCACAATTCATTTGAAGAATTGTGTTATATTAAACTAAATGCAGTATTTTTAAGTCTACAAGCATGTATTAGGCAAGTGTTGGTTTGCAAGGGATCAAATAGATACAAGATCTCTCACTTGGGAAAGAATGCATTATTAAGGGAAGGGACTCTTCCTATAGATTTGGAAGTGGAACTAGATCTAGTTCAATCAAGTATTGATCATCTAATTGGGGAGAATTCAGTGGATGAATTAGAAGAACTCATTGAGAGTGTGGAAGGATTGATTTGAGACATTGTGCAATATTTTAAAAAGGTAGAAAGCATGAAATATATTTTGAAAGCTGGAAATAGATAATACTCAGTCTTAGAAAAGAAGCATAAGTTTTTTTTTATTTGCAAGTGAGGAGGTTTTTTTTTTGTTGCTTATTTTGGATATATAAATATGGAAATGGGTAGAATCTTAACTATAGATAGTTTGTGGATGCAAAAGTGATTGTTTACTGCTATTAAACAAACTGATTCAGTAGTTTGTTTAAGCAATAAATAGTATACACAACTATGTAAGCATGTTTGAAATATGTAATTCTACTCTCAGATTATAAAATCATCATTGAATGGCTATGAAGTCATCATGCAGCATGCGTATGTGTTGTGCCTATACAAAAGAGCCCATGTACCACATAAAGCAACATACAATACACTCTCAGATTATAAAATCATTATAGAGTGCTTGTGTGACACCTAAATGATCATGTGATGACAAATGAATGATGGATTTGTCTCCTAACATGGCCGTTTGGTAACATTTATAAATTGATCAGTGCATATAAATTAATCATAAGCACACAAGCTTATCATTGCATATAAATTGATCATAATCACATAGGCTTCACATCACAAATAAGCTCACAGGCTTCAAATTTCTAAGCTCACAGGCAATAATTCACCATACCAACAACAAATATGTACCAACATATCTTAAGCCTACAGGCTTCAATTCACTAAATTAACAACAAATAACCAATATTTGCAGCATTCACCCTCAGAACAATATCATCATTGGGTTTGTATCTCCTAAATACACAACCGGTGACATGAAAAATAAATTTCAGCCTCCACAAATCATGCATGGTGACACTTTACATTTCTACACCTTCTCCTCTAATTATAATCATCATGTTATACCCTAATATGCACAATGAAGGAACAACTATTATACTTCATCAGCATATTCGGGACACTTTGCCAATGTAGGGCAAAGTATCTTTAGAAAACTGATCGCAAACAGATCATGATCAAGATAGTATTCATAGGTTGAGTCCGCAGCTTTTTCAGGGATCGAGAGATATGAGTCCGGCACCACCAGCCCCTCGTACACATCTATTTGATTCGAGGAACTATAGATTCAAAGGGATCTGATTCTGGATCCAGCAATCATTAACAGTATCAAATAGGGGTAGAAAAGGCAGAGTTAATCAGTGGAAATTGCTTCCAACAGTGAATCGATCTCTGCCGACACCGTGAAAACAAAGTTCTCAACGTGATTAGGGTTCATGATAGGGTAGGGTAGGGTTAGATTGTGAGAACAGAGATTTGGTTTGAAGAATCGCGGAGTTGTAAGGGGGATTGAGGTTTCAGATGAAGAACGACATACCTCCGAAGAGCCACCGGCGATCAGATTTTAAGAGTCGTGGTGGCGTCAGGGAGGATTTAGGGTTTCGAACGAAGGGCGACGGCGCCAGAAGGGAATTAAGAATTCGGACGAAGGGCGGCAGGAATCCGGCGGTCTGGGTTGAAGAATCGCGATGGCGTGAGGGGAACGGAGGTTTCAGACGAAGAGGGGCACACCTCCGAAGAGCCACCAGCGATTTGGCTTTAAGAATCGTGGCGGCGTTAGAGGGATTTAGGATTTCAGATGATGGAGGACAGACAGCCGATGAGCCACCGGCGATCTGGTTTGAAGTATCGCGACGGATTCAGAGGAGATTTAGGGTTTCAGACAAAAAGGGTAAGGGGATTTAGGGGGTTTCATGAGAGAAAGAGAGAGAAGGTGTAGATCATTCTAGAGAGTGATTATGTCGATGGGTTTATTTAGATATGAAGGTAATTGCTTGATTTTAATGATCACAATTTTTTTAATTTAATGTCATGTGTTAATAAGTTAGTTGTAAGTGGATGAGAGTTTTAGTGTAATTAGTGTATTAATAAGAAGAGTGGCATATGAGTAATTTGTTAAATTAAGTTAGGGTTATTAGTTAGTATTAGTGGGACCCTTATATACCATTTATGGAAAGAGAATCCTTTGCAGCGGACGACGAAAAATACAAAAAGACATTCTTTCGGTCGGACGGAGGGAGTATAAACCTTGTCTTTTGTTTGAGACGAATTAAATAGTAAATTTGAATTTGTCTATGAAAAATATTACTATCTCCGAATTGAATTCGTCTATAAAAAATATCACTCTCTCCATTCAAGATGTATTTCATGTATTTTTGTGTGTGGAGTTTAATATATATATATATATATATATATATATATATATTATTTAAATAAAAAAGAAAAATATTTTAGTTAGTTAAATGAAAATAATGTGTAAAGTTATTAGGATGTATATAAAAGTGGGTATGTCGGATATATGTAAAAAAGATGTATTATTATAGTATACTACTCCCTCCGTCCCAATTAAGGTGTAACATTTTTTTTACGGAGATTAAAGAGTATAATAATTTAAGAGTGAGGCTCTTGTGCCCTCAGGGACACCGTGTCCCCATGTCCCCAAACTCAATTTAAAGCCCTAGTAATACATAGGATTAAATAGAATATGAAGGGGAGAGTTGGGGACACCAGTGTCCCTGGGGGCGCAGGAGCTTTTGCTATAATTTAATGGATAGTGGGTTGAATATATAATATTTTAATGTTTAATGAGTAGTTGTATTAGTGGTGTGTGTGGAGTGTGTATAGGGCCATATGAATATAGTAATTGTTTTTGTGTGGGTCCCATGTACCTAAAAAGAAAATATGTCAATTTTTGTGGAACAAAAAAATGTCACAATTTCTATGGGACAGAGAAACTTTATATTTTATTTAGTAAAAGCAACTTTAAATATTTTGTAAAACGAATAATAAAGAAAAGCTTAAAATACTTTTCGAGGGAGTACAAGATCTCAAACAACAATTTGCCAAAATAATAATTCCGTAAACATGTAAGGATGTCATTTTGATTTTTGCACTAAGAAATATTACTACATCCGTCTCACAGAAGTTGTGATATTTTTCTTTTTGGGTTGTCTCATAAAAGTTGTTATATTCCTTTTAAAACATATGAGACTCACACAAAAAATATTAACATATTCACATTGTCTCACACACACTCCACACACACTACTAATACACCTACCCATTACACATTAAATATTATTTCTCTCACTTCACTTTATATTAAAATATCATATTCCTTAATCTGCGTGCCCAAAAAAAAATGTTACAAGTTTAATGGGACGGAGGGAGTATTAGTTAATATGTATTGAATAGATGTATTAATAATTTATGTGAGTTTCTATATAAAAATAAAACTTTTGAGACAAACCAACCACCACCACTTCTCTTCTGGTCTATTCGTTTAACACTTTGACAAACCAACCACCACCACTTCCTTCTCGCTTCTCTGCATTCTAGATGAAGATTTGTGGTGTTCTTGCCACGGAATCGAAGAAGAGCAATATTCAAGGGTGTTATTATTTGCTTCTTTCAGTCAACAGATTCATGATTATATTTAATTAATTGGTTTCTTCACCGCAATCCATTAGTTGCTACAGATTCATGAATTCGGTGGCGGCAGGCGGCAGTTCTTGTTTAGCCGTGCCAGTTCCCGTCCTACCTCCGCCGTCCGAAACGGCGGCAGTTGGCAAGGTGCAGATTTTAGGTTTTAAGTTTGGGCAGAAACGGCTCACAAGGTACAACCGCTTCGGCCGGTTCGGTTCGTGCTGGTGGTTCAAAATCTGATGCTTTATGTTCAATTTTCCAGCTTGTTCCCTTCATTTCTCTACACCATTTCAACTAGGGCAATTCTGCTTGATTGGATTCACTCGGCAGAATCCAATCCCTCCAACTTATATCACCGGATCATGTAAGCCCCTAATCTTTTATTTTCTTCATTTATAACCTTTTTGTTATTAAATTGGATCAAAGAAACCCCCAATCGTTTTTAATTAAAACAATGAAACCCACATGTTAAAAATTGATGTAACGGTGTTAGAATTTTCAATCTGTTATCCACGATTTCCATCAGCTTCCTTTCTTTCAGTTTCCCAACAATGATTATTGGGAAGAATTGGAACTTCTTCTTTCAGATGTGCCTTTTCAAGAACCCATATGCCTCTTCTTCCCTGATGATCTCCAGCAGCACAATTGCGTTGTTGTAAACATCGCACTTCTCTCCAGAGTTAAGTAGCCTGTGGTTCCATGGATGTTGGTCACCACTCTGCTCACGTCTCTCTCTTTCAGCTTGAATAAACATCGTGTGCATGTAGGATAGAGCTTCTGTCGGTGGTTTCCTCCAGTTCGCGGTGGCGGAACTTGGTGGGGGACTCTGACGACATTACGCAGAAAACTGAATTCAATCCGAATCTCGCTTGCGAATCAATTTGCCTCTCCAGCTGCTTCCGATAGCTGCTGTAACCGATTCGGAGTATGAGAACCATGATGACGGAGACGGATAAAATGGCGGCGATTGCACCTCCGATGATAAAAACAGAAAAATCTAAAGGAGAAGGAAAGAGAAATAAGTTGGGCTTCACTTGTCAAACGCGGTTCAATAATTTTTAAACAGAAGAGCTTCATTGTTTCAATAAAATAAGAAGGGCTTCTTTGATCCAATCTAATAACAAAAAAAGGTTTAAATGAAGAAAATAAAAGATCAAGGTCTTACATGATCCTATGATATAAGTTGGAGGGTCAATCTACCCTTTGCCCTTTCAACTAATTTCTATCCCATTTCTTTACCTTCAAAATTTTGCTCTTTAAATCATCTAATATATAATATTAAATTCACACGCAAACACATTATATATATAACATTATATATATAGATTCAAGGAGAAGGTGTGCTTTAAACTGTTGAGTTTTCTTAGTATTTTGGTAGGAGTGGAGGAGAAATTCAAAACTTTCTTACAAAATGCAAAAATCCAAACCTCATGTCTTATCTCCAAAAGGTACCAGTTCTTTTACTGCTTAAACTAAGTTTCAAATATATGTATTGTGGGTATTTGGGAATCTTTCTTTAGGCTTTAGAATTTATTTTTGTAGCAAATTATGGTTGAGACATTTTTAAAAGCTTGTTGGAAAAAAATGTTATGTGCTTTGAAATTGAATTCTAAGCTTTTGTGATTGAAGGAAACATGAAATGTGAATAGAAATTTAATTACATAGTTGGACATTTTTTAGTGTTGAAGATTTTCTGAATCATATTGTCAGATGAGTGACACAATCCGATTCCACTATTCCACAATGGTATTTCACTCTCTGTTTCATAACTTGTTTCTATAAAAATATTATACCCTAGTTAATGACTAATAAACCCTTGGGGCATGTGATTGTATTTTAGGCCTTAGATTAATACACGTGGCAAAAATCTAATAAATGTAATAGGAGATGAAATAGGGAAGTGGAATAGGTGATCCCAATTGATTTACAAACGATGTTAAACACCAATAAATTTAATATTTGCAGGGGAAGACTTTTTATGCAACTATTGCAAAGCATGCATTCATTTCACTCTTCTGCATAGCTCATTATTACTCTGTCCGAGTGATGACTATTACCATTTTATATAAGAATTAATACCCTCCCAAGAAGAATAATACTTGACATAGTAAAGAGTAATATTTTTCAAAAGAGAACACCTCACAATGTCATGAAAGCAAGTCACATCTTAGTGATATTATGGTGGTCCACATTGTCAAAATTTACATACCAAGAGTCACCTGCAGTAAAGACGACCGTATTTGCTAATTAAAGACTTCTACAATAAAACTGAGGTCATAAAGACGACCTTATTTGCTAATTAAAGACTTCTACACAAAACTGAGATTAAAAAAGCTCAGATACAAGATGATACTCCATGTTCACCTCAATAGCAGCGGAGAGTTCGTTTCAAAGAGTTACATTTATTCCCATCGACAGATCAAACACCACTGCGACCAAGAAACTAAGGGGACATACAACACACTAAAGAACTTCCAGAGATTAGATCAAGAATTGGGAGTTAGAAGAGATATTTCATACCGCTGTCTCAAAAGGATTTACACTGAGAAAGGTAGACCTTCACCCAACAACTGTCTATTGAATCGCCAATCACAACCCTTACCAACACATATCGAGGCGCTTAAACAACACCATTTTGGCGATATTAACAAAAAAACAAAAAAAATACACTAGGAAATGAATAAAATGGAAATATAGACAGAGAACACCCCTCATTGATCGCGAAATGGAAACCTTTTTCAAAAGGATAGCGCCCTCAGAGCAATGGTATCTTCACACGGCTTTAGTATTATTTGCACCAGTATAAGCCACATCATGGGAATGGCTTAATTCTTTTGTGCTGCATAATTGTGGACTGTCACTAGTTTTAAAGCACAGGCTCATTCGTAACTCTATTTTCACATCTCCATGTTCTACTTGCTTCGGACCAGGCTCAAAAGGAAATCCGTAAATATATGTTCGTATCCTGGCATTTTCCCATATCCTATAGCATGAAACAAGAATGTAAGAACCAATTTAAAGGCTTTCTTCTCCATTTTATAAGCCATGATACTGCCACAAACAGAAGCTGCTTGACTCATTTCCAAGAAAATAACCACTATAAATATGTTCAAGAGACTTGGAATAACATACCTGGAAAATAGTTGATGTCTATCACATAGAAATGGTCTTGAGTACCGTGCTCACGAATAATATCCAAGTTGAAGAGCCGTAGACCCTATTTAAGAGCAGAGAAATCAGTACTCAAAAAAATACCAATTATAACTAAATTGTTTCCACACAAAATATCAAATACCAGCCGGAGTCTTAGTTCCCTAGCCAGTCTCTCAAGTAATGGTCTTGGAGGGAGCTCTGCAGAGAGAGTAAAACACCAATAAGAACAGCTCTGGTATAATATTGTCTTGGTAAAAAACATATCTGACCATCACCAAAGGTAGAAAATAATTAAGGGCTGGAGTTGGCTATTTATACCCCCAAAATGATTGAACGTACCCAAAAAATTAAATTTAAAATATTTTAAATTAATATGACTTAAATACCCTTGTAAAAATATAGTATTAAATATATTACTAAATATACCCTATAGTCACTAAACATGCCCATTTATTAAACCCCAGGAGAAACTGTAAATCCTAAATTTTCTGGGTTATGAATAGTCGGCCCCAATATTTATTTTTTATTTTTTTAACTCAAGTGTATCATGTTGCATCAAACAGCAGATTATGTATGAACATTGCAAGGACAAACACCTCACCAGCAACACATGGATCCAAATCTGCTTCATCAGCAGATGCGGCAGCACAAGATACCCTTGGAAAGCGATAAACACCAGCATTGTTTTTAAGTTCACGCTTACTAACATCTGGCAAAGAGAAACGCCTGACAACCTTGATTGCTTCTCCAACAATATAAACTTTAAAGAGTACACCTCCTGAAACCACATGAAGTGTAAACAATTAATTAGAGAACACATTTCTCTATGCAAACTAGTAAGGAGGTTCAGAGTGAATATGAGCTCTTACCATGATTTATAAACTCTTGCAGGACAAGAGGGGGTTCAAGCTCCTCGAGGGCATATTCATCATAGGCCAGAGACAGTTCATGTGACTTCGCAAACAATGGCTTTATAACTGAAATATATATAAACTGATTATGACATTTAACATCTGCTAAAGCACAACGCTTTCCTAATCATCATAACATTCATAACAAACTCATTTTCCAACAATGATGTCTTTTGTTCATCAAAGTTTCATATCTACAACTACAACTACTTCAAGATTTACAAAGTAATAGGTAACTATAAGCATACAACATACCAATAGGTAACCTAAGTCCAGCCTCATTCACAGAATCAGGAATAGATGATAGATCTTTCTTTATAACCAACTGTTTTGGTACACCAACTACTCCTGCCAGACAAAAGTATACCAGAGATCTTCAGTTTTTGCAGCCGCAGAGTAAACAAATTTGTTTTGTTTTATTTATCATAATCAACCAGATTATGAAGCCCATCTCAACCAAGGAGAAAAAACTATGAATCCAGAGAAACAATGTGTAATGTGTAAGTTCATCAAATTACCATATGAGTCTGACAGATCCAAGTCAGCAACAACTTGAAGCATTGATTGACGGTTGTGCACATGCTGTATAGCATCAGGTGGATCAAGTACAGTAACATCAGGATGCGTTTGACGATAGTCCTTCAAATAAAAGAAAGGAAAATGATAAGGCTGGCCCACATGAATTCTAAGTTTATATATACACACAATCCACAAGCACATCGCCCTCCAAATATATGCAACTCAAAAGTCAAAATAAAAGGAAAGCATAGAAAGCAAACACAAAGCTTGAAATAGTAATCACACTCATTTATCCATGCATAACCTGGCAGTTGTTCTGAATCAACCAATGAAACCTGAGGGCTGACTACAGAGCATTCCGTGATTCAAATGTAGGAAGATCAATAATAATGATTTAAAAAGTGCCCTTGCAAGTCACATGCAAATATATACGTTATATCAGGAAAATTGATACATCCGTGGTTATAGTCGTCCGATACCAGAAATTAGGTGAGTTGATCATGATGCAAACTATGCTCATAACTAGTGCCGAATTATTTTTTACAAAATTGTAGTATATTTTTTCTTGATGACTATGCAATTTCATTAGTATAAATATAGAAATGATTTGACAGCTAAGCTGATACTAAAAGAATAGAAATTATTTTTAGTGGCACTTGCCTATGCCACATGTAACAGTGTGTTGCAAGATTACAGCATGCAGCAGTAAGAAAAAGATACACATATAAAAACATACGGTAGGATTTCATACATTCTAATCTTTCTAAGCGATGAGTTTTCTCAATTTACATCTAACCATGATGTGCCAATCAATTAAACCATTGCATAGATGTTTTCTCATTTTACTGCAAACCATGATGGAGCAATCTATGAAACCAAACTGCCTATATGCTAAGATTCCCAGTAACGTGTATCAGGAAGGCCAAGTTAGTTCAAAATATCAAGCACAATGAAGAAAAATACCAAAAAGAAAAAATGATATAGTTTAGCCATCTCCTCAAAATGCTGATATAATGATAATGATCACACCGATTGCAGTTCACTGCTATACCAGCTAAGGTTCCTTGGAAGGAGAATATCATCTGTCCTAGAATCTTGTGGATTCAACCTCTATTTGGGGGCCAATATTCAGGAGACAGTGAGAGATCAAAGTTCTCTGCATATATCGTCAAGGGAAAGTTTTACATAATGACTGGTGTGATCAGTCAACAACAGTGCACCTCCAGTCTATGACACCAATTTGTTTCAGCCTATCAGGTTATTCCTCAAGTAACCTGCCTATGAGATCTTTCTAATTGTATACTCTTTTAAGTCATTGAATTTGATACGTTCTTATTATGATTCAGACAATAAATGATGAGACCAACCTCTAGCATGTGCCTCCATTCTTTTCCAGATAACTACATAAGAAGTAAAAGGGTAAGAATATAAAGATTCACAATTAATTTGTCGAGTATATTAATAAAGTGAGATCAGGTCATGCAGAAAAGGGGAGATGTGACATGAGAACACACCTTGTGTAACACAATGTCAAAAGGACCTTGATCAGAAAGGGGTTTTGTAGGTTCAATAGCAACAAATAAAATTCCCTTGCTCCTACATGTAGAGCAACGAATACAATTATTAATATAAAAGATTAATATAAAAGTGTTCATGGCAAGTATTAGTTAGTGAAAACACTAGCAGAAATTTTCAAGAGAATGGCCATGATCTTAAGATCCTTTGCAGTTTTTTATCCAAATCTCTCTTAAATATAATGGCGATGCACAAGGCAATGCAATGTCAAACTTGAACAAATAAGATTTGATTTCAAGATCCATTACAACATCCATGGACTCGCGCATGCTCACATCAGGCTAACAGAAGATATATATAAAGCTCAACGGCAATTGCCATTTAGCCCATTCAAAGTTTCTGATCAATGTATGGATAATTATAATTATGATGGTCAATATTACAACAACATACAAAACTAATCAGATAGCTCAAACCAATTCACACTGACACAGCATAACTAAAATATTCAGTAAATTTTTATAAATAAAGTAAATGACAGTATAAATATGGATGGAGTGACATGGAAAGAACAAAAGTAACAAAGATCATAAAATGGTTACATAATATCTTTGTTACTGTGAGTGAATACATTTCACCATGATTTGTTCAAACTCCCATTCCAATTCACGTCGGCAAAAAAGGTCAAACTAATACGTGAGTCATAGAAACTAAGTGAAAGCGACGAATATAATTACAAAATTTATATATTTATTAGTATTTACTTTGGATGTGAGTGCAAATGGGGCTACTCATCAAAAATCTCGCTTGAGGTGAGTTTCAATCATTTCACGACGTACACAGAGAAGTTCACATCAAATTAAAGCACCAAGAGGTCCAAGACAAATCGTCTCCTCTAATATTCCCAAGAAATAAATTGAACCAAATATAAAACCCAAGTAACAAAATTATCCTCACCAGACAGTTTCAATAAAAATAAAATTAAAAGGAAAAAAATCCGTACGCCTATAATAATTAAAAAAAAAAAAAAACTCAGATAATTATGAACCTAAAAGCCAAAACAAAACGGATTACTCGCAATTCCAGAGGAAAAATTAAAATAACAGCAGCAATTAAACAGATAATAAAGATGAAGGAACCTCAAGAAATAGCTTCCCTAAACAGAAATTACATTGGGATTTTTTTTACAAACAAGTACATGCACACATCCAAACCTTACCCCTTTATTGGGAATTTCTCCAAAATTTTTGGAACCTTTTAACCAAAAAATAAAATATAATTTCTATATAAAATGTACTCCATAATTACCTAGCTAACCGTTCGAGCTTGGGCTGCAAAAAGCTCTTAACCTTCTTAGACGTAAGAGCATATCCCACTACCACAACTTTCACCGCCGGCGATAACCCTCCACCGACAGTCGCCGCGTTAAATCTCCTCTGCGCCACCATTTTCTCATCCTCCAGTTCTGTTGCCGCGGTATATCTAATCTGCGCCACCATTTTCTCATCCTCCAGTTCTACATCTTTTGTCACATCTTTTTCTTTCTCTTCTTCTTTACCATAAGCTATTTCACCTCTCATCCTCATTCCCAACAGCTATATATAACTATTGATAAATATATACGTATTTCGTATATCCTTACCGTGTTCCAACACTTGAACCGAGAATTAATCTCCTTCCAACAGCCAGAGCACAATTAACTCTCAAAATTTTCCCAATTTTCTAATTCCGCCCTTCTCTTGTGGATTTCATGAAAGATTTACCGTGACATTTCCTAGAAAAGTATCAATATCACAATTTTCTGAAAAGTAGCAATATGCGGCTAGAATTCGAAGTTAAGGAGGAGGATTAGCCAAGAAGCGAGTAGAGAGAGATCGAAAATTATCTAATTGTGTAGAGAGAGAGAAAGAGAAACGTGTGGAGAGGAGGAGATGATCTGTATAGGCAATGTTCGCAATGTAAAGCTGAAATGCAACGCGTGGATCAATGGAAGAATGTAATGGGGATTTGAGAGAGATAATATGCGTGTATCTATCTACTGTATACACCTCTCTTTGTGGGTGCTTGTATTTAATTGCAACAGGGTCCTTGGAAAAATAAAAAAACTGGCACCTGTTCAACGCGCCATTTGACGTGGACAAGAAATTATAATGGAACCAAATTTTTAGTTGCCACGGTTGATTAATTACAATTTTAAATAGCACCTTTCTTAAAAGTAATTTTTAGTAGCTACTATTTAGAGAACTCCCCAAATTACCCCAAAATTGTCAGATAAAAAACGATAACAATGGGGACATGATTATGTCAGTGTTGACTGCATTAAATAGGGTGGGTGAGACCACATTTAAAATTATAGTAAATATTTTTTTTCCAGAAAAAATTAAAAAATAAATAAAAATTATTTGTTCTATTCGGCCTACAATTTGTTCTATTCGGCCTACACAATTTGTTCTATTCGGCCTACACAATTTGTTCTATTCGGCCCACACATTTTTTTCAAAAAAAATTAAAAAAAATTAAAAAAATATTTCTTCTATTCGGCCTACAATTTGTTCTATTCGGCCCACACAATTTGTTCTATTCGGCCTATACAATTTGTTCTATTCGGCCCACACTTTTTTTTCAAGAAAAAAATTAAAAAAATTAAAAAAATATTTCTTCTATTCGGCCTACAATTTGTTCTATTCGGCCTACACACTTTGTTCTATTCGGCCCACACTTTTTTTTAAAAAAAATTAAAAAAATTAAAAAAACTAAAAAAATATTTCTTCTATTCGGCCTACAATTTGTTCTATTCGGCCTACACACTTTGTTCTATTCGGCCCACACTTTTTTTCAAAAAAAAAATTAAAAAAAATTAAAAAAACTAAAAAAATATTTCTTCTATTCGGCCTACAATTTGTTCTATTCGGCCTACACAATTTGTTCTATTCAGCCCACACTTTTTTTTTCAAAAAAAAAAATTTTAAAAAACGAAAAAAATATTTCCTGAAAAAATTTAAAAAAATTATACGGATAAAATTAATGTATCTTTTTGTATTTTAATAAAAAATATATTCATGAGGCATATACAGGTAACAAATTAATGCATTCAATAGACTGTAAAATAAATTATTGTACTTTTGTACTTTTTGGTCAAAAAGTTACCTCAGACATGTAAAAAGTGGATTTCCTCAAGGGCATTTTGGTCCATTCCTTTAAAAGTGGCTAGAAAAAATTGTGTATAACATATGTGGCCACTAAAAATTACACTTAAGGGATAGTGGCCACTTTTTGTCATTACCACAATTATAATTTGCAGCTACATCCTTTAATTATCGTCATTTTCACTTTCCCTTTTCCGCGCTTTTAGGTATGTTTGGTCGAACTAGATGGGATTAGTGATGGATGGATTAATGTTAAACTAAATTAAGAACGAGCGCATCAAACACAATAAATCAAGGAGAGATGGGATCCGACCAAAGACTTTCTTTATTTTATTACCAATCTCAAGAAGAACACACTCATAACCCAGAATTCTCTTCCTCACTACAAGTGTATTTCCAAGTATGTAGAATGAGTAACCTGCCTCTTTCCTAAGAGAGAAGCTTTTTATATCTACAACAACCCTAATTGCGAGCCAATCAGAAGCTGCCACCTTGCTGAAGACAAATCGTCTTTAATGGTGGATGAGTACCAAGCTGCAGTTGTTTGTGGGCGCTTGCAGATGATGGCAGGCGATTGCAGGTGATCGCAGACCTCCTTTTGTCTTGTGATCGTCTCTTATTGGTGGAAAGGAAGAGCATGCCCTGTGAGTGTTGTCTTTTAACTGAGTGATGTTCAGAAAGCCTTATCTTACCATTATTCTTGTCCTTATTCATGCCAACTTTTCTTAGAGAGAGGTGATGTCCCTTGCCATTCCGATGCCTTCCTATGTGCCGATGAAAATCCTTCCAGTTTCCGAGTAAGATGGCTTTTCGAGAGGGTTCCACTCTTCGGGTTCCCCAGGTATCTTTCATGACCTCGAGAGTTTGTTGCTAGGCTGATATAAAGGTGTTTCGGCTATTGATCTTCTTGAGGAGTTCTTTGTTCCTCGGCCTCCTAGGCTTCCTCCATGTCTTGTCCCATCGCGATTATGGGCTTGTTCGTTGGGTCTCCTTCCAGTTGTGATAATCTTCCTGTGATGGGCTGGGCCCTCGGTTGTTCCAAGAGTTACTTTCTTTTTTAGCCCCTGGGCTCCTCGATAATCGAGTTCCATTACCGTTGATGTTGATAGTGTTGGGCATTTGGCCCATTAGCATGGGGGATATAATACCCATAGCATAGTCTATTCAGGTTTTGTTTTTCTCTTTCTATCTCCTCTAGTATGTTCCTAAAATTTTCTCTGTCCTATGATGAGAGAGCTTTCCCATACTTCTGAATTTTATGGACGATATTGTTTCCAATTTCACCTGTCTCAGCACTTCGGGATTTTTGTATAATGTTGGGGCATTCAGGCTCATTAAGCCACTTGGATTCAAATCAAAAGAGTTTTGGTCATGTTTTCCCTCTATTTTGCGTCTCCTCTCCAAGAGATCTTCACAGGACAGTGATCTGAATTCAGTTGTATGATATGACGCACTTGGTATTCAGGGAATCTGCTAATCCATTTCATGTTGTTCTCTGACCATTCGTGAATCCCCGTGAAGCACCATGGGCATTTTTTGAATTTGAATTCAACTAACACATCAATGTGTTTTGAAAAGAATGTAAGCATGATGTTAACTTATTCATCTTTTCCATAACAACCCAAGTCCCCCCTTTCGTCTTTCCCTTACTATCGAAGTCCACACCAAAGAAATT
Source organism: Pogostemon cablin (assembly GCA_023678885.1). Classification (NCBI taxonomy): domain Eukaryota; kingdom Viridiplantae; phylum Streptophyta; class Magnoliopsida; order Lamiales; family Lamiaceae; genus Pogostemon; species Pogostemon cablin. The sequence continues at coordinate 25,622,256 of CM042967.1, forward strand.
ATTAAACCCAAGCTTTCATGCAATCGAAGCAAGTTCACTCCTAAATAATCTAGATTTACATTAAAAAAAAAGTGGAATCTTTGGACAATATCTCTCTTTTAAGCACCAGAAACAAAAAGTAGGATCTTTGGACAATATCTCTCTTTTAAGCACTGGAACTTTCTATGGGGTTTCCAAGCCCACGACAGTTCCATTTGATTAAAATCATATTTCTCGGCGGGGTTGCACCATTTCAACCTCTGCCACTGCTTCATAGTGTTGATTCAGATCTTCAAAAGAATATTTGAGCTATATTTGTTGGTGCCTCACAAGCATTCTGTTTCCCCCAACAAACAAGTTAGCCGATAGATTTATCGACCATGTTGTTTTGAATAATATTTCTTAACTCTCTTTTCCATTGCCTTTGGTTTAGGTTGTGCTCGAAAGTGTGGATGTTTGGTTTCCAGACTTTGATGGTTACAGTTGACACTGAGCGAAAGGTTTCTCAACGAGATGATAGTGGTCATGTGCCGTTCATTTGGTTTGATGGTGCTATCAGGAGGGTCAGGGTTAAAAGGTGTTTGAAACATGGAGAGGAGTTAACGTGGCTTAAAAGTTTTTGAGAGTGTAGTATGATAAGCATCAAAATTTTATTGGGTGGGAATGATCCACTCTTCCATTGTATTTCTACACTGCTATAAATACCCTACAAGTCAGAAAGAAGGATCATCAAGTCACTCATGTATTCATCCATAAAGTCAGTCCGCATCCAAAGAACTTCGTGAAGTCATGAAAACTAAAGTTTAGAGACGAGACGACACTTATTCCTTCACCGTGTTTCATCAATCTATATAATTTCATGTTGAATTCAAATTTATTTTATTTCTTTAGATCTAGGGTTGCATGAGTAGTTTGGTTTTGGATTATTTTGGTGTATATCTGTTTACTAATTCAACAAGCGAAAGTTGATGGTTAGTATTGATCACTTCATATATATATATATATATATATATATATATATATATATATATATAACACATCTAGTAGTCGTATCGTTACTGTGTGACAATGATGTGAGAGAATTCAATCCGATAAATTTGTTGGGAGTTAATTGATGTGATATTTATGTTGTTATTATATTCGTTGATTGATCTACCTGTTATTAGATTTGAAAGAATTAATTAAATAAATTTCATATTACTTTAGGGAATTATGCTAGAATTTAATAATAGAAATTCCACCCTCTGCATGACAAACCAAGTGAAAGTCTAATACCTAGAATTATTTTTATTAGCATCCAATTCGTAATGTGTGTTAGTTGATTCTAGTCATTGCATAAGTCATTATTTTATTTCATTATTTATTTAATTCTCAAATCACTTTTCATTTATACTTTAAATTGTTCATGAAACTTGTGTAAATCGGGTTCACGGTGTAAACCTGTGGTCTCCCTTTCAATCCTATATACCCTATGTATTGATAGGGTTTTTAAATTAAGAGGGATCACATGGTTTACACGATTTATGATGTAAACTAGATTTACAAGAGACTAACTCTTAATTAATTGGTATCACTTTTCATTATTGAAGAAATTATCACCTTTTAACCGTATCATGTAAGCCATAAGATCTCACACAAGTTTTTTTGTCAAGAATATTTTGTTTACGAATAATTTATCATATAGAAAGATAAAAATAAAAGAAAATGATACTTATCATATCGTACGATCCAACAGGATCGACAACTGATTATATATTAACTTGTTGAATTTTATCAATTAATATCATGATAAAGATTGGGTGAAGGTGATGCATGGACATGGTTTGATCGACAACTGATTATATATATATTCACACTTTAGTTCAATTTTATTAATTATATATTCTGATAAGGATTGGGTGAAGGTGATGCATGGGCATGGTTTGGTATACACTATGACAGTGCATGACATGTGATATTTCTAAATTTTATTTTAATTAGTTAATAGTTTTAATGAATTTTAATGGGGAGTCCACCTAGTCTTGCATCTTAGACCTTATCTTTTACCTTATTGCTCTCGATAGACTTTTATAAAAATATCACACCAACGATACTCTTAAAAATTAAATAATAATAATTACTTGTACATACAATGATACAATATATAATCTATATTTGCTATAAAATATCTAATAGAAATTATATTACTGCAAGATATAAAATTATAAATGAGATTCTCATATAATTTACTTCTATATTGTCTGTGCCTTTATTATTCTTTAAAGTCTTCATTCTATATTTTATTTTTGAGACACTCGTGAGTTTGAGATGGTTGTGAGACAAGTTTACTCATCACTAAAGTATACTTATTATATAAGTAAAATATGTTAATTAAAGTATGTCAATAATAACTTATATTATAACACACTAAAATCATACTTTAATATATAATTCAACATACTTTAGAAAACATATTTTAATAATCATTAAACTTACTTTATCTATATAATAGACATACTTTAATATGTCTCATAAATAGTCTCACGTAAGTAACATCTCACAAGAGACATTGTTTTCATTTTTTATGCAAATTATATTTATCAAAAATTTTCATTCCATATTCTTTATTATTTAGTATGTTCTCTCCATCGTTATCGTCATGTACAGAAGTTTGTGTGCAACAAATGTTACGTGAATTGTAAATATTATGTGCAGCAAAATAATGCTTATGAACATAAATATTATGTGAATAGTAAATATGATGTGCAACAAGAAAATGAGTAATTAGTTCATATTTCATTTAGTGTTGGTATAAAAGTTTGTGCAGAGTGTTATATCAAACAGTAAAAGAAATAAGAATTTTTTTTATTTTTTATATTTTATGTGTAAAAGAAAATATTATGGCCAGCAAAAATATTTAAAATTTCTACGCATTATAAGATAAGTAGAAAGTAGAATATATTGAAAAGAATAAGAAAAATTGAATAATTAAGTAATAATTAAACAACAAATAACTTTTAATAATTTAATTTAATGGGTAAGTTTTGTGTGATACTGTCACACATAAGACAATTTTACACTTACTAAATTAGTTATTACTCTCATTATAAAATGTTATCAATTTTCATTTATACTATAAATTGTTTATGAAATAACATTATCACTTTTCATCAATTGAATATCACTTTTTATTATAAAAATTATTACTTTGTATTCATCTAACGTAAACCTTTACATAATATAGTCTCGCACAAGTCTTTGCATAATTTAATTTGCAAATGTATCATGATTCATGGACAATATTTCTCAGCAAAGAAAAATTAAATAATTATAGAATTATGATGAATTTGATCATGATGTCAACATTTTTAAATAAGGAAAATTAGGTATATCTTCTTTTAATATTAAAATAGAGGTTATATTAATTACAATTGTGTACTATATTATAATAATTCCTATGCTAATCTACTGTGCACCTGGTTGAACCCAGAATATGGTACACATACTTTCAGAAATGTATATAATTATAAAAAAAACATATACAATTATTAACAAAAATGTATACATTTTGTTAGTGAATTTTTTGTTAGTTTTTTTAATGAAAAATTGAGTGTAAAAAATATACAATTATTAAAAAACATGTATACACTATTGAATAAAAAGTATATGCATATGGATGCTAATTTTTTTAATGAAAAATTAAGTGTTAAAAAAGTATACAATTATTAAAAATATGTATACAATATAAATTCTAATTCCTAATACATTTTCAAATAAGGAAAATTAGGTATATCTTATAAAATAATATTGTGCTTTTAATATTAAAATTGAGGTTATATTAATTAGTACTATATTGAAATAATTCCTAATTATGTATTGAAAAAGACTTATGTGAGACTGTCTCATATAAAGACGAATAGAATGTGATAACATCATTATCACTTTGACTATAAAATGTTATCACTTTCAATATAAGATGTAATTACTTTTCATATATACTATATCATTAAATAATTCACTGTATCATTATCATTTTTCATTAATTGAATATCACTTTTCATTAATAAGGTTATTATTTCTTATCCATCTCACGACTTACTTGAAATGATCTTATACAAGACTCACCTCATGTATTTGACTTTTAAAATAAATTTTATGATTTTTTATTTTAATCGGGTTATATACTTAACACAACTATAAGGATAAATATACAGTATTGGAAGTAGTTTGATGTACTTATCGGTACTAGCTAGCCAACAAAAAAAAAATTATGAACTTGTTTGTTTTGATTTTCTTGTATGTATATACGCACCTTTGTTAATTAATTACTTGCAAAAGAAACAATATCTGGTTGGATTAGGTAATGAAATTAGGACGAAACACTAGGCTGAAGCTGATGTGATAGATTAACTAAAATAAACAATTTAATCCAAATATATATGACAAAAAAATGCAGACACTTACCTTGAATGAGTTTTGAAAAACAATAAAAGTGATACTCTCCCTCTCTGTCCGACATTATCTTACACAATATTTTTTTTTAAATTCACAAAGAAATGGTATAAAACAATGCCGAACTGAGAAAGTAATATTTTAAGACAAAAGCTCCTGCGTTCCTGGAACACGCTGTGTCCCCATGGGAACACAAACAACTCTCCCCCTCCATACTTTATTTAAACCTATGTATTGTTAGAGGGTTTAAATTGTAAAAGGGCACGGTATCCCCGAATGCACAAGAGCCTCATATTTTAATGGGTTAATTGTAAGAAAAATCATAAATTTTACTCCTATTACAAATTAATTTCCATATAGAAATTACCAAAAAAAACATTTTACATTTAAGCATTGTTATAATATGCACTCTATGATATTTTTCTCAGATGTGGGATTCTTTTTTAGAAATTGGGTATGTTTTGCAATAATGCTTAAATTTGATGTTCTTTTTTATAATTTTTCAAAAGTAAGGATTAATTTATAATAGGACGAAAGTTCACAGTTTTTCTTACAAATAATTATATTTTTAATAAAAAGTGATATTTAATGAATGAAAGATCATTAAAGGCAAAGTCCTGTCATATCCAAGTCCGATCCAATTCGAAAGTTTTACTTTTGTATATGAAATGTTAGTACTACATTTTAGTATAAAAACTTATACTCACTTTATTCCATAAATAAATTCACACTTGTGCTTTTTTTCTATCATTAACAAGTTCACCCCCTAAAAAGATATACTCCCTCTGTCCCAACGAAATGTCTTCATTTTACTATATTGAACGTTTTATTCAAATATCTTCATTTTCCCCCTATAGTAAAAGGGACTCACATATGACCACCACGCACTACATATACAACTACCCACTATACATAAAATAATATAATCCACATGTAAAAAGCAAATTGGGACATATGACCAGGACGGAGGGAGTAGCACACAATTCTATAACTTCACGACACGTATTAATTTTAAAATTATCACCCATTTATCGTTAACATAATTTATTTCATAATTTATTTATTATTTAAAAATATCAGACCAGTCTTAAAAGGACATGCGAAAAAGTAACTTTTTAAGTAATACATATCTACCGTAAGTTAGTAACCATAAAATTGATTATGATACAAATGGAGTATAAATGTTCTTGACCATATATAATAGAATAGATAAGGAGTGATAATTTTGATAGTGGAAGTGATACCCTATTATAAAAAGTAAAGCAATCCCAATTGTCATATCCAAAAAAAACTTACTCTATATATAATTAATTAATTTGTATTATTATAATATCCGAATATAATGAATTATTAATTTTTTAGCATTATTAGAATGTCCTTTCGTACGAAAGTAAGATTGGACCAAATTATGAAATTGCAAGTACCAAAGATACTCAAGTCTTTCATTGGTTTAGAGATTAAATATCCCTTCAATTTAATTAACTATATATTTCACCTCAAATTATATGATAGCTGTAAATTTTATGTTAAAAAAGTTTAGGTTGGGTCTGAATTGAGGGTGTAAGCAATTAAAATCGGTTCAATTAAATAGTGACACGTGAATTGGGTTTGAATTGAGGGTGTAAACAGTTAAAAATTATGGTTCAATTAAATAGTGACATTTGGATTTTTCTGATTAATATCAATCTTAATTTATTACTCCCTCCGTCCTATTTTAATATTTACGTTTACTTTTTGCACGTTGGTTAAGGAGTATAATATTTTAATAGATAGTAGGTGGAAAGATATAATATTGAATGTAAAGTGGGCAGATGTATTAGTATTGGATGTGGGGACCATGGTGATGTATTAATTGTTTTAGGTGGGTCCCCTATTCCAAAAAAGGAAACGTAAACATTGAAATGAGACGTTCAAAATAGAAATATGTAAACATTGAAATGAGTCGGAGGGAATATTTATTTTGGAATTTAAATAAATTAATTATTAAAATAAAGTAATAAATTATTGATAATTAATTTAAGTCCAACAAATTAAATGCAGCTTAAATTAAATGAGTTCTGACCCAAGTCAAACAAGTCCAAGTTAAAAGTGGTCTGACCCAAGTCAAATAAGCCAGATAAAAATTAGGCCCAAAGACAAATAAGCCTGAATAAAAGTCTAAACAAATGGAAGACCCAAGCCCGCAGAATTAGGTCAAATCAAACAATGACCAGTTAAGCTGCGTTATAGATGGAAAAACCCAAGCCCGCAGAATCAGGTCAATTCAGCCATGTACCAATCAGACTGCGGGGCTTCCTCATCCTTCACCTATATAAGGAGTCCTTCTCCATTCATTCCAAACATCCACAGACACTCGGACACTTGAAGAGGTCTGAAGAACACGAGCAAAGACGAAAGTCTAGCCTCCCTTCAAGGTCTTCAAGTCAAGAACAACCTCCAATCAGATATGAAGGTGCTGAACCCTTCCAATCCGGCGTTCATCAAGTCAAGGCCAACCTCCAATCAGAGATCAAGGTGCTACACCCCTCCGATCCGGCATTCCTCAAGTCAGAAACAACACTCGACCTGAGATCAAGGTGTTAAGCCCTTCAAATTCGACGTTTCTTTCAGTCAGATTCACCTAGTAGCCTTCGTACGGTGTTTGTTGCGTGTTTTTGAGTGCACACAAATAAATCCCCAAGTGTAGGGATATCGACTGTAGCAGCAGGCAACCAAGTTTTAATATCGAATCCTAAGGACGACAAACTACTTATTTTCTAAAATTACTAAACTAAATAAGATATGTGAAAAATTCAATTGTTTGTTAAATAAAATACGAAAATTCAAGAATGAGAAATAGTAGCTCTAGGGGTTCTGGATTAAACTAATTAATTCAACACTTTGATGGTCGGGTTCAATTCCTATAGATACTTATGAAAGAGTCAATAAACTTTACTAATCCACTTATTTGGTCTAAGCAAATTAGTAATTTATCTGGTTCATCTCCTAGGACTCTAGATTAATAATCTTATCTCCCTCTCTAGGTACTTACTAAATTATTCTCTCCCTCATCAGGTACTAGAACTAATACGTGTTCCCTTTTTAGGTACTATAATTTTATTACCTAATTTCCTGAATATTACTAATATGACAATTCATCAATATCAATAACACCCATCACAATTTCTATGTCTAATAAGCTAAAGAATCAAGTCAATTACTTTAACTTATACGAAATAACCAATTAATTGAATTGTGCACACAAGTTATAATTATTCCAAGTATCAGTCAATATCATGAAATAACCACAAACGTTACACAATTTAAATTAAATAGCCTCCAAGAAATTCATAGAAAAGCAAATAAACATTCTACAAGTTTTGAACCAATCATCAAGTATCAAATCAAAAATAAATTAATCCATCTAACCCTAGAACTACTCAAAGTATTTACCCCATGGAGTTACAAGCAACGTCCATGGGTGTAAGAAAGATCATACCAAAATTCATATCAACTGGAAAGAAATTGAGTTTAACCCTAGAGTGAAGAATAGTTTCTGCTCTTCTCTCCGTCTACTCCAATTGTATGATCTCCCCTCCTCGAATGGCACACACCGGAATGATGAAGTGAATGGGTGGAATTAGTGAAGGTGAGTGTGTGCGATGGTGATGGCCGGTGCGTGAACAGGCGTGTTCTGCCTTCTTTTTTTTTCGTTCTCCTCTGTTCTGTTCGCTCAGGAAGTCGCGCCTCTGTTCTCTTTGTCGCTGCCTGGAACAGGGGCCAAAGACGTGTGATGAATGGGCCTTACTCAAAATTGGGCCCACAACTCAAATTCAATTCATGAATTGAGTTTCTATCTCACGTGGCATGGAAACCCAAATTAAATCCCATATTTTGTGTGGCCCACATCACAACTCAAATTCAATTGATTTCCCGTCAACATCTATGGCTCTTCCACTGGAAACAAATAAAAAATTTTCCTTTCAATGGTTGGAATTGTGCTTTCCTCTATCAATTCCAGGCCTTCAATTCCTCCTCTCACATTATATTATTTTCACTCAAAAAAAAACATAAAATCTGCAAAATCTCAATAATACCCGTAAAGTCATATAAATTAAGAAAATAAACAATAAACTCCACAAATAATATTAAAATTATGCAATAGTCATATAAAAACGGCCTATGAAAAGCATGAATTTTCGTGCTGAACAAACTCCCCAAACATAACTATTGATCGTCCCGAGACAATAAAATGAATAAAAGAAAAATAGGACGTGACATATGATTATATTGGTTTCAGAAAATTTTCAGAAAAATCAATTCAAATCAATCAAACAGACAAGCAAGTGATACATCATAGAATCACTACTAATTAGATTTAATGCCTTGGTACATGAAAACTCACTAGGATAAGTATATCACTCAACCCTCAAGTATATAGGCTTCAAGACACTCAACATGATTTAAATGCAGTGTTTAACAATAGGCTTGCCCATTGTCTCAACTCTCCTTTTACTTGTAGCTAGCAAAATTATGGATCAAAAAGGACTTTGTCATTGGTTGTAACGTAGGCTCTTTGGTTAGGGAAGGATAAATATGGACAAGTAACTCAAAACTCGGATCAATCAAGCGGTCGTCCATCATGATCATTAATTTTTTTTTCTCATCACATTCATTAAAGTACTACTCTCCTCCTCAACTCCAAATTTTTTTTTCAACCACAATAATAAGAGCATATTTTCTTCTTCTCTTTCAGCATCAGGGGTTATTAAATTTGCGCGCTACCCCACTATTGTTTTTCTTTCTCCCACTTTTTTTTTCTCAACTCCTTCTTCTCTCCTTCTTTTTCCATTTTTTTTCTTTTTCTACTCATTTAGGATTTTTATATCCTTTTTCTACTCATTTCTTTTCTAACATCCTCAACATTCACCCAATTGATCCAAGTAAAACAAGGAAAAATCAAATATGTATAAAGCTCAACGGGTTATTCAAAAAATGGATTTTCAAGACTCAACGGGGTGACTAAGGATTAAATAAATTCAGGTAAAGTGTATGGAAAAAGAATTGGTTAAAAATCAAAGATGGCCAAATATCATTTCCATAATCCACTAAACTATTCTTGAATATTCAAGGAGATTCAGGGCAAGTTCTAGAAACACATCACAGTTAATCAAGAAACTCACCAGAATAAAAATAATCATGTAGAATGCTCATGATTTTCAAAAGGCTCAAAAGCTCACTAGGTATAAAATAATTCCAACAACCAAGGCTATCTAGCAATTCATGATTCATGCAACAACACAATTTCATCCACTCAATTAATAAGAATTTTCAAGTTGAGCATAAAAAATATTTTCATCATAAACCAAATCATGTCACATACCTCAAATTCTATCAGAAGTGTTCAAGTTCATGGAGTAGTCAACAGAAAATTATGCTTCTCATATCACAACATGCAAACAATAATCACTCAACTCAAAACTTAGCTCAGAAGGATAGCTTACTTACCTCGGCTGGCAATCTCCTTTGACAATCTCTTTCGCTCTCCATATCAATAGAATAATTTCAAGAAACCACCTCCTCCTCCCCAAACTTATTTTTGATATAATATCAAAATAAGTTCAAGAAAAAGTATATGGGTCTTGAAATATAAAAACATAAAGCAAAAATAATGAGACAAAAAAAATAAAATACTTACCTCGAATGTGTTGCAGCCGATTTTTACATCCTTTCTAGCTCATGAACAAACATCCGAATCAAAAGAATCCAACATCAGGCATCCCATTACCAATCAAACATCAGGAGAAAACTCATACTCAACCAATCATCAACAAAATCATTACCTCCAAACTCTAGGGTACTCACACAATAGGACACTACGAAAAAAAAAAATTTTATCCCCGGTGCATATGAGACAAAGTAAGAACATCACCCTCCCCCAAACTTATTTCGAACAAAGTTAGAAAATAAGTTTGAAAAGGATATGATTGCCTTAAACGAAATCATGCACCAATGATAAAATTTTCAACACACAACACGAAAATAAAAATAAATAATAAAAAAAAAATCAAAGCAAATAAAACGGGAGGGTAGCCCCCAACAGGCGCTCATTTTTAAAGTCGTTGAGCACGACGTGATGTACATTCAATGCAAGTGATCAAGAAAAAGAACTTCCCTATCTTGTGGCGATTTATAGTGTTTCAAACGATGACCATTAGCCACAAAGATATCTTCGTTCTTTTCTTTCAACTCAAAGCTCCCGCCTCCACATGCTCTATGAACCGCAAACGGTCCCATCCACTTGGATTTCAACTTGCCTGCAAAAATTTTCAAACGATAGTTAAACAACAATACCTCATCTCCTTCATGGAACTCCTTGTGGCGAATCTTAGCATCGTGCCACTTCTTCACTCTCGCCTTATAGATCTTTGCATTCTCATAAGCCCTCTCTCTGAATTCATCAAGCTCATTGATATGGGTCATCCGCAGTTCCTTTGCATCAGTCAAACTCAAATTCAGTTTCCTTATCGCCCAATATGCTCTATGCTCAATCTCCACCGGAAGGTGACATAATTTCCCATAGACTATCTGAAATGGCGACATCTCCATGACGGTCTTGTAGGCGGTTCTGAAACCCCATAAAGCATCATCCAACTTCAATGCCCAATCTTTCCTACTCACTCCAACCGTCTTCTCCAACACCTATTTAATCTGCCTGTTTGAGACCTCGGCTTGCCCATTTGCTTGAGGGTGATAGGGTGTTGCCACCCTATGTTTCACACCATAGTCCTTCAATACCTTCTCCATTAATTTATTGACGAAGTGTGTTCCCCCATCACTAAAAAGCACCCTAGGTACTCCAAATCTTGAAAATATGTGCTTCTTCAGAAAATTCTTCACAGCTCTAGCGTCGTTCGTCTTCGTTGGAATTGCTTCTACCCACTTCGAGATGTAATCGACAGCTAGAAGGATGTAGAGGAATCTATTAGATGGGGGAAAAGGCCCCATAAAATCGATCCCCCATACATCAAAAATTTCCACCACCATGCTGGGCTGCAACGACATCTCATCCCTTCTTGAAATTCCCCCCATCCGTTGACATCTATCACACGTCCCCACAAAAGACTGACATATCTTGAATAAAGATGGCCAATACAATCCAGACTGTAATACTTTTGCTGCAGTCTTTTGAGCACCGAAATGCCCCCCATTTGGCTATGAGTGACAAAACTCAAGCACACTATTCCATTCAGCTTCAAGCACACATCTACGGATTATGGAATCCGTGCAAATTTTGTAGACGAAAGGATCATCCCAAATGAAGCTCTGAACATCATACATGAACTTTGTTAACTGATGCTTGCTCATTTGATACGGCTTAGTCCCTGTTGCCAAGTAGTTGACATAATTTGCATACCAAGGGGTTTCTTCTTGTGTGGTCAACGCATAGATCCTGTGGATATCCACCTCTAGTATCTCCTCATCGGGGAACACCTCTTTGATCACCTCACGAGCATCATCGCAGTGTTCTCTCGTCTCCAACCTAGACAAGTGGTCCGCCACAACATTCTCACTCCCCTTTTTGTCCCGAATTTCCATGTTAAACTCTTGCAACAGCAAGATCCATCTAATCACCCTCGGCTTTGCATCTTTCTTCTCCATCAGGTATTTGATTGCCGAGTGATCAGTGTAGACAACTGTTCTCATCCCCACCAAGTATGGCCTAAATTTGTTAAAAGCATACACCACTGCTAGAAACTCCTTCTCAGTCACGGTGCAATTCTTCTGTGCTGAATCAAATGTTTTGCTAGCATAATATATAGCACGAAACTTCTTTTCCTACATCTGACCCAACACAACTCCGAGTGCAGTATCACTTGCATCACACATCAGCACGAACGGCTCAGTCCAATCTGGAGTGATCAAAATTGGAGCAGTCACTAATGCTTCCTTAAGAACCTGAAATGCACTCAAACAAATATCATCAAATACAAAATGTATATCTTTTTCTAACAAGTGAGATAGTGGCTTGGAGAATTTAGAAAAATCCTTGATGAATCTTCTGTAAAATCCAGTATGCCCCAAGAACGAGCGAACTCCCTTCTCATTGGTAGGTGGTGGCAAATTCTCAATCGCAACTACCTTTGCACGATCCACCTGTAAACCTGCAACAGACACATAATGACCAAGAACAATACCCTCTCTCACCATGAAATGACATTTCTCCCAATTCAAAACGAGATTGGTTTCTTGACACCTTTTCAATACAAGAGACAGATTAAACAAGCAAATATCAAATGAAGAGCCAAAAACTGAGAAATCATCCATGAAAACTTCCATTATATTCTCAATTAGACCCTCAAAGATAGCCATCATACACCTTTGAAATATCGCAGGTGCATTGCATAGACCGAAAGACATCTTCCTAAAGGCAAAGGTCCCATAGGGGCAGGTGAAAGTGGTCTTTTCCTGGTCTCCAGGAGCAATCATTATCTGATTATATCCTGAATACCCATCCAAGAAACAGTAAAATTCATATCCTGCAAGCCTATCCAACAATTGGTCCATGAAGGGTAAGGGAAAGTGATCTTTTCGCGTGTTTTCATTCAACTTCCTATAGTCCACACAAACACGCCACCCCGTGGGTATCCTTGTAGCTAGTACCTCACCATCATCAGCCTTCACTATAGTTATCCCCCTTTCTTTACTACCACATGCAATGGACTAACATAGGGGTTATCACTTATAGGAAAAACGATTCCAGCATCTAACCACTTCAAAACCTTTTTCCTAACCACCTCCTGCATAGCAGGGTTCAACCTACGCTGGTATTGCACAGAAGTCTTTTTCTCATCCTCTAACCTGATTCTATGCATGCAAACAGCAGGATTAATACCCTTTAAGTCATCTATGGACCATCCTATAGCTGACCTATGTTCCCTAAGAACCTCTAGCAATCTTTCAAGTTCAAATTTAGATAAAGAAGAGGATACTATTACCGGAAATGTCTCATTGTCGCCAATATATGCGTACATGAGATGATCTGGCAATTGTTTAAGATCTGCTTTATTTTCTTCCTTCACATCTGGCTCATCCTTCTCCAATGGTAAGAACTTTTGATTCCACCTCGTCTGCTCCAACCTTGCTGCTTCTTCCTTAGTATACCTGCAATCATTTAAACTATGTAAGCATTCAAGATATTCAAGACAAAGTTCATTAGATAAGTCATCCAACTCCGTGGTAGGAAAAGTGAGAGACTCGCTGATACACATCTTCAGAGAATCCTTAGACAGGATAAGAGACATGTTTTCATTCACAGTCTCCTCCACCACTTCCAAGCTCTTGCACTCTTCTTTATCTTTTGGCCATCTCATCGCTTTCTCTAGGGAAAAGACAATCTCTTCATCATTAACCCTCAGTTTTAATTCTCCATTTTGAACATCAATTAACGCTCCCCCAGTAGCTAGGAAAGGTCTTCCTAGGATAAGAGGTACATTATTGTCGTCCTCCATGTCGAGCACCAAGAAGTCCACTGGAAAGATGAATTTATCGACCTTTACCAATACATCCTCTATCACCCCCTTTGGATAGGTTAGAGATCGATCAGCCAACTGAAGTGCTATCGATGTTGGCTTCAACTCCCCCAAACCTAATTTTTTGAACATGGTGTACGGCATCAGGTTGATGCTGGCTCCAAGATCGCATAAGGCCCTCTTCGCAGGCCCTCTCCCTATTTCACACGGAATTGTAAAACTGCCAGGATCCTTAACCTTTTCAGGTAACTTCCTCTGAATGATTGAACTGTAATTTTCTGTGAGATTCACTGTCTCTACACCGGTCAAAATTTTCTTCTTGGATATAATATCCTTGATGAACCGGGCATAGTGAGGCATCTGCTCCAAAGCCTCTGCAAAAGGGATATTAATTTGGATTTTCCTGAAAATTTCCAAGAATCTCTTGAACTTCTCATCAAGCCCTTTCTTTAGGTGAAGTTGAGGAAATGGAAGGGGTATCCTGGTTTTGGAATCCCCCAACTATCTCTTTCTGGTTCCTCAATCTTCTGCTTTTCTTCCCTAATCCTCTTAGCTGCTTGCCACTTTTTCTCAGGAATTTCCTTCTTAGCTTGAATCTGAGACGAATCTAGAATTTCTGGAATCACTGCATCACTACTCGACTCCAACTCAATTTGAGTTGGGTCACTATCAAGCTGAATTGGCTCATTATTGCCCACTGTATCATCTGTTTTGTCCACTGGCATCTCTGGTCCCTCATACTGCTTCCCAGATCTCAATGTGATAGCTTTGCACTCTTTTGGGTTGATTTCCGTTGTCGATGGAAATTTACCCTTTTGCTCTGTGAACCCATTGTAGAAGCCAACTGACTAATTGAGTGCTCCAACCCTTGCAACTGCTTGGACATTGAAGAGTTCATCCCCACAATCACTCCTTCCAACTTGGTGATTTTTGATTCATGAGCCTTATGGGTTGCTTCATTATTCACCATGTACTACTTTACCAGATCCTCAAAATCTGGTTTTCCTTCCTCAGTCTTTGCTCCATGATCAAAGTTGGCTGGAAACTGGACTGCATTATTCTGATTTGAATATGAGAGGTTCTCATGCCTTCTTTGTCCTTGCCAATTTCCACCTCCACTTTGATTGTTCTGATTGCCACCTTGATTCTGATAGTTACCCCCTTGGAAATTCCTATTGTTAAAATTTCCTTGGTTGTTCCTATTCCCTTGCCAATTTCCACCTTGGTTATTAGACGGCCCTCTGTATCCTTGTGTGCTCTGACCCATGGCCCATTTAGCATCCTCAACTTCTTGCAAGTTCATCACTATGCCATCACTGTCACTTCCTTGACTGCTTCCCCCACTGTAAAGATTGCTTAAGTGCTTATTCATTTCTTCCAATTGAGTAGCAACCTTATCAAACTTATCTGCTTCAGCCACTTTCTCCTCCACTCGTGCAACCTTTCCAAGCACATAGCTTCCTCGAATTCTATCTGAGGGCCAGTCTCTTGAGTTCATGGATATGTCATCAAAAAGCTTCTCAACATCTCTCGAGCTCTTCCCAAAGATGGTTCCACCAGCAGATGCATCTACTAAAACTCTCAAATCATTATCCAGACCATTGTAGAACACACTGATAATCTAAGACTTCTTGAGGCCATGTTGTGGGCATCTCCTTAAAGCTTCTTTAAATCTCTCCCATGCCTTATTGAATGTCTCATCTCTTCGCTGCTTAAACTGGTTTATCTCTTGCTTCAGAGCCATCACTTTTGATAGTGGTATGAAGCGTTCCACAAAAAGCTGTTGAAGTTCAGTTGAATTGCTGCAGCTTCCTTGCTCCAGGTTATCGTACCACTCTCTTGCCTTATCAGCCAAGGAGAACTGAAACAACCTCATTTTCCAAGTATCATCATTGGCATCTGCCATCTTCACCGTGTTGACATAGCTGTTATAACGCTTCAGGTACCCATACGGCTCATCAAACACACCTCCCGCGAAAGGATTTCTTTCCACCATAGAGATCAGGGCTGGTCTGATGTCATTTGTTTCATTGACACCTCCAACTACTCATGTCCCTCCCAGATTAGTGGATTTGAAAGTCTCGCGGAGTATTATGTCATCCTCATCTAGCTGTCTAACGCCTGCCATGATCACTATTTCAAATTCCTCTTCGACTTCTTGCAAGTCGCGGTTCTCAGTTTCTCCTTCTACTTCTAACACTGTAGACTGCTCTGCCACTTTCGTCTTTTTTTTTTTTTTGGAGCTTTTGCAGTATTAGGTGTTGTGTTAGCAACTCTTCCTTTTCCCCTTCTTCTCCTTGCTGATGCTTCGATTTCCAGATCAAATTTTAGGAGTGGAAGTCCCTTCTTTGATCTCGTGTGCATACACCTGTGAAGAAGAATAAAAGTTTAAGAAATAATAATTAACTAACACAAAAATAGTCTTAAATAATCTAGCAATTAAAAGAAAAATAAACAATTATGGCATCCCCGGCAACGGCGCTAAAAACTTGTTGCATGTTTTTGAGTGCACACAAATAAATCCCCAAGTGTAGGGATATCGACTGTAGCAGCAGGCAACCAAGTTTTAATATCGAATCCTAAGGACGACAAACTACTTTTTTTCTAAAATTACTAAACTAAATAAGATATGTGAAAAATTCAATTGTTTGTTGATTTTTAAAACTAATTAATACTCGCAAAATTAAATAAGAGCAATTAAATAAAATACGAAAATTCAAGAATGAGAAATAGTAGCTCTAGGGGTTCTGGATTAAACTAATTAATTCAACACTTTGATGATCGGGTTCAATTCCTATAGATACTTATGGAAGAGTCACTAAACTTTACTAATCCACTTATTTGGTCTAAGCAAATTAGTAATTTATCTGGTTCATCTCCTAGGACTCTAGGTTAATAATCTTATCTCCCTCTCTAGGTACTTACTAAATTATTCTCTCTCTCGTCAGGTACTAGAACTAATACGTGATCCCTTTTTAGGTACTATAATTTTATTACCTAATTTCCTAAATATTACTAATATGACAATTCATCAATATCAATAACACCCATCACAATTTCTATGTCTAATAAGCTAAAGAATCAAGTCAATTATTTTAACTTATACGAAATAACCAATTAATTTAATTGTGCACACAAGTTATAATTATTCCAAGTATCAGTCAATATTATGAAATAACCACAAACGTTACACAATTTAAATTAAATAGCCTCCAAGAAATTCATAGAAAAGCAAATAAACATTCTACAAGTTTTGAACCAATCATCAAGTATCAAATCGAAAATAAATTAATCCATCTAACCCTAGAACTACTCAAAGTATTTACCCCATGGAGTTACAAGCAACGTCCATGGGTGTAAGAAAGATCATACCAAAATTCATATCAACTGGAAAGAAATTGAGTTTAACCCTAGAGTAAAGAATAGTTTCTGCTCTTCTCTCCGTCTCCTCCAATTGTATGATCTCCCCTCCTCGAATGCACACACCGAAATGATGAAGTGAATGGGTGGAATTAGTGAAGGTGAGCATGTGCGATGGTGATGGCCGGTGCGTGAACAGGCGTGTTATGCCTTCTTTTTTTTCCGTTCTCCTCTGTTCTGTTCGCTCAGGAAGTCGCGCCTCTGTTCTCTTTGTCGCTGCCTGGAACAGGGGCCAAAGACGTGTGATGAATGGGCCTTACTCAAAATTGGGCCCACAACTCAAATTCAATTCATGAATTGAGTTCTATCTCACGTGGCATGGAAACCCAAATTAAATCCCGTATTTTGTGTGGCCCACATCACAACTCAAATTCAATTGATTTCCAGTTAACATCTACGGCTCTTCCATTGCAAACAAATCTAAAATTTTCCTTTCAATGGTTGGACTTGTGCTTTCCTCTATCAATTCCAGGTCTTCAATTCCTCCTCTCACATTTTATTATTTTCACTAAAAAAACATAAAATCTGCAAAATCTCAATAATACCCGTAAAGTCATATAAATTAAGAAAATAAATAATAAACTCCACAAATAATATTAAAATTATGCAATAGTCATATAAAAACGGCCTATGAAAAGCATGAATTTTCGTGCTGAATAGTGTTCTACCGAATTGAACGACATTCTTCATAAGAAATTTTCAACTCAACGTTTAATTCGAACAAAAGCTCGACGCCTCTTGATTAACGTCACAAGACTTCAAGTCCAAGCTCGGACAAGCTTCACCTGAAGATCCGGCTCAACATACAGTCAACACACACTCCAGTCAAAGTCAAGTCAAGTCAAAGTCAAGCCAAATTGGTTCGAGAGAAGAATCAGAGGATTGATTGAGATTGTAATCCGTTTACATATCTTTTAAATTAAATCCGTCTGGATTATATTTATATCCTTTTTTGTATTTATTCCATCATAAATATAAAATTTTATTGTTACAAATTTTAGCATGTCCGATGGGACCATCTCTACCTCTCATCTCTTCTCTTTTCAAGTTCGAAGATACGAAATATGACTCCTATTAGGATTGCGATAAAAAGGTTATTTACCTCAAAGCCATTAGAGCTACAAGTTGTTAAGACTCAAGTGATGACTCCACTAAAGATTGCGATACGAACGCTTACTGCATAAAATCCTCTAGAGTTGCTAACTAAAAGGTTGAAGTTGCTGTAAGAAGTATGTCTGAAGCCTCCTCAGAGACCAACCATGTGGTTGGGATTGCTCTCAATACGCCATTGCATGGCGACAAGGATGGTGAAAATATTTCTGCTTGCTCAACTCTTCACTTAATGTCAAGCTCACAAGCTACCCCAGTTGAAGTTGCAGTGATGACAACTAATGCCGTGACCATCGAGGAACAAATCGCAAGTATGATGAGAGCCATTGAAGGACTTTCCAAGCATATAGAAGCTCAAGACTAAAAAGTTCTCCAAACTTATGAAGAAAATGGGGAATGCGGAGACAAGTCATTGATTAGCCATTTGTAGTTGGGATGACCAATTCAAGAATTTATCAAACCCAAGGGAGGAAGGTACTAGTGTTTAAGCGATATCACGTTTCTTGTAATTTTATTGAGACGAATCATCAATAGATAGGTTATGTAAACAAGTAAATAAAATCAATCAAAGCAAGTAATGATCAAATAAATAAGATATATAGATAAAGAGTAGTTTTCTAAATTAAGTAAAAGTGAGATTAACAACAATTAAAATGTAAAAATCCTAGGATAAATGTACCAAATTCATATGGATTATGGGTATAAGACTAAGGGTCAACACTAAGTTCACCTAAACTCCCTCTCGAGATGGATAGGATATGGATCCGTTTAATAATTTCAAAATAGCTCAATGGATTGGTTCTCACTCAAACAATTCCAACTAGATACTAGGCTTGAAATGAGAGTTCCTTCACATAATTAATCAACTTCTCGATCTAACCAATCGGATGTTCTATCAAAGGGTTCTAAATCCTAAAGGACATCTCTATCTCTTTAAGATCTATAATGTACATGACGTATATGACAAAATGATTCAATTAATTATTCTAAACATATCATTGACTTCTCAATCTAATCACATGTTTAAAACGACAAACCACACAAATCATCATGAACATCAAGATCTAAAGCATCAATGATAGAAAATCAATTAACCCAATCAACATATGAATTATAATACATAAATCCAAAAATTATCCAACAACTCTCATGTTGCTAATCTCACAAGGGAGATTAGCCTACCATATTCACAAGAAAATTTACATAGACATCAAAATCCTTACAAACCATGATAAATAATAAGGTTTCAATACAAAGTTTGGATGAAAACTCCCTTGGATGGCTCCAATGGTGATCTTCTTCTTCCCTTTGAAATTCTCCTCTCTTCCTTGCTTCTTTTCCTCAAATGGATGGTGATTTTGATGGTGGGATAAAGATAGATGGAATGGATGGTGAATGGATGAAGATGATGATGTAGAATGGAAGAAATGGTGTGTGATCTAGGTGAACAGTAAAAACCCTACGAAAAATCTGATCAAATGTTGAACTTAGGGGTATTTATACCCCTTGGAAGCTTCTAGAAGGTATTCTGATTTTTTTCACAGAACTGGCACGTACTCGACTCGAGTGCATACACTCGGCTTGAGTCGCGTCGCATTTTCCTGGCAGTTTACGGCAGCAGATGGAGCTCGACTTGTGTGCCCAACTCGACTCATGTTCCTCATCTGAGCTCGCCTCGTGTTTTGCAGTCGGGCACAGGGTGGGCAAGTAGGTCGTTCAGATGTTGCGCACGGCCATTCTGGACAGGCCAGTGCGCGGTGCACGGGTTGTGCTACGTCAGCTCAACTTGAGTGCTGTAACTCAAGTCTACTTGAGTTGCCCTGTCTCTTCTTCTTCGTTTCATCCCCTGTCTCTGTTTTTGCTCCGATTTCACCTATTTTACATACGTTTAAGCTCATTCTTACACATTTCCATAAAAACACAAAATACAACCAAAATACACATAAATACAAATAAAATAATATGAAAACAGATATAAAAAGACACTAAAATCTAGATGAAAATATCACTCATCACACCCCCATACTTAAAGTGTTGTGTGTCCCCGAACAACGAAAATGATAAACCAAGAGGAGAGATTTTTACCTAGGGAAAGACTAACGAACATAAACAATAACACATCGATAGCAATAAGAACCACAAATTATGCTAAATCATCCTACAACATTAAACTCATAACATGCAAAAAAATATTAACAAATTCAATTTTAAGAGAATAAAGGGTAATATAGTCCATTTTGATCCAAGCCTCACATCGGATATCAATTTTCACTCAACACTCTATAAGGTGAGGTAAAACAACACTCATCAATCGATTGGTTCGACTCGGTATAAACTTGCTCACGGACTACATTCACAAACCACCAAAGTTTCAATCAATGATCAAAATGGTCTTTAACTAAGGATGTAATGATAGACTATTTGGTATGGTAGGGAGAATTTAGGTAAGAGTGACTAATCAAGTGTAAGTAATCGAAGAGGTAGCTACTTTCTTCCATTCATCCACTTTCCTTTCTTCCTTTCTTAACCTTGGAAATCTCAAACATTAATCATAATCTTTCCTTTGATTTTTACTTCCTTTTTGAATTTATGCTTCCTTCTTTAAACTTTTGATTTCTTGAGCGTATTTGTTGGCTATTTTGCTCATTTTCTGTTTTCTAAGGTTGCATATGCATTCTTTCTTGTGTTATTTTCATCCTTTTTCTTTGCTTACTTACCATTTTCTTTCTTCTTTTTATTTCTTATCAAACCTTTCTAGCTACCATCTTCTCAATCACTCACACAAAAGGGTAAATATATATGGCTCATGTGGGTAATCAAGGCTTGTAATGTGCTTATATCATAAGAAATATGCTTAAAGGCTCAAAATAGTTAACTAGGGATGATGTTCATGATAGGAAAATATATGGCAATGACTATAATTAATAAAGATGGCCTTAAATAATGTCATCAATTTCCACTAATAGGGCTTGTTCCTATAGTCCTTGAGAAAGTTCTCACTTATCAAATACAACAAATCCACTCATGAAAAGAAATGCCATGTATGCATGGTTGAAGCTCAAATACTCACAAGCTTATGCTCGGACCTTAAGGGACTTATTGCACCACATTCATCTCAAAATTGAACAAGTTAAGTAAAACATGTCACAATTTCAAGACGTAGAGATTCTTAATCATAACTTGTCATCACTTATCACAACAATATGCCATTACTCACATTCAAAAACGACTCACGACATCCCAAAAATAAACCACCAAATATCCCTAAACAAGAATAAAAATACACATAAAACATAAAATAAAGACACACCAAACAAGAAATAATCAAAACACATAATATGCAAAAATAACAAAACCATCCATCATTAGAGAATTAAGCACACATTCATAATATCCCTATTCAAGTAAGCTCACAATGCATCCCCATCTTTGATTGAAAAGAAAATCCTAAATTATGAAAAGTAAACCTCCCAAAACATAACAAATGAAGTAACATGCTAATCACATCAATCCAAATAAAAATAAATTCATGTCAAGCAACTAGAAGTGATAAAGTGTAGAGTAAACTCCCTTAGTAGCATTTGGTAGTGGAAGTTGTTAGCTCCGAGCTCAATTCGTGCTTCCAATACCCTTTATACATGCTCAAAAACTCATCAAACCATTAGCTGAACAATTTCATTAAAAATATGGACTATCATGCACTTCAACACAACCAATCTGACCAAATTCAACCCAAACTCATGAGAAAATTTTTAAAATTGACCATTTTACAAGAAGACCTCTCATCATCATAATATCAAGCACACTCAAATGGTGAGTCACACTACACACTCTCCCTCCAAACTTAAATTGGAACAAGTCGAGAATTATGTTTGCAAAAAGTGGTGAGACTTACCCTTGTAGTTTCCATCAATGATCTTCTTGTGAAGAAGCGTACGCATCCAACGAATTGAGTTATGTCTACCACGTACTAGCCCCCCAAACTTAAATCGAGACAAGAGTCGAGACTTAAGTTTGCAACAAGTGGTGCGACATGCTTACTCAAATCCATGAAGCACTTTTCATATCTTCAATACGCATTTTATCATGAGCATAATCTACCTACAAGACCAAAATGCAAACAACAAAACAAGCATCAAAAGATAAAAAGAATGGGTTGCCTCCCTTTTAGCGCTAAGTTTACATCTTCAAGCCGGACGGAATTTTACGCTCATTGGACCAGATGTTGGTCCATCACTCTCTCCTCGCATCCTCACTTTGAATATTTTCTTAGCCCTCTTCTTGTCTATCATTCTTGCTTACAAGCATCAGGTCATCTTCAAAAAGTGATTCTAGTGGATTTTCTCTTCCTCCTTTGTCTATTTTCGAATCGAGCTCCGTTGCTTTCCTCCTATCAACATCACAAGAAGATATGTTAGCATTTGAAACTTTCATATAATCATAAAGAAATGAATTTAAGTTGTCAAAGAGAAGAGAATCATGATCCATAAAATCATCTGGAGGCACATTCGGAGGCTTCAAATGAGACTTACAACTAGATTGGTATGACTGAATGAAATAACAGTGGAATTGAATGAACTTATGAATGGAATAGTAATGGGAATAGAATGATTAAATTTTATTTTTATCATGATTGATATCGTTCATGAATAACTCAAATAATAGAATTTGTGTTCCTTAATAATTTCAATCTCATTAATAGTATTTTTAAAATATTACATTTAAATTTAATTTATTAGAATATTAAATTAATTAAAAATTTAGTGAAGATTTTATATATTTTAATATTATAGAAAAATATTAAATTAAAAATAAAATAAAATATTGATATTTTTAAAATATAAATAAATTTAAAATACAAATAAAAAAATTATATATATTAAAAAATATTAAACTATGTATAAAAAATTATATTTATATTTATATTACATGTATATATTCAATTTAATTGATAATATTAATTTTTTATATATAATTTACTAATTTTTATTTTGAATAAATTTTTTTAAATAATTTATATTTAAAAATTTTAAGAATTTAATTTAATTATATTTTTTTTACCAATTTGAGTGTATAAAAATATGTTTTTTTAGATTTTAAATGATTTATTATTTTATTTTTATTAAATAATTTAATTCAAATGATTTTAATAAATATTACTCCATGTTAAGTAGAAAAATAGTAACATATTTATAATTATATAAATAAATATTGTATATATATATGTGTGTGTGTGTGAGTGACGGTGGGGTTGGGGTTGGGGTTGGGTGGGTGTATAAGGAAAGATATCACGTAATCATCTAATCAGGTAATCATCTAAAAATAATTGTGTTTCTTGTCGTTTGAGCAAGTCCAACAAACTTCCTTTCGTTGAGAGTTCATTTACGGCTGAGCATCCTTTACATTATATATATGCTGATGTGTGGGGACCTTCTACTGTATCAAGTGATGGTTCAAAATATTTTCTGTTGTTGGTTGATTTATTTTCAAGACATTGTTGGATATTTCCTCTAAATGCAAAGTCTCAAGTGGCATCTATTTTTTTGAATTTTCGACCTCTTGTGGAAAATCAGTTTGGCTTTAAGATTAAAAATCTTTTTACTGACAATGGTGGAGAGTTTCAGCCACTACGTATGTCTCTTATATCACTTGGCATTAGCTGGCTTACGACGGCCCCCCATACTCCTCAGCAGAATGGCATCTCTGAACGACGTAACAGACATATTCTGGAAGTTGGTCGTGCTCTCCTAACTCACGCCAAGCTTCCATCTAAATTCTGGCCGTTTGCCTTACAAACTGCTGTTTATCTAATTAATCGAATGCCTACTTCTATACATGGCCGTCGTAGCCCATTTGAGGTGTTATTCAACAAAGCTCCTAATTACTCCAAATTACGTGTGTTTGGATGCCTTTGCTTTCCATGGCTCCGCCCTTACCTTCCGGGAAAGTTGACTCCACCTTCTCGATCTTACATATTTGTTGGATACTCGACATCTCAAAGTGCCTACCGCTGCTTGGATATTGAATCGGGTAAAGTATATGTCTCTTGACATGTTTAATTTCTTGAAGATAACTTTCCTGGTGCTCTTACTCAAGCCTCAATACCTGCTGATGTCTCCACTTCATGCACCATCTCTCTTCCGTTTATCCCACTAGTTCAGCAAGCACAAGTGCCTCTATCATCTCCTCCAGCTTCTACTGAATTTCAAGAGCAAGTGCCTCCATCACCTCCTCCAGCTTCTACTGAATTTCAAGCACAAGTGCCTCTAGCACCTCCTTCAGCTTCTACCTAATGTCCAGAACCTTTGGACATTCTTCACCATTCATCACTTGCTATACCTCCTTGCATCATAGCATGAGAACACGAAGTCAAAACAATATTTATAAACCCAAGTAATTGAGTATTACTACTAAGCATCCACTCTTAACGGATGTGGAGCCATCCTCAATTAAAGAGGCTCTCTCAATACCTCACTAGCATGCTGCAATGGACGATGAATTCATAGCATTACAACAGCATGGCACTTGGGATTTGGTCCCACCACCTCATAATGGAAACATTATTGGTTGTAAGTTAGCTTTTCAAACTAAACGAAATCCTGATGGATCAATTGATAAATTTAAAGCCCGTCTTGTTGCCAAGGGCTTTCACCAACGTCTCAGAATTGACTTCAAAGAAACTTTCATCCCTGTCATTAAACTGGCAACCATTCGTACTATTCTTACTATTGCCACCACCAATTGTTGGTCACTTCGTCAGTTGGATGTAATCAATGCTTTCTTACATGGCAATCTTGATGTCCCTGTATATATGTCCCAGCCTCCTGGGTTTAAAGATCCATCTCGACTGGGCCATGTTTGTCTTCTTCGGCGATCACTTTACACTCTTCAACAAGCTCCATGAGCTTGGTATGACTCTCTTTGTTCTGCCCTACAAAGTTTTGAACTTACTCGTTCGAAGGCAGATATATCTTTATTTATTCTTCACTCTAAATCTGCTAAGCTCTATGTTTTGGCTTATGTAGATGATTTGGTTCTCACTGGCTCTAATCCCGTCTTATTCACTGCCTTAACTAATCACCTACAGTCTCATTTTGCTATGAAAGATCTTGGATAATTATCTTACTTTCTTGGGGTAGAGGTGGTAACTTGCAAGGAAGGCTTATTTCTCTCTCAACAAAAATATATTGTTGATCTCCTTTGCCGTCATCGAATGGAAGGAGTCAAGCCAGTGGGTACTCCAATCTCCTCTAAGCTATTACCATCTTCTCGTTCGATCAACCCCATAGAATATAGAAGTACCATTGGCGGGTTGCAGTATTTTACACTCACTCGTCCAGACATTGCCTTCACTGTCTATAGGTTGGCTCAATTTATGTCCTCACCCACTGCAGCCCATTGGAATTCTGTAAAATGCTTATTTCATTATCTCAAAGGATCTATTAATCATGGTCTACTACTTCGTCCAGCTAATAAGCTCACTTTAACAGCTTATTCAAATTCTGACTTCGGCGGTGATCTCTCTGGTTGCAAATCTACCTCGGCTTATGCTATCTTTCTTGGCTCTACTCCTATCTCTTGGTGCTCTCGAAAGCAACGTGGGGTTGCTCGCTCTTCAACTATAGCAGAGTATCGTTCTCTCGCAACTACTGCCTCCGAGGTTTGCTGGCTTCTTCATCTCTTTGAGGATCTCCAAATAAAACTTACTGTAGCTCCCTCTCTTTTATGTGATAATATGGGGGCCACACGCCTTGCTCTCAACCCCGTCCTTCATTCTCGTATGAAGCATATTGCCATTGACCTATACTTTATTCAAGATTTAACTTCCAAGGGTGTACTATCTGTCTCATATGTCAACTTGGACCAACTTGTGGATGTCCTCACCAAACCATTAGCACGTGCTCATTTTCAGCTGATCCGTTCCAAAATTGCCATTGCCGATGGAACGTCTATTTTGCGGGGGCGTATAAGGAAATATATCACGTAATCATCTAAATTAATTATGTTGATTTGCAGACTGTAAATATGTAGATTTTATTTCCTAGATTAGATTAATTAAACAACTGTATATATCCTCTATATTACGTTCTCAATTCAAGTAATTCAAGTTTATACTTTCTATAGAGGGAACGAGGGAATGAAATGGGCAATACCATGGGGGGTGGGAGGAATGCCCATTCCCACATGTAAGGGAATACACATTCTTTTGGAATCGGAATTTTTATTACTAAAAACATACCAATTGCAGGAATGAGAATAGAATTAGAAATGTCGATTCCATTCCCACCCTATTCCATCGTACCAATAATACCCTTAGTTTCTTTTTCTTTGTTACATAAGAATGTAACACTCTTTTTTTTAGCTCAAAGAAAGCTCTTCTCTACCAACATCAATTTTCGCTCTTCCCGTAGCTAAAAATGGCCTTTCCAAAATAAGTGGAATTTGAGGATTCGCCTTCACTTCCAACATCATGAAATCAACCGGGAAAGCTAGTCCCTTCACTTTCACCTCCACGTCTTCAACATCCCCTAGTGGCTTAACAACCTCTCCATTCACCACCTCAAGACGGATAGTAATAGGCTTGAGCTCTCCAATTTCAAGTTCCTTGAAAGTAACATGAGACATCACATTGACGCTCGCCCCCAAGTTGCACAATGTATCAAGGGTTTATTTCCCTTCAAAATCACAAGGAATTATGAACTTTCCCGGATCACCACCTATTTTTGCACCGATTCACTTGCTTCGGGTGCTTTTCTCCTCATAATTTTTCTTGAGAGATTTAACATGCTCTTCAAACTCCTTTTTCTTCTCTTCCTTTACAAACATTTGTGGACAGGGAATAGGAAATGGAGTGATCAAAATACCCCAATAGTCACGTTTGTATTCCTCTTCTTTGACCTTTTATTCAACTTTCTTTTTCTCTTGCACTCTTTTCCACTTAGGTATCCATTTAAGCCCTTTCTCTTCTTTCTTACTTATCTCTTCATTTTCTCCACCAACCTTGCATTCCACTAACCCTTCTTCATCCTTTCGCTCCTCTTCCATATCAACAAACAAACATTAAGCTTTCGGATTGACTTCGATTATGGCCGGAAACTTTCCTTTTTGTTGAGTATTTAAAGCACTTGTAATTTGTCCTAAAGTTAGCTCAATAGACTTAAACCTCTTTTCATCGGCCTCATCTTTAGTTTTGGTGGACGCTATCAACTTCTCTATTTGTTAATCATATTTGAACCTTTTCCTTCATTGTTTGGTGCCTAAGCCCCCGGATGATATCCCGAAGGATAAACAACCACATTGTTCGAGTTGGAGTAAGAAAAATTGTCTTGCCTCATTTGTTGTGGAAAAAAACTTCCACCACTTTTATTGTTGAATCCTCCTTGTCTAGGTGGATAATTACCTTGAAAATTATTTTGGTAATTCCCTTGGTAACCCCTTCCTTGCATGTAGAGTATATCTTCTATCCTTAGCTTCGACATAGCCCATTGTTTCCTACTCACAATATTTGGAGAAAGCACCATTTGATTAACTTGTAGCTCTTCAACCATATTTGCTCCTTGATTGTTCACACCTTGATTCAAGCTTATTTTTATAATGACCTCCGCCGCTATCATTTCAACACTTGGCATATGTGACCTGCTTGGCTCAACATTCAAACTTTTGACACTAAACTGTTGCCCTTGATCAAAATTCTCAAATCCATAGCATCCACTTACTCTCTCCGATGGCCATTGGTAAACATTTGTAGCAATCTCATCAAAAAACCGTATGGCCCTTTTCCGAGTCACTCCAAGTACAGATCCACCAGTCGAAGCATCAACAAGTATTCTTTGACCATTCACCAAGCCTTGGTAGAAAAATCCTACTTCTTGATTTTTTGGGAATCCATGTTGTGGACACCTGCGAAACATATCCTTAAATCTTTACCACGCTTCATAGAAACTTTCTTGAGGCATTTGCTTGAATTGAATAATTAAGATCTTTATTTGAAATGTCTTAGAAGGTGGAAAGTACTTGTTCAAAATTATTTGTGCAAGCTCATCCCATGTGTTACACGTACCCAGAGTAATGGTAGATAGTCATGTTCATGCACAATCCCTCAATGAGAATGGAAATAACCTCATCCTAATACAATCCTCACTCACCCCATTCATCTTCACGGTGTTGGCAATCTCAATTAATTGAGCTAGATGAGCATTAGGATCTTCATTCGGGGTTCCACCAAATTGTTGGTCTCTCACTATAGAAATCAAGCCCACTTTAATCTCAAAGTTGTTGGAATTTATTGGTGGGTCCATCATGTGTGGCATTGCCCTCGGCATAGAGAAATCCCGCACCCTCTGATCATTATAAATTCCATGTTACACCGGAGGTGGTGATGGTGGCACATAAGCTTGTTGCGGAGGAGCATAAGCTTGTGGAAAGCCTTGTTGAATTAGAGCTTGTTGGATCATTTGTAGAATCAAAGCTTGGTTATTTATAGCTCCGAAATTTGATAGGCATGTTGAGGAGGGTTGGCATTAAATTGAGGTGCTTAAGCTTGTTGCGGAGGAGCATAAGCTTGTGGAAAGCCTTGTTGAATTAGAGCTTGTTGGATCATTTGTAGAATCAAAGCTTGGTTATTTATAGCTCCGAAATTTGATAGGCATGTTGAGGAGGGTTGGCATTAAATTGAGGTGCTTGTGTGTTGTGTTAAACGTGCACATTTTTGTTGGATTGTATACTAAAAGTCTTGCTTTAGTATGAACAATATTTTAACAATTTATTTGAAATGAGAATCAATGATCAAATGATTGCGCCTTATAATTTACTTATATGTACGGTTGGCATTAAATTGAGGTGCTTGTGTGTTGTGTTACACGTGCACATTTTTGTTGGATTGTATACTAAAAGTCTTGCTTTAGTATGAACAATATTTTAACAATTTATTTGAAATGAGAATCAATGATCAAATGATTGCGCCTTATAATTTACTTATATGTACGATGCAATAGTCCACTTACTTTATACTGTATATAATATATTATGCGACAACACGTGGAAGATCATATTATCGATTTCCTTATAAAGTACAAACAAATGCTCACAACCGAGATAGACAGGGACTGTCTATCGGGATGGTTGAAGTGCGATTTAGTATTAGTTTGTCTTGACTATAGAATCACATTAGTATGCTTTGTGTGTATTGAGCAGGACCACTTGAGATCGTTTGATTTATACTGACTATATAGGAGAACTTGATCTCTGTTATTATGGATGTTCGTGCTCTTAATTCCTATACAATAACCTCGACACGTAAGGCAGTATGTATTTCTTTGATTCATTAATGGGTGAGATTTACATATAATAAATCAACAAACTCGGTAAGTTGGGAAATAGTGTCGTCTCTATGGTGTGCTATTGATTGTAGAAGGAATCCATGTCTGTTATAGGTTGATGATGTCCCCTTGAGGAACTCAGCAGGTAAATTTATTCTGGCATGATAATGAGGTTGAGTGTTACTACTCTCGGATGAGATATTAATTAATGGAGTTGTCAGTAACTTAATTAATTAATGGGCATTATATATCTTAAACATGGGGAGATTAACGGGCTCATAATAAGAAGGAGCCCATAACGTAATTATGGGATTAGAACGGTAGTGCAGTAATAATATTTTTGTGGTATATATTATTATTATTATTGGACTTAAGTATAAGCTTTGGGCTAAACTTGGATA
Source organism: Pogostemon cablin (assembly GCA_023678885.1). Taxonomy (NCBI): domain Eukaryota; kingdom Viridiplantae; phylum Streptophyta; class Magnoliopsida; order Lamiales; family Lamiaceae; genus Pogostemon; species Pogostemon cablin. Next base: position 25,652,427 of record CM042967.1, read on the forward strand.
CTTAAGCCCAATGGAGACCCAATTCTAATTTCTCTAACTGGTCCCTGCTGTAGCCCATATATAAGTCATCTCAGCTGTCCGAAAATCCTAACTGAAAAGTAAAATCACGCCTAACATTGTGAGGAGGGTGAAGGAATAGCAGATTGAGAAGATCTCGAAGATCGTCGCCCACACGACGTCGAGATTGGACTTGGGAATACAACAGAAGATCAAGAGGTCGTTTGCTGCTGCTGTCCGCCAAGTTCCACGATTTTTATAAAATCTTGTGAAACTCAGAACTGGACGTGTGATATACTGATGGAAAGCCACGAAAGAGAGAATCGTTTTGGCGCATAGATCACTCAAATCGGAGATCAAATGAGAGAGTTATGCCCAAAATGGTGAGACTGCGCAGGTTGTCAGCGAGAATTCATCTTCTCCAACATACCCTGGTGAAAGGTAATACGATTCTATATTTTCTTGCTTCCGCTGAATTAGAATTGTATGGATTCCTAACGGTTTACGTTAACCAAATGATCGAACACCAACAATTTTGTCCGCCTTCCCCATCATGCTCTATATCCACAAAATCATCACCTTGAAAATTCTCCATTAGATCACTCTTTTTTTATTTGTTCTATTTTCTCCTTTTTCGAAAAGTTTGTTCTATTTTCAAGTCAATAGGCTCCGATTGTATCCCACTTGACCTCATTTGCATACGCATTCACAAAGAAGAGAAGTTAGAATAAAAGATTTCAAAATCAAATAACAATAAACAAATAAAATAATAAAAAAATTTGTCCCTAGTAAGATTACAAGAAACGTTCATTCTTTAAGCTACTAACAATCTTTGCCCCCCGACAACGGCGCCATTTAATTAGCCATTTGTAGTTGGGATGACCAATTCAAGAATTTATCGAATCCAAAGGAGGAAGATACTAGAGCTTAAGTGATATCACATTTTTTGTAATTTTATAGAGACGAATCATTAATAGATAGGTTGTGTAAACAAGTAAATCAAATCAATCAATGCAAGTAATGATCAAACAAATAAGATATATAGATGAAGAGTGGTTTTTCAAATTAAGTAAAAGTGAAATTAACAACAATTAAGAAGTAAAAATCCTAGGATAAATACATCAAATTCATATGAATCATGGGTATAAGACTAAGGGCCAACACTAAGTTCACCTAAACTTCCTCTCGAGATGGATAGGATATGGATTCGTTTAATAATCCCAAAATAGCTCAATGGATTGGTTCACACTCAAACAATTCAAACTATGTACTAAACTTGAAATGAGAGTCCCTTCACACGATTAATCAACCTCTCGATCTTACCAATTGGATGTTCTATCAAAGGGTTCTAAATCCTAAAGGACATCTCTATCTCTTTAAGATCTATAAAGCACATGAGGTGTATGACAAAATGATTAAATTAATTATCCTAAACATATCATTGACTTCTCGATCTAATCACATGTTTAAAACAACAAACCACACAAATCATCATAAACATCAAGATCTAAAGCATCAATGATAGAAAACCAATTAACTTAATCAACATATGAATTTTAATACATAAATCCCAAAATTTTGGATTGGTCGTTAATAGTCGGGATGACCAATTAAAGAATTTATCAAATTCAAGGAAATTTAGGATTCATGGTCTTCAAGTTATAGCCTCGTATTAGTTAGAGACGACCGATAAGGAAGGATAATAAAAACATGAAAAGAAACTAATTACAATACTTTTGGAATTTTCAATGCAAAGGAATTTTTTGTGATGCACTTCAAATGGATCAATCATATAATAATCTAATTGCCTCCCAATTTAAGCTATCATAGTAAGAGCGATCACGATTTCCACCTAAACTCTCTCTCTCGAGATGAAGAGGATGTAGGCCCTTACAAAGGCCCCAAAATAGCACATAAGACCAAGACCAAATTGAACACCTCCCAATAGGTACTAATTACACGTATGAGTTACCTAAAAGGTACTAAATCATAGGTAATATTCCCTTTCTAGGTACTATGAATTCACTAAGGTTGGGATTCCCCTCACAGATTAATTGACCTCTCGATCTAATCTCTCTAGTGTTCATTTATGTAATTCTAAATATAAGAGGTCGTCTCCACCTCTTTTCATATTAAACCACATAACCCACATGATGAAATGATTCAACTAATTCCTAAGACACTTAATTGAACTTTCGTTCTAACCACATGCAATAGACAATTAACCACACAAATCAAACATATAAATTAAGCAATTAAGTATCCATAAATGAAACTAATCAATGCCGGGAATATAATTAGAAAATATCACAAATTAGTCCATAATCTAAACATCACTTAAACATAAAAAACATAGAAAATAAAAAGATAATAAGTAGGATTAGATTTCAACGAATGAAGTTTTTACATTCACCAAGCTCATCCTTTCCTTGGTGTCCCCACCTTCATGAAAACAATAAATTTCTAATCTAGAAAAATATTTAAAACTACATATCTCTCGCCCCGAAAGGGGGAGGGATCTCAACTATGGAGGTCTTACTTAAAAGCCCTCTTAACTATTGAATCTAGGAATGATTCCATTTAATGGAATGTAATGGGTAGAGAATGATAAGTGAGGCTTCCAAAGAAGGGTATTTATAGTTGTTGGGTGAGAGGAGTGTTTGAATAATTTTTAATGTGGGACACTTTAACTCTTGGGACATGGATAGAATTTATGGAATTTTTCATGAATTTTGGGGGCAAAACCATATCAGCAAGTGAGTTTAAGGAATGAACCGGTCAAATTCTAACACAATATGCGGTCTGGCGGGATGGTTCATGCGCTAGACACAAGGACTGGTTGATACGAGTGGTCTAAGGTTCGAATCTACTTTATAATATTCTTTTCTTCAATAAATTTCAGCACTTCCAACTTCTAGCATTAAAATAATTTCGGGCGCAATTGGATTAGCTAATGCGCACGTGGAATATGAACCGCAGATAAAAATTGCGGTATCTATAAAGATTTATAGAAATTAAGTTGAAACAAGGGAAAACAACGCATCTCAAGATTGGGGACAATGAACTATTGACAAACTCAAATTCAAAGCTCCTCGACACGAGCTAAAACTGTCTACATTACGCTCAATGATATGAGCCAAAACTATTTACAAGTCAAAGCTCCTCGATATGAGCTAAAACTGTCTACACATTACGCTCCTTGATATGAGCTAAAATTATCTAAAATTCCTACAGGTATAGCTCCTCGACACGAGCTAAAACTGTCCACATGATGCTCCTTGATACGAGTTTAAACTGTCTAACTCAAATCAAATCTCCTTGGGAAGAGACTAAACAATCTACACACAGAGCTCCTTGACACGAGCGAAAACTATCCACATTGAGCTCCTTGATATGAGCAAAACCAAACACTAATCAAAAGCTTAACTTTTTTTCTTGTTCATGTAGACCTATTTTTATTTTAATGGGATTAAATTAACCCTTGAAATTTAAGCAATGGCACACTTTAATTAGAAAAACATGCAAGTAAAACAATTCCTTAGTGGTCTTCTCTTCCTTAATTGAGTGATGACTCGAAATCACATAGCTCCCATTACTCGTAGATAATATGTTGGCTATAAAAATCGGATAAAAAGTTATTTTTCAAATCTGAGGTACAGAGATGCCAAATGCAATAATTGGATAAGTGTTGTGGCCATCTTAATATGAAAAGCCCCATTCATAATTGAGTTAACGGTGATGGATAAGGATAGCCAAATTGAAAATCATGTTTATGTGTCATTTTTCTAATTTTTTTTGAACACAAAGTGCATTCATGTTTTAGTTTTAGGGCTTATTTGATATTATTAAGTGCAAAGGATGGACTAGAGATCTAAATTAAAAATGAAATTAAATTGAAATTGAAAAGAGATTGCAAAGTGTAGAACATACAAAGAAAGAAAACCTAAATTACACAGATTACAGAGTGACATTACGAAGGACTTATCTGCAGATCTAAATTAAAAATGAAATTAAATTCCTCAAATTGGCAATGAAATTGAAGAGGTGGACAAAATAACCCATAATTATAGAAAAGAAGCCGCAGATATACCTAAAAGAGAGGGCGCGGATTTACTTGAATCAAATGAGAGATGCCTTCATCGTTGTACGCGAGTACAATAAAATGATAAGTGGAATGGGGGCTCTTGTTTAGTTAATTCAATTTCAAGCTTTGTTTTAGATTTATTTCACGTTATTCCCCCTTCTTTATTGATTGCTTGCAAATAGCCCCTTCTTTTATGGGAAAAAATTTTAAATGCCCACTCTCAAATTATAATAATAATTTTTGCCCACTTTATGCTAATATGTTAGCTATGTAAACTGGATAAAAAGTTATTTTCCAAATCTGTGGTACAGAGGTGCCAAATACAGCAATTGGATATGAATTCAAAGTGTTGTGCCCATCTTAATATGCAAACCCCATTCATTATTGAGTTAACGACGATGGACAATTAAGGATAGCCAAATAGAAAATCATGTATGATATCATTTTTTTTTCTTTATTCTTTTTTAGGGCTTATTTGATACTATTAAGTGTAAGAGATGATATGTATGAACAAAAAATCAGAAAAAAACCTAATTTAGATTTCAAAAAAATGACAAAAAATCAGAAAAAAAAACCTTATTTAGATTTTAAAAAGGAAACCTAATTTAGATTTTAAAAAATTAAAGAAAGCCTAATTTACATTTATAAGTGACAGACAATCTGGAAGAGAACGATAAAGCAAACTCTCAAAACCTAAGTATAGAACATACATGATTCAATCGATTGGTGAAAATACTTGAATAGGTAATTTTAAAATAATTAAAAAATTCCAAAGGACGTAGCCGGGGATTTTAATTAAAAATGAAATTAAAGTTGAAATTGAAGTAAGATAGCAAAGTGTAGAACATATAAAGAAAGAAAACTAAATTACACAGATTACCTGGTTCAGAGTGGGAATCCGAAGGACTTAGCTGCAGATCTAAATTAAAAATGAAATTGAATTCCTCAAATTGGTAATGAAATTAAAGAGATGGACAAATAACCCAAAGTCATCGAAAAGAAGACGCAAATCTACCTGAATCAAATGAGAAATGCCTTTGTCGTCGTATGCGAGTTCAATGAAATGATAAATGGAATGGGGGCTCTTGATTAGTTAATTCAATTTCAAGCTTTGTTTTAGATTTATTTAACATTATTGCCCCTTCTTTATTGTATGCTTGCAATTAGCCCATTCTTTTATGGAAAAAAAATTTAATGCTCACTCTCAAATTACAATAATCATTTTTGCCCACTTTATGCTAATATGTTGGATATGTAAACTGGATAAAAAGTTATTTTCTAAATCTATGGTACAGAGTTGTCAAATCCAGTAATTGGATATCAATCTAAAGTGTTGTGGCCATCTTAATATGCAAACCCCATTCATTACTGAGTTAACGACGATGGATAAGGATAGCCAAATTGAAAATCATGTATGGTGTCTTTTTTCTTTTTTCTTTTTTTTAGGGCTTATGTGATACTATTAAGTGTAAGATATGGTCAGTACGAACAACAAATTAGAAAAGAAAACTTAATTTAGATTTTTAAAAAAATGTACTAAATATCTGAAAAGAAAATCTAATTTAGATTTAAAAAATGAAACCTAATTTAGATTTCAAAAAATTAAAGAAAACCTAATTTATATTTCATAAGTGACAGATAATCTGGAAAAGAAAAATAAAGCGAAATCTCAAAAACTAAGTATAAAACATACATGATTCAACTGATGGGTGAAAATACTTGAATAAGTAATTTTTAAATAATTAAAAAAATTCTAAAGGACATAGTTGGAGATTTAAATTAAAAATTAAATTAAAGTTGAAATTGAAGTGAGATAGCAAAGTGTAGAACATACAAAAAATGAAAACTAAATTACACAGATTACCTTGTTCAGAATGGGAATCCGAAGGACTTAGCTGCAGATCTTAATTAAAAATGAAATTGAATTCCTCAAATTAGAAATGAAATTAAAGAGATGGACAAAATAACCCATAATCATCGAAAAAAAGGCGCAGATCTACCTGAATCAAATGAGATATGCCTTCGTCATCGTACGCGAGTTCAATGAAATGATAAGTGGAATGGAGGCTCTTGATTAGTTAATTCAATTTCAAGCTTTGTTTTAGATTTATTTCATGTTATTGCCCCTTCTTTATTGTATTCTTGCAATTAGCCTATTCTTTTATGGAATTTTTTTTAAATGCCCACTCTCAAATTACAATAATCATTTTTGCCCACTTTATGCTAATATTTTGGCTATGTTAACTAGATAAAAAGTTATTATCTAAATCTGTGGTACATAGTGGCCAAATGCAGCAATTAGATATCCATCCAAAGTGTTGTGGGCATCTTAATATGGAAACCCCATTCATTACCGAGTTAACGACGATGGATATGGATAGCCAAATAAAAAATCATTTTTGGTGTCATTTTTCTTTTTTTTCTTTTTTAGGGCTTATTTGATACTATTAAGTGTAAGAGATGGTCTGTACGAACAAAAAAATAAGAAAACAAAACATAATTTAGATTTTTAAAAAAATGAACAAAAAACCAGAAAAGAAAACTTCATTTAGATTTCAAAAAGGAAACCTAATTTAGATTTAAAAAAATTTAAGAAAACCTAATTTACATCTCACAAGTAATAGACAATTTAGAAAAGAAAAATAAAGCGAACTCTCAAAAGCTAAGTTTAGTCGATGGGTGAAAATACTTGAATAGGTAATTTTAAAATAATTAAAAAAAATTCCAAAGGACGTAGCTAGATATTTAAATTAAAAAAATTAAAGTTGAAATTGAAGTGAGATAGCAAAGTGTAGAACATACAAAGAAAGAAAACTAAATTACACAGATTACCTGGTTTAGAGTGGGAATCCGAAGGACTTAGCTACAAATCAAAATTAAAAATAAAATTTAATTCCTCAAATTGGCAATGAAATTAAAGAGATTGACAAAATAACCCAAAATAATCAAAAAGAAGGCGCCGATCTACCTGAATCAAATGAGAGATGCCTTCGTCGTCGTACACGATTTCAATGAAATGATAAGTGGAATAGGGGCTCTTTATTCAATTTCAAGCTTTGTTTTAGATTTATTTCATGTTATTGCCCCTTCTTTATTGTATGCTTGCAATTAGCCCTTTCTTTTATAGGAAAAATTTTTAAATGCCCACTCTCAAATTACAATAATTATTGTTGCCCACTTTATGCTAATATGTTGGATATGTAAACTGGATAAAAAGTTATTTTTCAAATCTATGGTATAGTGTTGCCAAATGCAGCAATTGGATATCAATCCAAACTGTTTTGGCCATTTTAATATTCAAACCCCATTCATTACTGAGTTAACGGCGATGGATATGGATAGCTAAATAGAAATCATGTATGGTGTCATTTTTCTTTTTTAAATTTTTATGGCTTGTTTGATACTATTAAGTGTAAAAGATGGTCTGTATGAAATGAAAATAGAAATGAAAATCTAATTTAGATTTAAAAAAATAAATAAAAAATTAGAAAAGAAAACCTCATTTAGATTACAAAAAGGAAACCTAATTTAGATTTAAAAAAATTAAAGAAAACCTAATTTACATTTCATAAGTGACAGACAATCCGGAAAATAAAAATGAAGCGAACTCTCAAAAGCTAAGTATAGAACATACATGATTCAATCGATGAATGAAAATACTTGAATATGTAATTTTTAAATAATTAAAAAAATTTCGAAGGCGTAGCTGGAGAGTTAAATTAAAAATGAAATTAAATCTGAAATTGAAGTGAGATGGCAAAGTGTAGATCATACAAAGAAAGAAAACTAAATTACACAGATTACCTAGTTCAGAGTGGGAATCTGAAGGACTTAGCTGCAGATCTAAAATAAAAATTAAATTGAATTCCTCAAATCGGCAATGAAATTAAAGAGACGGACAAAATAACTCAAAATCATCTAAAAGAAGACGCAACCTGAATCAAATGAGAGATGCCTTCGTTGCCCTACTCGAGTTCAATGAAATGATAATTGGAATGAGGGGCTCTTGATTAGTTAATTCAATTTCAAGCTTTGTTTTAGATTTATTTCTCGTTATTGCCCCTTTTTTATTGTATGCTTACAATTAGCCCCTTCTTTTATTGGAATTTTTTTAATGCCAACTCTCAAATTACAATAATCATTTTTTCCAACTTTATGCTAATATTTTGACTATGTAAACTGGATAAAAAGTTATTTTCCAAATGTGGCACAGAGTGGCCAAATGCAGCAATTGGATATCAATCCAAAGTGTTGTGGCCATCTTAATATGCAAATCCCATTCATAACTTAGTTAATGATGATGGATAGGGATAGTCAAATAGAAAATCATGTATGGTGTCATTTTTCTTTTTCTTTTTCTTTTTTAGGGCTTATTTGATACTATTAAGTGTAAAAGATGGTCAGTACGAACAAAAAATTAGAAAAGAAAACCTAATTTAGATTTTTAAAAAATGAACAAAAAATCAGAAAAGAAAACCTAATTTAGATTTCAAAAAGGAAACCTAATTTAGATTTCAAAAAATTAAAGAAAACTAATTTAGATTTCATAAGTGACAGACAATTTGGAAAAGAAAAATGAAGCGAACTCTCAAAAGCTAAGTATAAAACATACATGATTCAATCGATGGGTGAAAATACTTGAATATGTAATATTTAAATAATTAAAAAAATTCCAAAGGATGTAGCAGGAGATTTAAATAAAAAAAATGAAATTAAAGTTGAAATTGTAGTGAGATAGCAAAGTGTAGAACATACAAAGATAGAAAACTAACTTTCATAGATTACCTAGTTCAGAGTAGGAATCCGAAGGACTTAGCTGTAGATCTAAATTGAAAATGAAATTGAATTCCTCAAATTGGCAATGAAATTAAAGAGATGGACAAAATAACCCAAAATCATCGAAAAGAAGGTGAAAATCTACCTGAATCAAATGAGAGATGCCTTCGTCGTCGTACGCGAGTTCAATGAAATGATAAGTGGAATGGGGGCTCTTGATTAATTAATTCAATTTCAAGCTTTGTTTTAGATTTATTTTACGTTATTGCCCTTTCTTTTAATATATGCTTGCAAGTTAAAGGTGGTCTGTCCCAAGTCAAATAAGCCAGACAAATTAAATCAGTGCCAAAGAAAAATAAGCCTGACTAAAAGTCTAAACAAGTGGAAGGCCCAAAGCCTGCAAAATTAGGTCAAATCAAGCAATGACCTATCAAACTGCGTTATATATGGAAATGCCCAAACCCGCTGAATCAGGTCAAATCAGCCCTGGATCAATCAGATTGCGAGTTATATATAGGGCTTCCTCACCCTTCACCTATATAAGGAGCCATTCTCCATTCATTTTAAACACCCATGAACACTCAGATACCTAAAAAGATCCGAAGAACACGAGTAAAGACGAAAGTCCAGCCTCCCTTCAAGGTCTTCAAGTCAAGAACAACCTCCGATTAGATATCAAGGTGCTGAACCCTTCTAATCCGGACTTCTTCAAGTCAAGAATAACCTCCGATCAGAGATCAAGGTGCTATATTGAGTGTGAAATTCCACGTATTTTAGGTCTCGCATTACACCATTTTTGATAGAGTGTGGCCATAATTTTGTGTAGAATGACGTGGTTTTCATATCTTGTATAATTAAGATGCTACTAGGTGATTTTTTAGTTTTGAAGGGTAAAACATGATCAAAAGTTCAAAGTTGAAATGAAGAGCGAAAGTGTGAAGGAATGCTGAAAAACACACGTCCACATTGCGTAATTTTTCTGTATTCATGTAGAAGTTAAAATTAATTATATGATACATGGTTGGAAAGGCACGAAAGAAAGGGTCGTTTTAGCGTAAGAATCACTCAAATCGGAGTTCGGATGAGGAAGTTATGCTCAAAATCGTAAGGTCGTGCAGCTGCAAACGGGAATTTCCAAAAATTTTAAAAAATTAGCCCATATTTCCTATTGTTGGAGCAAAATTAATTTCCTTATCTCATTCTCTTTTCATATCTATATATATTTTATATCATTATTCATAAGAGACACCACCCTCCACTAGGGGATCACTCCCTACCATCCAACATCTACCATTATCTACATCCATCCCATCAACTATCCACACCGAAGGAGATTCAAGGGCCGTTCAAGAGGGAGATCATTCAACCGTAGAGATGGAGAAGGAATCTGAGACAACTCTAACACTAGGGTTTTTCTATTCCTTTCTTTTGTTTTCTTTTGTCAAGTCTTCTAGTATGAATTTGATAGCCATTGGAGTTGCTTATAACCCCATGAGCTAATTTGAGCTAATTTCATTTACAATTTTAAGGTTTGAATGATAGATTTAATTGATTTGGAGACCTAGACCAATTTTGAGAATTCATGCAGTTGATATTCTGATTTTACTTTATTTATTCAGACTTTATTTTTCTGCTTCGTAACGTCTTCATATTAAATTCATGACATTGCCCGTGATGCATGATTTATTATGTTAGCTTGTGTGCGTTCATGTTTGGTATTGTTTATCTGTTAGGGATTAAGGTAGTTCCGCTATAAACACTTTAATTCCGTGAATTGGTAAATCAGATACTTGAACTGTTTAGAGGAACAATGCAATCTGACGTTCAAGTAGGAAGTGAATAAAGCCTTGTAGTACTTTCAGAAAATATCTTTTTAGTTAAACTTACCATCCGGAAGTATTGTTGTTTGCGTTGATTAGTGTCTAGGAAGGAGACCTGGTAATATTCACGCACCTTAGGGTTAAAATCAGATTATACTGTTAGCTTTGAATCGGATCATATCCGGTGGGAAAACAGGGTTATGTGGTGTAATTCCATAGAATTTGCATGAATGAACAATTGGAAGTTTAGGAATTCAAATTAATTAATCTATACCGGATTACCTTAGAACTATTGATTCTTTTTTTGAATTAATCTTAAATCTTTCTTTTATGATTTCTATTTTATTAGTTATTTAATTTTCAGTATTTAGATACTCCCTCCGTCCCAAACTTGTTGTCTTACTTTCCATTTTTATCCGTCCCAAACTAATTGTCTTACTCCAAAAAATGAAATTTTTTCTCCCTAAAATACCCTTGTCATATCCAATATTTTCTAAAAGCCCAACCCAATTAAAATCACATTAACCTTAATTAACACATCAAATTAAACACACACACACACTACTTACACGTAATCTATCCCACTAACACACACACTGATTATCACACATACACAAACCCTAATCCATCTATCACTCTCTCACATCTCTTAGCCGTTCTTTCCTCTCATCTCTCTCGTTCTTGAGAGAAAACCCTAGCAACTTCTCTCTGTAAATTGACTCTCTGTCCCTCTCTCACATCTCTCAGCCGCTCCTCTTTGCATATTTGGCATGGATGAGTCATGGATGGTGTCGAGTAAGGGTTATTCCACACCCAATGATTCCGACCATCAGGTTCAGGAGTCCTCAGGGGTGGAAATGACCTTCGACGTCTTGATTTCGCCCGATGGAACCCTCGACGGAGTTTATCCGGCGGTGATGGTTCATGATTCCCTCGACTCAACCTTCGACGTAATGGATCCACCATTCATGGCACCTGATTCGCTTGATTCAACCATCGACACAGTGGATTCGGCGTTGATGGTACCTGATTCGCTCGATTTAATGGTTGATGGTGTGGATCCGTACTTGACGGTTCCTGATTCCCTATATTTCACCCTCGATATAGTTGTTCCTTGCTCTCTCTCAAGAAATTGATCTAGTTGGTCCTGATACGGTGGATCCAGCCATTGCTCTGCCGGAAGAAATAAGCGATAGCTTCCGAGACTTCATGTGGGAGATGATATGTCTCTGCTTCCCGGCGTGTAGGTAGACCCTTTACTCTTTCTTGATATGGCCCTGTGAGGTCTTGCATGCGATGGGAGATTTGTTTGGCTTTGTTGAGCTTGATTCGTGGCCCTGTGAGGCTTTGTTTGTGATAGCCCTGTGAGGCTTTATTTGTGGCTTCTGGTTTATTGAGCTTGATTCGTTGCCCTGTGAGGCTTTGTTTGTGATAGCCCTGTGAGGCTTTATTTGTGGCTTCTGGTTTATTGAGCTCGATTCGTTGCCCTGTGAGGCTTTATTTGTGACTTCTGGTTTTTGTTGAGCTTGATTATGTGGCTTTTAGGTTTCTGTTGAGCTTGATTATGTGAATTATGTGGCTTATAGGACTCTATTGAACTTGATATTATGGCTGCTGTGCATATTTGGTCTCTGTTGAGCTTGAGTTATAGCCTTGTGACGAATTTTTTCCGAGGCCATATGAATATGTTGGCTGATTGTTGGTGTATTGACCATATCTTGATGCATATCTTAGTCACCAACATGTTTTTAAACCTGTTTAGGACTCTTTGAACATGTTGTATAGTGAACTTAGTGTCACTAGCATATCTAAGTCACCAACAGGATTTTTAAATATGTTTAGGAGACTTTGAACATGTTATATAATGAACTTAGAGTCACCAGCATATTTAAGCCACCAACAGGTTTCTAAACCTGTTTAGGAGGCTTTGAACATATTGTGTACTGATCTTAGAGTCACCACAAGGTTTAAAGGCCTTGTTAGGAGATTCAATGACCCTATGATGATATTTTTTTGAGGGTAATACAAGAAGCAGAAGTTTCATTATGCAACATGTATGTTTACAATTTAAACAATTTCAAAACAATAAAAGATATCCTGATATCTATTGTTTAAGCTGTAAACATCAAAAATCTTTACCCACATCTCAATATCCCAGGCTATTCATAAGCTCTGATATGTCATATACTGGCTTATAGACATGGCCTTCCTCGATTAATTTATTGATGCATCCCTTCACAAATCTTCCTCAATCACTAGTGGTATAGGCAGTGCACCCTTTTTGACTAACTTTGCTTTTCAAATGTGAGGTATTTTATAGTTAATTCCTCCATCCACTTTCATAATCTCAATGAGGCAAGCTTGCAAACTTAGAAACACATTGTTCAATGTTAGAGTTGTCATATCTTCATAAGCCTTCATAACATTTGTCACCAATTCTTCAACATTATAGCTTATTGTCTTAAACTGTAGGGATTGGATGGCTCTGAAAAAGCCCAAGTCATTAATGTTAGTGTTCGGTGAGCATGGGGGTTGGCAAACAAGTCTGATGTTAAACCCATCAGATCTTGCAGCCCTCCCAAACTCCAAGTCACTATCTTTTATGTGGGGCTTTGCATTATCCTGTTGTATCCGAATCTCCTTCCCCAAACATTGTGGCCATTTTGACTTGATTGCTGGTATAATCTGTGAATTAAAGAAATATTGCATGTAACAGTTGCCCTTTTGGTAAAACAAAAGTAAGGTGACTACATATATGCAATATATAGGATGGTGATCTTATTTTTAAGGTCTGACTATTACCTGATTCACTATGCAATCTTTGATCACATCTTTGTTGACACAGTCAATAGGCTTGGTTACTAAAGTTCCTCTTACTCTATTCTTTGAGTTTCTCTTTGCTGGCTCTATTGTTGTGAATGGGAAAGTTCCACTTTTCCCATCAAATATGATCTGTCCTTCACTATCAAACAATGGTCTTGACACCGCACACATAAACATGATTTTTTGGATGAAATTTTTAGAGTTACAGGTTCTATGTGGTTCTTCCTCGTCAGGAACCATGTAATACCTCTCACAAACTTTAGTAAGAAAGAACCATTTCTCATCTATGTGCACTACATTATGCATTTCCTTGAACTTAAGCTTTTGAGCATACCTGTCATAGTAGATGACATCCAAACAGTAATTTAGCCTTCGAAGCTTGTTCTCCGGAGTTTGCTCAGGCTTGATTGCGTTTGTATGTGCCCTAAGAGCACCCCCTTTAACTCATCTTCCCACTGTTGATTTGCTCACACTTAAAACTTTGGATAGATCTCTGATTGTTGATATGCTTTGAAATGGAATTCTCTTCACTGCATTAGCATCACAATGGACCCTTTTTAGAAATTGATACACCTGCCTTCTTGGATCTAGGTGTATTGGTTTTTCTTCCTCCATTTGTTACTTTGCAACAGCCCAAATATGACTTATGGTCCTTGTAGAAACAGAGAATGTTTCAGCTGTTTCTTTTGCTTTTCCACGATCAATCTTGCCATATATGGTGTGTCTTATCAAAAACTGTGCTATTAAGTTTTTTTTCTATGGAAAGGTGAGAACTTGTGGTAGTTGCCATTACTGCATGTGTATTAATGACTATTAAACTCCCTGATACTTGTATTTATCCTTGATGAAATGGGGAGAAACTAAAAGGAGGTTGGGCAGTTGGAGGGAAAAGTGATGGCAAACATGCTGAAAAACTGATTGGTACCAACTTTTGACACTTTGGAGGGAATTCTATTGATGTGACACAAATTTTTGGAGGGAAGCACCAAGGATGATTCTCAAAATCTGAGGTGTAATGCGTATTTTTGGATAACTACTCCATCCAGCTCCATTGTGTAATAGTGTAGGTATTTGCTTTGATTATTGTATGTTAACATATTGATCCACGTGTTATATTTGTAATTTTTAAGAATTATATGTACTGCCCAACGGTGGACTTATGTTTATTAAAAAAAATTCTGAATTTATTTATTGGGTAATTTTTTAATAACACAAATGATGTAGTTAATCCAAAAAAATGTCCAATTGATTTGAATATTTTTACCTTCCAACAGTACAGTTGAAAGTAAAAAAAGTAATATTTCTTAAACTCTGTATCTACAGTGTCGCAGACAACAAGTGTGGGATGGAGGGAGTATTAAATTACAACACCTTGGAAATTGGTTACTTAATTTTGATTAATTAGTAATTTATAGTAAATAAATAATTGACTATCCTTTTGGGACCGATAATTTAACTTGGTTGCTTGTCACTACAATTGATATCCTTCACTTGGGGATATAATTGAAGTGCGTAAAAAATGCTTATCATGCTACACCTCCGATCCAACGTTCCTCAAGTCAGAAACAACACTCGACCTGAGATCAAGATGATAAGTCCCTCAGATTCGATGTTTCTTCCAGTAGCCTTCATGAAGTCAATGTTGTTCTACCAAATTGAATGACGTTCTTTATAAAGAAATCTTCAAGTCAATGTTCAATCCGAATAAAGATCGACGCCTCCAGATTAACGTCACAAGACTTCAAGTCCAAGCTCGGACAAGCTTCATTTGAAGATCCGGCTCAACATACAGTCAACACACACTCCAACCAAAGTCAAATCAAGTCAAAGTCAATCCAAGTTGGTTCGAGAGAAGAATCAGAGGATTGATTGAGATTGTAATCCATTACATATATTTTGAATTAAATCTGTCTGAATTATATTTGTACCATTTTTTGTGTTTATTCCATTATAAAAATAAATTTTGTTGTTACATAGAGATCTTATATGTTTGGATGGACATTTAAATTAATAAATTTTTAAATTTATAATCTGAAATGAATGAATTTAAAATTATAGATTTGAATTTATATTTATTTAATTGTTTTAGAAAAATTTTCAAATCCTTAATCAATTGTGTCATTTGAAATTTTTCTATGGATAAAAAAATATTTTAATATTATAAAAATTAAATTAATAACAAAATTAAATTAATAAGTAATAATTTTATTTATTTATTTAGTATTAATTTTTTACCAAATTACCACCACACATCCCCAACCCTCCACGCGCAGAAATTGAAAAAAAAAAGAATAATACTATTAAGCATTACTGCGAAATGCACCAAATTTCTAAAAAGAATTCCACCATTAATTTTACTTATGAGAAAAATATCATACATTGGGTTTTTTTGCAATAATTCTTAAAGGTGGGATTCTTTTTATAAATTTCTCAAATGTGAGGATTAATTAATTTGCAATAAAAGTAAAATTTGTGATTTTATTTATTTATTTTTTTGCAATTAACCTTTTAAAAAATCACCCCTGTTATAAACTTTATACCATTCTCAACATACCACTTTTCACACATCCTATCTCATCAATTAATTTTCTTTATCTTTTAATTTTATCCCTCTCATTATTTTCATACATAAAATAACAGGTTTTTACAAATTTATTTGACATAAAGTTAAAACATACCCTATCAAAATCTAAAACAAACATATATTACTGTACAATTGATTTTCAAACTCCACGAAAACTTAAAATAAAAATCATAAAAAATTTGAGTTTTTCCTTCTTATACATATAATTCATTTAACGTGTTATACACGACTAATAATAAATAAAAGGAATTTTTTCAATTCAAGGCTCAAATTATATGTTGGTGCCTGGAATATTCTTTTTATCAATCCAGGGCCTGAAAAATTCTAAATTATCAATCCAAGATATGAAATACTAATACCGTTCACTTAATCTCTAACGAAATCTCACATGTAAGTTTGATTGCCACCTCATTCTCATAGTTGGCATTTAAATATTATTTAAAGCAAGTAAATATAGATATATGTGTGTGTGTGTATGTGTGTGTGTGTGTGTGTGTGTGTGTGTGTGAAACCCGCGACAACGCAGGATCATTTATTTAATTATTCTTATTTTTCGTAATTAAATAATATGTGTTATATAACGTAACAACATTAATTATTGAGATTTTTTTTATAGGTAGACAATTTATTTTATCAATGTAAAGAATTTGCAAGAAATTATAATATTTGACTTTTAATAATATAACGTATAATTAAATTATGTATAAAGTTACTATATATGTACATAAATTCTAATTATTTAAATAATGTTGACTTTTATTTTTTTGGAATTATTACTATCTAGTACAAAATATATAATAATATTATTGGGAGATACAAAGTATATTTTTATTATTAGCAGGTACAAAAATAGGTAATGAAAAGTTTCAACTACCCCTTTATAAATATCATTGAATACAACTGTATTTAATACACTATTTTACGTATATCGTGCAGATTTCTTATTGTAATATAATCTGATAAAAAATATATATCTAAATATTTTAAATACTTATCTAAATATTTTTGAATACATCATTTAGATTTCTTATCTTATATAATTTGGATATAAAATATGTTTGAAAATTCTGAATACTTAACCAAATATATCTAAATATTCTGAATACATGCAACTTTCCTATCATAATATAATTTGGATATCAAAATATATATAAATATTCTGAATACTTGTATAAATATTTTATGTAAATATTTTTGAATACATCGTGAGGATATTTTTATCGATAATATAATCTGGAGTTGTGAGTATTTTTTTATCGTAATATAATTTGAATACCAAAACATATGTAAATATTTCTGAAGATACATTTAATTAATTAATTAATTAATTTTGAATACAATACAATTAAACCTATTTTTTAATGTTTGACCACGATTAACTAATCCCCAACATATCTCATATTTTTAAGGAGAGATTAATGGTTAATTAATTTTGAATACAGTTAAACTTAAATAAGGATAAAAGTGGTATTTAATTAATATAATTTGAATATTGTACCTAATAGTAATAAAGGTTAATAAATTGTATCTATAAGTAACGGACCCTATTTTTTTTAAAATATAACATAATACAATTAAAAACTATTTATTACTCCCCATAACTCTCTAAAAAAATGTGCAACCACATAGGGGTAATTTTGTCTCTTTGCTATATATTTATATAGTTGTTAGTATTTCATTTTTTTTCATTGTATTTAAGTGAAATTATGATCAAAACATGTAACTATTAGTAATAAATCCTTAATTTTACTGTTTGTCTAAAATAAATATCAATTATATATAAAAAATATTAATTTATTATTTTTTCTATGGGGGTGGCTAATTTACACCCCCAAAATTGCTATTCATACCCCCAAAAAATATTATATTAAAAAAAAATTTAATCAATATGACAAAATACCCTAATTTACTAAATGCACCCCTTCGCTTAACTCTTCGTAAACTGTGAAACTCTTCTCCCCCTCTGTTCTTATTCCTGAACGGTGTTTCAAAATTCAAGAAGAAATGGAAGAAGCTTATCATAATTTTTTAAGAATTTATTAGATCATCAAATGAAAGTTTATACAAACAAAATTTATAATTTCCATCCACCAATTAAAAAAAATTAGTATATAATTTGATAATCCAGCGCAGGCATTTTTGAAGAACTGATAAGGAGTTCTCAGCCGTCAAATTCCCGACGGCCTAAATAATCAGCGCCGACAATAATCTATTGACACAAATCCTCATGTTATTGCCGACAATATAGTTGATTAGGATGAAACTGGTGAGCAAGCATTGGAACTCATTAATCTCCGACGAATAGCTTCTCAACAAGCGGCGTCTCCACAATGAGCGCGACCACTCGTTCATATTCCAGTGGCGATCGGAGTTCATCATCTGCGATCCTACCCGCCACCAGATATCTAGGGTAAAATTCTCTCTCAAGTTCGATTGCACTCCAACTCTGCACATCACCCGGGAAAACAAGATGTGGAATCCATTAATATTTTTATAATTGTAATTTACTGTTTCCATTAATGTTCAAGATATAGAATTATTTGGGCGACTATTATTATTATTATTATTATTATTATTATTATTATTATTATTTTATCATGGTTGGATTTATAAGCTTTGTTTGTATAAGCATTTGATGATCTAAAATTCTTGAATTTTTTTTTTGATAAGCTTGTTCTCTTTCTTTTTGAATTTGAAGCAAGTTTAGGAATAAGAACAAATAAGAACAGAGAGGGGAGAAGAGTTTCACAGTTTGCAAAGAGGAGGAGAGAAGGGGTGTATTTAGTAATTAAGGGTATTTTATCCTATTAATTAAAAAAAATTTAAATTTATATGTTTTGGGATATGAATAATAATTTTGGAGTACGAATAGCCGCCCCATTTTTCTATATATGATTTGATTTGTTACTAATTATTTTATTTATATTTAATAATTTGTTTATTAATTACAGATAATGATAGTAAAGTAAATAAGTCATAATAAGTGTATAAAAAAAATAGATAAATAGTAAGACTATACGTGAACGAATCAAATAACAAAGGGCTTTAATATACTAAATAAATCAAATTTTATAATTCATATGTCATAATTGAATATTAAGATACATGTAAATAAATAAATATTAATAAACTAAATTAAAAAAATTAACAAATATTTACAAATTTAATTTTAATGTTATCTGATATATAATAATGATTTAACTTATTGAACTTAAGCTTTCGATTATGTACATGAATTAGTTTTTCAACCTCTTATTTTCTAGAAGTAAATCGATTCAAGAGTACTTGAATCGTCGATCCTCTTTTATTTGAAGAATACTTGAATCAATACTTTAGAGGTAAATCTTAAAGAATACTTGAATCGATTCATAAGAGTTAATACTTGAATCGATTTTTTTTCTCTTGAAAAATCTATTCTTAAGATGTAAATCAATTCAAGAATACTTGAATACGATCCTCTTACTCTTGAAAAATTAATTTTTAAGATGCAAATATATTCAAGAATACTTGAATCGATTCTCTTCATCTCGAAGAATCGATTCTTAAGAGGTAAATCAATTCAAGAATACTTGAATCAATTCTCTTCCTCTTGAAAAATACTTAAATTTATTTTTTAGAGGTAGATCGAATCTCTACTTGATTCGCTCTATCGAAATAAACTTAAAGAAAGCTCGTATTCTTCTTGGAGAATCGAATGTGTGTATTTAGAATAAATAACCAAAAAGTCTTATTTATAGGTGGGTGAGAGAGAATATTATATGAAATATTCTTTTTTCACTTTATACATATATATGATTTAATTTGATATTAATTAATTTATTTATTGCATTAGAATATTGTGTCACTTACTATTGGATACATAAAATAATGCATAATTTCTGTAAACTACATGACTTAAAGTATTATTACTTATAACTACACAATTATGATTGTGATACCATAAATACCCCTATGTATTTGCACAATTTGTTTGCACAATTTGATTTTGCACAATTTGGTTTTGCACAATTTGCTTTACACAATTTTGTTTTTGCACATTTTAAATTCCGGCAGCAGGCGGCGGCGATCAACGGTTGTTCGGCTGGCGGTCAACGCCGATCAATGGCTGTCCGGCCGGGGTCAACGCCGGTCCGGCCGGTGGTCAACGCCGGTCCAGCGGGTGGGTGGGTGAGGGGTAGGGTTGGTGGTTTAAAAGTTATGTGATTATAAGGTTATATTTGGTATTTTACTTTAATATTTTGTATGTGAGAGTAATTATTTGAATTCCTTGTATCTCATAGTAATTTAGGTTAAAAGTGTGTATCTATTAGTGATTCTCTCTAATTAATTAATGATACTCAAATAAATAAATAAAATATTGAAAATTTAATCATTATTAAAAATATGTAACACATTATTTAAAAAAGAAAATATTAAATGAGAAAATTAATTAAAAGTAAATAATGTAATATATATATATATATAATATAAAAAAAATAATTTATATATTTTATTATTTTAAATATTCATAAATTTTTAATAAATTTAATAAATTTATTTTTTTATTTAATTTTATTAGTTTCAAATTATATAAACAACTAAAAAATAAAATTTATAATTCAAGTCACTCTCTTGTGAGACGGGTTATTTGTAAGATGGGTTGACCCATCACCAAAGTATGTTTATTGTATAAATAAAATATGCTTATTTGTAGTCAAAGTCTATTTAATAATAAATCTTATTATAATATGTGAAAATTATATTTTAATGCATAATCAAACATACTTAGAAGACGTACTTTAAGAATTAAACATACTTTATCTATACAATAAGCATACTTTAGTGATGGGTCGACTCGTCTCACAAATAATCCGTCTCACAAGAGACTTTGTCTTATAATTCATATGTCATAATTGAATAAATACTAACATTAAAAAATTAACAAATATTTATCAACTCAATTTTAATATTATTTGATATGAAATAATAATTTAACTTAAAGAACTTAAGTTTTCGATTGTATAAATGAATTAGTTTTTCAACCTCTTATTCTCTAGAGGTAAATCGATTCCAGAATACTTAAATTGTCGATTATCTTTCATTTGAAGAATACTTGAATTAATACTTTAGAGGTAGATCTTAAAGAATACTTGAATCGATTTTTAAGAGGAAATACTTGAATTGATTTTTTTCCTCTTGAAGAATCTATTCTTAAGATATAAATCGATTAAAAAATACTTGAATTGATCCTCTTACTCTTGAAAATTTAATTTTTAAGATGCAAATCTATTCAATAATACTTGACTCAATTCTCTTCCTCTTGAAGAATCGATTCTTAAGATGTAAATCGATTCAAAAATACTTGAATCAATTATCGATTCAAAAATACTGGAATCAATTCTCTTCTTCTTGAAAAATACTTGAATCGGTTTTTAGAGGTAGATCAAATCTCTATTTGATTCACTCTATCCAAATAAATTTTAATACTTTCATAAATAAATTCTCTTAAGGAACTTGAAAAAAGCTTCTATTCCTCTTGGAGAATCGAATGCGTGTATTTAGAATGAATAACCAAAAATTCTTATTTATAAATGAGGTGAGAGGGAATGTTATATGCAATACTCCCTCCGTCCCGCGTTAAGGTTTACGCTTTCCATTTTGGGTTGTCCCAAGTTAATGTTTAAATTTTCTTTTTTTATCAAGTTGTGCCCTCACAAAATAATTTATTATTTCATGTAGGACCCACACACAACACTAATACAATTACCCACTTTACATTAAATATTATTTCTCTCACCTCATTATATATTAAAATATTATATCTCTTAATCTCCGTGCAAAAAATAAATGTCAAAGTCAACGTGGGACGGAGGGATTATTATTTTTTCTTTTTATATATATGATTTAATTTAATATTAATTAATTTATTTCATTAAAAGATTTAGTAATTAATTAATGATACCCAAATAAATAAATAAAATATTGAAAATTTAATCATTATTAAAAATACGAAAAACATTATTTAATGAATAAAATATTAAATAAGGAAATTAATTAAAAGTAAATAAGAAAATTAGTAAAAAATCTAAAAAATTGAGAAAATTACACATCACATTGAAGCGCTCTGAAGACAACATGTCAGCAAGAAAAGTTTATGCTATAGTATACTTAAAATTTATATATATATATATATATAAAGAAACAACAATCTAAGCAGAAAAAAGCAAGGTTGCGCAGATGAAAATAGCGATGAAAGTAAGGTTGGGCAAATGAAAACAGTGATGAAAAGCTAATTTTTTCTATTGGGGCATGAAATCAAAAGCAAGGTTTGGGCAAGGAAGCAGTTCTTATTCATGGTTTTCGAATCCAATAAATCCCCAATCGAGTATTAGGGCTAGAAAGCAATGTAAGATTTTATGTTTGTGGACAAAGAAACTCCTAAAGAGCATAAAAGTCGTCATCAACACATGCTTATGGGCTTATTAAGTTCGTGATGGAATTGAAGCTACAACAATGTGAAAGTGAAAGCAATTCCAATAAGATTTTTTTCAATCTTTTTTTTCCATTATTAATCATAACAATTTATCAATTCATTCAAGTTCAAATTGACTGTAAATGTTGTTGGGAAGAATGATAGATGATTTGAGAAAAAATGGTCATTGTTATTATTGTAAAAGGTAAACTCCCTCCGTCCCAGCATAAGAGTCTCTTTTGCTTTTTTGCACGTAGATTAAGGAGTATTATTATTTAATATGTAGTGAGTAGTTATATTAGTGAGAATGTGTGCCCCATATTTTAATTGTATTAGAGGGGATTGTGGGTCCTATGTGTGTAAAAAAGGAAAGAGGACCCTTTGAGTGAGACCACCAAAATAAAAAAAGACCCCTCTTTGAATGGACGGAGGGAGTATGTAATTTATTTCTAATTTATGCCTATGACATGTTTGATGAAATGTTTGATCGATATTCGATAAAATATTCTCTCACAAGTACTTATTCCAACTGAAATACTTTCATTGTATTGTTAATTTTTAATGAAAAGACATCATATTACCACGTAATCAATACCTCAAATACCAAATATTGATGGGCAAAATATTTTTTTTTCCTTTCAAAACATCTGAAATTGCAATTTCTAACTAAAACGCTCAACATCTACTTTAATGTAGCAATTCATGTATGGTTGTTATCACATTCTAAAGTCAAGAATTTTAATCTAATTGAACTAGCAGAACAGATATGGTTATGCATCTCAAAGCCAAAATATCACATAACAAGGTTGATAATAGAACTCTGCAAACAAAGGTATGATCCTTCAAATGTAGCTCTATTCAAAATCTAAATCAATAGAAACATAGCTACACTAGTATAGATAATTCAATTGATCGAAATTCAATTATGGGAGATTAGACACATTTAAGAAGTATGACTCCAGATAAAGCTATTTTATATATATTTTTTCTAGCAGAAGCTAACAATTTTTCCCGGTATGTTGTCATTACATAACAAGCTTGTGAATGCAAGATCCTCACAACATATGGTAAATATCATTCATCCAAATAGAGAGCTTTTCATCAACAAATTATGCCCATTAGCCGACTCAAACAACTCATAATAATTTTAAGTGATAGTTGTTGAAAAGCAAAATAGCAAAGTATAGCTTGATAATTCAAATTTAATCCAAATTAAAACAAAGTAAATTAAAACTAAGAAAACTTAGAAATATTCAGCTGAAGACATAATTTCAGTTTAAAAAATATATAATCCAATTGAATTTCTAAAAATTGTATTCTTCTTCTTTCGGCTTATCATCTCCTCTCCTTTCGAAGATGCATTGGTTTGAATAGATGAGGCTCTAATAGCTAGGATGCACCTTCCAAAAATATATTATGAATTAAACACATTATATAGTGGGATAACAAAAAATTTGAAAATATAGAAAATTATACATGTTCATCCTCTTTGCATGACCTTTTATTATTGGCCAAGTCTGCCATATTTACCACATTTAATCATCTCATATCTTCTCTTAACTTTATGGGGATTTTTCCTTTCTAAAACGGTGGCAGTAGAGGTTCGTTGTCAGATTTAGGCCAAAAGTCGGAACTCATCATTGGATTTATTTCATGTTCATATGCCTTCGAAAAGAACTCTACTATGAAATATTCATTCACATAATTCTCTAGCCTACCTTTTGTAGATCTAATAGTGGCACATGCAAGAACACAAGGTACCCCAGTTAAGTCCCATACTCTACAAGTACAAGTGTCATTTTTTTTCAAGATAGACCACAAACCTTTGAGGCCTAAGTGCAACCTCAAATAAAACCTCTCTATATGAAGTTACATGACACTCGATACTTTCCGTTATAAAATCATTCAACTTGCTTAGTATGTCTAGACATATTATAACACATTCGCGCTTCACCCTTTCTCTTTTTTCTTCATAAATATCGTCGCTTTAACTCTTATTCTATCAATGAGGATATCAACGGGATTATTCCTCCATTTTTTAATAACACTATTAAAGCACTCAATAATGCTACTAGAGAAAACATGACATTTAACTTGATCTTGAAAGTGTGCTCTACTCCATCTTTCTACACCTATTTGACTGACAAATTTCCATGCGCTATAATTTTTATCCTTCAACCTTCTATATGTTTGTCGAATTCATGTTTAGTGGTAGATTTTGCTGCTGACCAAAATAAAGACCTAACTTGTTCGTCTTTCCATTTCTTCTCGATGTTGCTAAATAAGTGACGCATACAAACACAATGATAGGGAGAAGGTTGCAATTCTTCTAATGCAGCCACAAGTCCCTATCATGACCAAAGTGCACAATAATTATTATGAGCAAATTAAAAAACCAATCATATGTGTAATATATATTGATGAGAAAATAAATAAATAACAAGTGCTTTTACATTTCCTTTATCAGAAATGAATGTCCATCTTTCTCCGCGAATGGATATTTCTCCAATATCATTCAATAAGTTCTTTAAAAACCAATGCCAAGTATCTTTGGTTTATGATGAAACTATAGCATATGCTATGATAAAAAGACCATTGTTGCCATCAAGACTCACTGCTGCAAGATGTTGACCACGATAGTATCACGTTAAATGGCATCCGTCTAACGCAACTAATGGCCGACATCCAACTAAAAATCCCTTCTTACAAGCATCTATACAAATATATATTTTATCAAACCTTGAAGTGTCATCTTTACCATTCGAAACTAATGAATCCACAGTAAATCCAGGATTAGTTCTAAGTAACTCTTCACTATAATCAACTAATTTAGAATACTGTTGAATAACATTGTCATCAAGTGACTGAAGTGCATATGATTTCACTCAATATGTCTTTGCTATACTAAAAGTGACATTGAATTTTTTCAGCTATTAAAGCTTTCAATTCCTCACCCGTCATCTTCGGATGCTTTCTGAAGTCCTTAATTACCATGTCACCTAACCACTTAGTATTAGCAAACTTTTCTTTCACTTCTTCTTTTTTTACAATTATGACTATTGATGAAAGTTTTCATCTTGTATGTTTCCATCTGTCCTTCTTTTGATCAATATATAAGCCATGGACATCCATCCACACACTTCACTCTGCATCTTGTTTTATCTTTTCTAACAAACTCCAATCGATACATGTATATTGCGAATACCATAACTTTTAACATCATTATAAAATCATCAATTGATGTATACAACATCTCAAGCCTAAAATTTACTGATCCTTGACTAGCTTGCGTATGTGTATAACCAATTTCATCCTCACTAATTGATGAATCAGAACGATGAATGCTTTTAAATTCCATCAAAGATTGTATAGTTCTCATTTCAGAATCGTCATCAATCACATCATCTAGCTGATTATTTGGGATTGTATCAACTACCAATTGAGAGTAATCACCAAAATGATCATCATCGTCACTATAATTCTCATCAATATTCTACTTACCCAACTCTCTAGGCATTTGAAAAGATGTAAAATAAATTTCATTCTAAAAAACATACGAAAACATAACTGCAAATTGAATATATATCAACTTTTATTTCTCATCTATTAACGTCACATTAAGAAAATAAAAAGAACATGCATCACATATTAATTAAAATATTTCGTTAACAAGATAAATAATACTGAAATTATAGTTTATAACAAACGAAATCATTAAAAATATACACACAACATCACAAAATTCATACTGAAATTGTAATCAAAATACATGTACTTTTAACTTGGTAGTGAAACAAAAAAATCTGAAAAGATGAAAGATAACCTCAAATTCTACGTGATGAGAAAAAATTAGAAAAATAAAAAATGGAAAATATTTTTAATCTTTAAACACACTTCAAACCGCTGCAAAATCAAGAACAGAGGAAGAGAAAAATCCCGAAAGATAACATTGAGTTTATTATAGTGTCGTTTGAACTTCTTTCTCTTCATATTTAATTTATATTTCAAAATTAGGTGACAGTATGAAATGATGTGAAGATTAAACTTACACATCATATTCTGTTTAAAATCAAATTGACGGTGTTAGTATTCATATCTTGGATTGATAGTTTAGAATTATTCAGGCCCCGAATTGATAAGAAGAATATTTCAGACCCCATATTGATAGTAAACATATAATTTGGAAGAAAAAATCCCTAAATAAAATGTAACATTTAACGGAATGCTTATAAGCATATATTTCTAGAGAAACTCTCTTGTAAAATAATTTTTTTGTGAGACGGGTCGATTCAATACTAAAGTATGCTTATTATATAGGTAAAGTATACTTAATTGTGGTTAAAGTATGTCAATAATGAATTATATTATAATACCATAAAATTATACTTTAATTCATAATTTATCATACTTTTGAAAACATACTTTAACAATCATTAAACATAGCTTATCTATATAATAGACATGCTTTAGCACGTCTCACAAACCGTCTCACATATATAACATCTCACAAGAGAGTTTGTTCCATTACTTTAAATACAAGTTCCATGCATGCATTAAATTACATCATTAATTATACTAATATTTAACATCTACATTGCATTAATTAATGTTAAAGGAACACGAGACCTAATGCCAAGGTGGAATAAATTCAAATGCATTCCCACCTCTCTACAATACAAATAGGAAAAGAAAACAAGTCCAAACGTTAAACTTATCAGTACAAAAATTTTGTTAACCATGAGTTTATTACATAAGAACTTAGCTGGCTATCTACTCTTCTAACTGCGGTTTGAAGGGCTTGTATGTCTTAACATCACTGGCAAGTCCTTGTATGGAACCCGCTGCGGCAACGAGGGAGACGATCAGACAAGCCCAGCTCAGTATCTTCAGCATTGTCCATTGGAATGAATACTTGGGTATCTTGGCCTGTGCAATGTGCATTTCTATCGGAAAATATACGGTGAGTGGATAGAACGATGCTGCTCCGATCAATCCCAAGAAGTGATTGAAGAACGGAAATATCATGGCGATCACTGCTGTTAATATCACGTACAATGTTCTCCACACTAGTCTGAAAATGTTGACGTAGTAAGATCCATATAGTGGGATATGGACCGAGTGTTCTGTTGTAATCAGCTTGCTTTCCGGCCATTTTTATGCGCAGAGTTTCTCAACGAAGCCAAATAAAGGTTGCGCGAACACCTATATAGTTATAAACTTTGAAAGATATGAATGTGGTCGTGTAGAAATGACTAGTGTTGTAATAGGTTGTGGCCTAGGGTTAGATCACTTGTACTAGCATGAGATTCCATGAGACAGATAAAAAGTGTCGCGTTTTTTAGAAAATAGTGATAGTGATGTTAATTTAGGACTTGGAAGAAAGGGTGATATTTTGACAGTTTCATGCAAGTTTTTGCCTATTACCTGATATGCACCAATGAGGTGGACCGCTATGCAGACATTAGCGAAGTCGACCAACCAAAAGGGCTCGTAGAATCCGAATCCAGTAAGGAAGTTGCCTGGTGCATCGTTACCGAAAGCAGCGTAGCCAATGCAACCGCAAAGGATGTAAAATAGGGTTGTCGTCGTGATGCCGATGAATGAAGCCCTCTTCATAACCTTGTTCTCCGGAGGTGGAGACTTCAATGTGTCCTGCAAATTTAATCCCATTGTAATATTTAGTACGAAGTCTTGTTTGAGATGGTCTCATGAATCATATCTTGTATAAGGGAACTCCTAATTCACTACCTAAAATTAAAAGAGTGGGTCTCTTGTGCGCACAATTTTTGTGCCCCTTTACAATTTAAATTCCCTAGCAATACATATGTTTAAATATAATAGGGAGGGGAAGGGTTGTGTTCACATAGGGACATGGACTGTGTACCTGTGTCCCCGGGAACGCATTAGCTTTTGCCAAATTAAAAAGAACAAAATTCAACTTCTTTACAAATGACTAGTTTATCATTATTGAACATCTTTGAGAAGGTCTTCTCTTGTACGTACTTATTTAATACCACACACGCTATCAACTTATTTCAAAAGTTTTTCTTCTTGAAACATAGCATTAATATATTTTCTTTCAAGGGATTTCCAAAAATTGAACAAGTTATTTTGGAAATGGGTAAATATCAAAATTGGTCATGTAAGTATGACATTTTCCAGCTTTAGTCCTTTATCATTTGCAATTCTTAATTTTGGTCATTTTTGTCAACTTTTAGTTATTTTTGTCCAAATTTAGTCATTTTTGTCCAAATTTAATCCTTTATGTTAAAAAAATGTCAAAAATTGTCTGAAAGTGTATACATTTAGGACCAAAACTGGACAAAAAAAAGAACCAAATTTTGAAAAAAAGACCAAAACTGGACCAGAAGGACTAAAACTGGACAAAAAGGACCAAAATTGAGAATCACAAATGATAAAGGACTAAAGTTGGAAAATGTCATGCTTACAGGACTAATTTTGATATTCACCCTTTTGGAAATTGATAAATCTATATCACCAAAGTAGTTAATATATACTCCCTCAGTCCCCTTGAAAGAGGGTATTTTTTTCCATTTTGTGCTTTCCACGTCCAAAGAGTCAATTTTTCTTTTTTACACACATAAGACCCCCCACATACACCCACTAATACAATTAAAATATGGGACCCACACTCCCACTAATACAACTACTCACTGCACAATAAATAAATAATAATACTTATTAATCTACGTGTCAAAAAACAAATGACTCACTTAGTGAGGGACAGAGGGAGTATGTTCATTCATCATTTGCTTATCGTGAAAAGAATCAGAGACTAATCTAGAATTTCACATTGAGGGGGAGAAATTTATACTCGTTCTCTTTTAATTTAAACCCTAGCAATACAAAGAATATAATAGGATTGGAAGAAGACCATAGGCGTAAACCCAATTTACACAAGTGTTCGTCTTTAATTTGTACTTCAATTCAAAGGGTTGAATTAAGTCATCAAAATAAAAAGTTTCTTGCAGACTAATTTTAAGTTGGAGCAAATGTCTCCTCACACATATTTTGATTTTCAGTGTCATCTAGAGTATATTCCTTCTATGCCGCACTTTTAGATAACTACACATATTAGAGAAAAAGAAACTATACTCTAAAAGAAGATTAAGAATTCTTATGGGACAATTGTTAGATTTCCTCTATATTCTACTTGTCAGTCATACAACTAACGACACAACAGATGATTGAAAGTGGTAAAAAAGACGCACAGAAGTAAAAGAAATTATACTCTAAAAAAAAGTGCGAACCCTCATTAGAGAATTGTTAGATTTTCTCTTAGTTATACATGTCAATCATACAACTAACAACTATAATAGAGGAAAAAAATCTGTCCCACCGTTGCACTCGATCCCTAAATCCATCCCGACAAGAATAATTATTACTATCCATATAGCTATGACAAACATACACCTGACAATAATCTAAATTGATTTTTTTTTTATTGTAGAAAATTCCAAGAGAAAAGATATCATCAAATCTCAACATGTAAAAAATAAAAAAATAAAAGAAATTTGTGGTCCTTCAAACAAATAATTAATACATTAAAATTAAGTGTTCGTATCCCTAAATTGGCTTGTATATGTAAAATATCCAACATGCATGATGCCATCTACTTTATTTCTATGGTCCTCCTGCATGCATATTTTACATGAAATTACTATGCATGATTACATCGTGTAATCTTTTCAAAAATGTTTTACACTAATCAAGACAAATTTTATTATTATTATTATTATTATTGTTATTATTATTATTATTATTCAGTCTGATGAATTAGGCTACATCGATCAAAGTCTTTGAAATACTAGTAAAGTCTGTTTTACAAGAAAATGTAAATTTTCGAAATAAAGAACAACTTCTGCGCGTGATTTCATACAAATATATCTCCATTATATTTCATAATTGTCATTATCTATACCATATTTGTTCAATTAATCAAATGATTGTGGCAAAGACTTGTGTGACACCATCTTACGTAAGGGCTTACGTAAGATTGTTTGAAAGTGATAATTTTTATAATGAAAAGTGATAATAGCCGCGGATATCTACACTTCTTTTCTTACTTCATACACTCACTTTCTCTTAATTACAAAAATACCAAGAGTAAAATATCCTAAAATACCCTTAATGAGCTACCCCACCTCACACACTCACTCTTAATTCAACATTTTAACACAATACACCCACCACAAAAAATACATTCACTTTAAATAACATAACATTATACACCTCTTATTCCTTCCTTCACATTCACCTCTCTTGTTTTTTTTTTAAAGTGAGGGAAGAAAAACTCACTTCTCAATCCATTTCAAACTTAAAAAAAAAAATCAATCATAAAATAAAATGTCGAAGGAAGAAGCCGTTAAGAAGCTTAATTGTGTAGTTATATACTCCCTCCGTCCCCCAAAGTATTTCACACTTTCCTTTTTCATCCGTCCCACAAAGTATTTCACACTTCACTTTTACTAAAAATGGTAATGAATACACTATAATAATACCTACTTTTTACACATATCCCAACAAAATACTCACTTTTTCACACATTCCAATAACTTTACACACCTTTTTCATTAAATTAACTAAAATATTTTTTCTCTTTCTTACTTTATACTTAAAAAAATAAATTTTTCTTAAACTCCGCGCACACAAATACGTGAAATACATCGGGGGACGGAGGGAGTATTGCATAATGTTCATCTAAACCCCTGAACTAGTTATTTTGAATCGAAATAGGATCATCTTGTTGTTGTGTGATTGTGTTTGGCATTAGAAATTATGAAAATCGGGTCCAATTATTCGGCCCTGGTCTGACGCAGACGAAGCCTCTGTTCGGCCAAGGCTGGACGAAAAATCATGAAACCTGCATCTAATACTGGCAGAGAGATGCACATATGTTCGTCCAATGTTGGTCGAACAATCTAGGAAATCTCGTCTAGCACTGGTCGAACGATCCATGAACCCTCAGCTCTAGTTGGACATGATTTCCATGACAATATGCATACACAAATGCTTAAAAACAAGGTTTAAATATGTGAAAATGTTTAAAATAATGCAACTTAAGCTTCTTCACTGTTTCTTCCTCCTACATTTTTCTTTGTGGTTGATTTTTTTGTTTTTAAATGGATTGAGAAGTGTGTTCTTCTTCTTTCACTATTTTAATTGCTTTTAAAAAAATAGAGGGGTGAATGTGGAGGAAGGCATAAGAGGTGTATAATGTTATGTTGTTTGAAGTGAATTTATTTTTTGTGGTGGGTGTATTGTGTTAAAAATATTGAATTGAGAGTGAATGTTTGAGGTGGGGTAGGCTCATTAAGGGTATTTTAGGGTTTTTAACTCTTGGTATTTTTGTAATTAAGAGAAAGTTGGTGTATGAAGTAAAAAAAGAAGTGTAGATATCCGCAGCTCAATGTTATTTCATGAACAATTTATAAAATAAATGAAAAGTGATAATATTTTATAGCAAAAGTGATAACGTTTTATAGCGAAAGTGATAACAATTTTAAAAATTGTAAAATAGTCTCACGTGAAATGATCTCACGCAAGACCTACCCAATAATTATTGTGTGCGAAGTTACAAACATTTTAATAATATATATATATATATATATATATATATATATATATATATATATATATATATATATATATATATAATATGCATGCATGTATATTTTTTTATTTATAATTCATTCTAATAAATAAGTGGACAACTGAACGTGATGTCTTTAATGCGGTTCATTTATTATTATTTTTTTATTTTTTAAAGGTATTCCATGTCTTTCTGATAAAGTGGAATGCACTCGTTATTAAATACTCCCCTCATATAACATGCTTCATTTTTATGGTTCAAGTTGTTTTAAAAAAAATATTGTTTTATAAAAAATATTAATATAATTAAAGGATATTTCAATATTTTTAAACAATAAATAAAATATAAACTAATATTATGAATTTGAAAATTGTACATCCTATGTTAAAAAAAAAAAGAAGAAATTGCACCTTTTCGTTCAGCTGTCCCACGATACCTTTCACCCTTCAAGAAGAGAGCAAAATTTTGCCCTTCAAGAAGAGAACAAAATTTTGTCTTAAAATTATTAATGTTGATATATAAAAATAAAATTTATAAAATTATTAATTTAATATATAAAATAAAATCCCTTCAAAAAGAGAACAAAAAATTTGTCTTAAAATTATTAATGTTGATATATAAAAATAAAATTTATAAAATTATTAATTTTAATATATAAAATAAAATTTATAATTGTATAATACAATTAGATATGTATAATAATAAGTTAGAAAAATATTTTATATATATCCTAAATTACATAATAAATAAGTTAGAAAAATTATATATATATATATATATATATTCTATATTAAGAATAAATTTTATTCTAATTATGTTACAGAGAAATTGGGAATGAAAATACAGCCAAATCTATATCATTTATGCAAATCTACAAATGTATATATATATATATATATATATATATATATATATATATATATATTCTATATTAAGAATAAATTTTATTCTAATTATGTTACAGAGAAATTGGGAATGAAAATACAGCCAAATCTATATCATTTATGCAAATCTACAAATGCATTGATTAGCTTTAATTTACCATTCACATGCTTGTGCTTGTAATATGGAATTTATGCCGAGATTGTGTATTGTGCATGGACATGAGAGAGGATGAATACCAATTGGAGAAAGAATTTCAGAACATAGAAAATTTAGTTTAGAGAATTTGACGTGGGTTTAAGAGTTAGTTTATGATAATGATATATATTTATATAAAATTTCAACCTTATTTTTTAAGTTTTTTTGAACGAAAAATATTGTGGGATGGATGAATGATATATATTCAATTTGTATTTGTGAAATATTATATCTTAAAAATGAAATATTCGAAACATTATATAAAATTTCAACCTTATTTTTTAGGTTTTTTTGAACGAAAAATATTGTGAGATGGATGAATGATATATATTCAATTTGTATTTATGAAATATTATATCTTAAAAATGAAATATTCGAAACATTATAATAAAACAGTAAATTTCATTTGACTATTATTACATTTATCATAGATATTTCATGAAAATAATTTTCTATTTGGAAACATGTGTTATTTTCTTATTTAAACTTATTATATAATCTTGATAATTATGAAAAATTAAAAAATCTTAAATTCAGTTGAGATAAATGAATAATAAATTATATTTTAATATAGTATGATTAATATGGAACAGAGGTGCCAGATGCATGCCAGCTCATAGTACGTACGTGTTACATTCTACGTGTTACATGCGGGCAATTAAGTGATAGATGTAAGAATGTTGATGAGCAGGAGAGGAGACACAATTTTGAATATTAATTTAACCAATCAATAGTATTCAATAACTTTGACTCCATCCTCACACTTAAATTAACTAACTTTATTATTTAAATTTGTACCCTTAAATTAACCAACTTTATTATTTAAATTTGTAAATATATTTGTAAAAGGATAAATTTATATTTGTAAAAGAATAAATTAAAATTTGCTTGCCTGTATCTCGATGAGTACCGTTGAAAAGGCATAGGCGAAAGCCATATCTCCAATAGCTTGGAAGCTTCTCCAGACCTTTTCTGCCCCTCCAACGTCCACACCCACGGCTGTTCCCGTAACACTTGTGACAGCCCTATCTCCGCTTCCTAAGTATGGTAAATAAACAAAACACAACAATGGATAGTTATGTGAACCATAATTTATTATATTTTAAAGATTTAATATTTGTTCTAGGAATGTTTAGAGTGTTAGTATTTAACGTTGCAATTATTTTTACAATTCATAAACAGGGGTTCACATAAAATATGATTGAGTGAGGCTTGCGTGCACCCGGGCGCACGTAACACGTTCCGTGCGCCTTTAGAAATTTTGTATTATGGGCAAGGGTACATTAATTTGGTCTAAAGGGTATACACTTTAATTACTAAAAGGTACACAATTTTGTTCTAAAGGGTATACACTTTTCATTAATATTTTTTTTTCTTTAGAAAATAAAGGGTACACATTTTTATACTAAAGGGTATACAATTTAACACAAAATTCTAAAGGCGCACGGAGTGTTGTTCGTGCGCCCAGATTTTTCTTTAGAAAATAAAGGGTACACATCTGTATACTAAAAGGTATACAATTTAGCACAAATTTCTAAAGGCGCACGGAAAGTGTTCCGTGCGCCCGGGTGCACAGTAGCTTTTGCCAATATGATTACTCCCTTAAAATAAAAATACACCGTTTCTATTTGCACAGAAAGGTTATTCTACTTAATTTTATAGAACTTTTTTAATAATATATATTTTCAGATAATATAAACTATAATATATGAATTAAAAATTATGATAAACTAAAAATTATAATATAATTATAAGATTTTTTGAAATAAAATGTTATTTTATTTTTTTTATAAACAAGAGTGACAACAAATTAAGGAAAGGGATCTAGAATGTTCTTATAAATTCCTTCTCTCTCACAAACAAATTCAAAGTTTTTTTTTATTTATTTGCTTGTCTCAAAATATCTTCACATTAAGAAAAAAAAATTAAATCTATATTACTGTGAACTTTTGTTTGAACCGATTAAAAATTTGTGAGTATCCAGCTAATATTACCTTACCTACAAGCTTAGCAATGGAGAGTCCAAGGCCAATGGAAGAATAAGCAAATGACATGACAGCTGCTACCATGGAGAGCCATGAAAGCTTATGGAAATTTGGTATTTGGCTTAGAATTATTTGGATTCCACCAAATATGGCCATGTATGGATAGTTTGATGTGAAACACACAGCATCATGACCCTTCTTGTGGAAACAATTAGACCTCTCCACAGCCCTAAATTACAACCATTATTAATTAATCATATATTAAACAATAAATTAACTAGTAAATAAACAAATATACTTACACCATGCTTATAGAGGCAGTAATTGTGTATCCAATAGTGACCCCAACAAGATTGGCATACTGAGCCACCCCACACAGCTGAACTTTGTAACCACCTGATCATTTAATTATGGGGTGAATTCAAGGTTCATTGGAAATACAACTCTGGAAAAAATTCATTGAGTAATAAATTAATGAACCAAATTAACTCGTTACCGAGGTGGGAACGGACAACGTCCATGTAAGTGTAGTTCCGGTGGCCGTGGACGGGGCCGGGGTGGCGGTAGCAGTCGGCGAGGAAGGTGGAGGTGAAGTAAGTGATGAAGGAAAACGCGGCCAGCACGGCGGGGCCAACGACCCACCCGAGCTGCGCTATAGCCCATGCTAGAGACAGTACGCCCGACCCGATTACCGCTGTTATTATATGGGCACTTGCACTCAACAACGTTCCTATAAATCAAACAGACATTGCATAATTTTCTCTTTCTTGTACACATGTATGTATCTATATGTATGTATGTGTATGCGAACCGGTTCTTTGGACGCGGCCATCGTCGTCGAAACTCTTGGTTGCGCCGCCGTCCTCTGCTGCTAGATCTGTGCAGCTTGCTTCTATGTTCATGGAGGTTTTTTGTGGCTCTTTTGCCATCTCTTTTGTGTGTGAAAATGTGGATTTGAGTTAGGAAAACTGGTTCATGCCTTGGTGGAGGGAAAATTATATAAGGGGGGAAATCAGAAATGTGGATAATGGAATTGAGGGGGCAGGGGAAAATGTGAAGTTTGGAAATATTGGATTGTGGTGGTTAATGTGGATAATATGTTATTTATAGTAGCGTGGAATATGTTAATATGGGTAGCAAATTTGTAGAGAGTTGTTTTATCTTTGACTAGGTAGGGAGGATAAGAAAATTTTGACTTGAAGGTATAAATAATAAAGTAGATAAGTTGTGTAAGTATGAATTTTTTTTTTAATAGAATGTATGAGAGGAGGTAGTTGTTATGATTTTATTTTTAATTTTTTATAAAGTAAAAGTTTTTGTGCATTGTAATGAGAATGATGAAAATAAATAAAATAAGGAGGAAATATAAAACATTTATGAATCATATATTATACATTATCCTTCGACATGACATCAGAGCATGTGCTGATATTAATCTAGTTATTATAGGATCTGAACAACTTCTCTTTTAAATTCTTATTTGTTGAACCTTTTCCTTTGAAACTAAATGGAAGGACCGAAAATTGTTCAAAAATAGTAAAACATTCATCATTATCCAATAAGATAATTTTGTTTTTCTCACAAGTAATATTTTAGATGAGATCAATTTTGCATTAGGTCTCAACTCATGGAGATGTGAATTATAACGGTCTGAATCCTTAATGTTTTATTAATTAAAGATCATTAAACTTTTGCCCATACAACGATAATTTAAATTTAAATATTAATTATAACCCATGATAAATATGTAATAAGTAGAATAAGAGATAAAATAAAAACTGAAATAGGCGATGCAGTTGTCATTTAAACACACAACTAAGTTGGCAATCTAATGAAACAGCAATCAAACATGCCACCAATGGCCGTATTTTTGCCACATGGACCATAGAAAATAGAAGGATGAAAATTTGGCTAATTGAATCAATGAGCCCCTCAATTTATAATTTTGTCCGCTACTGCCAAAGAAAAAATAATTGGTCTGTCAACTGGGGTTATGATGTAAACCATATGATCGTCTTTAATTTAAACACCTACAAATACATAGAGTATATAATATTGGAAAGTGAACCACAAGGTTTAGAATAAAAAAAAATTAAGGTTCACATACTAAATTATGTAAATCGTGTTTATAAGGGTGTTTGTGAAGAAAAAACCTTCTACAGTAAGTTGATGAGACTCGTTTATTAATTAAATAAAAGATCTTACTGTACCAAACAAGATGATGGACCATTATCAAAGTATTACAATGAACTTGTGGCTATATTCCAAGAAATTGATCACAAAACAAATTCGAAAGAAGGATCTTTAAATGAAGTAGTTCATCGTTATTTAGAAATGTCTAGACTTCTAGTCCATATTTCTTTTAGTGGACTTGATTTTGAAAGAATTTGATAACATTTAAGGAGAACATCCAAACTTTATTTGGAAAGCATATATGCATATGTTAGAAGAGATAGTATCAACAAATTACAAACCATGGGAGGTTCTTGCCCAATTCTTGAACACATAGTTGTGGTGGCTAATCGAATCAGACAAAGATTACATCGAAAATAATTGTGGGTATCAATCTAGTGGTCAGCCTGATAATCTCATACGTGATCTTCATGGTTTACCGGCTCACTCGAAATAACATTGCTATGAAATAATTGGTTATTCTACTTGGTGGGTTTTCTGAAAAACAAAATCACAAAAGAGTGGAGATGGAAGAGCTATGATGACATCTATAAATGAAATCGAGCACAATAATGAGGGAATATCATTGACTACGACGAACATTGCTCATTTGGGTATTTTTGGTAGGGCAAATGCTATTAGGGGTGGGCGGTATGGCATACCGAAGATTTTTGGTCATACCATATACCGTACCGAAATTTTCAGTATTTAAAAAATCATACCGTTACCTTACCTAAACTTTCGGTATACCTTAGTTCGGTATACCAATATTTCGGTATAAGAAAATAGTATACCTTCTACTTACCAATATTTCGGTATGCCATACCATACCTAAAATATCGGTATATATCATCCTATTACATAGTTTGCTATACCGTTATACATCTAAAATTCAATAAATCTTATAAAAACCATGTACTAGAAAAGTGAAAGATAGCTATAAAACATACTCTAATAAATAACAAATTTAAAAATATACGACAATCTGCAAATGACCAAATTAAATAAGAGTAAGTCTCATGAAAACCGGGTTTACAGGTAAGCCTTATTTTTTAATATTACTCTTTAATATATAAAAAATAACTCTTTGAAGAGTAATAATTTTTACACAATAGAGTAATAATTCGTATCTCTAAAAAGTAATTTTTCATGTACTTAAAGTAATCGATACATCGAGATTTACAAGAATTTGAAGAGTAATTTTTTAATTTAAAAAGTAACAATTCATGTGCTAAAGAGTAATTTTTTATATACTAAACAGTAACCGAGTTTACATAATTAATATATCTAAACCCGTTTTACAAAGTGTTTGTCATTAAATAAATAGTACCTAAGAGATCTACACAAAAATATATGAAACTTATATTAAAATCAACACTTTTAAATTTCCATATACATAGAATTACTTAATTAAAAAATAAGTACTAATATCATGTAAGTCAATGATCTTTATCAATAATTTATAATTATGAAGAAATATACAGTAGGATTTTAGATTTAATCTTTAATAAAATAGTGTATATATATAATTTAATTAAAAATTATAATACATAAATAATAATTATAATTGTATGTATCATCTAATATGGTAATATCGTATCATATAACTCAAAAAATTGAATATTTTACGGTATTTCGGCATATACCAAAATATTGATTATTTATATACCTTTATCGTACCAAAATTTTCAATACGGTATCATACCTTACCAAAAATTTCGGCATACCTAAAATTTCGGTAAAATCGGTATTTTTCGTTATGATAAGGGCGGTATACCAAAATTTCGGTATTTTTCCCCAGCCCTAAATGCTATATCTGTTTTTCTCTAGAAAAAATACTTGGATTATTGATACAACTACTTCAAATCTTATGATTAAAGACTTTAACCAAATGCAATGTATTTGTCCTCTTCTCAATCTATTATTTCTATGGGTCATAGTTCTACATGTTCTATTGTGGGTAATAATCTGTTATTTTATTATATGCACTAATATTAAACTCTATGTAAAAAGTAAGTGATAATTTTAATTTATAGTGATCATATGTTAATATTGTGTAGATTGTTATTTTTAAAAGTGAATATAAATTTTCGAATCGACAAAAAGGGAAAGTGTAAAGTAAATTGAGGGAAGAAGAGATAAATATTTTATAAATAGTAATATATAATACTATA
Organism: Pogostemon cablin; assembly: GCA_023678885.1. Lineage (NCBI taxonomy): Eukaryota > Viridiplantae > Streptophyta > Magnoliopsida > Lamiales > Lamiaceae > Pogostemon > Pogostemon cablin. The sequence continues at coordinate 25,691,986 of CM042967.1, forward strand.
ATTTTCGTTATATTACACTACAAAAAAAGTACTTCCTCCATCCCAAGAATACGTTCGCACTTTCCATTATGGTCCGTCCCAAGAATACTTTCACCCCCCTAAAAATAGAAACAATACACAATATCAATAACCTTATAATACTACAATATTACAAAAATGTCACATTCTTTTTACACACAATCTAGTCAAAGTCAACTATATCATACACTTTATTCTACCAAATTACCCAAAATACCCCTCTCTTTCTTACATCATGTAGCTTATCAGATTTGATCCCTTCCTAATGAGGAGTTAATGTGGCTGTTTTGTAGTAATTGAGGGATTATCTGGGCTAAGCTAACATAACAGATGAGAGTAAGGATTGCCCCCTAGGCAGTCTTGTGCCTTTTTGAGGGGGTTGAATGAGTGATGTTTATTGCTATGGGTTGTCCACATATTTATATTAAGTAACCTGACGTCATCCAAATTTGGATGAATCACTAGATCACTTTACAATATACATGTACAGTGTAAGCATTAAATGCTCTTAGCCTCAAGTGACTATCTCTAGGATTTAATCTCGGATATCCCTATGCAGATATCTTTGGGGGATATCCATGGATCTTGAACATAGGGGCAAGTGGCCAAGTGGCTTTCCCTGAGGCGGTGAAATGGACGCTCCTTCTCCCTCTATAATTGGGGCCTTTAGGTCCGCAATTGGGCTTTAGGGTCACCAAGCCTAATTGCTGAACCGAGGTGGTGGAGGTCTAATTTCAAAGGCCCTACTAAACATCACACTAATAAAAAGTTACTTTTTTTAAACTCCGTGTCAAAGAATACGCGAATGTATGGGAGTATTTTTTAGCAACGGAATCCAACGGAATTCAATCCGTTGGTAATTACCCCAATGGATTAGCAACCAAAATGACATTTTTATTAGTAATGGAATACCAACGGATTTATTCTCTATTTTATCAACCGAATTCAATCAATTTATACTTACCAACGAATTACCAAGAAAATCTTTATATAAATTACCAATGGATTTTTTAGCAATGGATTACCAACGGAATTGATTTTTCGTTGCTAAAAATTTAGCAGCCACCACTTTATCAATAAAAATTTACCAACAGATTCTGTTGTTAATCCGTTTATAAACCAATTTAACAATGGAATTAAGACTTTTACCAACAGAATATTCCATTGATAAAAAATTATTTTTTAGTGTTATTTATATAAAAACTAAAATATAAATATAGATTAAATAAATGAGTATTAAACTCTTTAAGACTAAATCATAGACTTATTTCCTATTACTTTAGAAAATATTATTTCCTTGTACAGATTGATAGAGATTGATAAAATCCTTAATTTATTGATCTTAATGTTAAACACGTTGTGATAATTTCTTTTCGGGTAAATATCAAAATTTGTCATGTAAGTATGACATTTTCCAACTTTAGTCCTTTATCATTTGCAATTCTCAATTTTGGTCTTTTTTGTCCACTTTCAGTCCTTTTCGTCCAAATTTAGTCCTTTTCGTCCAAATTTAGTCCTTTATATTAAAAAAATATCCAAAAATAGTCCGAAAGTGTATACATTTAGGACCAAAAGTGGACCAAATTTTGAAAAAAATAACCAAAACTGGACCAAAAGGACTAAAACTGGTCAAAAAAGGATCAAAATTGAGAATTGCAAATGATAAAGGACTAAAGTTGGAAAATGTCATACTTACAGGACTAATTTTGATATTTACCCATTCTTTTCTCACATCCTTTCATAGTATCAGCCTAACCACCAAAAACCCAATATCCTCCATGGTCGCCCCCTCTAATATCCTCCCCATCGCCACCATGATCCACATGGTTACCATCAAACTCTCTTCCAACAGCCTTCTCCTCTGGTAGTGGTAATATTGTTGTTGGTAATGGAAATTCTTTATCTATCTCTCATACTAGCTCCACTTTAATAAATAATGGTGTTCGTCTTCTTAATGTCTTAGTTGTGCCTCACATTACTAAGAATTTGCTCTGTATCAGCAAACTAACTCATGACTATCCTGTTGATGTACTTTTCTCTGATTGAACATTTATTATTCAGACCCACACCATAAAGGGAACCATCGCACAGGGACATCTTGATCGTGGGCTCTATGTGCTAGATTGTGGGACACCGGCTTTACTTGCTGCTGTACATTCTAGTCGCTGCAGGGCTAGCTATGAACTTTGGCATCTTCGTTTGGGGCATGTCCTATTCGATCTTATTTCCATGCTCTATAAGTCCAGACATCTATTTGTTACATCTTTATTACCTAATCCAAGACTTTGCTCTTCTTGTCAGCTTGCTAAGAGCAAACGACTCAATTTTCCTTTAAATGATAAGCGTGCTTCTTCTGTTTTAAATTTGATATATTGTGATTTATGGGGCCATGCGCCAATTACTATTGTTGAAGAATTTCATTACTATGCTGTTTTTATTGATGATTTTTCTCGCTTTACATAGATTTATCCCTTGCAAGCAAAATCGGATTTCTGTGATGTGTTTGTTAAATTTCACACGTTTGTCTGCAATCAATTTTCTGCTCGTGTTAAACAATTTCAGAGTGATGGTGGTTCTGAGTTCGACAATGGTCATCTTCGTGCTTTCTTTGACTCTCATGGCATCCATCATCCCATCTCATATCCTCACACTCCTAAAAAAAATGGACTTGTGGAACGCAAGCACAAACACATTACAAAAATGCGTTTAACTATGTTCTTTTATACTTATGCTCTGTCTATCTTCTGGTTTGATGCTTTTGCTATAGCTACTCATTTTATCAATCATTTGTCATCAACAGTACTGGGTAATAAATCTCCGTTTGAGTTTTTATTTGGTAGTGCTCCTTACTATCCAATTTTAAGCCCTTTGGTTGTCGTGTCTTCCCATATTTGCGCGATTATTCGCCTCATAAGCTTGCTCCGCGCAGTGTGCCATGTATTTTCTTAGGCTGTAGTTCTGCCTGTAAGGGTTTTCAGTGCTACGATCCTGCTACTTCTCGTACACATATTACACGCAATGCACAATTTGATGAGTCATGTTTTTCTTTTAATTGCCTCTGGTTCTGCAACTCCTTGTGATCAGTTGGACATCACATCCTTTTTTGATAGTTCTTGCAGCTCTATGGAATTGTCGGTTCCTTCACCAACACGTACACCTTCATGTGCTTCATGTCTACCAAGTTTGGAGCCATTACATGCAGTTCCTTTACCGAATACTACCAACAATCAGCCATCTTCATCCCCACCGACAGCATCGCCAACACCAGCAACACCGCTGGCCCCACCATTAGCACCTCTTAATACTCATCCAATGATCACTCGAGTTATCCAATGAACCACGAGGATTTAAATCAGCTGCCAAGCATCCACATTGGCTTTCGGCTATGAAAGAAGAGATGAATGCCCTTCATGCAAATCAAACTTGGGATCTTGTACCTCCACCTCCGAACACAAATATTGTTGGCTCAAAATGGGTGTTTCGTATAAAGTATAAGGCCAATGGCTGCATTGATCATTACAAGGCCCATCTGGTCACCCAAGGATTCACTTAGATACTGGGATTAGATTTCCATCACACTTTCAGTCCCGTTGTCAAGGCTCCAATAGTTCGAGTAATACTTGCTCTTTCCATTCACTTTGGTTGGCAATTACATCAGCTGGATGTCAAGAGTGCTTTCTTGAATGGTCTCTTGTCCAAACCTATATACATGGCACAACTCCCAGGTTTCATTGATCCACTGCATCCGACCCATGTTTGTCGACATAAAAAGGAAATATATGGTCTTCGACAAGCTCCCTTAGCTTGGTTTCAATGCTTCAGCAGCTTTATGTTTAGGCTCGAGTTTCAACAGAGTCGGTGTGATACTTCTCTATTTTATCATCGTCGAGGATCTTTAGTTATTTTTCTCCTATTATACGTCGACGATATTATTTTAACTGGCAACAACACCTCTTTGCTTTGGCAATTCATTTCAGGGGTTGGCAAGGAGTTTGCTCTTAAAGACTTAGGGGCACTGACCTACTTTCTAGGTCTTGAAATCACATCTCAACTGACGGGTCTCTTCATTGGTCAAGCAAAATATATGCATGATATCTTATCTCGTGCACAACTCCTTGATTCAAAGCCCGTCGATACCCTCTGGCTGCGGGAGTTTCACTATAGCAGCATGGCACGCCATTTAAAGACCCTTCTTTGTACCGATCGTTGGTTGGGGCCTTACAATATCTCATTATCACTCGGCCTGACCTCTTTTATGCTGTTAATCACGTAAGTTAGTTTCTTCATTCCCCCACTGATGAGCGTTTTGATGCAGTGAAATGGATTCTTTGTTATGTCAATGGCACTATTCATCTTGGGCTTTCTTTCACTCGTCATTCTAATTTATCAGTCCTTGGTCACTCTAACGCCGACTGGGCTCGCTATGTAGACACTCGTCGCTCCACTTATGAATACTCTATTTTTTGGGGGAAATCTTGTTTCTTGGAGTGCAAATAAACAGCCTACTGTTGCCTGTTCGAGCTGTGTATCCGAATATAGAGCCCTTGCTAATACTGTTGCTGAGGTTGTTTGGTTCACGAACCTGTTACATGAACTTGGACTTCCTGTTGTTCGTCGACCTATTCTATTGAGTGCTAACAATAGTGTGGTCTTTCTCAGTCAAAATTCGATTTCACACAAGCGAGCCAAGTATATTGATATTGATTGCCACTTCATTCGTGATTTAGTCTCTGCAGGGAGCTTACTACCAAGTTTGTACACTCTAATCTCCAGCTGGCCGATATTTTCACCAAGAGTCTGCCTCGTCCATCTTTCGAGTTGCTTCGCTCCAAGCTCTGCGTTTGCTTTCACCCCTCGCAAAGCTTTAGGGGGGTGTTAAGACTAAATCATAGACTTGTTTCCTATTCCTTTATAATATACTCTTTCCTTGTAAGACTTATAGAGATTGATATGATCCTTAATTTATGAATCTTATTGTTGTAATCTTGTACTATTAATAGTGGCAATATACGCTATCACAAAACACGTTGTGATTATTTCTTTTCTCACATCCTTTCATAAACATGTAGAGGTAATTTACGATTTTGATAATTGAGAATTTGAGATAAATATTAGTATTGTGGAGGATAATAATAGTAGATTGTTAAACAAGTGCAGGTACCCTACACATTCCCATAATACTCTTCATACTCCAATTATAGTAAAAAAAAAAATTCCAATATATCATATCTTTCATCTACCCAACAATTTCACAAATACCAACTACATTTATGCCCATACTTAACCTTAATTTTTGGATTTGGGCCCACTAATTAAAATTTCTAATCCAATTTACTTAACCCAATTACCCTTAACCCTAATCACCCACTCAAAATAGATTTTATATTCCCTAATCCCCGTGAAAAAATAATTGTAATGGTTACTCCAACACAGAGAGAGTACTCGTCTCTATTTTTAGAATAATACTTTGTATATAAAAATATATTTAGTTTCTTTTGATTTTGATCACTTAAAGCTGAAAAATTGGTGACGGTGGTAGAAAGAAGTAACAAAATATGAGTTTGTCTCTTGTGTCTCCGGGTACACAAGGTATGTAATGATACAATATGTTATTTTAAAGGGTATACATTTTAATTAATAAGGGTATAATTTTTCAATGAAAAGATCAGCTGAAATATGAATAATATAAGGGTAGGTCTTGTGTGAGACCGTCTCACGTGAGAATAGTTATCACTTTCGTTATAAAATATTATCACTTTCGCTATAAAATGTTATCACTTTTTATTTATACTATAAATTGTTCATGAAATAACATTATCACTTTTCATTAATTAATTATCACTTTCTTTTATAAAAGTTATCACTTTCTGGCCGTCTCACATAAGCCATTACGTGAGACGATCTCACACAAGTCTTTGACATAATATAAATGTTTAATTAAAAAAATTATTTTTTTAAGAAATAAATTATATATGTTTTCATACTAAAGGGTATATCATTTAATACTAAATAGGAGTATAACTTTTAGAAAAATGCAGAATTTAGGGTCACCCAAGTTTTAGCCCCAAAATACAATATACATGTCCATTTTTCTAACTCGTCTACTAAATTACATTACATAAAATGAATAAAATTGAAATAGTAGAAAGAAGTAACAGAAATTATATTACATAAAATGAATAAAATTGAAATAGTAGAAAGAAGTAACAGAATACAATATACTTGTCCGTTTTTTAATCTAGAACCCGTCTACTACTATAAAATTACGTTACATAAAATGAATAAAATTAAAATAATAGAATCGGGAAGATTAATCCTTTGATTAAACAGAAACTACAAGTCTGTTAAATGTTCAAAATTACATTACCTGAAAAGGTAAACTTAAAAAATGGATAAAATGAAAATGATAGAATCTAGAATATTAATTCTTTTATTAAACAACTCTGTTAAATGTTCAAAATTACGTTACATGAAAAGGTAAACTTAAAAAATGGCTTCGCCCGGACTCGAACCGGAGACCTTCAGTGTGTTAGACTGACGTGATAACCAACTACACCACGAAACCAAATGACATCTGCTCTAACATAATTTTATTTCAATAGTGCTCTGTGTTACTAAATATAACATTATTCTCAACATTGAAATGTAATTTTCAGCCAACAAAGTACAAATTAGGTAACTATTTTTTTTCTTTTAAGTATTTGAGATGAATAATAAATGAAAAGATTTTAACAAAAAGTGTATTTTATTTGAAAAGTAATAAAAAAACTTTTAAAATGAAATTTTTCATGATTAATTCATAATAAAATATAGATTAAAAATTGATATTAATTAAAAAAATGTAAAATAATTTTATTGAGAGAATATTTTTCTTTTTTAATTGATAATCAATTTATAGATAAATAAAAAATATATTGTAAAATAGTATTTATGTGAGAGATTGAAAGACTCATGAATCAAAAGGTTTGAATCATTATTAAAATTTATTTTTTCAATTGATAAAATAATATTTTCTCCGTTTTAGTAATGTTTTCAATTTTTTTTTCATATAGGTTGAGAAAGTTGTTAGCTTTTAGGATATTTAGGTATTTTTTTAATAAGTAAATGATAAATTATGTTAAGTGTGTTAGGTAGTAGTGATACTTTTTATATAAAGTACACTCTCTTTGTCTCACGTTAAAATAGTTAGGGATGACAATGGGTAGAGTAGGGTACGGGTATTACAAACCCACACACTATCCTAAACCCTATCCTCCCTACCCATGCCCTACTCTGTTACCTCAAAATAGAGCATAGAGTAGGGTATGGGTATATCCACCGAATATACGGACAATTTGCAAGTAAATGAATACCCGCAATCTTGGTAAATTTTGCGAATAATTCACGGTTCGCGAACCCACCCGACCCTACCCGCCCATTTTTTTTTAAAACTATAATCCACCAAAAAATAATTATAATACATAAATAAATAATTTAAAATAAAACACGCAAATTAGAAAACAAAATCAACAACAAAAACGTCTAAATCCATGTGTGTTAACAAGAAAATATCATAAATTCATAGTTAGTCAAATAAAATCATAAAGCAAACATCATAATCCAACAATTACTTCTAAGTCCTTCAAAGTCCAAGATTTAAGTAAACATACTTCCTCCGGCCACTTACAAAGTATCCATTTTACCATTTTAGGCGTCCACTTCAAAGGTATCCATATTCATCATTTAGTAAAACGGTACACCATATGACCCACAACTTCTCTATAATACAACTACCCACTACATATATAATAATACTCATTAATCTACGCGTAAAAAGTAAATAATTACCTTCTAAGTGGCCGGAGGGAGTATTATAATTCTTAATTACTTAGTATATTAGGACAAGAATATAAATTTTAATTAAAAATATTAAACATATTATAATAAATAAATATTAAATACATCATAAATTTTACATCAATAATATTATCATATTAAAAATGAAATATTAGATTTAGACATTTAATTAAATGTATAATATTATATATATATATATATATATATATATATATATATATATATATATATATATATATATATATATTCGGGTAAAATTCGGGTTTGGTATGGGTAAAAATAAGAGAACCCGTACCCTACCCTTACCCGCATAGTTCCCTTTCGGGTTCGGGTACTACTCGATCCGTTACCCGATTTTATCCGATTTTTTCACAGCTGCTATGCGGGTACCCATCGGGTAAAATTGTCATCCCTAAAAATAGAACTTCCTCCATCCCATTTAAAATTGCACATCTCATTTGTATTGCATATCTTCTTTGTAAAATACAAAAGAGATGTGCACTCTTAAATGGAATGGAGGGAACATTTATTAATACTCTATCCGTCCCAACTTTAACTTTACACTTTCTATTTTGGTCCACCCCAAATTCAACTTCATACTTCTATAAAAGGAAAAAACAGCTAACTAATATGCCTCTAACATATTTTAATTTCAAATTTGTCATCACATTTTTAACACACATAACATACTTTATCATTTATTTATCATCCAAAAATTGTTGGATTCTATATTAAAAGTTTAGTTTTTTGTATGAACAATGTTACAATAATTTATTTGAAATAAGAATCATATGATCAAATGATTGCGTCTTATAATTTATTTATATGTACGATGCAATAGTCCACTTACTTTATACTGTAGATAATATGTTGTGTGACAATACGTTGAAGATCATATTATCGGTTTCCTTATAAAGTATAAACAGATGCTTGGATGAGATATTAATTAATGGAGTTATCAGTAACTTAATTAATTAATGGGCATTGTATATCTTAAACATGTGGAGACTAACGTGTTCATAATAAGAAGGAGCTCATAACATAATTATGGGATTAGAGTGGCAGTACAGTAATAATATTTTAGTGGAATATATTATTATTATTGGACTTAAGTATAAGTTTTGGGCTAAACTTGGATACTTAAGCCCAATGGATGCCTGACTCTAATTTCTCCTCCTGGTCCCTGCTGTAGCCCATATATAAGTCATCTCAACTATTCGAAACCCTAAGATTCTGTGCCTGACACACGACAGAAACAGGGAGGAAGTAGATTGAGAAGATCTTGAAGATCGTCGCCCACACAACGACAAGATTGGACTTGGGAATACAGTAGGAAGATCAAGAGGTTGTTTGCAGCTTGTTGCTCATCAACTTCCATGATTTTTCTAAAATCGTATGGAACTCCAAATTGAAAGTGTCATATACCATTGGAAAGCCATAGAAGAGATGATCGTTTTAGCACATAAATCACTCAATTCGGAGATCGGATGAGGAAGTTATGTCCAAAGTCGTGAGACAGCGCATGCTGTAGGCGAGAATTCATTCTCTTCTTCAATATACCCTGTGAAAGGTAATATGTTTCTATGTTTTTGCTTCCGCTGATTTAGAAATGCATGGAACTCTAACGGTTCATGTTAACCAAATGATCGAACGCAAATAATTGGTATCAGAACTTCAATTTCGTGGTGAAGCGTGACACATTAGGCTAGGGTTTATATGTCATATGTGATTAGGGTTTAGAATTAAGTTTCTTGTTGAATACTCTAATTGGACACGGGCACACGATTACCGCCCAATGACTCAATGGTGGCATTGAGCGGTGGTGACAAGGTGGCGAGCACCGGATAGAAGCAACGGCGGCTATTTGACGACAAGCATAACGGTGGAGCGATTGGCTGAAGCGACGTCATGGCGCTGGTCGACGATGAGCAGGTGACAGCGCGTTGTTAAAAGGCGCGGCTGGACATTGCAACGCGTAGGCACAGCTTGAGAATCTCCAGCGCTGTAGCGTGCAGGGTTTTCAGTGCAGGCGTTGATGAGTGATATTTTCACCTAAATTTTAGTGTCTTTTTATATGTATTTCCATATTATTTAATCCATTTTTGTGTACTATTTGGTTGTATTTTGTGTTTTTATGAAGATGTGTGTGAATGAGCTTGAACGTATGATTTTTAGGTAAAAATAGATCCTACAAACGAAAATGATGACGTAGGAAAAAGCTGATCTCAATTCAGAGTTGAAATGAGAGAGAACGAGCCGAAATAAAATTATAAAAATAGCGGTTGCACCAATACGGTCGATCATGTGTTGCAGCACACGACCCGTGTTACGCAACACGGCCCTTAAGCCTTGGCCATTTTATGACATAAAAAATGCCTACACGGCCACCCTGTGGCCGTGTTGCAGCACACGAGTCGTGTTGCTGTAGGATCAGAAACATATCAGAACCCTTCTAGAAGCTTCTCAAGGGGTATTTATATTTGATCATATTTCGGTGGTTTTGCCCTGCACACACGCATCACACACCATTTCTTCTATTTTACACCATCATCTTCATCCATTCTTCATCCATACCATCTATCATCATCCCATCATCAAAACTTTCATCCAATTGAGGAAAAGAAGTAAGGAAGAGAGGAGAATTGTAAGAGAATGAAGGATCTCACCATTGAAGTACTTCAAGGGAGTTTTCATCCATACTTTGTAGTAAAATCTTATTGTTTATCATGTTTTGTAAGGATCTTAATGTCTATGTTGATTTTCTTTTGAATATAGTAGGCTAATCTCCCTTGTGAGATTAGCAACATGAGAGTTATTGGATAATTTTTGAATTTGTGTATTTGAATTCATATGTTGATTGGGCAAATGGATTTTCTATCATTAATGATTGAAATCTTGAGGTTTATGATGGTGTGTGTGTTTAGTTGTTATAAATATGTGATTAGATTGAGAAATCAATTATATACTTAGGATAATTGAGTGAATCATTTCATCAAACACTTCAAGTGCATTATAAATTATAAAGAGATTGAGAAATCCTTTAAAATTTAGAACCCTTTGATAGAATATGTGATTGGTTTGATCTAGAGGTTGATTAATTGTGTGAAGGGACTCTAATTTCAAGCTTAGTACCTAGTTGGAATTGTTTGAGTGAGAACCAATCCGTTGAGCTAATTGAGATTCATATCATATCCATCTCGAGAGGGAGCTTAGTGAACTTAGTGTTGGCCCTTAGTCTTATACCCATGATCATATGAATTTGATACATTTATCCTAGGATTTTCACATCTTAATTGTTGTTAATATCACTTTTACTTAACTTGGAAAACCACTCATCCATATATCTATGTTGTTTGTTGATCATTGCTTGCTTGCTTGCTTGCTTTGATTGATTTTATTACTTGTTTGAACACCTATCCATTGATGATTCGTCTCTATAAAATCAAAAGAAACGTGAGATCGCTTAAGCACTAGTGCCTTCCTCCCTGTGCTTCGATAAATTCTTGAATTGGTCAACCCGACTACAAGTTAAGGTTAATCAAATGGCGCCGTTGCCGGGGAGGCAACGGTTGCTAGTAGCTTGAAGAAGGATCGTTTCGAGTGATCTTACTAGAGACATTTTTATTTTTTTTATTTACTTGTATTTACTTTTGAAAATCTTGTTCTAACTTCTCTTATTTGAAGGTGTATGCAAACAAGGTCAAAAGGAAAACAAGTTGAACCTATTGATTTAGAGATTGAACACACTTTTCGAAGAAGGAGAAAGGAAAACAAAAACAAAAAGAGTAATCTAATGAAGAATTTTCAAGGTGATAATCGTGTGGAGATAGAGCATGATGGGGAAGGAGGACAACATGTGAACGTGCAAGACAACGCACCTCAAGTCAATGTTAATCCTCCTCAACAAGTTCATCAAAATCGTGGAGCTTTCAACAACCAAGCATTGCTTCAACAAATGGTGCAACAAGCTTTACTTCAACAAGGATATCCACAAGCTTTGCTCCTCCTCAACAAGCACATGTGCCACCACCACCTCCGGTGTAACATGGAGTTCACAATGATCAAAGGGTGATCCGGGATTTCTTTATGCCAAGGGTAATGCCACAAATGATGGGTCTACCAATCAATGCCAACAACTTTGAATTTAAAGCGGGCTTGATTTCTATGGTGAGAGAACAACAATTTAGTGGAACCCCGAATGAAGATCCCAATGCTCATCTAGCTCAATTCATTGAGATTGGAAACACCGTGAAAATGAATGGGTGAGTGAGGATTGTATAAGAATGAGGTTATTTCTGTTTTCGTTGAGGGATAGAGCTCGAACATGGCTATCTACCATTACACCCGGTATGTACAACACATGGGATGAACTTGCACAAATGTTCTTGAACAAGTACATTCCGTCTTCTAAGACGCTTCAAATGAAGAGCTTGATCACTCAATTCAAGCAAATGCCTCAAGAGAGTTTTTATGAAGTGTGGGAAAGGTTTAAGGATATGCTTCGCAAGTGTCCACAACATGGCTTCTCAGAGAATCAACAAGTTAGATTTTTCTATCAAGGATTATTGAATGGTCAAAGAGTGCTTGTTGATGCTTCGGCCGGTGGATCCGTACTTGGAGTGACTCCGGAAAGGGCTATAAGGATTTTTTATGAGATTGCTACAAATGTCTAACAATGGCCATCTGAAAGAGTTAGTGGATGCTATGGTTTTGAGAATTTTGATAAAGGGCAACAGTTTAATATCAAAAGTGTGAATGTTGAGCCACAAACTTCAAGTTTTGAGGTGATAGTGGCGGAAGTGTTGAGGCAAATGAGTTTAAATCAATGTGTGAGCCGATGAGTCAATATGGTTGAAGGGCAAGTAGATCAAGGGGTGCTACCTCCGAATGTTGTGAGTAGGGAACAATGGGCTGTGTCAATCCCACGAGTGGAAGATGTGCAATACATGCAAGGAAGAAATTACCAAGGGAATTATCAAAACAATTACCAAGGTAATTTCAACCACAACCAAGAAAACTATCCACCAAGGCAAAGGGGCTATAATAGTCAAGCTAGTGGAAGCTCTTACACACAACACCAAAGGTAAGGTAACTTCTCTTACTCTAATCCGAGCAATGCGGTTGCTTATCCTCCGAGGTATCAACCGGGGGCTAAGGCACCAAACAGTGAAGGGAAGGCATCTATAGATGAGCTACTTGAATAGTTGATTACATCTAACAAAGCTTGAGATGAAGCTTTGAAAAAGGCGGAAGAAGCAAATGAAAAGAGGCTCAAGGCTTTGGAGTATAATGTGGGACAAATTACAAGTACCTTGAGTGCTCAACAAAAATGAAAGTTTTCGGCCACACCTGAGGTCAATCCGAAAGCTCAATATTTATTTGTTGATATGGAAGAGGAACGAAAGGATAAAGAAGGGTTAGTGGAATGCAAGGTTGGTGAAGAAAATAAAGAGATAAGTAAGAAAGAAGAGAAGGGGCCTAAATGGATACCTAAGTAGAAAAGGGTGCAAGAGGAAAAGAAAGTGGAGGAGAAGGCCAAAGAAGAGGAGTACAAACATGATTATTGGGGTATTCTGATCACTCCATTCCCTATTCCCTATCCACAAATGTTTGTAAAGGATGAGAAGAAAAAGGAGTTTGAGGAACATGTAAAAAATCTTAAGAAAAAGTATGAGGAGACAAGGAAAGAAGAGCTACCCGAAGCGAGTGAGTCGATGCATAAAGAGAGGCCTACAAAAGTTGGTGATCTGGAAAAATTCATCATTCCTTGTGATTTTGAAGGGAAAGGTACTCTTGACGCATTATGTGACATGGGGGCGAGCATCATCGTGATGTCTCACGCTACCTTCAAGAGCCTTGAAATTGGAGAGCTAAAGCCTACGACTATCCATCTTGAAGTAGTAAATGGAGAAGTTGTGAAGCCACTAGGGATTTTTGAAGACGTGGAGGTGAAAGCAAAAGGGCTAGCTTTCCCGGTCGACTATATGATGTTAGAAGTGAAGGCGGACCCTCGAGTTCCACTCATTTTAGAAAGGCCATTTCTAGCAACGGGAAGAGTAAAAATTGATGTTGGTAGAGAAGAGTTATCCTTGAGCTCAAAAGAAAAAAGTGTTACATTCTTGTGCAATAAGGAAAAAGGAGCCAAGTCTCATTTGAAGCCTGCGGATGATCTTATGGATCATGACTCTATTCTCTTTCATTTCTTCATGATTATATGAAAATGTCAAATTTTAACTTATCTTCTTGTGATGTTGATAGGATGAAAGCATCGGAGCTCGATTGGAAACTAGACAAAAGAGAAAGAGAAAATCCACTAGAAGCTCTTCTTGATGATGATTTGATGCTTGTAAGTAAGAATGGTGAAGTTGAGCTTGTGGACAAGAAGAGGGCGAATCAAATGTTCAAAGTGAGGATGTGAGGAAAGAGTTTGATGGACCAACATTTGGTCCAATGATCGTGAAAATCCATCCAGCTTGAAGACGTTAAACTTAGTGCTAAATAGGAGGCATCCCATTCTTTTTATCTTTTGATGCTTGTTTTGTTGTTTGGTCTTGTAGGTGGATTGTGCTTGTGAGAAAAGACATAGTGAAAAAAAGAGAAGTGCTTCATGTATTCGAGTAGGCATGTCGCATCACTTGTTGCAAACTTAATTCTCGACTCTTGTCTCGAGTTAAGTTTGGGGGGCTAGTACATGGTGGGCATTGCTCACTTCGTTGGATACGTTTACTTCTCCACAAGAAGATCATCAATGGAAACTACAAGGGTAAGTCCCATCACTTTTTGCAAACTTAAGTCTCAACTTGTTTCGATTTAAGTTTGGGTAGAGAGTGTGTGGTGTGACTCACCACTTGAGTGTGATTCTTTTAAAATCAGGTCAATTTTAAAAATTTTCTCATGAGTTTGGTTTGATTTTGGTCCAATTGGTGGTGATTGAAGTGCATGATAATCCATATTTTTAATGAAATTGTTGAGCTAATGGTCTTGTTGAGCATGTATGAAGGGTACTGGAAGCACGAATTGAGCTCGGAGTTAACAAATTCTACTACCAAATGCCTATTGAGGGAGTTCATTCTACACCCTACCACTTCTATGTGTTTAGTATTATTTGATTTGATTTGGATTGATATGATTACCATGTTACTTCATTTGTTATGTTTGTGGGAGGTTTACTTTCATAATTTAGGATTTCCTTTTCAATCAAGGTTGGGATATTTGTGAGCTTAATTGTCATGGATGATATGAATGTGTGATTCATTGTTTATTGATGGTGATTTTTGTTTTTTCATGTTATGTGTTTTTGTTTGTGTCTTGTTTGGTGAGTCTTTTCTTATATGTTTTGTGTGTATTTTATTTTTGTCTTGGTATGTTTGGTGGTATGTTTTTAGGGAGGTTGTGAGTCATTTTTGAATGTGAGTGATGACATGTTGTGGTGATAAGTGATGACAAGTTATGATTAAGAATTTCTACACTTTCGAATTGTGACAAGTTCTATTTAACTTGTTCAATTTTGAGATGAATGTGGTGTAATAAGTTCATTAAGGTTCGAGCACAAGCTTGTGAGCATTTCAGCCTTAACCGTGCATACATGGTTTTCTTCATGAGTGGATTGGTTGTATTTGATAAGCTATAAATTACTCAAAAATTATAGGAACGAGCCTGATTAGTGGAGATTAGTGAAATGATCTAAGGCCGTCCTTGTTATTTATAGTCATTGCCATATATTTTTCTACCATGAACATCATCCCTAGTCAACCACTTTGAGCCTTTGAGCCTATTTATTGTGATATAAGCACATTACAAGCCTTAATTACCACATGGCCTTATATATTTATCCTTTTGTGTGAGTGATTGAGGAGATAGTGACTAGAAATGTTTGATGAGATAACTAAAGAAGAAAGGAAATGGTAAACAAGCAAGAAAAGGATGCAAAGAGCAAGAGCACGAATGTACATGCAACCTTAAAACAAGAAAATGAGCAAAGCAACAACAATATGCCCAAGTACTTAAAAGTCCAAAGAAGGAAGCATGAATAAAAAAAAAAAGCTTAAAAATCCAAGGAAAGTTGATGATTAGTGCTTTTGAACATTAAAGACAAGAAAGGAAGAAAGAAAAGTGGAGAAGTTGGAGAAATTGGCCATCTCTTCGATTACTTGCACTTGTTTAGTCACTAATATCCATATTATACCTATCCTACCAAAGAGCCTATCATTACATCCTAATTAAAGACATTTTTTATCATTGATTAAAAATTTGGTGGTTTGTGAATATAGTCAACGAGCAAGCTTATAGCAAGTCGAGCCAATCAGTTAATGAGTATTGATTTACCTTACCTTCATAGAGTGTTGAGTGAAATTGATAATCTATGTGAGGCTTGGACTAAAAAGGGACTATATTACACTTTATTCTCTTTTGATTGAACTTGTTAATATTTTTTGCATGTCATGAATCTAATGTTGTAGGATGACTTAGCATGATTTGTAGTTCTTATTACTATTGATGTATTATTACTTATGTTCGTTTAGTCTTTTTCTAGGTGAAAATCTCTCCCCTTGTTTTATCATTTTCGTTGTTCGGGGACGCACAACACTTTAAGTTTGGGGGTGTGATGAGTGATATTTTTACCTATATTTTAGTATCTTTTTATGTGTGTTTTCGTATTATTTTATTCATTTTTGTGTACTATTTGATTGTATTTTGTGTTTATATGGATTTTTGTGTGAATAAGCTTAAACGTATGATTTTTATGTAAAAATAGATCCTAGACGCATAAAGGAAGACGTAGGAAAAAGTAGATCTCAATTCGGAGTTGAAATGAGGGAGAACGAGCCGAAATAAAAACGTAATACGGCCCTATAAGCCTTGGCCATTTTCTGACATAAAAACGCCTACACGGCCACCCTGTGGCCATGTTGCTGCAGGATCAGAAACATATCAAAACCCTTCTAGAAGCTTCCCAAGTGGTATAAATACCCAATACTTCAATATTTGATCAGATTTTGGTGGTTTTGCCCTGCACACACACATCACACACCATTTCCTCCATTTTACACCATCATCTTCATCCATTCTTCATCCATACCATCTACCATCATCCCACCATCAAAACCTTCATCCAATTGAGGAAAAAACACAAGGAAGAGAGGAAAATTGCAAGGGAAGGAAGGAGATCACCATCGAAGCACTTCAAGGGAGTTTTCATCCATACTTTGTAGTAAAACCTTATTGTTTATCATGTTTTGTAAGGATCTTAATGTCTATGTTGATTTTCTTTTGAATATGGTAGGCTAATCTCCCTTGTGAGATTAGCAACATGAGAGTTGTTGGATAATTTTTGGATTTGTGTATTTGAATTCATATGTTGATTGGGCAAATGGATTTTCTATCATTGTTGTTTGAAATCTTGAGGTTTATGATGGTTTGTGCGTTTAGTTGTTCTAAATATGTGATTAGATTGAGAAATCAATTATATACTTAGGATAATTGAGTGAATCATTTCATCAAACACTTCAAGTGCATTATAAATTGTAAAGAGATTGAGTAATCCTTTAGAATTTAGAACTCTTTGATAGAATAGTGATTGGTTTGATCGAGAGGTTGATTAATTGTGTGAAAGGACTCTCATTTCAAGCTTATTACCTAGGTAGAATTGTTTGAGTGAGAACCAATCTGTTGAGCTAATTGAGATTCATATCCCATCCATCTCGAGAGGGAGCTTAGGTGAATTTAGTGTTGGCCCTTAGTCTTATACCCATGATCATATGAATTTGATGCGTTTATCCTAGGATTTTCACTTCTTAATTGTTGTTAATCTCATTTTTACTTAACTTGGAAAACCACTCATCCATTTATCTATCTTATTTGTTGATCATTGCTTGCTTGCTTGCTTTGATTGATTTTATTACTTGTTTGAACACCTATCCATTGATGATTCGTCTTTATAAAATCACAAGAAACGTCAGATCGCTTAAGCACTAGTGCCTTCCTCCCTGTGGTTCGATAAATTCTTGAATTGATCAACCCGACTAAAAGTTATGGCTAATCAGGTGTGCGACGTCAAAGCGATACGAGTGGAGATGCCTGATGATGTGGACTCGATGTGATACCAGCAGGCATGACAGAACGATGCTGGCGACACTCGGCAACCGTGTGAAGTGAACGACTAGAGCAAGCAGCAAACGACCACTGCTGAGAGATGACGACTCGATGGCAGCACAATTGCAAGACACAGATGAATCCAAGCGATTCGCAGTAGGCTTGAGCGAGTCGGGCGGTGGTTCCAGGTCGAGTCTGACAGAGTTTAGAGCATGTCAAGCTCATTTCTGAGCGAGTCGGACAAATGGGCAGGTCGAGTCTTTGAGGAGGCTGGGTCAAGTCTGTCGTGTCTAAGCCAACTTGATGAACAAACGACACACGGTAGGCACCCAATGAGGCACTCGGCAATAAGCTCGTTGGGGTGTTGGCTGTGCATGGAGGTACGCTTAGTAGCGTGCTTATCGGGGCTCCCGATGACGTGCTGGATGCGCGGTTAAACTAGCAGGCGAACCAGATTCTGGGTGAGGACAGTTCAGGGTGGGTCTATGAGTTCTGGGCGAGTCTCACAGGGTCCCGGTCGAGTCAGGGTGTGCGGGCGGGTGAGGCTACTCGAGTCGAGCTTTGGCATGAAGAGCAGCTAGAGTCGAGCTTCAATTTGGTGCCAGATTCTAGATTTTTCTTCGGGGCGCTGCCCCGCACCCCGCGACTTGACCAGGCAGGTCAATCCCTGTGACCTCAACGGGGAGGTCGATCCCCGTCTGCATTACCCACATTTATTCTTAGTGGCGAACAATCGAATTTGCTGATATATAACTGTTTATAATTGATTTAATTATCTGATTATTGTTATATATGTATGTGTGTTCTCCGTGATTTACTGCCTTATTTGCCGTAATAGGAGCATACTTGGTTGCTATTTTATTATTCAATATTATATGCATGTAAAAATCCTCGGTGTTAAATAACTAAGTGAGAGAGGTGATTGGTAATTAATTCCCGCGGCTTCCATTATTGGCTTGCATGTGATGTGAGTAAACTTGCGTGTTGCATAGACTTTCCTCCTCAATGGATGAGTTTATTCACGGATCATTGGTACAGACTTCATTAAATAATTATTTTGTAATGTGATGCACGTAAACTTGCGTGTTGGCTATAGTTCATTCCTCCACATCGGATGAGTTCATATGCGGTTCATTGGAACAAACTTATAATTAATGATTGTAGAAAATTACCCGAGCGCGTGTGTACTTCTCCATCTGTAAGGCACATAAGCTTGCGCAATGGACTTGGGATCAAATAATGGTGTATACTTAGGTGCAAATAATAAGTATCCTCCCCATCGGAGTCACTGCTGTTATTTGCATGGTTAAAGAGGAACCGACTATTAATTATTTTATCATGAGGTTAGATTGACAAATGGAATTAATGGGTAAAATCTTCTCTTGTAAATGTTCGGGTTTGTATACGTCCACACTATCGTGGCATGCAGACTCACGGTGCTTGAGATGTTGGTGAATTTTATTTTATATTATTTTGAGGGAATCAATATAAATAGATAAATTCAAAGAATTTGATCGGTGTATTTATTTATATGATTCTCATGATTTTAAAATGATTTTATTTCACTTATTGTTGACTAAAAGAAATTATTTTTATTGATCCAAAATTAGATGATTAGAAAAGAATCTTGATTCGATTTTTATTGCTTAGAAAAATATGTGTGTTCTCACTAAGGATGTCCTATGATACCTATTTAAGTTTCTAGTGAAAAGGTGAGAGGTTCATAGAAATATGATGGTCTCATGTGACTCTTCATATACTTGAGTAAGTTAGAAAGGCAAGAGGTCATGGTTGAATTGATGAATGAACTGGAAATACTTGGAGTAGAAATTGAAGGGGAAACCTAGATCAATTTATTCTCCATAATTTGCCTAAATGTTTTGAGCAAGTTCTACCTGAATTACAAGAGGCTGTATTCGGTGGGAAACTTCTGACAAAACATGTGGCGAAGGAAAGTCATTTTCATCATGATGTGAACAAGGTTTGTATCTCATTCACTAGTTGTTGAAGCATGATTAATAATGGCATCTACTGACACGTTGTGTGTAGATACCGGAATCACTAAAAGCCTGCAACTAAGTGATGATGAGATTATTGTGGATATGGGTAATACTACAAGAGTAGTGCCTGTTGTAGTGGGAGTTGTTTATTTATCTTCTGATAAGAATAAACGTTTAATTATGAGAAATTGTCTTTACGTACATTTTCATAGAAAGAATTTAATTTCAGTTTCTATGCATTTACAGATGGATACTCTATTTCATTTAGATGACATGGTCATTATAATGAAGGACGGAGCTATAATCTATTTAGTACATTGGTGGAGAAATTTGTATACTCTTAAATTATGTATATCCCACGGATGCAAAAAATTAAAATTAATAAAGCGTCTTCTAATCCTAATAAGAGAAAGACTCTTATGGAAATGGTTAGATAGATGATGAGTTATTTGGAATTATTATATTCATTTTATGGATATGCCCTAAAAATAGTATTTCGTATGAATATTTGTCTGTTTGTGGGATATCCTAGAAAAATGAAGGGTGATTTATTTAATAGTCCAAAAGATCAAAGAGTGATTGTTAACACGAACACTAGATTTTTGGAAAAGGGCTATGTAATAAATCACAAACCCATGTATAAATTATTTTAAAGGATATGAGAGGAAAAACATAAAGTATAGTACCAATGTACAAGAGGATATACCACAAGTAAACTGCATTACGTGTCACATCTGATACATAATTGCATGTAGCGCCTTGTCATAGTGGGAGGATAGTTTTACAACCAGATGAATTTATGTTTTAGGAGAGTCGTGAGACTTGGTCCCTAGTAAACATGGAATTGATCCATGGATACGACGAAGCACTACAAGATAAAAATGTGATATCTTAGCAAGATGCAATGATTTCTGGAATAGGATCTATGGATTCTAAGTCAAATCTGGGAGCTTGTACGACCACTAAATGGTGTAAAAGCCATTGGAAGTGGTCATACAAAATAAAAGAGGATCATATGGTAAGGTGAAAACCTTAGAAATAAAGCTTGTTGGGAAAAGGTATACTCAGAAAGAAAGGGTTCGATTATGAGGAAACCTGATCGTTGGTAGCTCTGCCTATGTCGATCAAGACTCTTTTATCTATTGCTACTCATATGAAATATGAGGAATAACAAATAGATGTCAAGACTGCTTTTCTTATTGGAAGTCTTGACGAAAATATTTATGTGAAGCAACCAGTGTGATTCATTGCAAAGGGCTAAGAGCATTTTGACTTTAAGCTTAAAATTGTCCATCCATGCACTAAAGCAAGCTTCAAGATCATGAAACATCTATTTTGATGAGAAAATCTAGTAACATGGATTTAATCAATGCTCAGATGGATCTTGTGTATTAGAAAAGAGTAACGGAAACGTGATGGTATTTCTTGTACTGTACGTAGGTGGTATCTTGCTCATTGAAAACAATGAAAGAGTATTGTCGGGCATATGGGTATGGTTGATAAAGTAGTGTGAAATGAAGGACTTAAGAGAAGAAAAATATATTCTTGCGATCATGATCACAAGATAGGATATTGTGCTTATCTCAAACTTCATAAATTGATACAATCCTTACTCGTTTTAACATGTGACTTTATCTAAGGAAATATGTCTTAAGACACAAAAGAAGATAAAGGAGATGAAGGTGGTTCCTTATGCTTTGGCGAATAAGGAAGCCTAATATATGGAATGCTATGCACGAGAATGGATATCTGTTTTGCCGAAGGCATGGTCAGTGGGTATCAAGGTAACCCAAAATAAGAATGTTGAACTGTGGTAAGACATATACCTGAAAAGGATTAGAAATTATATATGGACTCACCGGACAGATTCATTACTTCTTGTGGGTTATATAGATTCAGATTTTTCAAATCAGATAGGGACAGCAGTAAATCCACCTCAAGGTTATGTGTTTATTTTGGAAGTAGAGCCATAATGTGGAGGAGTGTTATGTAGAAATATATTTCGGACTCCACCATGGAAAAATGATAAATTGGAGCCTATGAGGCAGCCAAAGTATCTGTATGACTCTAGAAACTTCGTAATGGTCTTAGATGTGATTCTAAGTTTGCCCAAGATTATTATAATTTATTGTGATAATAATGGTGCAGTTGCAAACTTGTAGGAATCACGAGCCCATAAGGCAATTAAACATATGGAGCGCGAGTACCACCTATTACGAGAAATCGTATGATGAGGAGAAGGTTGTTGTCGCCTAGATTGCATCGGATGATAACCTAGTAAATCCATTTACAAGGACCTTAAGGCGAAAGCTTTTGATGGTCGTGTAGTGGGAGCGGGAATCAGATGTATGGCAGTAGGATATCCTAGAAAAATGAAGGGTGATGATTTATTTAGTCCAAAAGATCGAAAGGTGATTGTTAACACAAACACTAGATTTTTAGAAAATGACTATGTATTAAATCATAAACCCATGTATAAATTATTCTAAAGGAAGTGAGAGGGAAAACACAAAGTATTAGTACCAATTGTACAAGAGGATATATCATAAGGTAAACTGCAACGCGTGTCACGTCTGATACACAATTGCAAGTAGTGTCTTGTCATAGTGGGAGAGTTGTTCGACAACCGGTAAGATATATTTTGGGAGAGTCGTGAGATTTGGTCCCTAGTAAACATGGAGTTGACCCACGAATACGACGAAGCACTACAAGATCGAAATGCAATATATTAGAAACTGCAATGATGTTGAAATAGAATCGATGAATTTTAAATCAAGTTTGGGAGCTTGTAGGACCACTAAATGGTGTAAAAGCCATTGGAAGTAGTCATACAAAATAAAAGAGGATCATATGGTAAGGTAAAAACCTTCGAAGCAAAGCTTGTTGCGAAGAGGTATACTCAGAAAGAAAGGGTTCGAATATGAGAAAATCTGATTCGCCGATAGCTATGCCTTTATCGATCCAGATTCTTTTATTTGTTGCTACTCATATGAAATATGAGGAATAGCAAAAAGATGACAAGACAGCTTTCCTGAATTGGAAGTCTTGAGGAAAACATCTATGTGAAGCAACTAGAGTGGTTCATTGCAAAGGGCTAAGAGCATTGTGATAGTAAGCTTAAAAGTGCCCATCGATGGACTAAAGCAAGCTTCAAGATCATGAAACATCCATTTTGATGAAGAAATCCAGGCATATGAATTTATTCAATGCGCGGATGTGTCTTGTGTATTGAAAAGAGTGATGAAAATGTGGTGGTATATCTTGTACTATACGTAGATGATATATTGCTCATTGGAGATAATGAAAGAGTATTGTCGGGCGTATGGGTATGGTTATAAAGCGGTATGAGATGAAGAACTTAAGAGAAGCAAAAATATCCTTTTGATCACGGTAATATGGATCACAAGAAAGGATGTTATGCTTGTCTCAAGCTTCATGAGATGATACGATCCTTACTTATTTTAGCATGAGACTTTATCTAAGGATATGTGTCTTGGGACACAAAAGAAGATAAAGGTGGTGAAAGCGGTTCCTTATGCTTCGACGAATAAGGAAGCTTAATCTAAGGAATGTTATGCACGAGAATGGATATCTGTTTTGCCAAAGACATGATCAGTGGGTATCAAGGTAATCCAGAAATAAGAACGTTGAACTATGGTAAGACATATATATATGTACCTGAAAAGGACTAGAAAGTATATGTGGGCTTACCGGACAGATTTGCTGCTTTTTATGAGTTACGTAGATTCGAATTTTTCAAATCAGATAGGGACGACAGTAAATTCACTTCAAAGGTTATGTGTTTAATTTTAGGAAGATGAGTCATAATGTGGAGGAGTGTTATATAGAAATATATTTCAGACACTGGATTCCATCATGGAAAGATGATAAATTGGAGCCTATGAGGCAGCCAAAGTAATCGTATGACTCTAGAAACTTCAGGATGGACTTTGAAGTATTTCTAAGTTTGTCCAAGGTTATCACAATTTATTTGATGATAATGGTGCAGTTGCAAACTTGAAGGAATAATGAGCCCATAAGGCAATTAAACACATGGAGCGTGAGTACCACCTGTTACGAGAAATCGTATAATGAGGGGAAGGTTGTTGTCGCCTAGATTGCATCGGATGATAACCTAGTAAATTCTTTTATAATGACCTTAAAGCGAGAGCTTTTGATGGTCGTGTAGTGGGAGTGGGAATCAGATGTATGGCAGAAGACATGACAGCATAGTCTTTTAGTATAAGTGGAAGATTGTTGGATTGTGTACTAAAAGTCTAACTTTATGTATGAACAATGTTACGATAATTTATTTGAAATGAGAATCATATGATCAAATGATTGCGTCTTATAATTGATTTATATGTACGATGCAATAGTCCACTTACTTTATACTGTAGATAATATGTTATGCGACAACACGCGGAAGATCATATTATCGGTTTTTTTATAAAGTATAAACAGATACTCACAATCGAGATAGACGGAGACTCTCTATCAGGATGGTTGTAGTGTGATTTGGTATTAGTTTGTCTTGATTATTAAATCACATTAGTGCATTTTGTGTATTGAGTATGACCGCTTGAGATAGTTCAACTTATACTGACTATATAGGAGAACTTGATCTCAGTTATTATGAATGTTCGTGCTCTTAATCTCTATACAATAACCTCGACATGTAAGACAGTATATATCTCTTTGATTTATCAATGGGTGAGATTTAAATAATAAATCAATAAACTCGATGAGTTGGGAAATAGTGTTGTCTCTATGGTGTGCTGTTGATTATAGAAAGAATCTGTATCCTATTAAATAGGTTGATGATGTGCCCTTGAGGAGCTCATAAGAATTATCATATAAACCCTGCAGGTGGATTTATTCCGGCATGATAATGAGGTTGAGTGGTACTACTCTCGGATGTGATATTAATTAATGGAGTTGTCAGTAACTTAATTAATTAATGAGCATTGTATACCTTAAACATGGAGAGACTAAAGAGCTCGTAATAAGAAGGAGCCTATAACGTAATTATGGGATTAGAGCGGCAGTGCAGTAATAATATTTTAGCAGAATATATTATTATTATTGGACTTAAGTATAAATTTTTGGCTAAACTTTGATACTTAAGCCCAATATAAGTCATCTCAACTATCCAGAACCCTAATAATCTGTACCTAACACACGACAGAAACAAAGTAGAAGTAGATTGAAAAGATCTTGAAGATCGTCGCCCACACGACGTCAAGATTGGACTTGGGAATATAGCAGAAGATCAAGAGGTTGTTTGCTACTGATGTTCGTCAACTTTCATGATTTTTCTAAAATTATGTGAAACTCTAAATTAAAATTGTGATATACTGTTGGAAAGCCACAAAAGAGAGGATCGTTTGGCGAGTAAATCACTCAATTCGGAGATCGGATGAGGAAGTTATGCCCAAAGTCGTGACACTGCGCATGCTGCCAGCGAGAATTCATTCTCTTCTTCAACATACCCTGGTGAAAGGTAATACGAGAAAATATCAATTTTGGTCCTGCAACTTTTACCAAATCCAATTTTAGTCCTGTACCTTTTAGTATTTTCAATTTTAGTTTTTTTAGTTTCAATTTTGGTCCTGTAACTTTTAAAATTTCAATTTTAGTCATATAAGTTTCAAATTTAGTCATATGTCTTTTTGAATTATCAAAATTTGTCCTTTATAAATTACACCATATTTCAAAAGATACATGACTAATTTTGATCATTTAAAAAGATATAGGACTAAATTTGAAACTTATTGGACTAAAATTGAAATATTAAACGTTACAGGACCAAAATTGAAACTAAAAGGACTAAAATTGAAAATTCTAAAAGTTACATGACTAAAATTGGATTTGATAAAAGATATAGGACCAAAATTGATATTTTCTCAAGGTAATACGTTTCTATATTTTTGCTTCCGCTGATTTAGAAACGCATGGAACCCTAACGGTTCACGTTAACCAAACGATCGAATACCAACAAAAATATCATATTATCCCCAAAAGTAAGTCAAAAAGTGATTTTTCTTAAACTTCGTATCTACAGTAAATGTGGAGATAATTTGGGATGGAAAGAGTAATAAATATAATAATTAACTTAATATAATCAAATAATATTAATTATTGTTAATATTATTAATTATTTTTATTGTCAAGCCTTAACTAAACGAGCATAACACCAGCTCAAATTTGAGTAATAGAGATTTTATCAAAAATTATGTACAAAAGAAAAATCAATTATAAAGTCAAAATGGTAAAATGAATATCTTTGCATATAATAATAATATTCATTAATCCACGTGCAAAAAGCAAATGAATACCTTAGAATCGGACGGAGGGAGTACTTAAAAAAATATAAATATTAACCAAAATAAATTCTCCCTCTTAGAATAAAGTATACTCCCTCCCTCCTACGTTTATTTTTTGCACGGAAATTAAGAAGTATAATATTTTATTGTATAGTGAGGTGAGAGAAATAATATTAACGTAAAGTTGATAGTTGTATTAGTGTTGTGTAGACCCTACATTAAATAATTAATTATTTTGTGTGGACCAACATGACAAAAAAATAAATGTAAATTGAGACAACTCAAAATAGAAAATATAAACATTAACATAGAACGAACGAGTATTATCCTTAAATTCACTATTATATAGAGGTGTTAAAATAAATAAACAGTTTGAGATTTCAACTCAATTCAACTAAGTACGGCGCTTAAGATTTTCTTTAATAAAATCATCATGTAGTGAATCAACAAAGTCTAAAATAATTTCTCTTTACTCCTTCAAGATTACCTACTTTTGGTACAAACGTGAATATGATCTCCTCAAGTTTTCCTACTATAGTAATATGATATCCACCAAACACACGTAGCTTTAGCTAGTAACAGCATCATCTGCAAGACTACAACGTTTGAATAAATAAAATATATATATAAAGTATCAAATTTTCTTTTATGACTAGTATAGTACCCGCGTGTTACGCGGATTACAAAATTTTTATTTTAAATTAAGTATATTATTTAATAAATACGAATGTATTAGTATACTAGTAGTTAAATACACCCGCATATTACATTTTTTAACTTTATAATTAATATTTTATGTTTTTTATATAAAAAATATTATTATGTGATATTTTTTTAATCTCCTAATGTAAATAAATTGATATTCTATGTATTCGTGGATATTTTTAAATAAAATATTATTCAATTAAATTAAATATTAATTTATGCACTTTATCTTTCAAATGTACATATTATTTCCTTTTATTTTAGATTTGGCAAAAGTAATAAGAATCAATTTTACTATTATATGTTTTAAATGTCTTAATTAATTTAATATTTATTTTTATTATATAATTAATGTAAAATAAAGAAATTAATAAAAATATATTTAATCATTAATGCTTAATCTATGAAAAGAACAACACATAAAAAATTTGCCAAAATTAAATGCAATATAATATTGATAAATAAATCATTAAATTACACAAAGTAAAAATAAAAAGAATAAAATAAATACCAAACAATAAAAGAGTAACACATATGATGCACCAAATATTCACACATATGTTAACGACTATTTATACATATATTTTTAATTAAGATTTTAAAGCATTTAATTACAATAAATAGAAATCAACCAATAATTGATCAACACATGTGTTTTGAAAAATGAAAATAATTCTGATTATGACACGTATGTTTTTACAAAAATTTATTTTAGGAAACTACTTCCTAATTATATATATTAAGATGTGACAAAATAAATTCTTATATTGTACTTAATTCACTACATATATACCCCACACTTAAGATTGATATAACTACCCACTATATATTAAAATATTATATTCTTCAATTCATAATACATTAAACAATTATACTTCTTAATGTACGTGCAAAAAGCAAATAATTACGTTTCAAATGGACGAATGAAGTATTTATTTCGATTATTTTGACTAGGGATCTAAGGTCTAGGAGTGTTCGATACGGGAAATGTTATGGATTTTTTATAAATCTATTTCGAAAATTCGGTGCTGATTTTTATGAATAAAAATCCAATACCTTACCGAAATTCAATTTGATAATGGTACGATTTTCTTATAATTCATTACGGTTCAGAATGAATTTTCGATTGTATTTGAATCGATATGGTTTGGATCAGTGAGATTCAATGGATTTAATAAGCAAATTTATTTAAAAAATGTTTAATATTTTTAAAGTTTATTTTTATAATAAGATGTAAATGTTGATTAATAATTAGTTATTTTATAAATATATTTAAAATAAATTAATGTATTAAATGTAAATACATATTTTAAAATTTATTTAAAAATATTATAGGATTACTATATACAAACAATTATTTAATATACTAATCCTTATCATATTACTATATAATTAAATCCTTATTTAATAATATTTTAATATTGATATGGAGTATAAATTATTAAAAAATATAAATATTGTTTTAGTAGAAAGATATATCATCTGTCCGTCGGAAAGGTATACATTTTGCTATTTTGGGCGTCCACACCAAAAGTATACATTTCTCTTTTTAAACACATGGGACCCACACACATCACTAGTACATTTACTATATAATCTCATACACCTCACTAATATAACTACCTACTACACTTTAAATAATAATCACGTGTAAAAAACAAATATATACTTATTGGATGGACGGAGGGAGTATAATTTAAAGTAGAATAAAATGTATATTTATTATTATTGAGTTTTAAAACGGTATAAAATCTTGTTTTTAAAATATATTCCATCCGTCCTAAGAATACATTCGCACTTTCCATTCTGGTCCGTCCCAAGAATACTTTTACCCCCTAAAAATGAAAACAATACACAATATCAATAACCTTACAATACTACAGTATTACAAAAATGCCACCTTCTTTTTATACACAATCTAGTCAAAGTCAACCATATCATACACTTTATTCTATTCAATTACCCAAAATATACTCTCTCTTTCTTACATCACTACAACAAAAAAGTTATTTTTCTTAAACTCTGTGCCACCAAATACGCGAATGTATTCATGGGACTGAAGGGTATTTTTTTTTCTTTTTTGGTTTGGTATGGATCGGTTTGGGTTTCGTTACGATTTATCTGACGATATCCTGATCCATATCATAAAATATTTTGGTTTGATTCAAGTCAGGAGGGTCAAATAATCAATAGATTTGTTTCGATTAATAACTTTATGGATTCGATTTTGATACGGGATTTGACAATATCTATTTACCATACACAGCCTACTAACATCATTAATTTTAGAAACCAATTAAAAATACACCATGGCATGGTACGTATGAACGTCTCAAGAATCTTTATCATTAAACAAAATAAAATTATTAATAATAAAATAAAATAACTACCTATTAAATATTGAGACTCTTGTGCGAAACGGTTTATTTTTTAGACGGGTATGGACGGGTCGATCCATCACTAAAGTATGCTTATTATATAGATAAATTATATTTTCTTGTAGTTAAAGTATGTCAATAATAAATCATATTATAACACGTTATAATCATACTTTAATAAATAATTCAACATATTTTAGAAAACATACTTTAACAATCATTAAACATATTTTAATTTTAATATGTCTCACGTCCTCACAAGAAACTTTATCTTAAATATATTGATTTATTGACACCTAAAATCACGCAATTTAATAAACCTATCCACACCGAAAATCATCCTTAATTTTATCCTTATCTTTTTATCAATCTTATCAGCATTGAAAGTCTTACGTCATCATTGCATTTTTGCATTTAATGCATTCATACGAAATAAAGTGATCATATTTTAACAGTGAGGTTTAACCTCAGTAAACCAAGTAAAAACCCCCTAAATTGTTTCTACTCATCCCCTTATCAAACTTCTGTAAATCTGGTAAAAAAAAGTGTTATTACCTGCTTTCAAATTTAAAAGGCTGCTTATACGGTGTTATTGCCAGATATGGAGGATTACTCTCTGCCGATTGGCTCTTATTTTCTGGGGTTTGATAGCTCCACCCAGTAAGTTTCTTCCCTAATTTCAATTCCTCTGTTTTTACTGTTTAGTTTTGTATCATTATGTTGATTAAATAACCAAAATTTGATACCTCCTCAAAAATTCAACAAATTAGAGCATTGCGATTAAATTTTTATGAATTATGTATGATCAATTGGGTGGTGTTTCTCCAATTGGCTCCTAACGAATGTACGTTTGCAAAAAATTAAAAAAATAGGATGATTACAATGATCGTGTAATGTATGATGTAGGTCATTGAAGGCAACTGTTTTAGATGCAAATTTGAACATTGTAGCTCAGGAGATAGTTAATTTTGATTCCGAATTACCCCATTACAAGACTAAAGATGGGGTTTACCGGGACCCTTCTGTCAATGGGAGAATTATTTCACCCACTATAATGTGGGTTGAAGCATTAGACCTCATTCTTCAGAGGCTCAAGAAATCCGGGCTGGATTTTGGAAAAATTGCAGCCATATCGGGTAGTGGGCAGCAACATGGCAGTGTGTATTGGAAAAGTGGGAGTTCTGGGATTTTGTTGTCGTTGAACCCGAGTAAACAGTTGGTTGATCAACTTGGTGAGGTGTTTTCGGTGAAGGAGTCGCCTATATGGATGGATAGCAGCACTACAGAACAATGTAAGGCAATTGAGAAAGCTGTAGGTGGTGCTCTGGAGTTGTCGAGCCTTACAGGCTCACGGGCATATGAAAGGTTTACGGGGCCACAAATTCGAAGAATATTTGAGACACAACCTGAAGCTTATGAGAATACTGAGAGAATCTCCCTTGTTAGTTCTTTCATGGCTTCTCTTCTTACTGGGAGCTACGCTTGTATTGATCACACTGATGGAGCTGGAATGAATTTGATGGACATTAAAGAGAGAGTTTGGTCAAAGAAAATCTTGGAGGTTTGTGGTGTATTTGCTACTTACATTGCATTAATTTTGTTTTGTTTGGTTTTCCACTATACAATCTACTTTGATCTTTAGAATAATGAAAGTTGAGCTTTTGATGTTAAAAGTTTCATCTTATTTAGGTCACGGCACCGGGCTTGGAAGAAAAACTTGGAAAATTGGCGCCTGCATATGCTGTTGCTGGTCTAATCGCCCCTTATTTCCTAGAGAGGTCAGTTGCACCCTAATCATGTAACTTGCATGATGTTCAATTATGAAGCTTTTATGAATTCAACCTTGTATATTTTTATAAAAACCTATATGCTATCTAATTATAGAGATGTTGCTTTATTAATCTAAAGAGAAGCAAACTTATCTATGGGCCTTAATATTTTGAGTGACTCCTGGCATTGTATTTTAAATGCCAAATAGCAAGTTTAGAATAAAAAATTCTTTTATCTGGTGAGGAATAATTGCAAACCCCTTAGACGTGCTGATACTGTTGCTCCCCTTCTTGTGTTACTGTTGTCTATCTGCATTCTGTGAAACCTCTTTTTTTTTTTTTGAGTGAAACTTTGAAATCCTCTTTAAAAATACTGCCATGGTTTATGTCTAAGACTCCTAATGAAATGATTTCAGGTATCAATTTGACAAAAACTGTCTAATTATTCAGTGGTCTGGTGATAATCCTAACAGCCTAGCAGGTAAACTGTTACTTTGATGTTTGTTTTATATCTCTCATGAGAAGATTCGTCACTCTCCAATAATGATGTATCACAAAACTTCATTCCTGATGTTTTTTGTTTTGCTGAATTAACCTACTTATGGAGCAATGTTTTCCCTGTATTTTATTCATAACTGATTTTCCAACATCGATGCATACTTTGGCTGCCTACCAAGCCTCTTATCAAACATCTGTTTTCATATGAAGATGTCTCATGCATTAGTTCACGACAGGGCTATCGTAGTTCATTTTGACACATAATAAATGCTGAAGAAACCTTAAAAATTCCAGCCAATCTTAATTTAGGAAGCTGCAAAGCTATCTTATCTAGTTGTTGGTAGCAATGTACACATTAGACTCATCTGGTGACTTAAAGTTTGATCGGTGTGGGATTCCACTAATTATTAGCATGAAGATCTTGCTGTATACATGCAAATTCACATTTTATATGAAGTGAGCATCTGTTTGCTGTGCACTTCGAGTTGACCTCTCATAATTAGCCATCTGTACATCTGTTGTAATTATTTTCAACAATTGATCATTTATTAAGGAGAATTATTATGTTTAGTTTAAGTTTACTTCCCTCATCACGATAATCGTACTAGTGTTCCATTTTTGTGGTCATTGAAATATCTAGCATTAATTAATGCTGAGTGAGAGTTACATTTGTACTCTGCAGGTTTAACACTCAATAGTCCTGGGGATCTAGCCATCAGTCTTGGAACCAGCGACACTGTAAGTCAGTTTGCTCTCATCTGCTTATGATTTAAAGTTTTGGAATCGAGTTCAGAACTCAACGTGAACTTGCATACATAGCTTAAGAATCCCCACTCTTTTCTCTTACGACCAATATAGTACTTAAAACTGTGTTATGATGTCCCACATCGGTTCCGCACGCAAGTGTGGAAAGGCATATAAGTGGGGGTCAACCCTTCACCTTCAGCCATGGTTTTAGGTGAAGTTAGGGCTCCCTAGCTTATGTGCCTAACAATTTGGTCCGACCTGTCGGATCCGGACGGGGAAGGGGCTACCCGATGTGTGGGCCCAGGGGTTGCCACCCCGGATGTGGGCCCAGGGGGGTTGCCACCCGGAGTGTGCCGTCCGTGAACATCCGGTTCGAAGGGGGATGGATTGTTATGATGTCCCACATCGGTTCCGCACGCAAGTGTGGAAAGGCGTATAAGTGGGGGTCAACCCTTCACCTTCAGCCATGGTTTTAGGTGAAGTTAGGACTCCCTAGCTTATGTGCCTAACAAACTGAGAGTTTATTTGTGATATTTGCTAACGCTGATAAACTTAGATTAAATGGGATTAAATGAGAACAATAATCTATTTATACATTCTTTTTACTTCTGTGATAAGCAATCTATAAGACACAGTAATAAGGCAATATTACAAAGATTTAGCAAAAAGTTTGATGTGTCCATTCACTATTGAATTCCCACTCCCAGAATAAAATCCAACACAGCTTGATCAACCCTATGTTTTTCTGTAGGTCTTTGGGATTACTTCTGAACACAAGCCATGTTTAGAAGGGCATGTTTTCCCTAATCCAGTAGACATAAAAGGCTACATGGTAATGCTATGCTATAAGAATGGTTCTTTGACTCGTGAAGGTATGAACAAACTTTTCAAAGACGGAAATATCTTTTCTAAAGCAATGTAAGTTCTTTATTAACTCTGTATCTCCAATCTTGGTAGATATACGTAACAGGTGTGCGGATAGATCTTGGGAAGTTTTTAACAAGTTTTTGCAGCAGTCAGAGCCCTTGAATGGTGAGTGCTTGAATCCTGCCATCTCATATTAAATTTATTTTTTGTTGGATGTTTCTAACTACCCTTCTTTAACAGGTGGAAAGCTAGGATTCTATTACAAAGATTATGAAATTATTCCTCCCCTGCCAGGTAAGCAAACTAGTAAACAAAGTTGATAAATGAACAGCAGTTATTTTAAATTTCTCAACTTAAAAAATAAATCTAACCAAATTTAACCATATCCATCTCCCATTTTGGTCCTGAACCCTCCTTCCTGAGAAAAGGCTTATAGTAGGATTGAAATTTGACCAGCAATTTGAGTCGAAAAAGTAAAGAATGTTTATGCATTGTTGTTATATTACTGCCCTGAGAAATGGTTGAAAGTTCATGGTGCATCGACAGTGCCGTTTTGGTGTAGAACTTCTTAGGAAATGGACCCTTAATTTAGGTTAGTTTGACTTGACAAGCATGTATTGTTCAATCATAATTTTTGGGGGTCCGATCAGACATCGAAGTTCAGCATGGTAGATTGCCCTAGGCCTCAACAACTATCCTCACTCAACATCACCAATCTATATGATGCAGATAATCCTTTAATTTCTTCATTTGGTTGTACTTTCCATGATCTAAAACTGAGCATCAAAAAGTATCTGAAGAACCTCGAAAACACTCCTGTGACTGCATTCTTCTGGACATTCCTACATGTTTGGCATATTCTCCTAGTTGGTCAAATCGTGACACATTGAAAATCTGTTTTGCACATACATATACTTGAATTCTTGCTTTATTGTTATTGTAGTTGGATTTCACCGTTACGTTCTTGAGAATTTCAATGGACAAACATTGGATGGAGTAACCGAACATGAGGCGGCAGAATTTGATGCTCCCACTGAGGTTAGTAAACCCAAACCTTAAGTTCTAATTTCTATATTAACTCGTAAGCTTACACGAAACTCCTATTCAGATTCGAGCATTAGTAGAGGGTCAGTTTCTCTCCATGCGAGCCCACGCTGAAAGATTTGGAATGGCTTCGCCTCCAAAACGTATAATTGCTACTGGTGGAGCATCCGCCAACAGTAGCATTCTAACTGCAATAGCTTCCATATTTGGTTGCAATGTCTACAAAGTCCAAAGCTCGGGTAAGTCCGGTTAAGAACATCCTTATACAGTTGAATCAGTTTTATCCATCTACTTACTCCTCCTGCAATGAGGCTGTTAGAAGCTTACTCGTTCGTTTACCATTGATTGGTGGTTGTGATATTATTCAGATTCAGCTTCCATGGGAGCCGCTCTAAGGGCCGCTCACGGCTGGTTGTGCAATAAAAAGGGCAGATTCGTCCCAATTTCAAGCATGTACACGGACAAGCTGGAATCGACGTCTCTTAACTGTAAGCTCGCGGCGACAGCAGGCGATCAAGAGGTCGTGTCGAAGTACGCTGTGTTGATGAAGAAGAGAGTTGAAATTGAGAATCGCCTCGTTGAAAAACTAGGTCGACTGTGAAACTTGCATTGATGTTCACCTCTTCTACTCTTTTGCACTACATTCTTTTTCAAGCTTCATGAATTAGCTTCAATTATTTGACTTGTACATATATAAATAAGAAATGATGTGGACATGGAAGCCATGTCAAATTAAACTTTAACAATTAAAATTTTAGAATTATAAAAATACTTTAACAATTATACCTGCTCATTCAATATATCAATGATCCATGTATATGAAGGTATGCTGAAGAAGTGCATCAATTTCACGTATAAACTTTTCTCACGGTTTACCCTTTTTCTACTGCTAAGTATAATTATAAACTTAAAATAGGTCATAAACAAAAATAAATAAATAATCAAAACATGAAATGCTTTCAAAAAATAATGAAAAAGATTTGGATAAGATTGTCTAAAGAAATTATTTTTATATTTTGATAAAATGGATAAGAAATGATAATATTTTTATTAAAAAAATGATTATCAATTTATTGATGAAAAATAATAATAGTGCTAAAAAGAAAGAATATTTTAAAAGAAAAGTAATAACATTCTTAATAAAAAAATGATAACTAATTAAAAAAATAAAAATAAACTCAAGACAATCTCACTCATGACTAGCCCTAGAATAATTTATCCATGCTTCCATAAATGTTTAGAAGTTGTGAAAAATAGTGTTTTCGGAACGGAGTCTGAACGGGGATACAGCGGTTCGAGGTTCAATCGGTCGCATTGATTCAATCGACGGTTCAATCGAAAAATTGAATTTTATATATTTTCAATTATATTTTATAATATTACAATTCATTAAAAAATTTATAATAACTAAAATTATTTTATAAAGAAAAAAATCAATTTATATAAAAATACAAGGCAAAAGACTTGTGTGAGACCGTCTCACGTAAGGGATTACGTGAGACAGTCAGAAAGTGATAACTTTTATATAGGAAAGTGACAATAAATCAATGAAAAGTGATAATGTTATTTCATGAACAATTTATAATATAAATAAAAAGTGATAACAATTTATAACGAAAGTGATAACGTTTTATAGCGAAAGTGATAATTATTTAAAAAAAAGTAAAAAATTGTCTCACGTGAGATCTACCCAAAATATTATTAAATAAAATATTTATAGTTTATAATTCATACTTTATACATATTTTTATATATTCTCTCAATACCATATTACATAATTTATACTCATACTGCTATATATTTGGTGCACCACTCCAAGAAAATCACATAATTTAATTCAAAATTTAAATATTATATTTTAAAATAAATAAAAATAAAAGTGAAATAATATAAAATAAAAAATATAAAAAGAAAACATAAAAAAAATTCAAAAACCGGTTGCACCAGTTCAACCGATTTTTTTCGATTTTTCCAGTTTTGGTAGGTTCAATCCGTTTTAACTCAAAACACTATTTTATAGGAGTTTTGGACCAACCGATTTTGAAAATCATTGGTGGAAATGCTCTTTTATTTTTAATGTCTATGATTTCCGGATACTTCTAATTGTAATCCAATTATTCTATAATTTTGGGATTTGATATATTGCACGACATAGTTTTTTTTTTTTTTTTTTTTTTTTTTTTTTTTTTTGCCATTGGAGCATCCTCCTTTCTTAATCTGACGGTGGCTATGTGTGGAATAGTTATTGACAGATTTAAGACAGTGGCTTGCAAAAACTTTAGTGTCACAATACTTTATCTAGCATTTGAACTATCACTTTCCAATTATTAATTGTTTCCAAAGCTTAAACTATAGTATATTACATGACACCTCCTATACATGTCTAAGTAACTAAATAAAAGGTTATAAATTTGAGAAATACAAAATAAAAGAAGTATGAAGTGAAACCGAACCCGATCGAATCTAGATGGTCGACTTGTAGTTCAAGGATAATAGTCTTCTCCCATCAGTCCAAAAGTCATGAAATAGTCGAGCGCTTCATAAATTTTCAGATTCCCCCAATTTTCAAAGCGCTTCATAAATTTTCAGATTCCCCCAGGTTAATTACGACAAATTAGTTAACTTATTAAGAGCCAACTAAACTTGCTTAAAACATAAGTCACAATACCCTCTTGGAAGCATTCAAGAAGATGCAGCATAGTTTAGCTTCCATGAAATGTTAATTTTCTTATAGAACTGTTATGCACAACCTTGCTTCCAAACAATAGTTTAAAGAATGAATAGCTGTGATTTTTGAAAAGATTACCGATCGCCCTGTAAACGTGATAATGAGATTAATTTTTAACGCATTTATTTTTCAAAGGTCTTCCTCAGCTATTTCTAATTCAGTTGGGTAGCAATGCTACAGTAGGGTTGGCTCATGTTCTTTGTGAGCTTCAAGACTTTTATATCATTCTACAAATAAGAAGAATTTATTGTGGCTCCTATTATAATCTGTCTAGATGCCTTTGGGATCACTGGCAAAATCTGTCTAAAGTCGCCTCCAAAGACTACCATTTTCAGATTCCCCCAATTTTCAGATTCCCCGTGAACAAATAACGTGATCGCATTTGTTGCTCAGACAATTTATTTGCAAATTCATATAACAGCCTTTGTATACAAACATGCAATCAACCATAATACAAAAGGCGAGGCAATATGATGCAAATATTGAAGTAAATCTTAATATTGAAAAAAAAACATTATTAAATTAAATGTATTACAAAATTACAAAATTTGTCTTACAGGTTCCATGGATGGGACTGGAAGGAGTAAACTAAAATCCACGTTAAAACTTTAAAGTAATAATCATGTCATATAAAACTTTTAAAGTAATAATCATGTCATATTTTGAAGGATGCATGTGATTAAAGTAATAGTAATTCATATCATAGTTTGCAGGTTCATACAGTATTCATAAGAGAAAATGCATATGAATCAAATTGATTAAACAAGAAAACATCACATGAATGTTGAATTTACTACAGGGTAGTAGACACTCAATTGATTGAACAAGAACCCAGAATCGACCGTACAAAAACCCAGAATCGACCGAACAAGAACCAAGAATCAATCATAATATTGATTATAATATGTAATAGATTCAACATCTCTCTCCGTGAGAGTTGATCTATTTGAGCAATATTAGTCAAACTATAAAATTTGCGAAAACTTCAAACGTGCAAAATTCTCCAAATTTGAGAAAAGTGAACCTATTTGTTATATTACAAGGGCTTCCATGTTTTTTTTTTACATGGCACCTACCATGAAATTTCCGCTGAAATCTTCTTCTCCGTAGTCGTTTTTCCCACTTGAACCGGCAAGCAGTTCAATCCCCGGCCACAGGATGATGTTTGAATGGCTTGCCACAGGATGATGTTTGAATGGCTTTCTTCTTGGAGTTCTTGTGAGAATTGAAAGAGGAGTTGTACCATGAAATTTCCGCTGAAATCTTCTTCTCCGTAGTCGTTTTTTCCACTTGAACCGGCAAGCAGTTCAATCCCTTCCGGCAGCCACAGGATGATGCTTGAATGGCTTTCTTCTTGGAGTTCTTGTGAGAATTGAAAGAGGAGTTGAATTTGAGCGTTTAGGGGGATGGATGGAGCTCTACTATCCTCCCTCAGAGAGGAGTATTTAGGGGATGGGAGTTGGGATGGAGGAGGAACTAGGGCTACTCTCGTAAACTATCCGGTCACTATTAAAAAACATACGCGTATAAATATCTATGATCAATATATTCAGTCCATGATTTAGGATGAGATTTAATGGTTTGAAAATTTTTATGGACAACCAAGTTCAAACTAATGTATCTATTAGTAGCATAAATATCTATGATTAATATATTCAATCCATGATTTAGGATGAGATTTAATGATTTGAAAATTTTTATGGACAACCAAGTTCAAACTAATGTATGGCATTCATCTAAAACTATGTATGAGAGACAGTGTAAAACTTTTTAGACAAATTAGCAGGATATAAGAATAGCATATATAACAAGCTCCACACAACATGTGGGATGGAAAATAATTATGTTAATATGTTTCAAGACCAGATCAGAGTAAATAGGATTCTGTACCTTCAAACTCAAAGCTTTCAGGTGATGTTCATATTGAAGACGCATGCACATACCACCTACAGCAAGTAGAGCTTTAGAAAGAACACATCTCGTATTTACACATGTCACAACCACAACACCACTGTCAATGACACCTGTTTTAAGACCTAAAAGTGCAAGGAGATTTCTTGAGGTTTGATGCAAAACAACGATAATTGAGCATATATTTCTTCGGGTCATGATAAGGAGTGTTATCATATAGAAAGAAGCGAGAGCTCTGAGGATAGATAACAATATTTAAGATGCAACAATTATATAGATATGTTTTTATTATTATTATTAAAATACATCACCTCATTTTCCATCATTACATGTGTCTTGAAACTTACCAATGTACTCATCACTAATTCAAATAAAAAACCTAGGACCATAAATCAATTTGGATAGTGGGGAAGCAAAACTTTGACATTAACAAATAAGCAATATAAACATAGAAATTTAGCTTCAAAGAAGAAGTTGAGAAACTCAAATAGATCTAACTAAGCAATATAATCCAAAAGTTTCACATAACACTATCAATAATCTTGTGAATCAAACGATTGATCCTCGCCAATGCACTCACGTTTTCACTCTATTGATCGAAACTTATGATCACACACACACTTATGAATGAATTGAAGAACAACAAAGCATGTATAGTGGTTCTGCTTTAATGAAGCCTACGTCCACTCTCAAAGATGTTTGAATCTTATTGATGAAGATACAACTTGAGGAGAGAAAACTGAAAATAAATACTAATCTAATGAACCCTAAACTGCTTCTTCACGTTTTATAGTAGAATGATCAATTGTAGATGATGCAATCTACACAGCTGTGTGTTTGTTAGTCGGTTAGATGGAATCTTTAACTGACTAACTCCCTCAGCTACTCTTCCTTCCATCTGATCAACCAACACTCAACCGTTTGATCATTTAAGCAATCCAATGGTTCATCCTTGAGCCAGCTCATCAATCCTTATCTCATGCTTGATTAACTAGCTTCACCAATCTCCTCCTTCCACGTATGAGCTACTTATCACACGCACAAACCTGCCATGCATGCATGTGTCTATACTTCCTAACAATTCTCCACCTTATAGACACTGCACCACCTCAACAAGATTCAAACACCCCACCCTGTTGTTTTAAGGGTACAACCACCCCTTCTCTTCTTTTATTGCATATTGAACAAGGTCTTACACAACTCAAACTTGAGAGTTGGCAGAGCCTTGGTCAATGCGTCAGCTGGATTCTCTGCAGTGTTGATTTTCTTCACTGCAACAGTTCCATTTTCAACCACATCTCTTATGAAGTAAAGCCTTATATCAATATGTTTTGTTCTCTCATGATACCCCTGATGTTTGGATAGATGGAGAACACTTTGATTATCACAAAATACTTCAAAAACTTCTTGCTGAATCCCAAATTCCTTCAAGATTCCTGTCAACCAAATACCTTCTTTCACAGCTTCTGTAAGTGCCACATACCCAGCCTCTGTAGTAGACAATGCTACCACATGTTGATGTGTAGCTTTCCAATTAATAGATGTACCAAACATGTTAAACACATAACTTGTCAATGACTTTCTTGAATCAAGATTTGCAGCATAGTCTGCATCAACATATCCCACAATTGCTTGATTCCAATCTGTCATTCTCTGAAACTTTAAACCTACTGATGCTGGTCCTTTAATGTACCTCAAAGCCCATTTCACTGATTCCCAATGCATTAATCCTGGTTTAATCATGAACCTGCTGATCAGACTCATCACATATGCTAAGTCTGGTCTACAACACACCATTGAGTATATCAAACTTCCAACTGTACTTGCATATGGTATTCTGTCCATTATTGCCCTTTTTCATCTGTCTTTGGACTATCTTGTAATGAAAGTCTCAATCCTTGCTTTGTTGGTACTAAAACTGACTTGTATTGATCCATATTATATCTCTTCAAGACTTTGATCAAGTATGACTCTTGATTCAAACTCAAGGTACCTGTTGATCTATCTCTCTTGATTTGCACACCTAGTATAGTACTTGCTTCTCCAAGATCCTTCATCTCAAACTCCTTTCTCAGCACTTCCTTTACTGCATTTATCCCTATAACATTATTACATGCAATCAGAATATCATCTACATATAGCAATAGGTAGGTGAAATTCCCTTCTTCATTCTTTATATAAACACAGCTATCATGCAAGCTCCTATCAAAGCCATTTGATGTTATGCATTCATTAAATCTCAAGTACCACTACCTAGGACTTTGTTTAAGCCCATACAGAGACTTGACTATCTTGCATGCCTTATTTCCTGATCTGTCAACCTCCACACCTTCAGAGACTTACATGTAAATGTCTTCTTCAAGATTACCATGTAAAAATGCAGTAGTGACATCCATCTGATGCAATTCAAGATCAAACTGAGTTACTATAGCAAGTAACATCCTAATGGAATAGTGCTTCACAACTGGTGAGAAGATCTCATTGTAATCAACACCCTCCTTCTGTGAAAAATCTCTTACAACTAATCTTGCCTTGTACCTAACTCCACCTTCTTTACTTGTTACTGGTTTCCTTTTGTATAGCCACTTACATCCAACAGGCTTCTGATCTGTTGGTTTATCAACAAGTATCCATGTATTGTTCTTCTTCAAGGATAGTAACTCCTCTTCCATAGCAACTATCCATTTATCACTCTCAGCACTGGCAATTGCTTCTGAATATGACATTGGCTCATACATCTCAACATTTGTGGCTACAAATAATGCATAGGATACAATATCAGCTTCTATATATCTAACATGAGCTCTTATCTGCCTCCTCAATCTATTCCTTACTAACTGATAGCTGCTCAATGTTCTTCTTTCAGCTGATGTTTGACCCTCTTCTGATGTTGATGTGTTTTGATTCCTTACTTGGTGTTTCTTATCTGTTCCAAGCTCCACCTCAAGCTCAACATTATCTGTATCAGAAACTATACCAGCTGCTCTTTCAATTAAAGGCATCTTCTTCTCATTGAAGCTCACATCTCTACTAATAAGAAACTTATTAGCTTCATAACACCACAACTTATAACCTTTTGTCTCTTTTGGATATCCAACAAGCACACATTTAATGGCCCTTAGATCTAACTTATCCGGTTTCTGATGTGCATAGGATTGACAACCTATAACCCTGAGATGATCATAATTAAGAAGCTTTCCAAACCATATTTCCTCAGGAGTTTTAAACTTGATTGCTGCTGATGGACATATGTTAATAAGGTAAGCAGCAGTAGTTACTAGCTCACCCCAAAACCCCTTAGTGAATCCTCCACTATTCAGCAAGCACCTCACCCTTTCAAGCAAAGTTTGGTTCATTCTTTCTGCCACCCTATTTTGTTGAGGTGTACCTGGAACAGTCCTATGCCTATTGATACCTTTCTCTTGACAATAATTGTTGAACTCTTGTGATACAAATTCTAATCCATTGTCAGTCCTCAAACACTTAAGCTTGCACTCTATCTGATTCTCAACTTCAGTAAGCCATGACTTGAATACTGCCAGTGCCTCATCTTTTGTTTTAAAGATCCTTACCCACAACTTTCTTGAGTAGTCATTAATGAAGGTTATGAAGTATCTTCCACCTCCCATAGTTGTAGTCTTGGATGGCCCCCATAAATCTGAGTGAATATACTCCAACCTTGACTTAGTGTTGTGCTCTGCAGGGCCAAACTTACTCCTTTTTAACTTGCCAAGTATGCAAGCCTCACACTGATCCAACACAATAGATGAGCTAAGATTCAATAAACCTTGTCTAGCCAATTCTTGTAATCCCCTTTCACTTACATGAGCAAGTCTCCCATGCCATAGGAGTGCTTCATCCTTTTCTTGTGATGCATTGATCTGTCTAGTAATGACAGATCCCTCAAGAAAATACAGATCATTCTTTTTGATTCCTCTTATTACAACTGTAGTTTCTTTCAAGACAGTGAGGATTCCATTCTTAAGCCTGCTTTCATATCCCAATGTATCTAACATACCAAGAGAAATCAGGTTTCTCCTTAAGCTAGGCACATATCTCACTTTATTCAGCAGTTTGACAGATCCATCAAACATTTTCATCTTAATGGAACCTATGCCTTCAATATTACATGCCTGATCATTCCCTAAAAGAACTGATCCCTCATTACATTTAGTTAGCTCACTGAACCATTCTTTAATGGATGTCATGTGGAAAGTACATCCAGAATCTAACACCCATTCTTCTGAAATAGAATCAGATACCATAGACAATGCCTCAATAACATCCTTCTTTGGTTGAATGTCAGTTACCTGATTTGCATGGTTCTTCTGATTCCCAGTCTTTTCTGCAACCTTCTTGGCCACCATGGCCTTCCATTTGAAGCACTGTTTCTTGTAGTGTCCAGGTTTATTACAATAGAAGTAATTATTGCTATCTTCATCTGCTGGAACACCTTGAGGCTTATCAGTCTTCTTCTTGTCAGAGCTGATCTTCTTATTGTTATTGGTCCAATTTCCCTGCTTCTTGGCAACCAATACTTCACCACTAATCTGAACATCTGGATTCTTGTGTAGTACTTTTGCTCTCAAGGCAAGTTGTACTTGATCCAGAGTTATTGTTTCATTGTTACCAAATAGCAATGTATCCCTCAATCCTTCAAATGATGATGGAAGAGCAGAAAGTAGTATAACAGCCTTATCCTATGTATGCAGAGCCACATCTATATTCTCTAGATCATCAATTATCCTATTGAACTCATCTAACTGCCCAAGAATTGATTTCTCTTCTGTAATCTTGAATGAATACAACTTATGTTTCTTATACAATCTATTAGCAAGAGTCTTAGCCATGTAAAGTTCTTCTAACCTTTGCCAAATCCCTCTGGCTGTGGTTTCTTTTGCAATCTC
Source organism: Pogostemon cablin (assembly GCA_023678885.1). NCBI lineage: Eukaryota > Viridiplantae > Streptophyta > Magnoliopsida > Lamiales > Lamiaceae > Pogostemon > Pogostemon cablin. The sequence continues at coordinate 25,735,812 of CM042967.1, forward strand.
CCTTAAGGCCTTGTCTCCCAAACACAATATGATTGCACTCCTTGCTTTAGATTGTTGATCTTGATCAGCTACAGCTGCAACTGCATCAACAGCCACTGCTTGATTATCAGAGAGTGGTTTGATAGCATCTGAAAGGCCTTGTTGAATGAGGATGGCCTCCATCTTCATACGCCACAAGCTGAAGTATGAATTTTCTATAAACTTCTCCACATCGAACTTTGTTGTAACCATGGTGATTTTCTTCTTCAATCAGATGGCAGCAACTTCTGTTCCCACAGACGGCGTCACTTCTTGTAAATCAAACGATTGATCCTCGCCAATGCACTCACGTTTTTACTCTATTGATCGAAGCTTATGATCACACACACACACTTATGAATGAATTGATGAACAACAAAGCATGTATAGTGGTTCGGCTTTAATGAAGCCTACGTCCACTCTCAAAGATGTTTGAATCTTATTGATGAAGATGCAATTACTTGAGGAGAGAAAACTGAAAATGAATACTAATCTAATGAACCCTAAACTGCTTCTTCACGTTTTATAGTAGAATGATCAATTGTAGATGATACAATCTACACAGCTGTGTGTTTGTTAGTCGGTTAGATGAAATCTTTAACTGACTAACTCCCTCAGCTACTCTTCCTTCAATCTGATCAACCAACACTCAACCGTTTGATCATTTAAGCAATTCAATGGTTCATTCTTGAGCCAGCTCATCAATCCTTATCTCATGCTTGATTAACTAGCTTTACCAATCTCCTCCTTCCACGTATACAAACCTGCCATGCATGCATGTGTCTATACTTCCTAACAAATAACATTTAACCATATTCTCCGCACGTACAGCACCCTCAGATCAGTCTATGATAGCAAAAGAGAAAAAGAAAGGATGCTCTCGGATTGCTAAAATATATCTCATGCAATTGAATAAGTGGAACTAATAGCAAATCCCAAAATAGAATAATTGGATTACAATTAGAAGTATCCAGAAATCATAGAAACTAAAAAACAGATCATTTCCACAACTTCTAAATATATATTCCCTCCGTCCCGCATTAAGGTTTACATTTTCCATTTTAGTTTGTCTCAATTTAAGGTTTACATTTCTTTTTTTATCAAATAGGCCCACACAAAATAATTAATTATTCCATGTAGGACCTATACGCAATACTAATACAACTACCCACTTTACATTAAATATTATTTCTCTCACTTATACATTAAAATATTATAATATACGTGCAAAAAGTAAACGTAAATGTTAACTCGGAATGGAAGGAGTATGGATTAACAAACACTTGTTCGAATGGTTTACATGCAATGCAAGGGAGACAATAATGCAAAATGAATCACTTAATTAAAATTAGAACACCATAAGAACCGGAATAATTTCTCAAACAATAAGACAAATAAAGAAAACCTTTCGAACACCCAACAAAGGTAAAATAATTTAAAACAGAAGAAGAATACTTCGTCTACGTTGGGTGCGCAGTGACAGGGAGCTCGTGTATCCAGTAGAGGCGATGGAGGAGAAACGGTAAAAAATAGGCCGACTTTGAGCTGAAATCTCTTTATATATATATATATATATATATATATATATATATATATATATATATATATATATATATATATATATATATACTAGTACGGTGCCCGCGTGCAACGCGATTATCGTGTTTTATTGTTTATTTATTATTTTAAATTTTATACTTTTAAATAGAAATCAAGCATATTAATTTATGATAATTAAAGTTTTTTTTTTTTATGTAAAAGAGCATTAGAATATCTATCTATTTATTATTAGAATCATAACATAACGTGATTAGGATGTATAAAACTTTTAATTGAGTAATTTAATTCATTATACTAATAAGAATAATTTAAGGATTGGTATACACCATTATAATAATAATAATTTAATAACATGTTCTTAATTTAATAGTAAAAACTTGTGTGTTCCGGGCACACTGTGCGTCCATACTCTCTAGTATTAAATTGCACAAGAGACCAACTCTAATTTAATTTATCAATATTAAGTTATAGTAATTTGTACTCAGACAACTTTGATAAATTATAACTAAAATAATGGTTTATACGTAAAGAAAAATAGAAAATTTAGAATCCAACCGATTAACATTTAGAAAGATTTAGAATATCTAATATTATTAATTTTTTAATTAGTCTCTTTCAATATGTTATATGTAGTTGAAACTAAATTAATAGTTCATGTGAAAAGAGAAAAAGAAAAATAAGGGCACAATTAATTAAAATAAAATAGATGATAGAAATTATTAATATTCATATGATTAATTTTATTGAATAGTATAAAGTATCTATTATCTATCTATTTATTATATATTAAACCCATAGTAGCCCATGATTACAATAGGTAAAACCTTATTGAGTAATATAATTTATTGCACTAATGAAATTAATGAGAATAATTTAAGGGTTATTATACACTACTTTAATCATAATAATAATTATAATAAAAAAATCAGTCTTATGGTTGATATAAAGACTTAATTGACATGATTTTAATTTTATTTAAATCTAATTTATTAAGTTATATTAATCTGAATAGGTATGATTATCATTTTATATATATATATATATATATATATATATATATATATATATATATATATATATATATATATATATATATATATATATATATATATTTTGTTTGTTAAACTAAAATATTGGTTCATAGGAAAAGTAGAGAAAAGAAAAAATCAAATCATCCATTAACATTTAAAGATTTAGAAATTTTAAGATCATAAGTGTATTAGTCCAAATTATCCATAATAAGGTCTAAATACAAAAAATATATATAAAAGAAAATGGTCATAACTCATACCTTATTATATTAATGAGTGAGCTTGCGTGCGCCATGGACCTTTAGAATTTAGTATTATAGATAAGTGTATATTATTTTATTCTAAAGGGTATACACTTTAATTAATAAGGGTACACCATTTTGTTCTAAAGGATATATATTTTTCATTAATATTTTTTATTTCTTTAGAAATTAAAAGGTACACATCTTTATATTAAAGGGTATATAATTTAACACAAAATTTTAAAAGCACACCAAGTGTGTTCCCGTGCACACAAGTTTTTGCCTATATTAATTTCTAACGAGCCAATACAAATAGAAATTAAAATTTGAAAATCTAATGCGTGCGTTCTAGGAGATTCGAACCCCACATATCATGAAAAATGCCAAATCAATCAAAATACACTACCTTTTCGCACTTTCCTTTTTCATCCGTCCCTCAAAGTATTTCACACTTTACTTTTACTAAATTTAGTAAAAAATACATTATAATAATACTCACTTTTTACACACATCCCAATATAATATTTACTTTTACTTACTTTTTCACATCTCCCAATAACTTTACATATCTTTTTCATTAAATCAACTAAAATATATATTCTCTTTCTTAAATGGTGTACCCCACCATTAGGGGCCCCCACCGCGGAGGAGGTAAATCGCAGGATGTGCCTCAAGTGGCTTATAGGGAGGGCTCACTGTAAAACTTGTGCTTGCAAGGGGCCAAATCCATGCCAAAGGCAGGATTCGAACCCCCACCCTGCAGCAACCAAGCTCAGCTGGAAGACCTTTCCACCCTCCCCTCTACCACTTGAGCTATGCATACATAACAATATAAAATTTTCTTAAACTCCGCGCACACCAATACGTGAAATACTTGTTGGGACGAAGGGAGAATGTTTTTGGTTATATTGATATACGGGTGCACCCTATCTAAATCTCATGTGATATTTGCTAACCCTGATAAACTTAAGATTAAATGGGATTAAATAAGAAACAATAATCTATTTATACATCCTTTTCACTTCTGTGATAAGCAACCTATAAGACATTCTGTTATAGTCAATATTTCAAAGATTTAGCAAAAAGTTTGATGTGTCCATTCACCATTGGATTCCCACTTCCCAGAATAAAATCCAACACAACTTGATCAACCCTATGTTTTGGAACCAAACCGACAGAGACACAGTGTCCATTCACTGTTCGGTTACTGATAGCAACAACCCGATAAAAATCAGTTCGGTTGAGAATCGGTTTGGAACCTAGAATGGTTCGTTCGGTCAAGAATAATCATTTTTTTGGTTTTTTTTTTATTTTGGTAATTCAATTCGATTCGGTAACTGATGCACACCCCTAGATCTCATGCCTAGGTCTGCCCTTCTCCCCTCGCTCCCTTTTCTCTCTCTCCGTCTTGCGTAAACTTTCCATTTGTCTCTGTTGAGTTACTGCTGAAAGTATTCTCCGCCGCGAAATTGTGTTTTTTATCAGCAGTTTCTCGTTCCAGATCTACCGTTTTAGTTCATAAGAAGTTGTGTTTGTGGCGTAAATTTGACGCTAACATCAGTCGATCATTGTTGTTTTTCTTTTGCTTATTTTTTGGATTTCTTTATTTGTTGTTGTTTTGTATGTGTTAACATCAGTGATGGGTTTATATGGCTGAATTAATTTTTGTTGGAGGAATTGAGATTATTTCACTTTTTTTATTTTCTACTCCCTCCGTCTTACCTCCTTTTTGTGCGTAGCCTACTGTTGTGATACTTTCCGGTTGTCTTGATCTTCAACAAGACACTTGATCACACACACAAACTTGATGTTTATTTTCAATCGTTTTGAGAATTGATCAACACACACACACACACAATGAAAAACCAGCTGGAAAACCCTAAAATCAAGAATGAAAGAAAGAATGCACAAGGAATTATAGTGGTTCGATCTTCATGATCTACGTCCACTTTGAGGGAAGATAACACTCTTATTGATTGATGTAATACACGAAGAAGATGATAGCTATATTGTAACAGTCAAGTGTTTCATAAGCACATATATTAGATTATATACGCATATTTATAAATATTTTATATTTATTAATTATTTAATTTTAGTAATTATCTTATATTTATTGTGGGAACATACCTAAAAACTCTCAACCAACTCACCTGAACCCTTAAAGTTAGGAGCCTAATCTAGCTACCCACGTAAATTCTTGAATCCTCATCTGCTACAGTAGATGGATTTTCCCTTCTCTATTTCAACAAAGTATCTCTCTTTGACTCATATTATTTCTTCTCATCATAATACTAAACTATGATCACCATCCAAGAAACAAGGACAACTCATTCTTTGGGATTTTAGGGGTCGTCCGTTTTCTCGCCTTTCTTTTCCAACAAGTTCTTTACATTGTGTAAGTTTCCCTACATTCTAACTATTTAGGCTTTCTTTTTTAAATATTTTGTGTCACACCCAAACTGCTTAACCCTACTTCTCAATTTTATTGTGTTTATTGGAACCCTCCTGGATGATAGATTTAGAGTAATTTCAGTTTATTCCGTACGCTCTCTATATAAACTAGACTGTGTATACTCCTAATACCCACTATCATGAGTTTGAGCCACTTTCCAAATGTTTGTTGAGGCCTGCAATTATTCATCCCGCACTTACTTCTCATTTAATTGTATTTTCATATAATTATAATAAATATTTAAGTAAAAGCTATTTATATAATAATAGTCAGTAGGTTGTGCACGTACCTATACACACGTGTGCTAGTGGAATGTATATATTGTATACCTACGGAGATTTTTCCGCCATATCAGTGGCCATGTGTTTGTCTATTGGAGTTTCGGATTCGTTACAACCATTTTTTTTTATTGGATTATTTAAGTCAATTCCACTGCGCCTAGTTAATTATTAATAGGCTATCCATATTGATCAGTTTTCATAGTTTGATCATAGAGAGTTTTCGTATAAGTATCTTATTTTATTTTCAATTATTATCTTAATATTTATATACGTATCTTAATTGTTGTATCTTAATTGTTGTGACTAGGCGACTTATATTGTGAGGAGTAGGATTAGGGCGTGCATCATATTCATTCAGTGTTTGCGAAACTTTCAGGTGGGGAATTCTAAACCTTTTTGTCTACTGTATGTGCTTACGTGTTTACATTTAATGAATTATTTCACAGTCCCACAGTCATAGAGTACTCTTGTAGTACTATCACAGTTATATGAACCAGGGCACTTTCAGGTGTCGGGATTCTTAATTGGTCCTCGGGTAATGCCCGCAGAGTTCCATGATCGATCATCACAGTCACAGAAAATTTCATAGTGTATGATTACTTTTATGTGAATATGTGTGCATATTATGGTAGACGAATATTTTCCCACTGAGTCATTGTTTACTCACCCCTTTCAATAAAATTATTTTCACAGGTTGAGGAGCAAGACGGGGTATGGCCAGTGGAGTGCTTGATGCTCTTTTAATATGAATTGAGTCCAACATTTTTATTTATTAGTACTTGCAAAATAAAATTTAGAAACCTTTGCTATATGAATGTTGAGCATGTTATTTCAATTTCCTTCAGATTTGGAAAATTTCGTATTATGATTAATTTTGAGCTGTCCACGTTGCAATTATGGTTCATGTGTAGAAGTTGCTTAAATGGGAGTTGGCAGAATTAAGTCCAGTAAGTTAGTGGATGATTAAATTATTTAACTTTTATTACATTAAAGTTGTGAAGCTTTGCATATAATGATGTGTGTAAGGGGTTGATTATTTTGGGAATCATGCAGTTTTAAAGTGATATAATGTTGCACGTGAAATTGAGATTTTGGTTAGGCTTTGAATTCATTAGTCAAAATGACGTCCAGCAAGTTTCATAGTTGGTAGTTAATGTGTTCGAAGCAAATTTTTAATCAATCATTAAATGAGTTAATGGTCAGGTTGTGTTTATGCGTAAAGAGTGTTAATATTCCTGAAAGTTTTGTTTTCTTCTTTTGTTGGAAAATCCTTTTGTAAAAATAAAGGTATTATCTTCTTGGAAATTTCTATTAACTTTGGGTCGTTACATTAGTGGTATCAGAGCAGGTCTATGATTCTGTAGACTTGTCTTTTTACGTGAAATATTTTATTTTATTTTTTTTAATAAAATTATTTAAAAGTTTCGAGCATCCACTCCAGTCATACCACGTCGACTCCAAGAGGTATTTTACCATTTACATTGTCACAGATATTTTCATAGAAATCTTTCATGAAATTTCTCTCATTTATAAATCGTGATACATGCATGCCCTTAGTCCTACGAACACATATGTATATCAGACATTATATTTTCTCCATAGAAGCTTTATCCCATAGACATTGATCGATACGTATGACTATCATTATATTATTTTATATTTTTTTTCCACACGATGTCTTGATGTGTATACATCTCTTAAAGACATAGTTGCTTATGCTCCAGGGACATGGCTACTCGTGGAAGGCGCCCAAATCGAACACGTAATGCACGAAATGATCAAGCACCTCCTCCAGCTCTACAAGATCCTCCTCCACTAGCTCCTAATCCACCAGCTCCCCATGACCCCCTAGCTCCACAAGATCCTCCTCCACTAGCTCCTCATGCTCCTGCCCCTGCTGATGTTGGACAAGGTCATCATGCTCCTGCCCTTGGTGATGGTGGGCCTGATCGGTTTGATGAGTTCATGAACGCATACTTGGCACAACACCAAGGAAACAATCAGGCAAGGATTGTTGAGCAATTTCACAGGCATAAGCCCCCAATATTCAATGGACGAGAGAGCCCCGAAGTAGTTGAGGAATGGATTGACAGTATTGAGCGGATCCTAGAGTTGATAAATTGCCCCGATGCTGAACGTGTGACATGTACTAGATTTCAATTGAAGGAAGATGCATACCATTGGTGGGCTGCTTATTGGAGATCTAGGACAGTGGAAGAACGGAATGCTCTGACTTGGGATGGATTTAAAGCTATGATGATTGAGAAGTTTATCCCACCATCGTATCGTACCCGTATGGCCATTGAGTTTCTTAGTCTGAAACAGGGGAACATGTCAGTAATCGAGTATGAGAGAAAATTCAATCAGATGAGCAGATTTGCTACTCAGTTAGTTGATACAGATGAGAAGAAAGTTCAGTTGTTCAGGTGGGGGCTGCGTGAGGATATACGTACGAATCTGGCAGGTAGTGGAGAGATGACTTATGCTCAGGCCTTTCGTCGTGCTGATGATGTGATGACCAGCAAAGAGTTTGGTGTACCAAAGCAGAATCAAGTTGAGGCTAATTCTGGGAAGAGAAAGTGGCAGGGTACGGGACATGCCAGACAAGGAAACCATAATCAGAGGTACAATCAGAACAAACAACCTAGTGGTAGAGAGGTTGATGGTCAAAATCGTTCGGACAAGCCAGCTTGCAAAACTTGTGGGAAGAACCATCTTGGTGAGTGTCTTGCCGGCCAGAACAAATGCTATAGGTGCAAGAAGCCCGGTCACATTGTTCAGAATTGTCCCTTGGCAAACAACAGTACAGGAGCACGGACTGGACCGTCAGGTGGGAATGCACGAATGTATGCTCTTACTACGGAGGAAGCTGAGAATGATCCTGGCACTATGACAGGTATGTTAACCGTTCTTAATGTACCAGCTTTAGTACTATTTGACACTGGAGCCACACATTCTTTTATATCTGCAAAATTCTATGCTCTAACTGGTAGTAAGAACATGAGGGTAGATGAGTCACTTAAAATTAGTATTCCTTCGGGAGAGACTATTACTACAAATTCGATGGTCAAAGGAGTGTGCATCAACATTAATGAGAGAGATCTTGAAGTTGATTTACATGTGTTGAAAATGAATGATTTTGATGTGATTTTGGGTATGGATTGGCTTAGTAAATACAATGCAGACATTAAATGTCGAGAGAGAGAGAGATAACCTTGCACCTACCTAACATGGAACATATTATTTTTCATGGAGTAAAGGCTAGAACTGCACCTCGTATAGTGTCTGCGATGAAAGCGATGAAAATGTTGAGGAAAGGAAACTCCCAAGGCTACTTAGTTAGCTTAATGGGAAATCAGAACACAGAAGTTACAGTTGCAGATGTGCCCATCGTACAAGAGTATGAAGATGTTTTTCCAGAAGATTTGCCAGGAGTTCCACCTGAGAGGCAATTGGAGTTTACTATCGACCTGATACCTGGAGCCGCCCCAGTATCAAAGGCTCCTTACCGGATGGCACCGAAGGAGTTACAAGAGTTAAAAGTTCAGATTCAGGAGTTGTTAGACTTGGGTTTCATCCAACCCAGTGTTTCACCGTGGGGTGCACCGGTCCTCTTTGTAAAGAAGAAAGACGGAACATTACGAATGTGTATAGATTACAGAGAGTTGAATAAGCTCACCATCAAGAACAAGTACCCGTTGCCAAGGATAGAAGACTTGTTTGATCAGTTGAGAGGAGCCGGAGTTTTCTCAAAGATCGACTTAAGATCGGGGTACCATCAGTTGAGAATTAAAAAGGGCGATATTCCAAAGACAGCGTTCAGGACCCGTTATGGTCATTATGAATTCTTAGTAATGCCTTTCGGGTTAAGTAATGCGCCAGCAGTATTTATGGATATGATGAATAGGGTGTTCCACCAGTTTTTGGATAAGTTCGTCATTGTGTTCATAGACGATATTTTGGTGTACTCGAGAGATAAAGAACATCATGAAGAGCATTTAAGGCTAGTATTGGAAACACTACGGAAGGAAAAACTCTATGCAAAATTCAAGAAATGTGAGTTCTGGATTGATAAAGTTGTGTTTTTGGGTCATGTTGTTACGGCTCATGGAATCGAAGTTGATCCAGCAAAGGTGGAAACAGTTAACCAATGGAATGCACCTAAGAATGCGCACGAAGTGCGCAGCTTTTTGGGATTGGCTGGCTACTATCGAAGATTCATAAAGGGTTTTTCGAAGATAGCAGGGCCGATGACACGACTCACTCGAAAGGGAGAGAAGTTCTTGTGGGATGAGAAGTGTGAGAACAGCTTTCAAGAACTTAAGAAAAGGCTCACTACATCACCAGTTTTGACGATCCCTGATCCTACTCAAGACTTTGTGATTTATAGTGATGCATCCAAGCAAGGTTTGGGTTGTGTCTTGATGCAACAAGGTAAGGTGGTGGCCTATGCTTCACGGCAATTGAAATCCCATGAGATGAACTACCCGACTCATGATTTAGAATTGGCTGCAGTGGTGCATGCTTTGAAGATTTGGCGGCATTACTTATACGGAGGGAGGTGTGAGATCTATTCAGACCATAAAAGTTTGAAATATCTCTTCACTCAGAGAGAGCTAAATATGAGACAGAGGCGATGGTTGGAATTGGTGAAGGACTATGACTGCACTATACACTACCATCCTGGTAAAGCAAATGTAGTTGCGGATGCTTTGAGTCGTAAGACAAATAGTAAGTTAGCTAGCCTGCGTACTGAGCAACAACAGTTGTTGAGAGAGTTTGAGAAGTTGAGAATTGAAATGGTTGATGGGCCTAGAGACATAAAGGCAGTTTTGGCAAATATGGTTGTACAACCGGTTTTGAAGGACATGATCAAAGAAGGACAAAAAAAGGATGAGTTCCTTGTCAAACTGAAAGAAAGATCACTTCCAGGAGATGATAAGAGGTTCAATGTTACCGAGGATGGAACATTGTATTATGAAGGAAGAATTTGTGTTCCCGGAGATCCTGAGATACGAAAAATCATTTTAGAGGAAGCTCATGTTACACCCTACACTGCTCACCCTGGGAATACAAAGATGTATCAGGATTTACGAGGGACTTTTTGGTGGGGTGGAATGAAGAGAGATATTGCGGAGTTCGTGAGTAAATGTTTGACATGTCAGCAAGTGAAAACTGAACATCAGCGGCCATCTGGATTGCTTCAGCCACTTCAAATTCCGGAATGGAAATGGGAGTATATTACAATGGACTTTGTCATAGGCTTGCCGAAGACAGTCAAGGGTAACAATGCCATATGGGTTGTGGTTGATCGTTTGACAAAATCTGCACATTTTCTCCCTGTTAAGACTACTTATAAAGTAGATCAGTATGCACAGATTTATGTTCGTGAAATAGTGAGGTTACATGGTGTGCCAGTCTCTATTGTGTCAGATAGAGACCCTCGTTTTACTTCGGAATTTTGGAAGAGTTTACAAAGAGCTATGGGGACTAAGTTGAGCTTCAGCACAGCTTACCATCCTCAAACAGATGGGCAGTCAGAAAGGACTATTCGAACTCTTGAAGACATGTTGAGAGCTTGTGTGCTTGACATGGATAGTAGTTGGGAGAACTACCTACCATTGGTTGAGTTTGCTTACAACAATAGCTATCACTCAACTATTCAGATGGCACCTTTTGAGGCATTGTATGGAAGGAAATGTCGTTCACCAGTCTATTGGGATGAAGTCGGAGAGAAGAAGTTACTTGGGCCTGAAATGATTGTGAAAACAGTTGAAGTGATTGAGAAGATACGAGAGAAGATTAAAGTGGCCAAAGACAGACAAAAGTCTTATGCTGATAAGCGTAGGAAGGATTTACACTTTGAAGTTGGGGATAGAGTGTTCTTGAAAGTGACACCAGTTAAAGGAGTTGTAAGGTTCGGGAAGAGAGGGAAGTTGAAGCCGAGGTATGTTGGGCCTTTTGAGATTCTTGAGAGAATTGGAGACTTAGCCTACCGTTTGGCTTTGCCACCTTATTTCTCCGCAGTGCACAATGTTTTCCATGTGTCTATGTTGCGAAGGTATGTGCATGATCCGAGTCATGTGGTGGATTATTCGATGTTAGAAGTCAATCGAGATTTGTCTTATGAGGAGACACCTGTAAAGATACTTGAGAGGAAGGTTCATCATTTGAGGAACAAAGAAATTATCTTAATCAAAGTCCATTGGAGCCGTCATAGTAAAGAAGAGGCCACATGGGAACGCGAAGATGAAGTGCTAGCCAAGTACCCAGACTTCTTTACTCATGGTGAGTCATCTAAATTTCGAGGACGAAATTTTATTTTAGTGGGGAAGGATGTAACAGTCAAGTGTTTCATAAGCACATATATTAGATTATATACGCATATTTATAAATATTTTATATTTATTAATTATTTAATTTTAGTAATTATCTTATATTTATTGTGGGAACATACCTAAAAACTCTCAACCAACTCACCTGAACCCTTAAAGTTAGGAGCCTAATCTAGCTACCCACGTAAATTCTTGAATCCTCATCTGCTACAGTAGATGGATTTTCCCTTCTCTATTTCAACAAAGTATCTCTCTTTGACTCATATTATTTCTTCTCATCATAATACTAAACTATGATCACCATCCAAGAAACAAGGACAACTCATTCTTTGGGATTTTAGGGGTCGTCCGTTTTCTTGCCTTTCTTTTCCAACAAGTTCTTTACATTGTGTAAGTTTCCCTACATTCTAACTATTTAGGCTTTCTTTTTTAAATATTTTGTGTCACACCCAAACTGCTTAACCCTACTTCTCAATTTTATTGTGTTTATTGGAACCCTCCTGGATGATAGATTTAGAGTAATTTCAGTTTATTCCGTACGCTCTCTATATAAACTAGACTGTGTATACTCCTAATACCCACTATCATGAGTTTGAGCCACTTTCCAAATGTTTGTTGAGGCCTGCAATTATTCATCCCGCACTTACTTCTCATTTAATTGTATTTTCATATAATTATAATAAATATTTAAGTAAAAGCTATTTATATAATAATAGTCAGTAGGTTGTGCACGTACCTATACACACGTGTGCTAGTGGAATGTATATATTGTATACCTACGGAGATTTTTCCGCCATATCAGTGGCCATGTGTTTGTCTATTGGAGTTTCGGATTCGTTACAACCATTTTTTTTTATTGGATTATTTAAGTCAATTCCACTGCGCCTAGTTAATTATTAATAGGCTATCCATATTGATCAGTTTTCATAGTTTGATCATAGAGAGTTTTCGTATAAGTATCTTATTTTATTTTCAATTATTATCTTAATATTTATATACGTATCTTAATTGTTGTATCTTAATTGTTGTGACTAGGCGACTTATATTGTGAGGAGTAGGATTAGGGCGTGCATCATATTCATTCAGTGTTTGCGAAACTTTCAGGTGGGGAATTCTAAACCTTTTTGTCTACTGTATGTGCTTACATGTTTACATTTAATGAATTATTTCACAGTCCCACAGTCATAGAGTACTCTTGTAGTACTATCACAGTTATATGAACCAGGGCACTTTCAGGTGTCGGGATTCTTAATTGGTCCTCGGGTAATGCCCGCAGAGTTCCATGATCGATCATCACAGTCACAGAAAATTTCATAGTGTATGATTACTTTTATGTGAATATGTGTGCATATTATGGTAGACGAATATTTTCCCACTGAGTCATTGTTTACTCACCCCTTTCAATAAAATTATTTTCACAGGTTGAGGAGCAAGACGGGGTATGGCCAGTGGAGTGCTTGATGCTCTTTTAATATGAATTGAGTCCAACATTTTTATTTATTAGTACTTGCAAAATAAAATTTAGAAACCTTTGCTATATGAATGTTGAGCATGTTATTTCAATTTCCTTCAGATTTGGAAAATTTCGTATTATGATTAATTTTGAGCTGTCCACGTTGCAATTATGGTTCATGTGTAGAAGTTGCTTAAATGGGAGTTGGCAGAATTAAGTCCAGTAAGTTAGTGGATGATTAAATTATTTAACTTTTATTACATTAAAGTTGTGAAGCTTTGCATATAATGATGTGTGTAAGGGGTTGATTATTTTGGGAATCATGCAGTTTTAAAGTGATATAATGTTGCACGTGAAATTGAGATTTTGGTTAGGCTTTGAATTCATTAGTCAAAATGACGTCCAGCAAGTTTCATAGTTGGTAGTTAATGTGTTCGAAGCAAATTTTTAATCAATCATTAAATGAGTTAATGGTCAGGTTGTGTTTATGCGTAAAGAGTGTTAATATTCCTGAAAGTTTTGTTTTCTTCTTTTGTTGGAAAATCCTTTTGTAAAAATAAAGGTATTATCTTCTTGGAAATTTCTATTAACTTTGGGTCGTTACATATATAGACTCTAAACTAGCTATAAAACTATACTGTAAGCTTGCTGATAGATGATGAAACTTGCAGATGAGAAGAAGTTGTTTGCTGTGAGTTTGTGTTGTGTATTTATGTATCTTCTTCACCAATAACCGATTGCCACTTGCAACACCTTGTGTTCATATGATGGATCAAGATTTACACCATTCTTCAACATACTCCACCTTAAATCAAGTATCCATCTTCAACTAAGACTGCTACCTTCCCTCCTTTTACTGCTCATATTGAGCAGCACTTCAGTTCTCATTACACATACCAACTAAGCCTAAGCTTAGTTCAAATTTAGAATTAGGCAAGGCCTTAGTTAGATAATCAGCAGGATTGACAGATGTGTCAATCTTACACACCTTGACAGCACCACTTTCAACAAGGTCTCTTACAAAATACATCTTGACATCAATGTGCTTTATTCTCTCATGATAGCCCTGATGTTTTGCTAAATAGATAGCACTCTGATTATCACAGAATACCTTCACTGTTCCTTGCTTCACACCAAGCTCTTCAAGCATACCACTAATCCATATACCTTCCTTAATAGCTTCAGTCAATGCCACAAATTCAGCTTCAGTTGTGGACAGAGCTACTATGGATTGATGACTAGCCTTCCAACTTACAGCAGTTCCATAAAGAGTGAAGATATAACCTGTTAAGGACTTTCTAGTATCCAAGTTTGCAGCAAAATCTGCATCAACATATCCACACAAAACTTCACTGTCTTGACTTAATTTCTGAAACTTCAATCCTCTACTGACAATGCCTTTTATTTATTTCATAGCCCACTTTGCTGCTTCCTAATGTAGTTTACCAGGAGACCCCATGAACCTACTTAAAACACTAAGTGTAAAAGCCATGTCTGGCCTGCAACAGACCATACAATACATTAGACTTTCTATTGCACTAGCATAAGGAGTCTTGTTCATATTCATAACTTCTGTTTGAGACTTTGGTCCCTGCTGTAGAGTCAACTTTACACCTTGTTTGAATGGAGTAGAGACTGTCTTACACTCATACATATTGTATCTTTTGATAACTTTTAACATATATGCTTCCTGGTTCAGCACTAAAGTTCCATTGATCCTATTTCTATCAATTGAAATTCCTAGGATCATCTTGGCCTCTCCAAGATCCTTCATGTCAAATTCAGCATCCAACATTCTTTTCACTTTCAGAATCCCAACCATTGTATGACTAGCCAACAGCATATCATCAACATACAGTAAAAGATATGTAAACAGACCACTTTCCTCCATGAAGTATACACAGCTGTCATGTAGACTTCTCTGGAATCCACACTTAACTATGTACTCATCAAATCTCAAGTACCATTGTCTTGGACTTTGCTTAAGACCATAGAGAGATCTTTTAAGCAAACAAGCTTTTGAACTTGAGTTTTAAAGTTCAACACCTTCTGGTATGGTCATGTATATTTGCTCCTCTAACTCTCCATGTAGAAAAGCTGTAGTAACATCCATCTGATGGAGCTCAAGATTCCATTGAGTAACTAATGATAGAATGATCCTTATAGAACAATGTTTAACTACAGGTGAGAATATCTCATTGTAGTCAATGCCTTCTTTCTGTGAAAAACCCCTTGCAACTAATCTTGCCTTGAATCTAGGCTTTCCATCTTCAACTGTAGAAGGTTTATTTCTGAAAATCCATTTACAACATACCAGCTTCTGATGCTTTGGCTTCTCCACTATATCCCATGTGTGATTCTTATTCAGAGATAAGAGCTCTTCTTGAATGGCCATTATCCACTGATCACTATCAACACTATTTATAGCTTCCTTGTAATTCCCAGGTTCAAGTGATTCAACTTCAGAAGCAGTATATAAAGCATAAGAAACAAGATCAACTTGGATGTATCTTGCAGGTGGTATAATTTCTCTTCTTTGTCTATCTCTAGCAAGGTGATAAGTGTTCTGACCCTCCAAGATGCTGTCACTACCACTACCAGACTTGCCAGACTCCACCTGAGACTCAACATCATGATCAGAACTAACTATAGTTTTCATCTTTTCAATCAGTGGCATTTTCCCTTCATCAAAGGAAACATCCCTGCTGATTAGAATCTTCTGTTGATCTGGACACCACAATTTATACCCCTTTACTCCAGATGGATAACCAACTAATACACACTTCAAGGCTCTTGGTTCCAGCTTTGCTTGCTTTATATGTGCATAGGCAAGACATCCTATTACCTTCAAACTACTGTAATCTGCAGGTTTACCACTCCACATTTCTTCAGGAGTTTTAAAGTTTAGTGGTGATGATGGACATCTATTTATAAGAAATGCTGCAGTAGTAGCTAACTCCCCCCAGAAACTCTTAGGAAAACCTCCACTGCTTATCATACATCTAACTCTTTCTTGAATGGTCTGATTCATCCTTTCTGCTGTTCCATTTTGTTGAGGAGTTAATGGAATAGTCTTATGCCTTTTAACTCCTCTATCCTTACAAAACTGATTAAACTCATCTGACAGATATTCCAAACCATTTTCAGTCCTTAAACACTTCAACTTCTTATCAGTTTGATTTTCAACCTCAACTAACCACTCTTTGAACTTGGTGAAGGCTTCATCCTTGGATTTCAATATATAAATCCATACCTTTCTTGAATAATCATCTATGAAGGAAATGAAATATTTTCCACCCCCTTTTGTGATATTCTTGGCAGGTCCCCATAAATCAGAATGAACATAATCCAACACAGATGCAAAATTATGGTCACCAACACCAAATTTTAACCTCTTTGCTTTACCCATCACACAATGTTCACACTGACTCAAAGTAATTGAAGTGTGACCACATAATAGCTCCTGTTTAGCTAATTCTTGCAGACCTCTCTCACTTATATGACCTAATCTTCCATGCCATAGTATCGAATTGTCTATTTTACTAGTGTTACAAGCTTGAGCAGTGACAGTATTTCCACATAAGAAATATAGGTCATGTTTCCTAATACCTTTCAAGAATACATCATCTCCTTTTGCGACAGTCAAACAACCATCAGTTGACTGAAAACTATATCCCATGGAATCAAGATTTCCAAGTGAAATTAAATTTCTTCTTAGATCAGGAACATACCTTACATCATGAAGCATTTTTACTGTGCCATCAGATAGTTCAAGCTTGACAGACCCTCTTCCCATGATCTTACATGTTTGATTGTTTCCAAGAAGTACAGAGCCCTCATTCTGATATTTAAATCCAATCAACCAATGTTTAACTGGTATCATATGGAAGGTACAACCAGAATCAATCACCCACTTAGAGGTGACCTCTGATACAGTGACTGTCAAGACTTCAACAAACTTTGTAATATCTTCTTGTGCAGGGGCAGTTTGATTTACTTGGTTTTGTTGATCAATTTCTTTCCCCTTCTCAATACCTTTTCCTTTGCTAGCTTTCCACTTGTAGCAATTTCTTCTCATGTGGCCAGGTTGATTACAGTGATAGCATTTTCTTACTTCACCTTCTTTGACATGCTCTCCATCCTTTCTGACTAGTTTGTTTCCATCAAAACCCCTCTTCTTCTTGTTATTCCTTTTAGCTTGATTGTTCTTCTTGACAATCAACCCTTCTCCTCCAGAAAGCTGAGTACTATCAGTTACCAACTGTAATTCTCTAGACTTAAGTGCTAGTAACACATTATCAAACTTGATGGAACTCTGATTTCCATATAACAAAGTATCTTTGAAACTCTGAAATGATCTTGGAAGAGCTGTCATCAACATGATGACTTTTTCTTCCTCTGATATCTTTGTATCAACAGTTTCAAAATCATCCATGATCTTGACAAACTCATCAACTTGATCCAAAATAGGCTTTTCATCAGTCATTTTGTATGCATTCAGTTTCTGCCTAATGTGAAGTCGATTTGCTAAAGTCTTGATCATATGCAAGGATTCTAACCTTTCCCAAACTCCAACTGCAGTAGTCTCCCTAGCTACTTCCCTTAGTGCCTTATCTCCCAAGCATAGAATGATAGTAGAATGAGCTTTTCTGAGTACCTCATCATCTACTTGTACTCTTGGAGGTCCAGCTGCTGATGGATCTTTGATGATCTCTGTCTTGAGAGGTGGAGGTGGCTTCAATGCATCAATGAGCCCTTGCTGTGTCAAGATCGCCTTCATCTTGAGTTTCCAGAGACTGAAATCCATTTTTTCAGTGAGCTTCTCAATATCAAATCGTGTGGTGTTCATCTTCTTAGAATTCAACAGCTGTTGTTTGATGGTTTGCTTCCCACAGTCGGCACCACTTGTTGTGATGCTTTCCAGTTGTCTTGATCTTCAACAAGACACTTGATCACACACACAAACTTGATGTTTATGTTCAATCGTTTTGAGAATTGATCAACACACACACACACAATGAAAAACCAGCTGGAAAACCCTAAAATCAAGAATGAAAGAAAGAATGCACAAGGAATTATAGTGGTTCGATCTTCATGATCTACGTCCACTTTGAGGGAAGATAACACTCTTATTGATTGATGTAATACACGAAGAAGATGATAGCTACATAGACTCTAAACTAGCTATAAAAATATACTGTAAGCTTGCTGATAGATGATGAAACTTGCAGATGAGAAGAAGTTGTTTGCTGTGAGTTTGTGTTGTGTATTTATGTATCTTCTTCACCAATAACCGATTGCCACTTGCACCAATGGAATGATCACACCTCATGTGCTTAGTAACTAACTAACTGAAGATCACATGGCCACTAACAAACTCAAAAACTGATCAGCAACCAACCAAAAATTGATCCATGCTCCATGTGATCACAACTGTCTCATGCATGTGTTTGTAGCTGATAAACTAAGTCTGATGCAATGTGTATGACCCATGCATTTTGTCCATTGCATTCTCTACTTCCTTAGAATCACAGCAACACCTTGTGTTCATATGATGTATAAAGATTTATACCATTCTTCAACACCTACGAAGTATTATTGTATTTTATTTGTAGTGGGAAGTTGTATTAGTAGTGAGTGGTGAGCCATATAGGGATCTTATACTAAAATTAAAACTCTTTCCATCTCATGTTAAGGTTTACATTTTCCATTTTAGGTTGTACTAAGTTAAGGTTTGCATTTCTTTTTTTTTGTCACGTGGCACGTAAGACCACATACAACACTAATAAAACTATTCACTTTATATTAAATATTATTTCTCTCACCTCACTACACATGGAGGGAGTATATTTTTATGATATTAATTAGTACTACATACTCCATACATCCTATACAAAAGGTTACTTTTACATTTTGCATGTGGATTAAGGAGTATTATTATTTAATGTGTAATGAATAGTTGTATTAGTGGTTGTGTGGAAAAAATAGTAATTAAAATACATATATATCTTCTTTAATATATTCATTGAAAGTTTTTTTCCTACGTGTCATGTTAAATTGTGATTAATTTGAGTCAACTAATTCTTTATAAGCGTCGATGGAGTTAAATTGTAGTTAAGTTGAATTAAATTAATTATTTATATTTTTTATATATTATATAATGGCAATACTTGCATGTTATGGATAAATTATATAGGGAAAATTAAATTTTTCTTCCACTAATTTACACAAATTTGATCCTTTCATTTGCTCGATTTTGAAATCAATCCATTAAGTTTACGAAATGTGACTTTTTCGTCCGTCGTCCTTCTATAGAGGGTAAGTTACCTGGGAAATCTAACGTGGCATTTATTTTCTTTTTTTTAAAAAAAAAATCTGATGAGTGGATATTAGTTGGTCAACGTGGAGTTAGAAGGGGATTCACCAATTCTCAAGTCTCAACCCTAATTTATCCTATCATACAGCGTAAAACCCAAGATGAATCTAATGAAGAGATCAAACTGTAAAAAAATTTTAACACTATCTAAACAGCTTTTGAATGTCATCCACGAACTCATCGTCTATAACTGGATTTCGTCCTTCTTCAACGCGAATGTCACCCGGAGCTTGTTGATCAAAAGTTTTGCCGGCAAAGGCTTCGGCGAACAAGAAGCTCCACGATCAAGTCCCAATACACTGAATCCAATCCGTTGAGATTCGTCACGGTGTTTCGATAAAAAGTGGGGTTGTTTGTGGGCGACATCATCGGGTCGAGCTCTATTTATCAGGGCCCAGGCCTGGATGAACGACGCCACCATGCTTGCATTAGCGATGTCTTGATGAACAAAGTGACTTGGAGATCTAAAACCGGACAAGAAATGGAGTTCTCCGACGGGAGATGAAGAGAGTGTAAAAGTCATCACAGTTCCGGGGATGATTTTTGGTGACAAATCGAAATTGGATTCACAAACAGAATCACCAGTTTGATAACGTAAGATGGGCTTCTCTCCCGGAGTTAATGGATGGATGATTTTTCAGGCGAGTGGCAGAAAATGGGTGAGGGTGGTGGATAGAGAAGCTTTGATTGCTGGATCAATGACGTCTGAGAAAAGGAATTTGGAACAGGAAGGGAAGTTGAAGAAAAGAACATTCGCATCAGAAATTAATTAAAAAAAAGAAACAAATGACACGTACGTATTACCGGGTTATTTCCCTTCTATAGCCGATCGACGGTCTAAAAAATTGTACTCCCTTCGTCCCAAATTCAAGTTCACGTTTACTGTAGATACGGAGTTTAAGAAAAGTCACTTTTTGACTTACTTTTGAGGGTAGTATGGTATTTTTAGGTAATAAATAAATGATAAAGTATGTTATGTGTGTTAAAAAGGTGATGACAAATTTGGAATTAAAGCATATTAGAGGGATATTAGTTTGTTGCTTTTTCTTTTTATGGAAGTGTGAAGTTGAGGTTGGGACGGGGGGAGTATTTCGTAAACATAATGGACTGATTTCAAAACCAAGCAAATGGATGAACCAATTTCAAAATAATTGTAAGTTAGTGGACGAAAAATTAAATTTTCCCGATTATATATTTGTGAGCATAATTATTTGGAGATTTATGTGATCAACTCACATGTCATACTGATTTGATATATCTTCTAAAAGACAGTCTCTTGTGAGATGGGTTGGCCCATCGCTAAAGTATATCCATTATTTAGATAAAGTATGTTAAATAATTATTAAGGTATATTTACTAAAATATGCTGGATTATGCATTAAAGTTTTATTTTAGTATGTTATAATATGATTTATTATTAACATACTTTAACTAAAAATAAACATATATACTTTATTTATATAATAAACATACTTCAGTGATGAGTAGACCCGTCTCACGCCCGTCTCACAAGAGGGTGTCTCCTTTTAAAATTTCAAAAAAAAAATTATCACTCTTTATTTTTAACTATACATTGCACAAGTTTTAAGAATATAAGCTTATCCCAACATTGATTTAGTAGTTCTTTTACTAAATTAATTATATGGAATTAATTAATCTAATTTTCATACATGTCAAGTTTTAAGAATAAACTTATCCCACATTAGCAGTTTTCTAATTTGCATAAGCTAAGCAAATTTGAGCAAATGCTTATAACTTTTAGAAGGTTGATCATAAAATGAGTTGTTGCGCCTCTATATATAATACACTATCTTAATTCAATCAATGTATAGGAATTAGAACGATGGGAAAATATGAAGTATTTAATATAACAAAAAATATATATAAATATAAATATAGGTAAGAGGAGAAATAAAGAGAGAATATTACAAAAGATTAGTGTTGTGATACTTTCCGGTTGTCTTGATCTTCAACAAGACACTTGATCACACACACAAACTTGATGTTTATGTTCAATCGTTTTGAGAATTGATCAACACACGCACACACAATGAAAAACCAGCTGGAAAACCCTAAAATAAATAATGAAAGAAAGAATGCGCAAGGAATTATAGTGGTTCGAATTTCATGATCTACGTCCACTTTGAGGGAAGATAACACTCTTATTGATTGATGTAATACACGAAGAAGATGATAGCTATATAGACTCTAAACTAGCTATAAAACTATACTGTAAGCTTGCTGATAGATGATGAAACTTGCAGATGAGAAGAAGTTGTTTGCTGTGAGTTTGTGTTGTGTATTTATGTATCTTCTTCACCAATAACTGATTGCCACTTGCACCAATAGAATGATCACACCTCATGTGCTTAGTAACTAACTAACTGAAGATCACATGGCCACTAACAAACTCAAAAACTGATCAGCAACCAACCAAAAACTGATCCATGCTCCATGTGATCACAACTGTCTCATGCATGTGTTTGTAGCTGATAAACTAAGTCTGATGCAATGTGTATGACCCATGCATTTCGTCCATTGCATTCTCTACTTCCTTAGAATCACATCAACACCTTGTGTTCATATGATGGATCAAGATTTACACCATTCTTCAACGCCTACGAAGTATTATTGTATTTTATTTGTAGTGGGAAGTTGTATTAGTAGTGAGTGGTGAGCCATATATGGGATCTTTTACTAAAATTAAAACTCTTTTCATCTCATGTTAAGGTTTACCTTTTCCATTTTAGGTTGTACCAAGTTAAGGTTTGCATTTTTTTTTTGTCACGTGGCACGTAAGACCACATACAACACTAATATAACTATCCACTTTATATTAAATATTATTTCTCTCACCTCACTACACATGGAGGGAGTATATTTTTATGATATTAATTAGTACTACATACTCCATACATCCTATACAAAAGGTTACTTTTACATTTTGCATGTGGATTAAGGAGTATTATTATTTAATGTGAGATGAATAGTTGTATTAGTGGTTGTGTGGAAAAAATAGTACTCCCTCCGTCCCACGTATTTTTACCCACTTTCCATTTTGGGGTGTCCCACGTATTTTTACCCATTCCATTTTTGGCAAAAATACATAATATTTTATTACCTACTTTTTACAATCTCAACAACTTTAATTACTTTTTTACACTTTATTCATCATTCCCAATAACTTTATTCACTTTTTCTTTTTAAATTACTAATTTATCCCTACTTTCTCTTACATTATATATTAAAAAAATAAAACGTCTTAATCTCCGTGCCCGTACAAACGGGTAAAAATACCCGGGACGGAGGGAGTAATTAAAATACATATATATCTTCTTTAATATATTCATTGAAAGTTTTTTTTCTACGTGTCATGTTAAATTGTGATTAATTTGAGTCAACTAATTCCTCATAAGCGTCGATGGAGTTAAATTGTAGTTAAGTTGAATTAAATTATTTATTTATATTTTTTATATATTATATAATGGCAATACTTGCATGTTACGGATAAATTATATAGGGAAAATTAATTTTTTCTTCCACTAATTTACACAAATTTGATCATTTCATTTGCTCGATTTTGAAATCAATCCATTAAGTTTACAAAATGTGACTTTTTCGTCCGTCGTCCTTCTATAGAGGGTAAGTTACCTGGGAAATCTAACGTGGCATTTATTTTCATTTTTTAAAAAAAAAAATCTGATGAGTGGATATTAGTTGATCAACGTGGAGTTAGAAGGGGATTCACCAATTCTCAAGTCTCAACCCTAATTTATCCTATCATACAGCGTAAAATCCAAGATGAATCTAATGAAGAGATCAAACTGTAAAAAAATTCTAACACTATCTAAACCGCTTTTGAATGTCATCCACGAACTCATCGTCTATAACTGGATTTCGTCCTTCTTCAACGCGAATGTCGCCCGAAGCTTGTTGATCAAAAGATTTGCCGGCAAAGGCTTCGGCGAACAAGAAGCTCTACAATCAAGTCCCAGTACACTAAATCCAATCCGTTGAGATTCGTCACGGTGTTTCGGTAGAAAGTGGGGTTGTTTGTGGGCAACATCATCGGGTCGGGCTCTATTTATCAGGGCCTAGGCCTGGATGAACGACGCCACCATGCTTGCATTAGCGACGGCTTGATGAACGAAGTGACTTGGAGATCTAAAACCGGGCAAGAAATGGAGTTCTCCGATGGGAGATGAAGAGAGACTAAAAGTCATCACAGCTCCGGGGATGATTTTTGGTGACAAATAGAAATTGGATTCACAAACAGAATCACCAGTTTGAAAACATAAGATGGGCTTCTCTCCCGGAGTTAATGGATGGATGATTTTTCAGGCGAGTGGCAGAAAATGGGTGAGGGTGGTGGATAGAGAAGCTTTGATTGCTGGAACAATGACGTCTGAGAAAAGGGATTTGGAACAGGAAGGGAAGTTGAAGAAAAGAACATTAGCATCAGAAATTAATTAAAAAAAAGAAACAAATGACACGTACGTATTACCGGGTGATTTCCCTTCTATAGCCAATCGACGGTCTAAAAAATTGTACTCCCTTCGTCCCAAATTCAAGTTCACGTTTACTGTAGATACGGAGTTTAAGAAAAGTCACTTTTTGACTTACTTTTGAGGGTAGTATGGTATTTTTAGGTAATAAATAAATGATAAAGTATGTTATGTGTGTTAAAAAGGTGATGACAAATTTGAAATTAAAGCATGTTAGAGGGATATTAGTTTATTGCTTTTTCTTTTTATGGAAGTGTGAAGTTGAAGTTGGGACAGAGGGAGTATTTCGTAAACATAATGGACTGATTTCAAAACCAAGCAAATGAATGGACCAATTTCAAAATAATTGTAAGTTAGTGGACGAAAAATTAAATTTTCCCGATTATATATTTGTGAGCATAATTATTTGGAGATTTATGTGATCAACTCACACGTCATACTGATTTGATATATCTTCTAAAAGACAGTCTCTTGTGAGATGGGTTGACCCATCGCTAAAGTATATCCATTATTTAGATAAAGTATGTTAAATAATTATTAAGGTATATTTACTAAAATATGCTGGATTATGCATTAAAGTATGATTTTAGTATGTTATAATATGATTTATTATTAACATACTTTAACTACAAATAAACATATATACTTTATTTATATAATAAACATACTTCAGTGATGAGTAGATCCGTCTCACGCCCGTCTCACAAGAGGGTGTCTCCTTTTAAAATTTCAAAAAAAAAATTATCACTCTTTATTTTTAACTATACATTGCACAAGTTTTAAGAATATAAGCTTATCCCAACATTGATTTAGTAGTTCTTTTACTAAATTAATTATATGGAATTAATTAATCTAATTTTCATACATGTCAAGTTTTAAGAATAAACTTATCCCACATTAGCAGTTTTCTAATTTGCATAAGCTAAGCAAATTTGAGCAAATGCTTATAACTTTTAGAAGGTTGATCATAAAATGAGTTGTTGTGCCTCTACATATAATACAATATCTTAATTCAATCAATGTATAGGAATTAGAACGATGGGAAAATATGAATTATTTAATATAACAAAAAAAAATATAAATATAAATATAGGTAAGAGGAGAAATAAAGAGAGAATATTACAAAAGATTAGTGTTGTGATACTTTCCGGTTGTTTTGATCTTCAACAAGACACTTGATCACACACACAAACTTGATGTTTATGTTCAATCATTTTGAGAATTGATCAACACACGCACACACAATGAAAAACTAGCTGGAAAACCCTAAAATCAAGAATGAAAGAAAGAATGCACAAGGAATTATAGTGGTTCGATCTTCATGATCTACGTCCACTTTGAGGGAAGATAACACTCTTATTGATTGATGTAATACACGAAGAAGATGATAGCTATATAGATTCTAAACTAGCTATAAAACTATACTGTAAGCTTGCTGATAGATGATGAAACTTGCAGATGAGAAGAAGTTGTTTGCTGTGAGTTTGTGTTGTGTATTTATGTATCTTCTTCACCAATAACCGATTGCCACTTGCACCAATGGAATGATCACACCTCATGTGCTTAGTAACTAACTAACTGAAGATCACATGGCCACTAACAAACTCAAAAACTGATCAGCAACCAACCAAAAACTGATCCATGCTCCATGTGATCACAACTGTCTCATGCATGTGTTTGTAGCTGATAAACTAAGTTTGATGCAATGTGTATGACCCATGCATTTCGTCCATTGCATTCTCTACTTCCTTAGAATCACAGTAACACCTTGTGTTCATATGATGGATCAAGATTTACACCATTCTTCAACGCCTACGAAGTATTATTATATTTTATAGTAGTGGGAAGTTGTATTAGTAGTGAGTGGTGAGCCATATATGAGATCTTTTACTAAAATTAAAACTCTTTTCATCTCATATTAAGGTTTACGTTTTCCATTTTAGGTTGTACCAAGTTAAGGTTTGCATTTCTTTTTTTGTCACGTGGCACGTAAGACCACATACAACACTAATATAACTATCCACTTTATATTAAATATTATTTCTCTCACCTCACTACACATGGAGGGAGTATATTTTTATGATATTAATTAGTACTACATACTCCATACATCCTATACAAAAGGTTACTTTTACATTTTGCATGTGGATTAAGGAGTATTATTATTTAATGTCTAATGAATAGTTGTATTAGTGGTTGTGTGGAAAAAATAGTAATTAAAATACATATATATCTTCTTTAATATATTCATTGAAAGTTTTTTTTTTACGTGTCATGTTAAATTGTGATTAATTTGAGTCAACTAATTCCTCATAAGCGTCGATGGAGTTAAATTGTAGTTAAGTTGAATTAAATTATTTATTTATATTTTTATATATTATATAATGGCAATACTTGCATGTTATGGATAAATTATATAGGGAAAATTAAATTTTTCTTCCACTATTTTACACAAATTTGATCCTTTCATTTGCTCGATTTTGAAATCAATCCATTAAGTTTACAAAATGTGACTTTTTCGTCCGTCGTCCTTCTATAGAGGGTAAGTTACCTGGGAAATCTAACGTGGCATTTATTTTCATTTTTTTAAAAAATATATCTGATGAGTGGATATTGGTTGGTCAACGTGGAGTTAGAAGGGGATTCACCAATTTTCAAGTCTCAACCCTAATTTATCCTATCATACAGCGTAAAACCCAAGATGAATCTAATGAAGAGATCAAACTGTAAAAAAATTCTAACACTATCTAAACCACTTTTGAATGTCATCCACGAACTCATCGTCTATAACTGGATTTCGTCCTTCTTCAACGCGAATGTCGCCCGGAGCTTGTTGATCAAAAGCTTTGCCGGCAAAGGCTTCGGCGAACAAGAAGCTCCACGATCAAGTCCCAGTACACTGAATCCAATCCGTTGAGATTCGTCACGGTGTTTCGGTAGAAAGTGGGTTGTTTGTGGGCGACATCATCGGGTCGGGCTCTATTTATCAGGGCCTAGGCCTGGATGAACGACGCCACCATGCTTGCATTAGCGACGGCTTGATGAACGAAGTGACTTGGAGATCTAAAACCGGGCAAGAAATGGAGTTCTCCGACGGGAGATGAAGAGAGAGTAAAAGTCATCACAGTTCCGGGGATGATTTTTGGTGACAAATCGAAATTGGATTCACAAACAGAATCACTAGTTTGATAACGTAAGATGGGCTTCTCTCCCGGAGTTAATGGATGGATGATTTTTCAGGCGAGTGGCAGAAAATGGGTGAGGGTGGTGGATAGAGAAGCTTTGATTGCTGGAACAATGACTTCTGAGAAAAGGGATTTGGAACAGGAAGGGAAGTTGAAGAAAAGAACATTCGCATCAGCAATTAATTAAAAAAAAAGAAACAAATGACACATACGTTTTACCGGGTGATTTTTCTTCTATAGCCGATCGACGGTCTAAAAAATTGTACTCCCTTCGTCCCAAATTCAAGTTCACGTTTACTGTAGATACGGAGTTTAAGAAAAGTCACTTTTTACTTACTTTTGAGGGTAGTATGGTATTTTTAGGTAATAAATAAATGATAAAGTATGTTATGTGTGTTAAAAAGGTGATGACAAATTTGAAATTAAAGCATGTTAGAGGGATATTAGTTTGTTGCTTTTTCTTTTTATGGAAGTGTGAAGTTGAAGTTGGGACAGAGGGAGTATTTCGTAAATATAATGGACTGATTTCAAAACCAAGCAAATGAATGGACCAATTTCAAAATAATTGTAAGTTAGTGGACGAAAAATTAAATTTTCCCGATTATATATTTGTGAGCATAATTATTTGGAGATTTATGTGATCAACTCACACGTCATACTGATTTGATATATCTTCTAAAAGACAGTCTCTTGTGAGATGGGTTGACCCATCGCTAAAGTATATCCATTATTTAGATAAAGTATGTTAAATAATTATTAAGGTATATTTACTAAAATATGCTGGATTATGCATTAAAGTATGATTTTAGTATGTTATAATATGATTTATTATTAACATACTTTAACTACAAATAAACATATAAACTACAAATAAACATATATGCTTTATTTATATAATAAACATACTTCAGTGATGAGTAAACCCGTCTCACGCCCGTCTCACAAGAGGGTGTCTCCTTTTAAAATTTCAAAAAAAATTATCACTCTTTATTTTTAACTATACATTGCACAAGTTTTAAGAATATAAGCTTATCCCAACATTGATTTAGTAGTTCTTTTACTAAATTAATTATATGGAATTAATTAATCTAATTTTCATACATGTCAAGTTTTAAGAATAAACTTATCCCACATTAGCAGTTTTCTAATTTGCATAAGCTAAGCAAATTTGAGCAAATGCTTATAACTTTTAGAAGGTTGATCATAAAATGAGTTGTTGCGCCTCTATATATAATACACTATCTTAATTCAATCAATGTATAGGAATTAGAACGATGAGAAAATATGAAGTATTTAATATAACAAAAAATATATATAAATATAAATATAGGTAAGAGGAGAAATAAAGAGAGAATATTACAAAAGATTAGTGTTGTGATACTTTCCGGTTGTCTTGATCTTCAACAAGACACTTGATCACACACACAAACTTGATGTTTATGTTCAATCGTTTTGAGAATTGATCAACACACGCACACACAATGAAAAACCAGCTGGTAAACCCTAAAATCAAGAATGAAAGAAAGAATGCATATGGAATTATAGTGGTTCGATCTTCATGATCTACGTCCACTTTGAGGGAAGATAACACTCTTATTGATTGATGTAATACACGAAGAAGATGATAGCTATATAGACTCTAAACTAGCTATAAAACTATACTGTAAGCTTGCTGATAGATGATGAAACTTGCAGATGAGAAGAAGTTGTTTGCTGTGAGTTTGTGTTGTGTATTTATGTATCTTCTTCACCAATAACCGATTGCCACTTGCACCAATGGAATGATCACACCTCATGTGCTTAGTAACTAACTAACTGAAGATCACATGGCCACTAACAAACTCAAAAACTAATCAGCAACCAACCAAAAACTGATCCATGCTCCATGTGATCACAACTGTCTCATGCATGTGTTTGTAGCTGATAAACTAAGTCTGATGCAATG
Organism: Pogostemon cablin; assembly: GCA_023678885.1. Lineage (NCBI taxonomy): Eukaryota > Viridiplantae > Streptophyta > Magnoliopsida > Lamiales > Lamiaceae > Pogostemon > Pogostemon cablin. Next base: position 25,765,198 of record CM042967.1, read on the forward strand.
TGTATGACCCATGCATTTCGTCCATTGCATTCTCTACTTCCTTAGAATCACAGCAACACCTTGTGTTCATATGATGGATCAAGATTTACACCATTCTTCAACATACTCCACCTTAAATCAAGTATCCATCTTCAACTAAGACTGCTACCTTTCCTTTTTTTACTGCTCATATTGAGTAGCACTTCAGTTCTCATTAAACATTCCAACTAAGCCTAAGCTTAGTTCAAATTTAGAACTAGGCAAGGCCTTAGTTAGACAATCAGCAGGATTGATAGATGTGTCAATCTTACACACCTTGACAGCACCACTTTCAACGAGGTCTCTTACAAATACATCTTGACATCAATGTGCTTTGTTCTCTCATGATAGCCCTGATGTTTTGCTAAATGGATAGCACTCTGATTATCACAGAATACCTTCACCGTTCCTTGCTTCACACCAAGCTCTTCAAGCATACCACTAATCCATATACCTTCCTTAATAGCTTCAGTCAATGCCACAAATTTAGCTTCAGTTGTGGACAGAGCTACTATGGATTGATGACTAGCCTCCCAACTTATAGCAGTTCCATAAAGAGTGAAGATATAACCTGTTAAGGACTTTCTAGTATCCAAGTTTGCAGCAAAATCTGCATCAACATATCCACACAAAACTTCACTGTCTTGACTTAATTTCTGAAACTTCAACCCTCTACTGACAGTGCCTTTTATATATTTCATAGCCCACTTTGCTGCTTCCCAATGTAGTTTACCAGGAGACCCCATGAACCTACTTAAAACACTAAGTGTAAAAGCCATGTCTAGCCTGCAGCAGACCATACAATACATTAGACTTCCTATTGCACTAGCATAAGGAGTCTTGTTCATATTCATAACTTCTGTTTGAGACTTTGGTCCCTGCTGTAGAGTCAACTTTACACCTTGTTTGAATGGAGTAGAGACTATCTTACACTCATCCATATTGTATCTTTTGATAACTTTTAACATATAAGCTTCCTGGTTCAGCACTAAAGTTCCATTGATCCTATTTCTGTCAATTGACATTCCTAGGATAATCTTGGCCTCTCCAAGATCCTTCATGTCAAATTCAGCTTCCAACATTCTTTTCACTTTCAAAATCCCAACCATTGTATGACTAGCCAATATCATATCATCAACATACAGTAAAAGTTATGTAAACAGACCACTTTCCTCCATGAAGTATACACAGCTGTCATGTAGACTTCTCTGAAATCCACACTTAACTATGTACTCATCAAATCTCAAGTACCATTGTCTTGGACTTTGCTTAAGACCATAGAGAGATCTTTTAAGCAAACAAGCTTTTGAACTTGAGTTTTGAAGTTCAACACCTTCTGGTATGGTCATGTATATTTGCTCCTCTAACTCTCCATGTAGAAAAGCTGTAGTAACATCCATCTGATGGAGCTCAAGATTCCATTGAGTAACTAATGATAGAATGATCCTTATAGAACAATGTTTAACTACAGGTGAGAATATCTCATTGTAGTCAATGCCTTCTTTCTGTGAAAAACCCCTTGCAACTAATCTTGCCTTGAATCTAGGCTTTCCATCTTCAACTGTAGAAGGTTTCTTTCTGAAAATCCATTTACAACTTACCAGCTTCTGATGCTTTGCTTCTCCACTATATCCCATGTGTGATTCTTATTCAGAGATAAGAGCTCTTCTTGAATAGTCATTATCCACTGATCATTATCAACACTATTTTTAGCTTCCTTGTAATTCCCAGGTTCAAGTGATTCAACTTCAGAAGCAGTATATAAAGCATAAGAAACAAGATCAGCTTGGATGTATCTTGCAGGTGGTATAATTTCTCTTCTTTGTCTATCTCTAGCAAGGTGATAAGTGTTCTGACCCTCCAAGATGCTGTCACTACCACTACCAGACTTGCCAGACTCCACCTGAGACTCAACATCATGAACAGAACTAACTATAGTTTTCATCTTTTCAATCAGTGGCATTTTCCCTTCATCAAAGGAAACATCCCTGCTGATTAGAATCTTCTGTTGATCTGGACAACACAATTTATACCCCTTTACTCCAGATGGATAACCAACTAATACACACTTCAAGGCTCTTGGTTCCAGCTTTCCTTGCTTTATATGTGCATAGGCAAGACATCCTATTACCTTCAAACTACTGTAATCTGCAGGTTTACCACTCCACATTTCTTCAGGAGTTTTAAAGTTTAGTGGTGATGATGGACATCAATTTATAAGAAATGCTGCAGTAGTAGCTAACTCCCCCTAGAAACTCTTAGGAAAACCTCCACTGCTTATCATACATCTAACTCTTTCAAGAAAGGTATGATTAATCCTTTCTGCTGTTTTATTTTGTTGTGGAGTTAATGGAACAGTCTTATGCCTTTTAACTCCTCTATCCTTACAAAACTGATTAAACTCATCTGACAGATATTCCAAACCATTGTCAGTCCTTAAACACTTCAACTTCTTATCAGTTTGATTTTCAACCTCAACTAACCACTTTTTGAACTTGGTGAAGGCTTCATCCTTAGATTTCAATATATAAATCCATACCTTTCTTGAATAATCATCTATGAAGGAAATGAAATATTTTCCACCCCCTTTTGTGATATTCTTGGCAGGTCCCCATAAATCAGAATGAACATAATCCAACGCAGATGCAGAATTATGGTCACCAACACTAAATATTAACCTCTTTGCCTTACCCATCACACAACGTTCACACTGACTCAAAGTAATTGAAGTGTGACCACATAATAGCTCCTGTTTAGCTAGTTCTTGCAGATCTCTCTCACTTATATGACCTAATCTTCCATGCCATAGTATAGAATTGTCTATTTTACTAGTGTTACAAGCTTGAGCAGTGACAGTATTTCCACATAAGAAATATAGGTCATGTTTCCTAATACCTTTCAAGAATACATCATCTTCTTTTGTGACAGTCAAACGACCATCAGTTGACTGAAAACTATATCCCATGGAATCAAGATTTCCAAGTGAAATTAAATTTCTTCTTAGATCAGGAACATACCTTACATCATGAAGCATTCTTACTGTGCCATCAGATAGTTCAAGCTTGACAGACCCTCTTCCCATGATCTTACATGTTTGATTGTTTCCAAGAAGTACAGAGCCCTCATTCTGATATTTAAATCCAATCAACCAATGTTTAACTGGTGTCATATGGAAGGTACAACCAGAATCAATCACCCACTCAGAGGTGACCTCTGATGCAGTGACTGTCAAGACTTCAACAAACTTTGTAATATCTTCTTGTGCAGGGGCAGTTTGATTTACTTGGTTTTGTTGATCAATTTCTTTCCCCTTCTCAATACCTTTTCCTTTGCTAGCTTTCCACTTGTAGCAATTTCTTCTCATATGGCCAGGTTGATTACAGTGATAGCATTTTCTTACTTCACCTTCTTTGACATGCTCTCCATCCTTTCTGATTAGTTTGTTTCCATCAAAACCCCTCTTCTTCTTGTTATTCCTTTTAGCTTGATTGTTCTTCTTGACAATCAACCCTTCTCCTCCAGAAAGCTGAGTACTATCAGTTACCAACTGTAATTCTCTAGACTTAAGTGCTAATAACATATTATCAAACTTGATGGAACTCTGATTTCCATATAACAAAGTATCTTTGAAACTCTGAAATGATCTTGGAAGAGCTGTCATCAACATGAGGACTTTTTCTTCCTCTGATATCTTTGTATCAACAGTTTTAAAATCATCCATGATCTTGACAAACTCATCAACTTGATCCAAAATAGGCATTTCATCAGTCATTTTGTATGCATTCAGTTTCTGCCTAATTTGAAGTCGATTTGCTAAAGTCTTGATCATATACAAGGATTCTAACCTTTCCCAAACTCCAACTGCAGTAGTCTCCCTAGCTACTTCCCTTAGTGCCTTATCTCCCAAGCATAGAATGATAGTAGAATGAGCTTTTCTGAGTACCTCATCATCTACTTGTACTCTTGGAGGTCCACCTGCTGATGGATCTTTGATGATCTCTGTCTTGACAGGTGGAGGTGGCTTCAATGCATCAACGAGCCCTTGTTGTGTCAAGATCGCCTTCATCTTGAGTTTACAGAGACTGAATTCCATTTTTTCAGTGAGCTTCTCAATATCAAACCGTGTGGTGTTCATCTTCTCAGAATTCAGCAGCTGTTGTTTGATGGTTTGCTTCCCACAGACGGCGCCACTTGTTGTGATACTTTCCGGTTGTCTTGATCTTCAACAAGACACTTGATCACACACACAAACTTGATGTTTATGTTCAATCGTTTTGAGAATTGATCAACACACATACACACACAATGAAAAACCAGTTAGAAACCCCTAAAATCAAGAATGAAAGAAAGAATGCACAAGGAATTATAGTGGTTCGATCTTCATGATCTACGTCCACTTTGAGGGAAGATAACACTATTATTGATTGATGTAATACACGAAGAAGATGATAGCTATATAGACTCTAAACTAGCTATAAAACTATACTGTAAGCTTGCTGATAGATGATGAAACTTGCAGATGAGAAGAAGTTGTTTGCTGTGAGTTTGTGTTGTGTATTTATGTATCTTCTTCACCAATAACCGATTGCCACTTGCACCAATGGAATGATCACACCTCATGTGCTTAGTAACTAACTAACTGAAGATCACATGGCCACTAACAAACTCAAAAACTGATCAGCAACCAACCGAAAACTGATCCATGCTCCATGTGATCACAACTGTCTCATGCATGTGTTTGTAGCTGATAAACTAAGTCTGATGCAATGTGTATGACCCATGCATTTCGTCCATTGCATTCTCTACTTCCTTAGAATCACAGCAACACCTTGTGTTCATATGATGGATCAAGATTTACACCATTCTTCAACACCTACGAAGTATTATTGTATTTTATTTGTAGTGGGAAGTTGTATTAGTAGTGAGTGGTGAGCCATATATGGGATCTTTTACTAAAATTAAAACTCTTTCCATCTCATGTTAAGGTTTACGTTTTCCATTTTAGGTTGTACCAAGTTAAGGTTTGCATTTTTTTTGTCACGTGGCACGTAAGACCACATACAACACTAATATAACTATCCACTTTATATTAAATATTATTTCTCTCACCTCACTACACATGGAGGGAGTATATTTTTATGATATTAATTAGTACTACATACTCCATACATCCTATACAAAAGGTTACTTTTACATTTTGCATGTGGATTAAGGAGTATTATTATTTAATGTGTAATGAATAGTTGTATTAGTGGTTGTGTGGAAAAAATAGTAATTAAAATACATATATATCTTCTTTAATATATTCATTGAAAGTTTTTTTTCTACGTGTCATGTTGAATTGTGATTAATTTGAGTCAACTAATTCTTCATAAGCGTCGATGGAGTTAAATTGTAGTTAAGTTGAATTAAATTAATTATTTATATTTTTTATATATTATATAATGGCAATACTTGCATGTTATGGATAAATTATATAGGAAAAATTAAAATTTTCTTCCACAAATTTACACAAATTTGATCCTTTCATTTGCTCGATTTTGAAATCAATCCATTAAGTTTACGAAATGTGACTTTTTCGTCCGTCGTCCTTCTATAGAGGGTAAGTTACCTGGGAAATCTAACGTGGCATTTATTTTTATTTTTTTTTTAAAAAATCCGATGAGTGGATATTAGTTGGTCAACGTGGAGTTAGAAGGGGATTCACCAATTCTCAAGTCTCAACCCTAATTTATCCTATCATACAGCGTAAAACCCAAGATGAATCTAATGAAGAGATCAAACTGTAAAAAAATTCTAACACTATCTAAATCGCTTTTGAATGTCATCCATGAACTCATCGTCTATAACTGGATTTCGTCCTTCTTCAACGCGAATGTCGCCCGGAGCTTGTTGATCAAAAGCTTTGCCGGTAAAGGCTTCGGCGAACAAGAAGCTCCACGATCAAGTCCCAGTACACTGAATCCAATCAGTTGAGATTCGTCACGGTGTTTCGGTAGAAAGTGGGGTTGTTTGTGGGCCCAGGCCTGGATGAACGACGCCACCATGCTTGCATTAGCGACGGCTTGATGAACGAAGTGACTTGGAGATCTAAAACCGGGCAAGAAATGGAGTTCTCCGACGGGAGATGAAGAGAGAGTAAAAGTCGTCACAGTTCCGGGGATAATTTTTGGTGACAAATCGAAATTGGATTCACAAACAGAATCACCAGTTTGATAACGTAAGATGGGCTTCTCTCCCGGAGTTAATGGATGGATGATTTTTCAGGCGAGTGGCAGAAAATGGGTGAGGGTGGTGGATAGAGAAGCTTTGATTGCTGGAACAATGACGTCTGAGAAAAGGGATTTGGAACAGGAAGGGAAGTTGAAGAAAAGAACATTCGCATCAGAAATTAATTAAAAAAAGAAACAAATGACACGTACGTATTACCGGGTGATTTCCCTTCTATAGCCGATCAACGGTCTAAAAAATTATACTCCCTTCGTCCCAAATTCAAGTTCACGTTTACTGTAGATACGGAGTTTAAGAAAGTCACTTTTTGACTTACTTTTGAGGGTAGTATGGTATTTTTAGATAATAAATAAATGATAAAGTATGTTATGTGTGTTAAAAAGGTGATGACAAATTTGAAATTAAAGCATGTTAGAGGGATATTAGTTTGTTGCTTTTTTTTTATGGAAGTGTGAAGTTGAAGTTGGGACGGAGGGAGTATTTCGTAAACATAATGGATTGATTTCAAAACCAAGCAAATGGATGGTCCAATTTCATAATAATTGTAAGTTAGTGGACGAAAAATTAAATTTTTCCGATTATATATTTGTGAGCATAATTATTTGGAGATTTATGTGATCAACTCACACGTCATACTGATTTGATATATCTTCTAAAAGACAGACTCTTGTGAGATGGGTTGACCCATCGCTAAAGTATATCCATTATTTAGATAAAATATGTTAAATAATTATTAAGGTATATTTACTAAAATATGTTGGATTATGCATTAAAGTATGATTTTAATATGTTATAATATGATTTATTATTAACATAATTTAACTACAAATAAACATATATACTTTATTAACTATACATTGCACAAGTTTTAAGAATATAAGCTTATCCCAACATTGATTTAGTAGTTCTTTTACTAAATTAATTATATGGAATTAATTAATCTAATTTTCATACATGTCAAGTTTTAAGAATAAACTTATCCCACATTAGCAGTTTTCTAATTTGCATAAGCTTAGCAAATTTGAGCAAATGCTTATAACTTTTAGAAGGTTGATCATAAAATGAGTTGTTGCGCCTCTATATATAATGCACTATCTTAATTCAATCAATGTATAGGAATTAGAACGATGAGAAAATATGAAGTATTTAATATAACAAAAAATATATATAAATATAAATATAGGTAAGAGGAGAAATAAAGAGAGAATATTACAAAAGATTAGTTATGCGTGGATTTAAAATATCGAAACTGATTTTCAAAACGGAAATCAAACATCACTTTTACTATTTTCTACTAAAAAGTTGAATGCAGTAATAATTTTTTAAGCTAGAATATGTGATATGGTGGAATCTACTGCATTACACCTTCATATATATCGTTAAACATAGCTTAAATATTTTTGGTATATATTCGGATCCACCAGATAATTACTCATTGATATTAGTGTTGGACATTGAGAACCGCAGCGGGAAAATGCATCACCAATTTTTTTTTCAAATTGTCTAATGCACTCGATGTACAATAGACATGCACTAATAAATAAAATGTATACACTTTATTAATGATTTTTTTTATGTTAGTATATGAAAACTGAATATAAAATAAATTATATAATTATTAAAGAATTTGTATATAATATTAAATAAAAAATTATATAAATATCTTCTAATATTACTATATTTTTCCTCATCTAATTAATCTATACGTTCATATACACTTGTAATTACTAATATGCTTAACTGTCCCCATTGACGACCAATATGCCGGTCGTTCAGAAAAGACAATAAGTGGAAATTAAAAAAAAATGAAAAAGTAAAAGTTTTGACCAATCGAATGAGAAGATTTTCATCACATCAACCCATCTTATTCTACCATTTTCTCTAACAATGTGACACTTGTCACATTGTGAGTGATAGATATTTATTTTTCAAATTATAATTTAAAATTTTAATAAATGATAGTTAAATTATTATTCTTTTTCTGAAAAAATAATTAATTTTTTTTCTCTATAAATAGGATAGAATATAATATTGACATATTTTGGATTATAACAAAAAAACTTTATTTTTTCTTTCAATCTCAAATTATATCATTTTTTTATTATAATTAAGAAATTAAATAGTACTTCTTTTTTAAAATATAAAATTATTTTAATTTTAAATATAGTTATAATTTTTTAAAATAATATAATAATAATTATTGTATATATAGATGTGAAAAAAATAAAATATTTGATTAAAGAGGGAGGTTGTATTGGGTTATTGATGGAGTATAAAGAAATTGAAATTGGGTTAAATTGTAAATTAAATATGTGGATAAAAGAGAAATTAATATTATATTGTTGGGTTGAATTATTGTAGGTTGTGAATGGGTATAGTCTTAGCCTAGATTGTAATTTATTGTTGAAAATTAGGGGGGGCTGTTTGGTGGTGGGTAGCGCAGTTGAATCACCAATTCTGTCGGGTCGGAGGATAGATGCATCTAGATGGGCGACTCCACATTCTTTAACCAATTTGTTGCTTGAAAGTACTGCTCTTGTGTTCCATTGGTATGAATTCTGATACCTTTAGAAGATATAATGCCCCTCGCCTCTCTTTGTGCATCTCATCCCAACATGTGTACGCTGTAGTGGTTGATTGTTGTGTGTTAAGAGAAGGAGTTGACATTGTATTTTTATTTCTTGTCCACATTCATTGTATGTGTTGTATGTATTTTAGGCATTGATCTGATCTCCATGATTTACGGAGATTATGTAACAACTTAAGTGTATATAATACAAGTCCTCTCAATCATCACGCATTTTGTGATGATCCAATCCCATCCTTATATGGTATCAGCCAGAATCCGGAAACCCTAGCCGTTCTTCTCCTCCAATTTTCTCTCCCCTTCCCTTCTCTTCACGGAAAATTCTCACGTCGTCCAAATTCTCACGCCGTCCACGGCTGCTCCGACTCAAACTCCCTCCTCCCTCACTTCAGCAATGATTAACCTTGTGCAAATCAAGTTGTCGACTTCCACATATCTCATGTGGAAGCGTCAGTTCCTCTCCATGACCGCTACTTTCGAGATGTTGGATCTCGTTGACGAGTCTTCTCCCATCCCTTCCAAGAACGTCACTTCTGACGCCGGTGTTGTCTCTCCGAACCCAGCCTACTCCTCCTGGTTAGTGCGCGACCAGAGGCTCATGGGTGTTCTTTTTGCGACGCTGGAACCGGAGGCGATGTCCGAGGTCCTGGACTGCACCTCGTTCCGCGCCGCCTGGCAGGCGCTTGAGTCCGCCTATGCCCATGCGTCCACTTCTCGGGCGAATCAGTTAAGGGAGGAACTCCTCTCCCTCCGTCGTGATGATCAGTCTGTTGCGGAGTATGGCCGTCGCTTCAAGTTGCTTTGTGACCAGTTGGCAGCAATCCGGAAGCTGGTGGATGAGAGCGACAAATCTCATTGGTTCCTTCGTGGTCTCGGCCCTTCATTCGCAAACTTTGCCGACACGCGGATGGCTATGCAGCCCATGCCTCTCTTTCGAGACCTCTTGCACCAGGCTGTCCATTTTCACCAGATGACGTACTCCATGGAACGACCATCCCCCACGCCATCACCTGTCGCCTTTACGGCTGCTGACTCGAGGATGGATGGTGATCGCGCAACGGGTCAGCAGCGCCAGCATGGAGGTGGGTTTGCAGGTTCTGGTCATGGCCGTTCTGGTGGCTCCGGACGCAGTGGCTGGCAAAACTTCACGCCATGGTGTCAGTTGTGTCGAGGGGAACACTTCGCCGACAAGTGCCCCGTTTCTTGCAGCTCCAGAGTGCGGCTCGTCCTCGCTCCACTCCACAATCGAGCTCCAACGTTGCTGACCTTGATCACGCGTTTCATGCAGCGTGTAACGTGGCTTCTCCGAGTTCTAACTCGGACTGGTTTGTGGATTCCAGTGCCTCAGCCCACATGACTCCTCATGCTCAGCTTGATTCCCTCGAGTCGTATTCTGGTAATAGTTCTGTTACTATTGGTAATGGACACTCTTTGGCTATTTCTCATATTGGTAGTTCTCATATTTCTCCTGATATTGAACTGTTGGATGTGTTGGTTGTGCCGGGTCTCGCTAAAAACTTATTGTCTATTAGCAAGTTGACTTCGGATTGTCCCGTTGATGTTTTATTCTCTGACAAGTATTTTACTATTCAGAATCGGGTGACAAAAGCAACTCTAGCTCAAGGGAGGTGTGAAAACGGTCTTTATGTTCTGGATAGAGCTAGCTCAGCTTTGGTGGCGGCTCTTAATAAAAAGGATTTACGAGCTAGTTTTAGTTTGTGGCATTTACGTCTAGGGCATGTTGCTCCTACGGTAATTTCTTTGTTGAATAAATTAGGACATTTGTCAGTTACATCTTTATTACCGAACCCTACTGTTTGCTCTTCTTGTCAGTTGGCCAAGAGTAAAAAGTTACCGTTTGCGTTAAATGAAAAACGTGCTTCTTATGTTCTTGATTTGATACACTGTGATTTATGGGGCCCTGCTCCAGTTACCTCTTCTAGTGGATTTCGTTATTATGTTATTTTTGTTGATGATTTTTCACGTTTCTCGTGGCTTTATCCATTGCGTGCTAAATCTAAATTTTATGAGGTGCTGGTCCGGTTTCACAAATTCGTTTGTACTCAGTTTTATAGACCTATTAAGGTTTTTCAGTCTGATGGTGGCACTGAGTTTGTGAACAAACGAGTTACGGATTTTATGATTACTCATGCTATATTTCATCGGCTTTCTTGTCCTTATACACCTGAGTAGAATGGCAGAGCCGAGAGAAAGCACAGGAATATAACAGAGTCTGGACTTTCCATGTTATTTCATGCTTCAGCACCGGCAACTATGTGGTTTGATGCGTTTGCCACTGCCATATATGTCATCAATCGTCTCCCATCTTCGGTTCTTGACAACAAATCCCTTTATGAATTGTTGTTTCACAGTCCTCCAAACTATCATATCTTGAAACCGTTTGGATGCAGGGTTTTTCCTTTTCTTCGGGACTATGCTGCTAATAAACTTTCACCTCGCAGCCGGCCATGTATCTTTTTGGGATACAGCAGTTCGTATAAGGGTTTTCGGTGTTTCGATCCTTCTTCCGTACGCATATATATCACCCGCCATGCTCAGTTTGATGAACAGAATTTTCCACTCTCTGGCTGCACAAGTCAGTCAGTTTCAGATTTGCCTCTGTCGACTTTCTTGGACCCTTCTGATTCGGATATGGTCGAGTGTACCTCATCCTCTTTTTCTCGAGTTCATTTGACTCTTGAGCTTATTGATGAGGTTCCGCTGGTCGCCACCACTCCTCTGCCAGTGCCACCGCCCCCGCCATCGGCGGCACCATCTCCACCGGGATCTCCATCACCACCGCCTTCACCACCGGCGATTCCTACGCCACCTCCGCCTCCAGCACCGCGGCCATCACTTCAGCCTACTCATCGCATGGTTACTCGGGCTAAGGATGGTATTTTCAAACAAAAGTATCCAGTTGATCTTGCTCTTACGGCTTTGCTCACTTCTCTTGCTGCTAGTTCTGAGCCTCGTGGTTTTAAATCAGCTTCCAAGTATCCTCATTGGATGGCTGCCATGCAAGAAGAGTTTGATGCGATTCGGCATAATCAGACTTGGGATTTAGTTCCTCCTCCACCTAACACCAATATCGTTGGGTCCAAATGGGTCTTCCGGATGAAGTATCACTCTGATGGCTCCATTGAGCGTCACAAGGCCAGACTTGTCGCTCAGGGATTCACTCAGATTCCTAGTTCAGATTTTCACCACACTTTCAGTCCAGTTGTGAAGGCTGCAACTGTTTGGACGATTCTTGCTCTTGCGGTGCATCCTCTGCATCAACTGGATGTCAAAAATGCATTTTTGAATGGGGTTTTGGCAGAGCCCGTCTACATGGCTCAACCGCCCAGTTTTGTTGATTTACGCAAACCATCTCATGTTTGTCGCCTCAAGAAGGCTTTATACGGCCTTCGCCAGGCTCCCTTGGCATGGTTTCAGCGATTCAGTTCGTACTTATTCAAATTGGGGTTTCAGCAGACTCGTTCTGACTCTTCTTTATTTTGCTTTAAGAAGGGTTCATCTCTGTTATACTTGCTTCGATATGTCGATGATATCATCCTGACTGGCAATGATCTTCCACTACTTCGGCGCTTTATTGTACGCACTCGTGTGGAATTTGATATCAAGGATCTGGGTCAGCTGAATTATTTTTTGGGCTTGGAAGTATCTTACACTTCGGATGGTCTTTTTATTGGGCAAGCTAAATATGCTCATGATATTCTGGAATGGGCTGCAATGTTGGAATGCAAGCCTGTCTCCACTCCATTGGCTGCTGGCACTTCCTTACGCACTGCTGGGTCTTCCTTTGAAGATCCTACTCTTTATCGATCCCTGGTGGGGGCTCTACAGTACTTGACTATCACTAGGCCAGATCTCTCGTTTGCAGTGAACACTGTCAGTCAGTTCCTTCATTCTCCTAAGGATGATCACTTTCTTGCAGTTAAACGTATCCTTCGATGCGTGAAGGGCACACTTCATTATGGTCTGAACTTCGCTCATCGCCCAGAAAAGTCTATAGTTGGCTATTCAGATGCTGATTGGGCTAGATGTGTGGTTCAGGAAGTTGCACCGAGTAATCAAATTCAAGATAATCGGTGGTATATTTTCCACGGGTAAACTCTTTATCTTCTCTGATTCGATATGAGTTTATCTTCTCTGATTCGATATTCTCTGATGTGGGTTTTTTCCCACATGGATTGGGTTGGGTGTATAAATGAATTAATTGACCGGGTAGGAGTATGTGGCATAAAGGAGATAGCGGAGAGTGAGTGTGAAAGTTCCTTGTTGCAATGAACACTGAATTTATCCGGATTACCACCTTTTACATTCCTTATATGATGCATTATGCTTTCTTGTTTGAAAATTCATGATTAACATGAGCTGCTTGCTATTCTTGGCATTTTTGCTCCTTTAGACTGATATCTTTCTCGTCCTTTTATTATGTGGGTATGCTGTCATATTGTTAAAGGCGCATTAAAAGAGTATGGGATTGCTTGTGAGTTGAATCTGGCATATACTATTTCCCCTTGTTCCTCCTTGTGCTTTTAAGTTGTTTGCTGAAAGCAGCATTACCACTCTTAGTAAGAGTGGGAATCTTCCTTGTAGAGGCAAAGGAGAGCCTTGAATAATGTTAGTTGTATTCATTTACGTCCTCTCCTTCTATCAAAGTGATCGTTCACTCCTTTTATTTATTCCCTAGATTGTATATTTGTTAATGCAAGGAATTTTGATTGAATTAAACTAAAAATAAGGTATGAGAAATCTCTTCCTACGAAGTACAAACGAACAATTACAGAGTAGCATAATTTTCTAAATAAATTGAAATGTGCAAACTTTTGAAAATATGTGTATACTAATGTCGATAATACTAAAGACTCTTTCTGCTTCATCATCCGAGCATGAAAGCCTTCTTAATAGGTCTTGCTCTGTTCCCCTATTGCTACTTTGTTTCTTTAGCAATAAATTGCAACTTGGCCAATTCTTAATTAATATGAAATTCTAAGGCTCTTGGACTGTCAGGTTTATTTATAGTACTAGTACCTTTGGAAACTGATTCCTATGTATATTTGAGACAATAGGGAATTTCATTAATCAAATGATAGAAAATAGACTGAAGCAGAAAGTTCTTTTTCATTATTACATGCTAGGAAGTTTCTCATAAAAGTAACTACAGCTTGAGTAACTTGATGGTCCATTACAGGATGACCTACAAATTCTTCATCATTAGAAAGTGTGAATTTCTGTTCATGGCGCCGCGCCCTATCTTGTGTGTTGAGTGTGGTGAAAGAAAGGCCAAAACATATGCTCGTATTTTCCCAGGGGAAATGTATTAACTACTTTCTCATTGTTAGGCTAGGAATTATATGCGCGTAACTTGCGTTTGCTCCTACATTCTATCTGCTACTCATGACTTCTGGCTTCTCCTCCTCACCATGGGCACCTGTGACCACAAAACTGAATATGTTTCATTGTCTGAGAAATAGAAACATTAGATGAGGTTGTTGATTTTTTTTGGCACAAATTGAAAGCTTAACTGGATGAATAAAGCCTTTCTCAGTGCACTGTTTTCAAATAAATGGAACTCATTGCTTCATATAGATACAGAGTTTGAAAAAGCATTGCACCTTCTCTTTCTGTATTTTTGGCTGCTTTTCTTGAAATCTTCTCTTGATTTCGGTCCCCTCATTCAAATCTTAGTAGTTTAAATCCCATTTGCTGAAATTCGTCTGTGTATTTTCCGAAGCATCAGCTGCAGTGATTTTTGCATTTCAAATGAGCTCCTAAAGAGTAGATAGCAGAGATGAAGACCAAATGAAGTTCAAGTTAAAATCTATTTTAGCAGTTATTTGTAATTCTCAAAATGGAATAGTTGTCTTGATAAGCACTTTGGTAGTTCACTGTCAAGTGTAGAATACAATCTTAAAATACAGTATGATCATCGTATAAGTATATAAAACTGAATCATGCCTTACATTATTATCTTGCAGGAGTGAAACCTTGGTTTGTAAAAGTTGTGTTTTTGTACAGGCATGAGATTGAGGTGTGTTTCTCCTTGGAAAAGGGCCTTCGAGGATCGCTGTTGATTCTGGAACTTAGAAGGGCAGATTACTTACTCTGAGCAGACATAATTCTTGTAAATTTAAAGAGAGAAATGTGTGAAAATAAGAAAAGTAGGACTCACACAAACACTTTATCAATTATCACGCATCATTCTCTCAGAATTTACAAGAAGAACGAAAACCTCTGAAAAATCTAATAAACAAAAGGTGAAATTTTAACCAAACCTGAGAAAATAAAGTTACAATTGGATTGATGATTCACTGCATGCTGTACACCAAACATGTCATAATCATTAGTAGATGAATTTCCATTTAAGCACCAGTTGTTATCATAAGTATCCTGTTCAGAAGACACCAAAATGTTGAGTGGAACCAGTGTCTAACAGATGAATAGAGTATAGTTATAGAATACGAGATGAAATACTGGAATGTGTAGTTTAACTTACAAATTTCTGCTTATCACAATTGTACGTTACCCCTTCTAGAGGAATAACATGGAAAGCACAAATGTTTTGGTCAAATTAGATGAATATTGCCTGACGAAAAACATTTTATATAAAGAAGTTTTAATAGTTATAAATTTTTCCTAATATTGAATTTTAAAATAGAATTTTAAGAATTAAAAAAATTTTCATTTTATAAAAAATATACAAAAATCACACAGTATAACTTGCATGTAAAACGTTACTCTTATACACAACTTATTTTTTTGGTATTAATTATTTATATATAGAAGTAAATCAATATAAAATATCCAATCAAAATATTTTAAGACGTGATTAATGCAGATTTGAAGTTCAACAAATAGTAAATAACAGTAGATTCATATTCTTACTAAATTGTCTTAGAATGTTGAAGTTGATAATATATATATAATAATATTCTTACTAAATTGTCTTAAAACTCTTGTGTTCACATGGGGACACGGTGTGTTCCCGGGGCACAAAAGTTTCACTGATAACATAATACAATTAAAAACTATTTATTACTCTCATGTCTCTCTAAAAAATGTCCAACCACATACGGGCAAGTTTGTCTCTTTATTGTATAATACTTGAATCGATTTTTCTTTTTCTCTTGAAGAATCGATTCTTAATATGTAAATCAATTCAAGAATAATTGAATCGTTCATCTTAGTCTTGAAAAATCGATTTTTAAGATGTAAATCTATTCAAGAATACTTGAATCGATTTTCTTCCTCTTGAAGAATTGATTCTTAAGAGGTACTCCCCCCGTCCGCCCGAAAGAGGGTCTTTTACTTTTTGTGCACGTTGATTAAGGAGCATTATTATTTAATATGTAGTGAGTAGTTGTATTAGTGGGAGTGTCTGCCCCATATTTTAATTGTATTAGTGGGTGTGTGAGTCTCATGTGCGTAAAAAAGAAAATTACCCTCTTTAGAGCGGACGACCAAAATGGAAAAAATACCATCTTTTGAGCGGACGGAGGGAGTAAATCGATTAAGGAATACTTGAATCAGTTCTCTTCCTCTTGAAAAATACTTGAATCGATTTTTTTAAAGGTAGATCGAATCTCTACTTGATTCTCTCTATCGAAATAAAATTTTATACTTTTATAAATAAATCAATTCTCTAGATGAACTTAAAGAAAGTTCATATTCCTCATGGAGAATTTAGAATGAATATCCAAAAAAATCTTATTTATAGGTGTGGTGAGAGAGAATATTAATTAATGGAGTTTTATCCATTCAAGACCCGAATTATGGGTAAACTATCAATTTGGGGCCTGAATTATTTTTTCTATCAATTCAAGGCCTGAAATATGTAAAACTATCAATCTAAGGCCTGAATTTGTCAAATATTACCTCATATTTTATCAATTTAGGGCCTAATCAATAGAAAACATAATTCCAGCCCCTAATCGATAGAAAACATAATTCAAGCCCCGAATTGATAGTTTATCAATTTTTCAGGCCTTGGATTGATAAAATCCATTTATTTTGCATTAAATGATTTAATAATTAATTAATGATACCCAAATAAATAAATAAAATATTAAAAAATTAATTATTATTAAAAATAAGAAACACACTATTTAAAAAAATATTAATTAAGGAATTTAATTAAAAGTAAATAAGAAAAATATTTAAAAAAGTATTAAAAATTTTAAAAATTTGAGAAAATTACACGTCACATTCGAGCACTCTGGAAACGAGCAAGAAAAGTTTCTGCTATAGTATACTTAAGATATATATATATATATATATATATATATATATATATATATATATATATATATATATATATATATATATATATATATATATATATATATCCCGCGTAATACGCGGATGAATTATTATAACCAATCAAAAAATATAATTAAAGGTTGTATTTAATTTATAAATATACACCCCGTGCGCCTTTAGAATTTTGTGTTAAATTGTATACCATTTAGTATAAAAGATGTGTACCCTTTATTTTCTAAAGAAAATAAAAAATATTAATGAAAAGTGTATACCCCTTAGAATAAAATGGTGTATTCTTATTAATTAAAATGTATACTCTTTAGAACAAAACAATGTACCCTTACTCATAATACTAAATTCTAAAGGCGCATAGTGTGTCCCGGGGCACGCAAGACCAACTCATTAATTAAATATATACATGAATAATAATATGATTAAATTTGATTTTTTTTATAGATATGCATGATTTAAAGATAATAATAATAATAATAAATAAATAAATAAATAAAAGTAGTATTTCTAACCAATCAAAAAATATGATTAAAGGTGATATTTAATTTGAAGATATACATGAATAATAATAATAATAATAATAATAATAATAATAATAATAATAATAAGTTGAATATATTTTATTAATTGTCTATTCCTAATCAATCAAAAAATATAATTAAATGTGGTATTTAATTTATAGATATATATGATTAAAGATATACATAATAATAATAATAATAATAATAATAATATAATAAAATAGAAAGAGTATATATATGAGATTAAAATAAAAAATAAAAAATATACGATAATTAACCACGTCGCGACACCTCATAATTTTAAAAAGTTATTTATAGCAGCGTATTCGTAATTAGTGTATATATATATATATATATATATATATATATATATATATATATATATATATATATATATATATATATATATATATATATATATATATATATATATATATATATATATGAGAATTTTTAATAATTATTAATTTATAATTTGATTGGACCTTAAGTATTCTTTAGAATTTCCAAAAAAAATATTTATCTTATTATTTAATTTGAACTGCTCCCAACTTGAGATCAGATAAATTATTAATTTTATCGAGGTTATTAATTTATGGAGTATTAATTTATTGAGGTTTCATTAAATTTTTTTAAAGAAATAATGATACACCGTTTTGTTATTAAATGATACTCCCTCCGTCCACTTACAAGGTAATCGTTTCACTATTCCTGTTGTCCGCTTCAAAGGCTAATATTTCCTCTATTTAGTAAAGAAAGTACGCAATATGACCCACTATTTCTCTCTAATACAACTGCCCACTTTACCTATAATAATAATACTCCTTAATCAACGTGCAAAAAGCAAATAAAGACCTTAGAACCGACCACGTGCAAACAGCAAACGAGTACCTTTCAAGTGGACGGAGGGAGTATATAGCATTTAATACTGTGGGTAGACATGCACCCCGGTTCGGAACCGCCAGTTTCGATTCCGAACCGCCGGTTTCGGTTCCGGTTCCAACGGAGGGGGAACCGGAACTGAACCGGGGGTTAGGGGTTTCGGTTCATGAATCGGCGGTTCCGATTCCGGTTCGGAACCGCTGATTTTCCGGTTTTTTTATTTATTATATTTATATATGTGTTATTATGTGTAATTTATTTATTAAATAAGTGAAACATGTGTAATTGAAAATTGAAAATTGAAATATTGAATTTGAATTAATGTAATAATAATATAATTAAAATTAAAATTGAAAACATGATGTCTGGCGTATGCACTATGCAATATTCAATGCAAGTAAAAATTTCAAAGTTGATATTAAATTCATAATAATCATACAATATTAATTAATGTGATCACATAAAAAATTTAATTATTAAAGTCTAAACCATTACAATTTACAAATGTAGAAGTGTAGAGAACATTACAAGTTTAGTTCCATGTCAACTACTCTTTTGTTACACTTTAAAAATTTAAAAAATACTAACTTTGTAAGATAAAATACAACAACATAATAGAGGGAAAAAAAGGACTTGAGCTTAAATTTAGGGTTAAACTTGAAAATTCAAGTTCAACTTAAATTTATGTTGCCTACGTATCCTCGAAAGGAATCAAAGCCCACGTAATTCTCTTAACTTACATCAACTTACCTCTTTGGCTCGGTGGAGGTAAATGGTGATAGCCTTTTTTGTTTACTCTACCAATCTAACTCGCTTCCATATTCCGTAATTTCATCATTCGATCGGTCTTCTTCAATTTGATTTTGAATCCGTCTTTTCGCCTTTGACCAATCATCAAGCAAACATAAATTTTCTAAATTTGTCACACTTAAATTGGATCGTGTCGGATTCAAAGTGAGATTACCAAGACTAAATGCTGGTTCGACGGCAACCGTAGAGGCGGGAGATGCAAAAACCTTTTTTACAATCAATGATAAAATAGGGAATGACTTTGTTCTCCTTGACCACCACTTCAAAATATCAAAACTAGTTTTGCTTGTTTCAAACTCAAAAGTGTTAGTAAAATAAGATTCAAGTTCTTGAAAAGGATTAGATATAACCCGTGCACATTTTTGAGATCTAGCATCATAAAAACTATAAAATTTTTGAAGAGCATCATATTTCCTAGAATTATCAACACTATCACTACTATCATCACCACTAGATTGATCATCATTCGTACCATTTTATTCTTTATACTCTTTAAAAAGATCCTTTAGTAGATTATAAGTACTTGCAACTATGTCTTTATGATTAGGAGCTTGTTGTATAGTAGGAGAATCACAATTAGCATACAATGAATCATAGTAAAACGTTAACAATTCTTCTAAACCATCCGTTCTAATACGTGGGTCCAATAATTTAGCAACTAAACACAAGTCCGGGATTTGAAAAAAATATTTTAACCACTTAGATTTCATGGAAAGAATAGCATTTGACAACAACGGGTGTGATTCATTAGCACTAAAAATCATAGCAATTTTAACACAATTATCAACAACTAAATTTGAAGTAGGATAATAAACACCGGATAGTTCTTCCGTAGCATCATTAAAAATTTGCAAAACATCACATAGAGTATAACATGTGTCCCATTGATTAGCAAACAAGATTTGACCACCCGCATCTTGTGAGTAAAAAGCACAAATATGATCTTTATAATCAAAAGAGTCATGAAATATTTTATACGTTGAATTCCAACGAGTTGAAATATCTAAAGGAAATTTTTTTGGGTGAATGTTTACAGATTGACAATATCTTTTCTACCTTTTAGTAACGGAAGGGTTTCTCATTATATACCATATAGCACTTTTAATAGGTTAAATGTGTGTTTTCAAAGCACTTATACCATCTTGAACACATAAATTCAATATATGACAAATACATCTAACATGAAAAAATCAACCACCAACTGAGGGTTTGCAAATATCAATAAAATTTTCTAAACTAGCCGTATTAACACTAGCATTATCAAATGAGATTGTAAAAATCTTTGTAACTAAACCATATTCTTGCAAAATAATACTAATTTTGTGAACAATATTAACGGCGGTATGAGGAACATCAAATGATCTATAAGTAATTAATCTTTTTAGCAAATTCCATGAACTATCAATCCAATGACAAGTAATACTCATATAATCCGCTTTTTGGCAAAAATTGCTCCAAATATCCGAACATATAGACACTTTATGAGGTAATTGTTGCAAAATTTATTTTAAAACCAAACCATACTCTTTAACAACTTTAGCAACACCAAGTTTACATTTATTACGATGCAAAGATGGGGCTTGAGGATTTAAAGTGAGATTTACCCAATCTTGAAAAAAAACATTATCGGCAAAGTTAAATGGCAAATGTTTGGTGCACATAAGTTTAAGGTATAATCTCAAATAATAAGATTCATCAAATTTAAAAAGAGTGTTACCCGACGCCGATGAACCTTCTCCTCCGGAAGAGGCCGTGAGCCCTCGTCCTATTTGTGTTTGACCGGTTGAGATGCCAATCTTGTCCGGATGCTTCGAGTTGATGTGCTTGATGAATGTTCTATATCCTCCGCCATGCTTGAATTTATACTTCGTGCCACAATAGTTGCAAATAACTTTGAATTCATTCGAATTCTCAATCGCCTCCTTCTTGAAATGAATGGAAAATATATCGGAACGTAACACTTGTGGGGAACTTCGAGTCGATCTGCCGCCTCCGCTAGAGCCTCCGGCTCTGTCTCCGCCTCCGGTACCCGTACCACCCGAGGTTGATTGACTTCCACTCGGACCACCCGCCCTTTGTTGTGATTGACCTTGAGTATTATCGTTGTCGTCGTCGGAGGGGAAATCATCTCCAAGTATCTCCCTAACATTCAAGTTGAACAAATGAGGGGAGATTTCTTCATTCGAATGAATATTTTCAAGTTCAATATCTTCTAGAGTTGGTGGAGGACAATTTAAGGTGTTGGGTATGGATTTTCCTCTAGAAGAAGAAGGTGAGGCACCGGATAAAGAAGAACCTCTTCTAGGCATTTTTTTAAAGATTGAAAAAAGGATGAATATATAGGATTTATGAACTAAAACTAAGAGACTAGAAGTAGAAGTGTACTAATTAGTAGTATATGTGTGGGAAAGAATAGAAAATGATAATGTGAGAATTGAAATGAAAGTGATAATAAGAGAATTGAAATAAAAGACTACAATTTTTTTTTGAGTTTGATATATATGAACTAAAAAAAGAAACTTTAGACTTGAGAGATGAGATGAGATTGAGAACTTGAGTAGTTGAGTAGAATCAATCAAGAATGTAGAATAGAAGAAGAAGTAGTGTAGAGAAGAGAGTGTAGTAGTAGTAGAAGACTAGAAGTAGTAAATTGAATGTGAATGTTGTGTGCCCAAATTGATCACACTTGGGGGGTATTTATAGAGGATTGAAAGTGATCTCATCCATCCATTTCAAATTTTAAACACAAAAAAATCTCAACCCTTGAATTTAAAAAAAAATTGGGGGAACCGCCGATTCAAACCGGAACCATCGGTTCTACCCTCAATCTCAGCCGTTGATCTTCAACGGTCACACGATCTCGGCCGCACGTTTGAATTTTCAAAATTCAAAAATTCCCGCCCGGCCCGCCTGAACCGCCGGTTCGAGCTGGAACCGCCGGTTCACCGCCCAACTGTCACTTTTTTTTGGGTCGTCGGATCTCCAACGGATAGTCGATCTTGGCCGTTCAAAAAAAAATTTAAAAAATGGAGGAACCACCGGTTTTAACCGTGAATCGATGAACCGGCAGTTCCAGTTCGTGCACAGCTGGAACCGAAACCGAACCGTGCTCTACTAATTTCGGTTTTATTTTTTCCGATTCCAGAACCACTGGTTCCGGTTCTTGTTAAAACCGTCGGTTCTCCGGTTGGAACCGACGGTTTCGGTTAATTGGTGCATGTCTAACTGTGGGTATCTTGGCGCGTGAAGTTTTAGCCGTGAATAAAAAGGATATTTTGATGAACTGAGTGATTACTATAAACTATTCTTCCGACTGTACTCTTAAATCACTCTTAAATCTTGGTTCAATTCAATATTTAAGCAGCTCTTACCCAGAGAGAGAGAGAGAGAGTGAAAATGAAGGTGTTAGGATGGTGGCTGATGCTCGTTGGAACTCTTCGATTAGCTTCAGTTTGGTTCGGATTTTCAATTTGTGGGCACTTCGCCTCAGCGTTTTCTCTAGAACCACCAGTATGTTCTGTTCTTCCTTTTTCTTCTTCTATTTTCCCCTTAATCTATAATATGTGATGCACAATTCCAATGCCCCCTTGCAATTTTACAACACCCATTTCATGTAATCTTTGATTTCATCTATCTACATACCAGGATCCCATGATATTATCCGTCTCTTATATATCCTGCATTCATTGACAATGCTTTATTAATGTGAACATTTTTTTTAAAATTTTTTTTAGTCCGTTTAAATCTTGTTTTTTACAGATTTAGTTTTTTGGGAAGTGTTTTTTACAGATCATTAGGATCATTGGGTAAGAACTAAGCTAGTGCTTTTCTTTTATTGTCAAGGAATTAGGAGATTAAGCAAGTGGAGATCAAATGTATACATTTTTGCCCTTATGAATAAGGGAATTTTTTTTTTTTTGAAAACAAAAGCTATATAAGATAGCTTGAATATCAACTTCAACATAGTTCATAGCAACATCAGGAATGATAAGAGAAAAGAAAGGAGAAACGCAAGTAAAAGCATAACTAGCTAGAGTATGAGCAACCATATTGGCCTTTCGTCTTGTCCAACTGTAGGAAACATCCCTCATCTGTGAAGCTTTTCTTTGGATATTCTGTAATACCCTACCAAGATAGGTAAAGTTTGGAGTATGATTCAGAAGGGAATTGACAACAATTTGAGAGTCTGACTCCATAATGATCTCCTTATATCCACGTTGCATTGTAATGTCAAGACCTCTTTCCAAAGCCAAGGCCTCTGCTACCTCCACCTCATAAATACCAGAACATCGTTCAGCAAAACACCAAAGAACTTCTCCGTTATAGTTCCTCGCCACCCCTGCAATCGCCGCACCACACCCCCTTCTGACAGATGCATCAATATTCAACTTCACCCTTGTGCCAACAGGAGGTCTCCACTGAATATCCTTGTTGAATACTCCTGTTGAGTTCCCATTCAACTTTAAAGCTTCCAAGTATTGCTGGCGATGGGCTACATCTTTTTGTAGTAATTCATCAAGTGAGAAACCTTTTCCCCTAAAGACATACTCATTCCGTCCCCACCAAATAAACCAAAGAAAGGTAGCAAATAAACTTCTTTCCTCTTCATTCAAGATTTTCAATGAAGACTCAACCCAATCTTGTATCAGTTCCTCTGTCAAGTATTTGGCAAAAGGTGAGTTCATCCAGAAATTGTGAATCCAACTATTATCACGCAAGGCATGATCTATAGTTTCAATCTCAGAATCACATCTCATACATATCGGGTTGATATCAACAAAATGGCTTATAAGATTAATGGCAGTTGGCAAGATATTATGTATAACACGCCAAACAAAGATAGTAATCTTAGGCATTGTGTTTAAGCTCCAGACCTTACCCCACTTAGTATGTTTGACTCTGTTATCCATATTCAGCAGTGACGGTTTCAAAATCTCTTTGTAAGCTGAACGAACAGAATAAAATCCATTCTTTGAGAATCTCCATGCAAGAGAATCCCTTTCTTGACAACCACCAACTGGCATGGAACATATACGATTCACATCAGTTTCTGAAAATAGTTCCTGAAGCTTAGGAAGATCCCAACCACTCTTGTCTGGCAATAGAATCTCACAAACTCTTAGCTCCTCATCTGGATCATCAACCTGCATATTCACATAAGGATTACCTCCATCCCATATCCATGGTTCATTTTGAATTGTCAAATCCTCCCCATTGCCAATTATGAATAAGGGAAGTTACAATTGATGACATGGTTCTGTTTTTCACTTCTCTAGTTTACATTGAAGGGATGTAATTAACTCAACATTGGGATGCTATGTTATTTTTCAAGATCTGATTTGAAATTATAATAGTTCAATGCTTATTGCATATGGCTAACATCATGAGGTATTTATTCTTCAATATATTGTTTCCACCATTTTGATTCAACTTTAACACCACAACTAGTCGATTGTGTAGATATGTTTACTCGCTCTTCATATCCCTGTTAGTAATTCTTCACGGGATTCATTAGTAAGCTGTAAGCTGATTTGCATTTTGGGAGTTCTGGGCGACTAAACTACTAATGTGATAAAATTTGGAAATTGAAACGAGAGCATTTTATCTTTAGAGCATTTTATAGTGACTGAAGTTCATGGGCTTACATTTGGAGTTTGGACGTCACCCTTTGCTTTCTCTGCGCATTCAACCTCGATAACAGGCCTCTATATTTGACCACTTTCCTATCCTTCATCTACGCATTTGGCCATTTCTTGACGGAGTATCTCATTTACAACACCATGGCCATCGGAAACCTGACAACTGTTGGCATTTTTGCTGGTACTGCTTCTATACTCTTATAATGCAGATTTATCATTGCTCTTAATTGATCAGCATCTGCAATTATATATACACTGTCTTCCATCTCTGTAAATCCTATCGAACAAGTAAAACTGAGAGCTACTGATTGGATAACAGCCCACACAACGCTTTCTTTGTCTACATTAAGATACTATGTCTTTACTGTTGCAATACTTCTTTTCGTTCTTTGTTGCTACTAATTGTCTGCCTTAGATCCGACAGGAGTTCAATCTAGTTGGAAGCAATCAAATAGGATTACCTCTGATTCTTTTTAGTTTCCAGAATTGCTCTCGAAGGAACTGATGTTTTCTTCCAACCTCATTGAAACCTGCCATGTATATGTTCATGATACACCTGCACCCACACCCGTATAAAAATAAATATCTAGTTTCTTTGCGAAATTCTTTGAGGTTAATTCATCTAATTCGCTCTACCCTTCTGGTTTTTTTTACTAGCTTTGGTGTGACAGTTGGCATCTCTTTCTTTATGCAACTAAAAATTTTGTTGTTCCATGATTCTTGATGCATTTTAAGGGTGTTATTCGAAGATTAAGCAAACTAACGATTATGTGTTTGCAGGAACATCCATTGTATGGATGTTGCTGCAGTGGAATTCACATCGCAACAAAATACGTGTGAGATCAAAGAATGTCGAAATAATGTCTCCCACCCTCCTGTTGTAAGCATAAGCTGATATATTTTGGAAAAATTCTCAATTTTAAAGCATCAAGTGATGCAGCTATCACCTCTGACCTATTCAAATTAACCTTCCTTTGCTTCTCTCCAAACTCTTTTAAGGTAACATGAGTTTTCAGATGTATTACTAATTATTTATCACTCTCCCTTTAGCATTTTTTCCATTGATAGATATGCTCTATCAAATTGTATTCCAGTTATTTCAGAATTCACATCATTTTTGTCTTTACTTCCATACCCATTATCCTTTTAAGTTTTTTCAACTCTTCAATGCAATGAAGGCTTGCAGTTGTTCTTATATTATTTGATGAGGATATGAATTCAAATATTCCATAGTAGACGAAACGAGTATCTGTGAAGATTATTACTCAACATGAGAGCACAATTTAATCATCTAGAACTTTCCAATACGTATTAAATGATGATAAATGTAAACTATGTCCTCTTTGTACATCAAGAATGAAACTGAGATGCAAACACGATACCATATTCAATTGTTGCAAACATTAATACTAGATCTCTAAAATCTGTGAATGGTGATCAAAACCATAACCAAGAACTAACACTAAGCCATAAAGATTGAAATTAAAGCTCATCATCCATTTCTTTGGCAAGTGAATTACATTTCTTTTCATTGTTTTCCATTTGATTTTCCTTGTTCAAGTTATGTTGTGGGAACAATAAATTTTTATTGATTGCTTCACCACAGATGAGTGTTGTCAAGAGTCCAGACTAATTCCCAAAATACGAGAACGAATTCTCTTATACATTCCAACAACAATGTAATCAAAATCCCTTTCACGACAAAAACTATAATGTATTATTAATCTTGTACTTAAACATTGAGAAGGTGAAATGTAAAAAGAATAGTACAAACAACAATACTATTAAGACAATGTGAGGCCTTTAACTTCAAGAATAATGGTGCAAAATAATTAAAGAACGAATTCAAAGGTCACCATCCTAGAGTTCCTCAACGGATTTGATGGCGCCTTCTTCCGATATGAACCCCTCTCCTTTTGTCCCATTGCAATGCGGCATCTCACATATCCTCTTGAACTCTTCCTCGCTTAATTCCCAGTAGAATATATTGCGATTCTCTTCCATTCTCTCCGGATTGTAGCTCTTCGCTGCGACGGTTACTCCATATTGATATACCCATCTAAGGATGACCTGTGGGACACTCTTCCCTTTAGCTTCTGCAATCTGCTTCAGCACCTCATTGCCCACCACTTTGTTGGATCCCCAGAATTGTCCAGACGATCCCAACGGAGAGTAACCCGTTACAACTATTCCTCTGCTCTTGCACAGATCCACCAGCTTCTTCTGCTGCCAACATGGATTCAGCTCCACCTGCATATATGATAAACTAATTATTTTAGTAATGTGGCCTCTAATATTATGTAGTTACATTGTGGTGATGTGGAAACACAGTTCTGCAATGAAGTTGGGTAGAGATTCTTACTTGAACTACAACAGGGGTGATGGTTGCAAAAGCTAACAAGTCTTCAAGTTTCTTGGAAGTGAAGTTGCTGACTCAAATGTTATTGTAGCTTAGATAAGTGACCCAATTATCAATATCGAACCCAAAGGATGATTGCTATCAATTTATTATTATCTAAATTAATTAAAACTATGGTTGGTTAATTTATTAGAAGAATGGTTGTTAAACTAAGTAACAAAATAATTAAATAACAAGTAAAAGTAAAGACAGTAGAGAATAAACGAGAGTTGCTCAAGTGAGAAGATCGGTAGCTCTTTGGGCCATCCAATTTCACTAATTAATTTCTCTTCCGTATGTCAATGTCCGAATCTGCCTTGTGGATTATGGACGCATCATTAAGCCATGCAAATTTACTCTATAGACATAAACAGATAAGCGTGTAACACGTGTGAATTACCTCGGAGCAAGAACATAATTATACCCCCTTTCTAGGTACTATCAGTATCAAATATTTCCCATGCACTAATTACTCTAACCCGATATGATCTCCATTTATAGGTACTTTATAATTATCTTCTTTATCATACTTACTAACCCGAATCCAATTCAATTAATAAGTATCTATATAAAACGGTTCTAATGAAGCTTCGGAGTCCCCTCACTTAGAATCATAATAGCTCAGTAGTGGACACACTCAATCAATAACAAAAATATGTATTCAGACTCTACATAACAGTTAATGATGCACAAAATAACTCTGAGTATGAATTAAAAACGCATAGTCTTATATAAAATAATCCACAAGTAGTGTTGTACGGAGTATACATACGGAAGTTCAATTAACTAGATAAAAACCTTCATAAACCTTAGAAATATCAAAGCAGTTCTAGCCCATAACGCTTCGAAGAACGTTCATGGTGTTTGGATAGATTTTACCCATAGTCTTGAAAATTATAAGAAAGATTAAGTTGCGAAATAAAACCCTAGATGTGGGCACCTTTGGTCTCTCTCCATCTTGAATCTTCACTTGGTTCTCACTTGATTCGCTGCACGAATCTCACTCTACAGCTCCTGCGGATGGAGTTAGGGTTTGGATGTGGTGTAGGATGGATGTGGAATCTAACTCTCTCTTTTGATGTGATCGGCATCTCTTTTTTTTTGTAAGCTCTACTCATGGACCTTTACTGGGCTTTTTCGTAGAAAACATGCACATGCACGCACTGAAGGTGAAATCCCTACGTTTCGGTAGGGGTGGCAATTCCCGACACGACACGATAGCACGACACGAGCACGACACGATAATTGCGGGTTAGTGTTTGATCTTATTGGGTTCGTGTCATTATCGTGTAAACCCAATAAGGACACGAAAATTTCGTGTCATGTTCGTGTCGGGTTCGTGTCAACCCGTTAAACACGATTAATATTAACAGATGACCCATTAACCCGTTAACAACCTAATAACCTGTTAACAACCCAATATAAATATAAAATTATAAAAATATATAATAAAAATATTTAATAATAATTTTAAAATATATTAATTTAAAATTTTATTTATTTTAATTAGTATTTTTTTATTTATTATTTATTTTTTATTTTCTTATCGTGTTGTTATCGTGTCGTGTCGTGTCAACCCGTTATTTTTCGTGTTCGTGTCGTGTTGGAACGAATCCTTATCGTGTCGTGTTCGGGTTTGCCCTTATCGTGTCGTGTCACTATCGTGTCGACACGAAACCCAACCCGTTAACACGAATTGCCACCCCTACGTTTCGGTGCTGATGTGTCCCAGTTCGACTTGGCTTCTGTAGTTTGACTTGGCTTCATTCGGTCGAACGGGATCTCCTTGGTCGAACAACCTCCTTGTAAGCAGAAACACTCCAGTTCGACCTCACTTGTGTAGTTCGACCAGGCTGAACTTGATCGAACGGCATTTCTCTGGTTGAACTGCACTTCAAAAAATGTGTTTTCTAATTCCGAGTACTTCTAACCTATTTTCCTATACAAATATGCTCAAATAGCTTCAGTAGCATCTGATTTGTGAATTTTCCATAAACAACCCGATTTGTCTTAATAATAGACCAAATCATACTCAATTTTCACATAAATCAGAGCTCAAAATGCGTGAATTATCACTCTCATCATAACCTATGATCAATAAAGTTCTCTTCTTCACTCAGTGGATGTAGGAATTTATCTCTGAACCACTTAAATCGTTTTGCTTTTCATTTCTTTCTTCTACTTCCTATTAGTGATTTCATATGCATGTGTTGTGTAATTTTTCTTGTTCAATGTTTTCTGCAAATTTTACTATAAATGGCGCCATTTGTGGGAAGGAAGCAGAAAACGGGAAAGAGATCAAGATGATATCTACACGGTAAATATCTAGAAGTTGATGGAGAAATTGAAAATGAAGATGAAGAAAGCAAGAAGGCGTCTCTTGCAATCATCGAGAGAGAAAAGAAAAGAAGCCTTCGGGTAGTAATTCAATGGTGGCGGATCGTGCATTATAGAGGTACGAGTTTCTGCGTACACCATGGAAAATGAAAGGCAACAGTTCAAAGTAGGAGATGAGCTCCTTCTATGGCGATTCTCGGTAAAGAGAGATTGGTGCTCAAGGTGGAGCAGTGTGAAAGAGGAAAAGAGTTAAATTGATGCAAATAGAATCAAGGTTAAGGTAGAGATTGTTGAATGTAGTATGGATAACTTGATTCAATTATGCATAGAGATTCTATGACTATGAACATGGCTGGAATGATTGTTGGATTGTACACTAAAAGTCGAGCTTTAGTGTGAACAATGCTTTAACAATATTTGAAATGAGAACCATTAATCAAATGATTGCGTCTTATAATTTATTTATATATCCGATGCAATAGTCCACTTACTTTATACTGTAGATAATATATTGTGTGAAGACATGCGGAAGATCATATTATCAGTTTCCTTATAAAGTATAAACAGATGCTCACAACCGAGATAGACGGGGACTCTCTATCGGGATGGTTGTAGTATGATTTGGTATTAATTTGTCTTGACTATAGAATCACAGTAGTATGCTTTTTGTGTATTGAACTGGACCGCTTGAGATCATTCGACTTATACAGACTATATAGGAGAAGTTGATCTCAGTTATTATGGATGTTCGTGCTCTTAATCCTTATACAATAATCTCAACACGTAAGACAATATTTATTTCTTTGATTCATCAATGAGTGAGATTTACATAAAATTAAATCAATAAACTCGGTGAGTTGGGAAATAGTGTTGTCTAAATAGTGTGCTATTGATTGTAGAAGGAATCCGTGTCTTATTAAATAGGTTGATGATGTCCCCTTGAGGAGCTCATAAGGATTATCATGTAAACCCTGCAAGTGGATTTATTCCAGCATGATAATGAGGTTAAGTGGTACTACTCTCGGATGAGATATTAATTAATGGAGTTGTCAGTAACTTAATTAATTAATAAGTATTGTATATCTTAAATGCGGGAAGACTAACGGGCTTATAATAAGAAGGAGCCCATAACGTAATTATGGGATTAGAGCGGCAGTGCAGTAATAATATTTTAGTGGAATATATTATTATTATTGGACTTAAGTATAAGTTTTGGGCTAATGTTGGATACTTAAGACCAATGGAGGCCCGACTCTAATTTCTTCTTATGATCTTTGTTGTAGCCCATAAATAAGTCATCTCAACTTTCTGAAACCCTAATATGATCGCGCCTAACATGTTAGAATTAAGGGAGGAAGCGGATTGAGAGGATCTTGAAGATCGTCGCCCACACGACATCAAGATTGAACTTGGGAATACAACAAAAGATCAAGAGGTTGTTTTCTGCAGCTTTTCTTCTTCAACATATCCTGGTGAAAGGTAATACGTTTCTATCTTCTTGCTTCCGCTGATTTAGAAATGCATGGAACCCTAACGGTTCACGTTAACCAAATGATAGAACGCCAATAATGATGTGCAGTTAGGACAACCTCCAAAATGAATCAAACTGGAGCAATTTGTTGTGCGTGGTTGCAGGTGGTTTCTAAGAAATTATCTGATCTCAACTGCTTGGTTCATATAGGAGAGCGTATTTGCGGTAAAGCAAAAAAAAAAAAAGAATACAATGTAATCTCAATGTCTATAAAAGGCCATAAAGTTGGTTGGTTGATTAGATTTTGTCTTGGGCATTTGCTCAGCTCTTTTGGTGTAGATTAGCCATTATAGTGTTCTCTCTCCACACTTGTAACCTATGATCAGTAAAGTTCTCTCCTTCACTCAGTGGATGTAGGAGTTTATCTCCAATCCACTTAAATAGTTTTGCGTTTCATTTCTTTCTTCTACTCCCGATTAGTGATTTCATGTGCATGTGTAGTGTAATATTTCTTGTTCTATTTTTCTACAAATTTCAATAACTGGCGCCGTCTGTGGGAAGGAAGCAAAAAAGGGGATTGAGATCAAGATGATATCTATACGGTAAATGTCTAGAAGTTGACGGAGAAATTTAGGGAAATGAAGATGAAGAAAGCAAGAAGGCTTCTCTTGCAGATAAGCAAGAGGGAGAAGAAAAGAAGCCTTCGGGTAAAGTTCGGAGGTGAGACATCTGGAGAGAGGGGAAAGCAACGGATAATGGTGGTTTATTTTGGCAGATCATTTTGAAGCCGTGGCTGGTGAATGGTTGGAGTTCCACTTGCAATTCGACGGTGGCGGATCGTGCATGATAAAGGTACGAGTTTCTGCATAGTCCATGGCAAATGGAAGGCGGCAGTTCAAAGTAGGAGATGGGCTTCTTCTATGGCGTCTCTCGGTGAAGAGAGATTGCTACTCAAGGTGGAGCAGTAGTAAAAAAGGGAAAGAGTTAATTGATGCAAATAGAATCAAGATTAAGGCAGAGATTGTTGAATGTAGTATGGATAATCTTGATTCAATTATGCATAGAGATTCTATGACTACGAACACGGTTGGAATGACGTGCAATTAGGACAATCACAAAAAAACAAATTGGAGCAGTTTCTTGTGCGT
The DNA here is from genome assembly GCA_023678885.1 of Pogostemon cablin. Classification (NCBI taxonomy): domain Eukaryota; kingdom Viridiplantae; phylum Streptophyta; class Magnoliopsida; order Lamiales; family Lamiaceae; genus Pogostemon; species Pogostemon cablin. The sequence goes on from CM042967.1 coordinate 25,797,520, forward strand.
GGTTGCAGGTAGTATCTGGGCAATTATCTAATCTCAGCTGCTTGGTTCATATGGATAGCGTATTTACGATAAAGCAAAAAAAAAGAGATTAAATCCAACATGATCTCAAAGTCTATAAAAGGCCATAAAGTTTGCTGGTTAATTAGATTTTACCTTGGGCATTTTCTCAGGCTCTTTTGGTGTAGATTAGCCATTCAAGTGTTCTCTTTCCACACTTGTAACCTATGATCAATAAAGTTCTCTCCTTCACTCAGTGGATGTAGGAGTTTATCTCCGAAAAACTTAAATCGTCGTGCGTTTCATTTCTTTCTTCTACTCCCGATTAGTAATTTCATGTGCATGTGTAGTGTAATATTTCTTGTTCAATATTTTCTGCAAATTTCACAATAATTACGATACTGTAATGCAAGAGAAACGATTAGATGTCTCGACGTTCTTCCTTTTAGCTTCTCTTGATATTTATTTTATGACACTTTTGAATACATCAGATCAGAGTATGAGATTATAGTTCCTTACAATGAGATGGGGAAGATAAAATGAAGGTGTATATAGTTTTAATTATAAAAGGGTAGTTTTGAAATTTTATGGGTGTATATACAATAAGAATAAGAAATACAAAATTAATGAAGGTGTAATAAAGGATATATTTAATAAAAGAGTTTGGGTGTGCAAATAATAAAGTTTCAATCATTAATAGTATTTAAATTTAATTTATATAAAACTATTAAATTAACTAAAATCTTAATAAAGATTTTATATATTTTAATAATTATAAAAAATATTTAATTAAATATAAAATAAAATTTTAGTATATTCAAAGTATAAATAAAATTTAGGGTAAATATATTTTTTTTATTAACTTTTTTCAATTTTGAAATTGGTCAATCCATTTTTTGAAATTGGTCCATTAAGTTTAAGAAATTTAATAATTTGGTCATTTGACCGGCTGGAGCAAGTAACCAGCTGGTCATGTATGTAAGTGTTATTCTTTAATTTTTTTTTCATTTTAAATTTGAAGTTGAGCAAATGAAGTGGCATAATAATTTTTTTTCTCCCTAATTTGAAGCATGCCTAACAACTTGGACAAGGAGTGGAATGAATCAGAGGTAAAAAAAAAAGTTCATTATCAAACATTACTCAAAAGCCAACTGGTTGTCTCTTTGAAATTCCTTTTCCTCTTCAGGGTGAAGTAAATCATGATATTGAAAGTCTTCTTAATCTCTTCCGGAGTCTTTCCCTTGATCATATCAACAACATTCTGACAAGTCAAAACTAGGAGGTTCTTGATATTTAACTAATTAGCAGTCAAAATATGGTCGAAGAAAGTAGTCTGGACTACTTTTAGGTCATCATCAGAGACGTGGAGCCAATTTTGTCTTCGGCATTGGTGGCGGAAGTGGGGGCTTGAATATGACGGTTGCAGTACTGTAGGTAATATCGGGGAGAGGGATAGTTTTGTCGGTGTTGCATTTCTGGCTACTGTCTCATAACCAATGATTTGAGCAACTTTGATGAGAGGAAAAGAGCATCTGCGATTTTGGAATTAGAAGAAGAAAATTGTATCTGACAGTTTTTTTTTATCGGTAAATGTTACTCCCTCTGTCCGGTTCTAAGGTATCTATTTACTTTTTATACGTGGATTAAGAAGTATTATTATTGGTTCTAAGATATCCATTTGCTTTTTGCATGTGGATTAAGGAGTATTATTATTATATGTAAAGTGGGTAGTTGTATTAAAGGAAAGTGGTGGGCCATATTGTGTACTTTTTTACTAAATAGGAGAAATGAATACCTTTGAAACGGACGCAAAAAATAGTAAAATGGATACCTTAGAAGCAGACGGAGGGAGTAGTTGTTAGTATAGTTAGTAGTTATACCAAGCACCCTTACTTTCCCTTCTACAAGCCTCCTCATATCTCCTCTCCTAATTCATTCCCAATGGGAATCAAACCTGAGTCTCTCACTTAAGTGTTTACCACAAACGACAAGAATTGAATACTTAACAAGCCAACTAATAAGTTTTCAATTTGAGTATGCTCAAGTGTACATTGATGGCACTACTCTTCATAGGAGGAGAGATTGCTTGAGTTTGGAACAATGACATGTTTGGAACAATGAAGATGAAAGAAAAAAGATGTTGGGGTGGAAATAAAGCAAAGTAGTAATATCACTTCGAGGAGGGTGAGCCCTGCCACATAATCTGGCAACGACTGAATTTGGCAGCGGTCCATCACGGCGGCAGCATTGGACTAGTTTGATGGCTTTGAGGAATTTGGGGTAAATTCCATTTTGAACCTTTTAATTCAAGTTTTCAGCATTTAAGAAAATATAAAAAATTCCACATCATATTTACCTGTTGAAAAACCTTCTATAGCCAGTAAGAGGACTATTTATCTAATCTTGTAAATTTAATGGACTAATTTCAAAAAAAGGCTCAAAACGATGGACCAATTTCATAATTGAGAAAAGTTAATGGATAAAAAAATATATCTATCCTAAAATTAAAAATACAAATAAAAGAATTTGTAAATATTAAAAAAATATTAAACAAGGTATAAAAAATTATATTCATATTCATATTATATGCATATATTCAATTTAATTAATAATATTAATTTTTATATATAATTTACTAATTTTTATTTTGAATAAATATTAAAATAACTATATTCATTTATATTAAAATTTAAGATTTTAATTTAATTATATATTTTTCTACTGAGTATATAAAAATATTGAATTTTTCATTTAGATTTTAAATTATTTAATATTTTATTTTTTATTAAATAATCTAATACCAATGTTTTTAATTAATACGTACATGTTAAGCATAAAAATATTAACATATTTATAATTTTTGTAATTATATATATATATATATATATATATATATATATATATATATATATATATATATATATATATATATATATATATATATATATATATATATATATTATCTTAAGTATACTATAGCAGAAACTTTTCTTGCTGACGTGTCGTCTTCAGAGCGCTCCAATGTGACGTGTAATTTTCTCAATTTTTTAGATTTTTAATACTTTTTAATAGTTTCCTTATTTACTTTTAATTAACTTCATTATTTAATATTTTATTTATTAAATAATATGTTTCCTATTTTAATAAAGATTAAATTTGAATATTTTATTTTTTTAATAAAATAAAATAATTAATATAAAATTTATTTGCTGTATATTTATATAGTTGTTAGTATTTCATTTTTTTCATTGTATTTAAGTGGAATTATGATCAAAGTATGTAACTCTTAGTAATAAATTCTTAATTTTACAGTTTGTCTAAACTAATGTAATATATATATATATATATATATATATATATATATATATATATATATATATATATATATATATATATATATATATATATATACTATAGCAGAAACTTTTCTTGTTGACGTGTCGTCTCCAGAGCGCTCCAATGTGACGTGTAATTTTCTCAATTTTTAGTACTTTTTTTTAATTCTTAAAGATTAATTTTATTAGTTTCAAATTATATAAACAACCAAAGAATTTTTTTTATAATTCATATGTCATAATTGAATAATTAAGATATATGTAAATAAATAAATATTAATATACTAAATCTTAAAAATTAACAAATATTTACAAACTCAATTTTAATGTTATTTGATATGAAATAATTATTTAACTTAAAGAATTTAAACTTTCGATTATATACATGAATTAGTTTTTCAATCTCTTATTCTTTAGAGGTACATCGATTCAAGAGTACTTGAATCGTCGATTCTCTTGAAGAATACTTGAATTAATACTTTAGAGATAGATCTTAAAGAATACTTGAATCAATTCTTAAGAAATAAAACTTGAGTCGATTTTTTTCTCTTGAAGAATCGATTCTTAAAATATAAATCGATTTGAAAATATTTGAATCGATCCTCTTTCTCTTTAAAAATTAATTTTTAAGACGTGAATCTATTCAAGAATCCTGAATCAATTCTCTTCCTCTTGAAGAATTGATTCGTAAGAGGTAAATCGATTCAAGAATACTTGAATCAATTCTCCTCTTGAATAATACTCTAATCGATTTTTTAGAGGTATATCAAATCTCTCTATCTGCTCCAAACACGATCTCCACCGTTCAGACGTACTTCCTCAAGTTCTAAACATGATGACCAAAATTCAGCTTGATCCAACGGTTGAAACTCCAATTAATGCCTCTACAATAATACTACGTTGGATTCTCTATCAAAAATGTGAATTTTGTTTTTTTCCTCTTTTTTCTTTTATCTTCCCTCAATGACTTTCAGGGCAAGATAACACCAAGTATTGAGCCTACTTGGGCTTTTTCACCTTGTTGGCCATTGGGCTCTTCCACATATTTGGAAACCCAACCCAACAAATCTTTTTCTTTCCGATTATGTGGAGAGACTAGCCATTCCGGCTATCATACGACATACCTCGAGCTTCTCTCTAGACAATGACAGCTGAGATGACTTATATATGGGCTACAACAGGTACCAGGAGGAGAAATTAGAGTCGGGCCTCCATTGGGCTTAAGTATCCAAGTTTAGCCCAAAACTTATACTTAAGTCCAATAATAATAATATAGTCCACTAAAATATTATTTCTGCACTGCCACTCCAATCCCATAATTACGTATGGGCTCTTTCTAATTATGAGCCTGACATTCCCTCATGTTTAAGATATACAATGCCCATTAATTAATTAAGTTACTGACAACTCTATTAATTAATATCTCATTCGATAGTAATACCACTCAACCTTATTATCATGCTGGAATTAATCCACTTGCAAGATTTACATGATAATCCTTTTGAGCTCCTCAAGGGGACATCATCAACCTATTTAATAGGACATAAATTCCTTCTACAATCAACAACACACCCATAGAGATAGTACTACTTCCCGACTCACTGACTTTGTTGATTTAATTACATGTAAATATCACCCTTTGATGAATCAAGCGGTCCTATATAGTCAGTATAAGTTGAATGATCTAAAGCGGTCATGCTCAATACACACAAATCATACTAATGTGATTCTATAATCAAAACAAACTAATACCAAATCACACTACAACCATCCCGATAGAGAGTCCTCGTCTATCTCAGTTGTGAGCATTGTTTGCCTAATTTTGTAGCACTCACGAGCAAGAATACTCGATCGTTGTAGTAGTATATCCCAAGAAAAATTATCAATCCACAAAGGAGTTATATTCGGACTAGCAAAATACGTGAGCTCATGTTCATGTCGTTTTTGTAAAGATGATCGGGGGGTTTTGATATGATTAACAACTAAAGCAAGTAGCAAGTAAATAAGATAGAAAATAGGATAAATGACAAGTAAAGAAAATGGGTGCTAAAGTTCAAGTATGGAAAAACATGGGATTACAAACATCCAAGCACACTCGATTCATATTATCATGCAAAAGGAATTCAACTCAATTAATGTAAACTAAGGGTGATCACGATTGTATCCTAAGCTCCCTTTCGGGTTACAAAGGTTGTTGATCCATTTTAGACTCCCAAAAGCACTTAAGATCAAAGCCCAACATTAACCCCTTCCATCTAGGTACTAGTTAGATTAAACTCTCCCTTTTTGTGTACTAAGGCCAACGAATGGATTGGTTCCCCTCATTGAATTCAAATATCCTTTCGGTCAAACCCAAACTCAATATCTATTCATGCCTTCCTAATACTATAGAGGGTCGTTTCCGTCTCACTCCAAGCAATACATACATGAACATCATGATAGCATTTAATTACCACAAATAATCCATTGATCAACAATCCATTAAACCAATAAACATTCATGAATAACAAACCATGCCATCACAACATCAAGACAATTAAACTCCATGAATAGAAATCAACATCAATTAAACCAAAAACCAATTTAATCCACATGACAATATAAATCTAATATGATCTTCATGCTCCTAATCCCACTAGAGGGATTAGCCTATCATGATAAAAGTAACAAAACAAATAAATGATTCATTACAAATAACCATAGTCTTAGATCTAAAGAAATACAAAATGAATGGATTCTTCCCTATCAATTTCTTGAAGAGAATCTTCTATTCTTCTTGATCTCCACCTCTAGCTCTTGATTTCTTGAAATCTCTCACACCCAATGGAAGGGATGAAGTTTTGATGGAGAATTAATGGAGATGATGGAGATGGATCTAGATGGATGAAGGTGGATGAAGATGATGGTGGAAAATGGAAGAAATGGTGTGTGATGTGTGTGTAGAGGATGGGAATTTCGGATCTTCTGCCAATTGTTGAATAAAGGGGTATTTATACCCCTATGGAGGCTTCTAGAAGGATCTGGAAATTTTAGCAGGAAAATACACGGCACGAGTCGTGCTCTGCAACACGGCCACGAGGTGGCCGTGTTGTGTCTTCTGATGCTGCCGCACGGCCTCGCCTTACAGGGCCGTGTTACGCAACACGGCTCGTGTGCTGCAACACGAGTCGTGTGTTGTAACACGGGCACAGGGTGGTCGTGTTGGCTCTTCTGATATCGGCACACGGCCTCTCCTTACAGGGCCGTGTTGGCTACACGGCCCGTGTTGATGCTGGCTCATGTATTTCTTCACTGTTTTGGCTCGTTCTCCCTCGTTTCAACTCCGAATTGAGATCCGCTTTTTCCTACACCTTCCTTATCATGTTTAGCATCCAATAAAAAGTTTAAGTTCATTCACACACATTTCAATAAAAACACAAAAACAACCAAATAACATATAAAATACGGATAAAATAATACGAAAACACATATAAAAAGACACTAAAATACAGGTGAAAATAGCTCTAATCAACCCCCCAAACTTAAGGTGTTGCTCGTCCCCGAGTAACGAAAATGACAAACCAAGAGGAGAAATTTTCACCTAGAAAAAGACTCAACGAACATAAGCAATAACACATCATTAGCAATAATAACAACAAACTATGCTAAGTCATCCTACAACATTAAAATCATGACATGAGAAATTAACAAGTTCAATCAAAAGAGAATAAAGTGTAATATAGTTCCTTTTAAGTTCAAGCCTCACAATGGATATCGATGTCTCTCAACACTCTTTTGAAATAGGGTAAATCACACTCATTAATCGATTGGCTCGACTCGCTATAAACTTGCTCGCGGACTATATTCACAAACCACCAAAGTTTCAATTAATGATCAAAAAGGTCTTTAATTAGGATGTAATGATAGGCTCTTTGGTATGGTAGGGAAGATATGGATAATAGTGACTCAACAAGTGTAAGTAATCAAAGAGATGGCCAATTTCCTCAACTTCTCCACTTTTCTTTCTTCCTTTCTTATCTTTACAATCTCAAGCATTATTCATTAACTTTCCTTGGATTGAGCTTCTTTTGATGCATGCTTCCTTTCTTTGAATTTTGTTTACTTGAGCATTTTGATGTTGCTTTACTCTTTCTCTTGCTTTGAGGTTGCATGTGCCTTCTTACTTTTGCTCTTTTCATCCTTTTTCTTGCTTGTTTACCATTCCCTTTTCTTCTTTTGCTAATCAATCAATCCTTTCTAGCTACCATCTCCTCAATCACCCACACAAAGGTATATATAAGCTTGAATGGGTAATTAAGGCTTGTAATGTGCTAAATTCACAAGAAATAGGCTTATAGGCTCAAAGTGGTTGACTAGGGATTATGTTCATGGTAGGAAAATATATGGCAATGACTATAATAACAAGGATGGCCTTAAATCATATCACTAATCTCCACAAATCGGGCTCGTTCCTATAGTCCTTGAGCAAGTTCTAGCTTATCAAACACAACCGATCCACTCATGAAGAAATACCATGTATGCACGGTTGAGGCTCAAATGCTCACAAGCTTGTGCTCGGACCTTAAGGAACTTATTACACCACATTCATCTCAAAATTGAACAAGTTAAGTAAAACATGTCACAATTTGAAAGTGTAGAGATTCTTAATCATAGTTTGTCATCACTTATCACCACAACATATCATCACTCACGTTCAAAAATGACTCACGACATCCCTAAACAAACCACCAAACAACCCAAGACAAGAATGAAAATACACAAAATATAAAAATAAGGACTCAACAAACAAGACACAACAAAAACACAAAACATGCAAAAACACAAAATACCATCATCCATAAGAAAATTAAGCACACATTCATCCCAACCTTTATTGAAAAGGAAATCCTAAGTTACGAAAGTAAACCTCCCACAAACATAACAAATGAAGTATCATGCTAGTCATAACATTCCAAATCAAACTCAATTCATTTCAAGTAGTAAAATGATAAGGTGTAGAGTACTCCCTCGATAGGCATTTGGTAAGGAAAGCGTTAGCTCCAAGCTTCATCATGCTTCCAATACCTCTCATTCATGCTCAAACACTCAACAAACACCATTATTTCAACAATTTCATTATAAATATGGACTATCATGCACTTCAACACCACCAATCATGCCAAAATCAAACCAATACTCATGAGAAAAATTTTAAAATTTGCCCAATTTTACAAGAATCATACTCAAGTGGTGAGTCACACCACACACTCTCCCCCCAAACTTAAATCGAAATAAGAGTTGAGACTTAAGTTTGCAAAAAGTGGTGAGACTTACCCTTGTAGTTTCCATTGATGATCTTCTTGTTGAGAAGTAACCGCATCCACACGACTCAAGCTATGTCCACCACGCACTAACACCCCCCAAACTTAACTCTAGACATGAGTCACGAATTAAGTTTGCAACAAGTGGTGGAACATGTCAACTTGAATCCATGAAGCACTTCTCTTTTCTTCAATGAGTATTTTCTCCATGAGCACAATCAACCTACAAGGCCAAAACAAACAAGCAACAAAAGATAAAAAGAATGGGTTGCCTCCCATTTAGCACTAAGTTTAACGTCTTCAAGCCGGACGGATTTAAACTCTTAACAGTCGGAGAAATCTAAGACCCCATCGGTTCTCATCTTCACTTTGAGAAATTTCTTGGCTCTTTTCTTTTCCATCAACATGATTTCTCCATTCTTGCTTATAATTATCAAATCATCACGAAGAATTTTGGATAGCAATGCTTCGTCTCCATAAGGCAATTGAAGTTCTCCCTTATCAACCTTCCATTCGATGTCCGAGTCCTCATTCCTATAAATATCAAGCACAGACAAGTTAAGATTAAAATCGTCAATATAATCATGGAAAAGAGAATTAGAAGATTTAAAAGAGTAAGAATTTTCAAATCCATGAGGATCATCCGGAGGTAGGATTGGAGGCTTGAGGTAAGAATCATCCTTCTTTCTTGCCTTGTTACATGAAAATGTAACACTCTCCGTATTTGAACTCAAAGAAAGTTCTCCTCTTTCCACATCAGTATGAGCTTTTCCCGTGGCTAAGAATGGTCTTCCCAAGATCATAGGTGTTTGAGGATCAACCTTCATCTCCAAGACAACAAAATCCACCGGAAAAGTCAACTTCTTCACTTCAACCACTACATCCTCCACCACCCCTAAGGGCTTAATAGTTGATCCATCCGCCACTTGAAGGCATGTAGTGGAAGGCTTGAGCTCTCCAATATCCAATTCTTCAAAAAGAGAATGAGGCATAACATTCACACTAGCTCCCAAGTCACACAATGCATTAACAACCTTCTTTCCTTCAACTTCACAAGGGATAACGAACTTCCCCGGATCACCAACTTTCATAGAAGGCTCCTCATGAAATGGTTCATTTGTTTCAACTAGCTTCGCTTTCTTTCTCTCTTCAAATTTCTTCTTCAAAGTTTCAACAAACTCTTGAAATTCCTCCATCTTTTCTTTTTTAACAAATCTTTGAGGATAAGGGAGTGGATAAGGAGTAATCGGAATTCCCCAATAATCACGTTCATATTCCACTTCTTTTTCCCTTTTCTCCTTAGCCTTTTTCCACTTGGGCACATGTTCTTCTATCAATTTCTTCCTCTTTTCTTCTAACTCAATTTCTACTCTTTTTGCTTCTTCTTTTTCTTCATCCACCGTGCAATCAACCAAACCTTCTTCAACCAAGCTATCCTCTTTCACCTTTATGCACATGCAATGCTCTTTTGGATTTATTTCCGTGGTAGATGGGAATTTTCCTTGTTGGAGTTGTGATCCCACGGAAGAAGCAATTTGCCCCATTTGATACTCAAAAGCTCTCATCCTATTGTCGGATTTCTTCTCATTTTTCTCCATTCTAGCCTCAAGCTTTTTCATGAATGCTAGCAATGTCTCTTCCACCGATGACTTCCCTTCTCCATTGGACAGCTTAGCACTCGGATCGAATCCCGGAGGAAATGACATGGCGGCTTGAAGATTAGAATAAGAAAGATTTTCATGCTTTCTCGGTGCTTGATAATTTCCTTCATGAAAATTTTCTTGATTAGAGGGAAAATTACCTTGGAAATTCCCTTGATGTTGAAAATTCCCTTGGTAATTTCTCCTATCCAAATAGGCAACATCCTCTACACTTTGCATCACATTACTCTTCTCGTTCAAGGTAGTACTCGTACTTTCCCCTTGACTCACTCCTTGAGTGATCAAATTTAATTGCTTAGGTAAAGCATTGATGCTCTCATTAAATTCTTTCATGCCTTGGCTTTGAAACACATCGCTCTTCACTTTATGCACACTTTCAACTTGAGCTACCGTTCCAAATGCACAACTTCCCATTACTCGCTCAGAAGGCCATTGATAAGCATTCATTGCAATATCTTCAAAAATTTCCATTGCTTTCATAGCATCCACTCCAAATATAGACCCTCCAGATGAGGCATCTACATGCATCCGATGTTGTTGGCTCAACCCTTGATAGAAGAAAGCCACTTGTTGATTCTCATGAAAGTCATGTTGAGGGCACTTTCTTAGCATCTACTTGTAGCGTTCCCATGCTTCATAAAAGCTTTCATCCGGAAGTTGCTTAAACTGAGTGATAAGGCTCTTCAATTGGAGTGTCTTTGAAGGAGGAAAGTACTTGTTTAAGAACTTTTTCTCAAGATCTTCCCATGTATTACAACTTCCCAATGGAATTGTATTGTACCATGCTTTAGCCTTGTCCCTTAAAGAAAAAGAAAACAACCTCATCCGAATAGCATCTTCCGATACTCCATTCATCTTAATGGTATTTGCAACCTCCAAGAAGCTAGCTAGATGCATGTTTGGATCCTCAAGAGGACCTCCCCCAAACTGATTTTCTTTGACCATGTTGATCAATCCGGTCTTGATTTCTAAATTGTTGGCTTGAACCGGAGGAACCATATTGTGTACGGCTCTCGGTTGGAAGTAATCCCGGATTGCTCTAGGCCTTGGCCTCTCTTGAGGTATTTGCACATTTCCTTGCATAGCTTGGTTATTGAACATATTAACCATCTCTTGGTCATTTCTACGAACATGTGGTTGTGCCTCTTGTTGTTGTAGAGTCCTTTGATCCTCTTGATTGGCAAGCAATTGCATATATTCTTGATTTTGAGCAATGAAATTCCTAAACATTTCCACTTGATTCTCTTGCACTCCTTCTTGTACCCCCCTTTGATCTTGTAATGGATCTTGGGGTGGGTCATAATTAACATTGTCTCCACGTTGATTCTCCATATTTGTTCCTTTTTTAGCCCTTCGTCTCTCTCGCTTCCTTTGTCATGCGGTCCTTTCAATCTCCAAATTCAAAGGAATGATCGATTGATTTCCCTTTTATCTTGTGATCATAAAACACCTACGAAAATTCAAAGAGTGAGACCACAAACAACAATAGTAAACAAAGTAAAAATAAAATAAAAAGTATCCTTATCAAGAACAACTAAAACAATAACACAGTACTCGACTAGTCCGTCAAACTCCCCTTTGGCAACGGCGTCATTTTCTTGTTTGCCTAATTTTGTAGCACTCACGAGCAAGAATACTCGATCGTTGTAGTAGTATATCCCAAGAAAAATTATCAATCTACAAAGGAGTTATATTCGGACTAGCAAAATACGTGAGCTCATGTTCATGTCGTTTTTGTAAAGATGATCGGGGGGTTTTGATATGATTAACAACTAAAGCAAGTAGCAAGTAAATAAGATAGAAAATAGGATAAATGACAAGTAAAGAAAATGGGTGCTAAAGTTCAAGTATGGAAAAACATGGGATTACAAACATCCAAGCACACTCGATTCATATTATCATGCAAAAGGAATTCAACTCAATTAATGTAAACTAAGGGTGATCACGATTGTATCCTAAGCTCCCTTTCGGGTTACAAAGGTTGTTGATCCATTTTAGACTCCCAAAAGCACTTAAGATCAAAGCCCAACATTAACCCCTTCCATCTAGGTACTAGTTAGATTAAACTCTCCCTTTTTGTGTACTAAGGCCAACGAATGGATTGGTTCCCCTCATTGAATTCAAATATCCTTTCGGTCAAACCCAAACTCAATGTCTATTCATGCCTTCCTAATACTATAGAGGGTCGTTTCCGTCTCACTCCAAGCAATACATACATGAACATCATGATAGCATTTAATTACCACAAATAATCCATTGATCAACAATCCATTAAACCAATAAACATTCATGAATAACAAACCATGCCATCACAACATCAAGACAATTAAACTCCATGAATAGAAATCAACATCAATTAAACCAAAAACCAATTTAATCCACATGACAATATAAATCTAATATGATCTTCATGCTCCTAATCCCACTAGAGGGATTAGCCTATCATGATAAAAGTAACAAAACAAATAAATGATTCATTACAAATAACCATAGTCTTAGATCTAAAGAAATACAAAATGAATGGATTCTTCCCTATCAATTTCTTGAAGAGAATCTTCTATTCTTCTTGATCTCCACCTCTAGCTCTTGATTTCTTGAAATCTCTCACACCCAATGGAAGGGATGAAGTTTTGATGGAGAATTAATGGAGATGATGGAGATGGATCTAGATGGATGAAGGTGGATGAAGATGATGGTGGAAAATGGAAGAAATGGTGTGTGATGTGTGTGTAGAGGATGGGAATTTCGGATCTTCTGCCAATTGTTGAATAAAGGGGTATTTATACCCCTATGGAGGCTTCTAGAAGGATCTGGAAATTTTAGCAGGAAAATACACGGCACGAGTCGTGCTCTGCAACACGGCCACGAGGTGGCCGTGTTGTGTCTTCTGATGCTGCCGCACGGCCTCGCCTTACAGGGCCGTGTTACGCAACACGGCTCGTGTGCTGCAACACGAGTCGTGTGTTGTAACACGGGCACAGGGTGGTCGTGTTGGCTCTTCTGATATCGGCACACGGCCTCTCCTTACAGGGCCGTGTTGGCTACACGGCCCGTGTTGATGCTGGCTCATGTATTTCTTCACTGTTTTGGCTCGTTCTCCCTCGTTTCAACTCCGAATTGAGATCCGCTTTTTCCTACACCTTCCTTATCATGTTTAGCATCCAATAAAAAGTTTAAGTTCATTCACACACATTTCAATAAAAACACAAAAACAACCAAATAACATATAAAATACGGATAAAATAATACGAAAACAAATATAAAAAGACACTAAAATGCAGGTAAAAATAGCTCTAATCAAGCATCCGCTTATACTTTTTTAAGGAAAATGATAATATGATCTTTCGCGTGTTGTCGCACAACATATTATCTATAGTATAAAGTAATTGGAATTTTGCACAAACATATAAATAATTTATAATATGCAAATCGTTTGATCATATGATTCTCATTTCAAATTAATTGTTAAAATGTTGTTCATACAAAAGCTAGACTTTTAGTATATAATCTAACACATATCATTGATGACGTCTCTCATCCAATGATATCTCACGTGATTATGCTTCGATCTTGAAGGAAATGCAACATTCTTGCTTGTGATGGATAACACTCTGACTTTCACAAAATACTACACACCTCTCTTGCTTCAGTCCAATCTCCTCCATAAACCTTTTGAACCATAACACCTCTTTACATGCTTCCGTTGCAGCGATGTACTCTGATTCTGTTGTAGAGAGTGCAACGCACTTTTGCAATCTTGATTGCCATGACACAGCGCCACCTGCGAATGTTACTAAGTAAGCAGAAATTTAACTTTTTGTTGTCCACATCTGATCCCATATTTGAGTCTTTGTAGCTAACTAACTCGGGCTTTCCACCTCCAAAGGTGAGTCTCAAACTAGATTTACATCGTAGATATCTCAATATAAACTTCACAATATTCCAATGCTCCTTTCCCGGATTAGACAAATAATGGCTAACACACCAACTGTATGAGCTATATCTGGTCTCGTACACACCATTTCATACATCAAGCTTCCCATTGCTGAAGCATATGGGACTCTTCTCATTGCTTCCTTCTCTTCATCGATTAAAGGACTATGATGAGAACCAAGCTTAAAATGAGTGGCAAGAGGAGAACTAACCACTTTAGCTTTGCTCATATTGAATTTTTCAAACACTTTCTCAATATACTTCTCCTGTGATAAGTGCAGCTTCTTGTTTGCTCTATCTCGGGTGATGTTAATACCAAGCTTTTTCTTTGTTGGCCCCAATCCTTCATGGCAAAGGATTTGCTCAACTATTTCTTCAACCTGTCAATTTTTGAAACATTCCTGCCAACAATCAATATATCATTAACATATAGAAATAATATAATGAAATCATCATCCGAGAACTTCTGAACAAACACATAATGATCAGAAATGGTCTTCTGGTAGCCTTGCTCCCCCATAACTGACTCAAATTTCTGAAACTACAATCTAGGTACTTACTTCAAACCGTAGAGACTTTTCTTCAATTTGCATACATGGTCTTCTTTTCCTTTCACCTTGAAACCTTCAGGTTGCACCATGTACATCTCTTTATCTAGCTCACCATGAAGAAAACCAGTTTTGACATCCATTTGCTCAATCTCCAAATCAAGGCTAGCTGTCAAACCAAGCATAAAATGGAAGGAAGACATTTTGACAACTGGACAGAAAATTTCTTGAAAATCAACTCCCGCTTTCTGGATGAAACCTTTAACAATCAATTTACCTTTGAATCATGACTTTGAGGTGTGCTCATCTTGTTTTATCTTGTACACCCACTTGTTCTCAAAGCATGTTTCCTCTTTGGTAGTTTCACCAAATCAAATGTCTCATTTTCATGCAAGGACTTCATCTCATCTTGCATTCCTTCCAACCACTCATTCTTGTGTTCGCCACGAATTGCTTATCCATAGCATTCAGGCTCTCCCCCATCGGTCAAGAGAACATATTGATTAAGAGGATACATCCTAGAAGGTACACGAGCTCTACTGCTTCTTTTAGGTGGTTCTTGAACCTCCTGTTCTGGAACATCATGTGGTTGTGGCTGATCGGTATCCTCTTCATCATGCAAAGGATGATCGACATGCTTATCATTAGCGAAATTAGGCTGATCTTGATTCTCCTCTTCAGCTTCTACTTGACCTTGACTGTGAGGAATAATTTTTTAGTCAATCAAGTCATCACCAGGTGTAGAAACTGAGCTATCCGTCTTCTCAATATTTCTTATGGTTTGATCCTCAACAAACACAACATCCCGACTTCTGACAAGATTCTTCTCCACGGGATCATAAAGTCTGTAACAAAACTCATCTTGGCCATAACCAAGAAACACACACTGTTGAGTCTACATATCCAATTTAGACCTCTCATCTTTGGGAATATGAACAAATGTCTTACATCCAAAGACCCGCAAATGATTATAGGAAACATCCTTTCCTGACCAAACTTTATCTCGAACATCAAAGTCTAAAGGAACACATGGAGTAAGATTTAAGACATGTACAACAGTAGTCAGAGCCTCACCCTAAAATGATGAAGACAATCGTGCTTCTGATAGTAGACATCTTACTCTCTCGACCTATGTTATGTTCATCTTTTCTGCAAGCCCATTCAACTGAGGAGTCTTTGGAGGAGTCTTTTGATGTCGGATACCTTGCTCCCTGCAATACTCATCAAAAGGACCAATGTACTCCTCTCCATTATGCAATCGGATGCATTTAAACTTCTTCCCAGTCTGTCTCTCAACTAAGGCATGAAAGTTTTTGAATGCATCCAGCACCTGATCTTTCATTTTAATGTGTAGATCCAGGTCTTTCTTGAATGGTCATCTATAAAAAGTAATAAAATATAAAGCACCACCAAGAGTTCTTATTTTCAAAGGACCACAAACATTAGAATATATTAAATCAAGTATACTTGATAATCTGGAAGGAGTTGAGTTCTTGAAAGCAACTCGTGTTTGCTTTACTGCCATACAGTGAGAGCAATTCTTTAAAGATGTGATGAGTGTGTAAATTCACAAGTTTGGCATCATATTTTGTGCAAATTTTGGAGAGTTCTGAGGTAGAAATAGGTGGAAAACCTATATATATTATGAATTAGCATGAATCAGGTGTTAGTGGAGCTATTTAAGTAGTTTTCATAGCAAAATCGGAGTGGAAGTGCCAAGAATCGAAGAGACGAAGTCGAGACCACGCGGACCGCCAAGGAGAGAGGTGGGTTCGACCTGTTGGAGGAGGGTTCAACCTCTCCAGCAGGTCGAACCAGCATTGCAAAATGGCAGGAGATGGGTTCGACCACGACTCGAGGGGTTCAATCTGTCTATCAGGTCTAACCATGGTCGAACCAGTTCGCGAGAAAGTGGATTCAACCACGATGTTGGGGGTTCGACCTGACGGTTGGTTGAATCGAGAGCAGAAATTGTCCAGTAGCGTGGTTCGACCTGTGGTTCGACCTGTACAAGAAGTCGAACCAGGTGCAGAATACTTTCAGTAGGTGGGTTCGACCTGCGGCCAGTGGTTCGACCTGTTTGCTGAGGTCGAACCGTCATGCGAAAACTTACCTTATCCGGATTTTCGAGGTCAAAACGCGTGGGATCACTTGAAAAGCCCATTCCAAGCCCTAGAGACGTGATTACAAGTATAAAAGGAGGCTCATGCAGTCAAGAAAGACATCATCACGATCATCATCACGATCACGATCACGATCACGATCACACGATCATCAAGAACACAATACAAGAGAGTTTAGCTAGAGATTCAAGTAAGATTGGTCCATCTAACCATGATTGTTCCTAGATCAATCGGTAGTTCTAGGGTTATGAAGGTTTCATGAGTTGATTTGTATTTCGTGTGTATACTCCGTACAACACTACTTGTAGTTTATTTTATATAAGATTGTGCGTTTTTAATCCATACTCATAGTTGTTTTGTGCATCGATAATCATTGTGTAGAGTCTGAATGCATAACATGGTTATTGATTGAGTGCGTTCACTAATGAGCATGGTTCATTGTTATAATTCTAAGTGAAGGAATTCCGAGGTTTTATTAGAACTGTCTTATATGAATGTTTGTTAATTGAATTAAATTCGGGTTAACAAGTAGGATTAAGAGTATAACTTTATAGTACCTAAAAAGTGAGATCAAATCGGGTTAGAGTACTAAGTGCACGGGAAATAATTGATTATGATAGTACCTAGAAAGGGAGGTAAAGTATACGTCTTGCTCTGAGGATACTCACACTTGTCAAAAGCTTATCTATTTGTGTCTATAGAATAGATTTGCATGGTCTAGCGATGCGTCTATAAACCACAAGGCAGAGTCGGACATCGACACACGAAAGTATGAATTAACAAATGAAACTGGATGGCCTGACGAACTACCTATCATCTTATTTGATTACAACAACTCTTCTCTTGTTCTTGTTAATTATTTGCTATTTTAATTGTTACTTAGTTTACAAACCAACAATTACAATTCTCAACATAGTCACAATTGCTAGAAAATAACTAAAGTGATATTTATCCATCCCGTGGATTCGATATTTAACTTTGTCACCTTCGAAACTACAATTGATATCCTTCATGCTTGGGGATTAAAATTGTGTGTTGAGAAAATGCTCATCAAGTTTTTGGAGCCGTTGCCGGGGACGGCTTAAAATATCTTTTTGTTATTTCTAGTTTATTAGGGCTATTTATCTTGTTTTGCTGATTTAATTCTAGTTCTTTTTAGGTGCATGCTCACGAGATCAAAGAAAGGTGAACTTGAAACCTATAATCCTGAGATCGGAGAATCGTCAAGAAAGAAGAAGAAAAGAAGAGCAAGGCAAAGACTATTGATCCAACTGAAGCTCTGAATTTTGGAGTTGAAGTTGACGAGCAGAATTCGTAGACGATTGAAGCTACAACTGAAGTTAATTCGGGAGTAGGGACAGTCAACATGGCAGTGAATCCGGATAATCTAGCCATCCGAGAGGTTTTCAGAAATAATGGGGCTGGAAATTTTGGGCTTCTAGGAGCGAGGGGAACTAATTCAGCTTTCGATCTTCATCCCGCTCTTATTAGCATGATAGAAAAGAACTCCTTTTCAGGAGGGTCTTTCGAGGATCCGCAGCAGTATCTGAACAAGTTCTTGGGCTATGTGATGAGAGTGAAAATTTACAACTTTTCGGTCTCATAAATACCTTGATTTGTTAGGAAAAGGCAATATATTCATGTGGGATTGCATGTTTTATATAATTTGTATGATAATGGTGCTACTAAGGTATTTTATTGTGTTTTGATAGAAAAAAGGATCAAAAATGCAAGATTGGAGAAAAGGTGCAATTTGTGCAAGGATGCTGAAAAACACACGTCCAAATTTTGTAATTTTTCTGTATTGTTGTGGAGATCCAAACTACTAGTTTGATATATGGTTGGAAAGCTACTGAAGAGAGGGTCGTTTTGGCACAAAGAACACCCCAATCGAGTTCCAAACGAAGAAGTTATGAGCAAAATGGCGACGACGCGCGAGGAAAGCCGAACAGAACTGATGGCTACTTTCCGTAGCTTATTGCACATTCAACTCTTGGTATTTATGAAATATCTTTATATGGATTAAAAGCCAAGGAAGAGAGGATCGCGTGAGCACAAGAATTATTAAATTCATAACTCGGATGTGGAAGTTATACGCAAAACGGTTAGACCGCGCAAATCTGTTCGACCTGGATGACCTCCATTGATGTCGAATTGAGCTGCTGGACAGCTTAAACGTCTGATTTCGTTCGGTTTCGACTTCCATTGCTCAATTTCAGACATTTCCACTTCAATCTCCCTTCAATACAGCTGGAAACAACCCTCAACATGCATTAGATTCTTGGAGAAACATCAAATCCATCCAATTTCATAAAATATGGAGATGAAAGTGATGTGAGAGCAACTCCACCTACAAGATCACTTGTCTTATGCAAGTTTGATACTTTTATGACTCATCACCACCTTCCATATCATTTTTTAAATGCATGATGGCTGCCTTCTCCATGATTCCTCCACCAACAAAGCATCTTTGAAACTACTATAAAAGGGGGCAGCTCTACCATTCACAAGATCATCCCAACACCATTCTACACACAACACAAGTCACAAATAGAGAGAAAAACGTGAGGTGAAGTGTGTGCAAGGAGCTGCAAGGAAGAACAGCCAGCTGCAAGGGTATTTCAAGTGTGATCAAAGGAGCAACACGATCAGAGATAAAGGGAGGAACGAGAACAACGTGACACTAGGTTCTTGTATTCTTTTCTTTACTCTTTTCTAGTATTTATTGTTATGTATTGCTTAGCCATGGATGTTGTGTTCAATATCATGAGCTAATCAGTTCTAAGGTGTAAGGTTGATGTAGTTGGTTTGGAAACTTAGATAACTATTTTGCATTCATGCTATGAAAATTCTAGTTTATTTGATTCAATAAGATTTTGTTTACATGTGTGTAACGTCTTCATAATATGCTATTGACATTGCCCGTGATGCTTAGTATATTATGTTAGCTTGAGTGCATGCAATGTTAATAATGCCTCTTCGCTATGAATTAGAGTAGTTTGCCCGTGAACACGATAATTCTAAGAGCTAATAAATTGGATACTTGATTTTCTTAGTGGAACAATGCAATTAAGAATTCAAGTAGGAAGTGAATAAGTTTTGAATCGTATTTTCAGAGAATATATGTTAGTCGAACTGGCCATCCGGAGGTCTGTTAAGTTTGCCTTATTAGTATCTAGAAAAGATGTTCAAAACTATTCACGCGTCATTTTGTGATGTATTTCCATTTTAATAGCATGAATGAAAAATAGAACGTCTAGATAGCCAAATCAATTGCATTACACCTGAAACCTTAGAGCTGTTATTTTTCTCTTGATCAATCTTGAATAATTCTTGTTGCTATCATTTATTTGTTAATTTTTAATTTAAACTTTTAAATTTATTCAAACACTTTAAAATTTTGAAACAATAATTCTAGTTAAATAGTAATATTAATCGAATAAATAATAAACTGTCTCTGTGGGAATGGTATTTATTTTAACTTGGGTACTTGCCACTACAATTGACATCCCTACACTTGGGGATTTTAGTTGAGGTGCGCAATTATACGCGAACAAGTTTTTGGCGCCGTTGCTGGGGACAGTAAATTATTTATTTGTTTTTATTACTTATTTAATTAGAATATTTGCTTTGAGATTTAATTATCTACTCCTTGAGCTTTCTTGAAGTTGCATGAACACCAGATCAAAAAAGGGAACTCAAAATCTTGAATTTGATCCGGAAGTTGAAACGTCTGCTAGAAAAAGGAGAGGAGCAGCAAAGAATCTTAACGCACCTCCTAAGGCTGTTAAGGCACCAGTTCAAAAGAAGACAATAGACAAACCGGAGCCTAGTGCTGTCGTAGAGGAGAAAGAAGAGCAAATAACAAATCCAGTTATCCCAGAAAGAACCATGGGAGACAGAACACATGAGGATGACATTGTCATCCGGGAGACGTTCAAATCCACCAATCTTGGAGGATCAGGCGTAGTTGGGGCCATTCAAGCGGATGAAGCAAACGATATAAGACCAGCCCTGATCAACATGGTGGAGAAAAATCCTTTCGCCGGAGGCGTTTTCGATGAACCATACGGACATCTAAGGCGTTTCAATAGCTACATGGATACTGTTAAAGCCGCCGACAATACAAATGACAGATGGAAAATGAGGCTTTTCCAGTTTTCTCTAGCTGACAAGGCAAGAGAGTGGTACGACAAGTTGTCAGGAGACAGTTGCTCAAACTGGACCGAGCTGCAACAACTGTTCGTTGATCATTTTATGCCACCAGGAAAGATTCTTGCACTAAAGCAAGAAATCAATTAGTTCAAACAAAGAAGAGATGAATCGTTTGGGGAGGCCTGGGAAAGATTCACTGATGCGCTGAGACGATGTCCACAACATGGTTTCAAAAAGTCTCAGCTAATCAGTGTTTTCTACAATGGCCTCGATAATGAATCCAGAGTACTAGTTGATGCATCTGCTGGAGGAACGATTTTTGGCAAAACGTCAAATGTCGTTGAGAAGCTGTTTGATGATATCTCTATGAACTCTAGAGATTGGCCATCTAAAAGAGTACGTGGAAATTACATACTTGGAAAAGTTGCAAGGGTGGAAGAGAAGTTCTCCGAAGCTGACAGAGATGATAAAGTTGCCTCTCAGTTAGAGCAAATGAACAAACACCTGGTTACTCTTATATCAGGTAAAAATGGAGGACGCAACCAAGGACCAGCAAGTGATGATGTGGTGATGAAGGTTGAAGATGCAAATTGGGCTATGGGGCAAAGTCTCCAAGGTTCAAGAGCATCTCAAAATTGGCAGGGAAACAAATACCCCCAAGGAAATTTTAATCAAAGAAATAACCAAGGGGGAGGTTCCAACAATCAAACAGGTCCAAGCAATCAAGGAGGATGGCAGAATCAGCAGAGGCATGAGAACTTTGCTTATTCAAATCTGAATAATGCAGTTCCATACCCTCCTAATTTCGATCATGGAGCCAAAACTGAAGAAGGGAAGCCAAGCATTGATGATGTGTTGGCAAATTACATGCAGAAAAATGATGCAGCCATAAATAAACTCAATAACTGCATAGTATTAATAGATTCAAACATGGCGAAACAAAATGAGGAAATGAATAAGCAGTTGCAGAGTCTCACATACTCTATAGGTCAGATTTCCACAACGGTAAATCAACTTCAGCAGCAGATTATGAAGGAAAAATTTCCTTCAGATACAGAATCAACCCAAAGGAGAGTGTAAATGCGATTACTTTGAGGTCCGGGAAGCAGTGTAGTCAACAACTAATGCAGGATATGACAGAAATGAGGCAGGATGGAAGAGAAAAAGAGCAAGGAAACTTGTTCACTAGTTCGGTCCCTGTTCAAGCTGAGTCAGGTTTGGGGGGTAATCTGGAAGAGCTAAAGGATGCAGTGCAACCCCGGCTCAAAACAAGCACACCTCCTGGGTTCCCTGAGATTCCAAATTTTGTGGTGAACCAATCTGATCAAGCAATGGCTGATAAAAAGTGGCAACGAGCTAAGAAACTGAGAGAAGCAGAAGAGGTATTCGAGAGAGATAGTTTGGGGCTTCCAAAAACAAAGGTACCACTCCCGTTTCCCCAAAGACAATTGTCCAAAAGTTTGGATGAGAAATTCAGGAAGTTTGCTAAGGTTATGAGGGATGTTCAAGTAACTATTCCCTTTTCAGAGGCCTTGGATCAGATGCCACACTACGCAAGGTTCATAAAAGAACTTATCTCAAGAAAAAGAAAGCTGCCCAGTGTGGAGACAGTAAGTTTGACGAAAAACTGCAGCTCTATAATTCAGAGAAAGTTACCTGAGAAACTGAAAGATCCAGGAAGCTTCATCATTCCTTGTGAGATAGGAAAAGGACCATCAAGAAGAGCATTGTGTGATCTAGGAGCCAGCATTAATTTGATGTCTTTATCGGTGTACAAGAAGCTTAGTTTGGGGGAGTTGAAACCCTCATCTGTGGCCCTACAATTAGCGGATAAATCACTAACATACTCTGAGGGAATTGTGGAAGATGTGCTGGTGAAGGTATCAGATTTGGTTTTTCCCGTGGATTTCCTAGTACTTGACATGGAGGATGAAAATAATGGCGCACCTCTTATCTTAGGACGTCCATTTCTTGCTACTGGAAGAGCTCAGATAGATGTATTCAATGGGAAATTGAAGCTTAGTGCCAATGACAAGGAAGTGGTTTTCTTGTTGAATAAAGAGATGCAGTGGCCTAAAAATCAGCAGCAGTGCAAGTCTGTAGATGTGGTGGACACAGAACATGATGAGAACGTTGCCTTATCTGATGCTGAGTTTGAGAGTTTGTCCAATGATGCGAGTATTTAATACCTTGAGAAGCTACTTGCATTAGGGGATGCCAGGGATGCACAATTAAGGAGGACATCAGCTGACATGAATAAGAAGGGTGTTGAAAAAAGGGGACACACGGCCGAAAAGGTTGATTATAAGGAGAAGAGAGTTGCAGTAGTAGAGGAGATCAAAAAAGCAAGTGGATCTCTCACTTTTCCTATTACTAACTCTGATGTTATGTTTGATAATGTTTTGATTGCAGGAAATATGGATGATCCATATTTGAAGCCTCCTGACTTATCTCCAGATTTTCCTTTTTATATGGACGTAAAGCATTCTAACTTGGGCAGTCCGTGTTTTGGCAAGAAGGATCATATATTGGCAACAAAGAAAGGTGAGGTGGTTGTAGCTGTCAATGATAGAGGAAGGAAGTACTTGAAGGTACGAATGCGAGAGGACTATGCTACAATTCAGTAATTCATGTTAGAGGTATCCGTCGTGACTCAACGACGTTAAACATGAGCGCCTGTTGGGGGCTTGTCCCTCCCGTTTTATTTGCTTTATTGAGTCTGTGACAATGTAGGAATTTTATTAGGTGTTGCTCGACTGCAATGTATATACTTCTTTTCAAACTTATTCCCTCACTTTGTTTGATCTAAGTTTGGGGGTGGGGGATACGTATATACTTGTGTCTCGCAGCACCAAAGTAGAATTGTTTCATTGTGTGGTATGCTTGAATAATTAATTTTTTGCGATTTTTCAGTATTTTGATTATATTGAGAGGTCGATTTTTTTGTGATTATCCGGGTGTGAGTCATTTGTTTGAGTTTATTTAGTGTTAATCCTAGTATCTGTGGTTCTCGAGCATGATTGTTGGATCTTGATCGAATTGACAATATGGAGATAAAAGTGAAAATCCAGTCAGAGATGTGTATTTGGATGTTGAAATGCTTGAGATTGTTGCATGTATTAGAATTGGTTCATAGACCCATGTAGGAGTGCTCATTATTCTATTATACCCATGTGAGATTTGAGCTTTATTAGATCATGAAATTATGCATGATTAATTTCTTTCTTGAGAGCATCGTTTATATGCATGTATTCTAGAACTTGACTCTTAATCTACTTAAGACTAGACGATTGATTAGATGATGGGAAATGACCTTAGGCCATTTTGTTCTTTATTGAGTTACTAGCCAAATATTTATCCTACCTTGAAATTTTTATCCATAGTTTCCCGTTTGAGCCTTTAAGCCTTTTTCATTGGAAACATATGAAGATAGCCAATTTAATCTTTTAAAAGCCTTTTAAATACCTATCCTAGTAGAGAATAAAGGAAATAAATTGGTTTGCTGTGCTAAGGAAATTAGAAAGATAAATATTGGTTGATCATGTTTGGAAATGAAGGATGGTTAAAACTTGCAAAAAGGGGTAGTGCCTGAAACTGGTACCCTTGACATTGATGCTTGAAAATAAAGGGAGGATTGATATGGAAAAAAGAAATGAAAAGAGAAAAAGAGAGAATGAGATTGATTTAATAAATATATGTGTTGAAGAAGTATCTCTACTGTTGATTCTCTACTAGTGATCAAATCACTCATACCATAATTACCTACCCTTGTCCAAAGATCCAACGTTACAACCCTTAACAAGTCCTTTGTGATCCCATCATTAAGTCTTTCAAGTTAGTGGAGAGTTTAGATAATTGTCAAGCTTATGGTAACGCATGCATGTGAATTGATTAGAGTGCATATATTTCAACCATGAGAGTATAGCTCACACTTGAGCAATGAGTGTAAACACTATCCGTGAGAGTGGATGATGAGCATTCTAAAATGGGGAGTGACTAGTTTGAAACACATGTTTCGATTGATAAAATTTTGGCATTGAGTACATTATATTGGTTTGGAATTATATGATCCCTTGTTTGCTGTATAATTTCAACTCTTATTTCTCTCTTGTCTTGGATTCGTTGTTCGGGGACGAACAACATGGTAGTTTGGGGGATTGATGAGAGTGAAAATTTACAACTTTTCGGTCTCATAAATACCTTGATTTGTTAGGAAAAGGCCATATATTCATGTGGGATTGCATGTTTTATATAATTTGCATGATAATGGTGCTACTAAGGTATTTTATTGTGTTTTGATAGAAAAAGGATCAAAAATGCAAGATTGGAGAAAAGGTGCAATTTGTGCAAGGATGCTGAAAAACACACGTCCAACTTTTATAATTTTTCTGTATTGTTTTGGAGATCCAAACTGCTAGTGTGATAAATGGTTGGAAAGCTACTGAAGAGAGGGTCGTTTTGGCGCAAAGAACACCCCAATCGAGTTCCAAACGAAGAAGTTATGAGCAAAATGGTGACGACGCGCGAGGAAAGCCGAACAGAACTGATGGCTACTTTCCGTAGCTTATTGCACATTCAACTCTTGGTATTTATGAAATATCTTTATATGGATTAAAAGCCAAGGAAGAGAGGATCGCGTGAGCACAAGAATTATTAAATTCATAACTCGGATGTGGAAGTTATACGCAAAACGGTGAGATCGCGCAAATCTGTTCGACCTGGATGACCTCCATTGATGTCGAATTGAGCTGCTGGACAGCTTAAACGTCTGATTTCGTTCGGTTTCGACTTCCATTGCTCAATTTCAGACATTTCCACTTCAATCTCCCTTCAATACAGCTGGAAACAACCCTCAACATGCATTAGATTCTTGGAGAAACATCAAATCCATCCAATTTCATAAAATATGGAGATGAAAGTGATGTGAGAGCAACTCCACCTACAAGATCACTTGTCTTATGCAAGTTTGATGCTTTTATGACTCATCACCACCTTCCATATCATTTGTTAAATGCATGATGGCTGCCTTCTCCATGATTCCTCCACCAACAAAGCATCTTTGAAACTACTATAAAAGGGGGCAGCTCTACCATTCACAAGATCATCCCAACACCATTCTACACACAACACAAGTCACAAATAGAGAGAAAAACGTGAGGTGAAGTGTGTGCAAGGAGCTGCAAGGAAGAACAGCCAGCTGCAAGGGTATTTCAAGTGTGATCAAAGAAGCAACACGATCAGAGATAAAGGGAGGAACGAGAACAACGTGACACTAGGTTCTTGTATTCTTTTCTTTACTCTTTTCTAGTATTTATTGTTATGTATTGCTTAGCCATGGATGTTGTGTTCAATATCATGAGCTAATCAGTTCTAAGGTGTAAGGTTGATGTAGTTGGTTTGGAAACTTAGATAACTATTTTGCATTCATGCTATGAAAATTCTAGTTTATTTGATTCAATAAGATTTTGTTTACATGTGTGTAACGTCTTCATAATATGCTATTGACATTGCCCGTGATGCTTAGTATATTATGTTAGCTTGAGTGCATGCAATGTTAATAATGTCTCTTCGCTATGAATTAGAGTAGTTTGCCCGTGAACACGATAATTCTAAGAGCTTATAAATTGGATACTTGATTTTCTTAGTGGAACAATGCAATTAAGAATTCAAGTAGGAAGTGAATAAGTTTTGAATCATTTTCAGAGAATATATGTTAATCGAACTGGCCATCCGGAGGTCTGTTAAGTTTGCCTTATTAGTATCTAGAAAAGATGTTCAAAACTATTCACGCGTCATTTTGTGATGTATTTCCATTTTAATAGCATGAATGAAAAATAGAACGTCTAGATAGCCAAATCAATTGCATTACACCTGCAACCTTAGAGCTGTTATTTTTCTCTTGATCAATCTTGAATAATTCTTGTTGCTATCATTTATTTGTTAATTTTTAATTTAAACTTTTAAATTTATTCAAACACTTTAAAAATTTGAAACAATAATTCTAGTTAAATAGTAATATTAATCGAATAAATAATAAACTATCTCTGTGGGAACGATATTTATTTTAACTTGGGTACTTGCCACTACAATTGACATCCCTACACTTGGGGATTTTAGTTGAGGTGCGCAATTATACCCGAACACTATGCAAGTACTCAAAAAGACGCAGGAGAATATGAAGATGCTAGGAAGATCCTCTTGTTCAAATTCTCGCTTACTGAAAAGGCGAGAGATTGGTACGACACTATCAACGTAGCTGAGTGCACCACTTGGGAGCAACTGCAGTTAAGGTTATTGGAGAGGTACATGCCACCTTCAAAGGTGTTTAAGATGAAGCAAGACATTAACCAATTTGCTATCGGTGGAGGTGAGAAATTTCATGAAGCATGGGATAGATTCAAGGACATGCTTAGAAAGTGTCCTCAACATGGGCTATCTAAAGCTCAATATATCAGTATATTCTACAATGGATTGGACTGTGATTCACGAGTGTTATTGGATGCTTCTTCTAATGGAGCATTGCTTACAAAGTCATCCGTAGAGGCCGAGAAGTTGTTTGAAGATATTTCGATGAATTCGAGGGATTGGCCAACTGATAGAGTTAGAGGTACTTATGTCCTTGGGAAGGTAGCTCAGGTTGAACAAGCAATGGTGAAAACAAGTAGAGAGGATGAGATCGTCTCTAGCTTGTCCAATATCAACAAGCTACTTGAATCCCAACAGAAGCAAATCAGTGAATTATCTCAGCGCGTACCGATCAAGCAGCAGGAGTTGAAGAATGATGGACCAATCCAAGAGGAGTTGGAAGAGGCACACTATGCCATGGGTCAAAGTATTCAAGGGACTAGGTATCCAGATCAAGAAAACCGGAACTACCAAGGGAACTATCGAGGAAACTTTAATAATCGTGGTCCCCCGGGTGGTTATCAATAGCCTAGGAGGCCTGAGTTCTCATGGAGCAATCCGAATAATGCGATTCAACCTCCGATGGGTGTTGATCCGGGTGCTAAGGTGGAAGAAGGGAAACTGGGTTTTGAGGATACTGTGAACAGGTATATGGCCAAGAACGATGAAAGAGTGAACCGCCTTGAGGCCAAACTTGAAAAGAAAATCGATGCAAACCATGAGGTTATATCTAAGCGGGTGAAGGACCTTACATTGCTGATGGGGGAGATGGCAGGAGGTGTTAACAAGCTTACTCAAACTCTTGAAAAGGGGAAGTTCCCGTCTCAAAGTATTGAGAATCCAAGGTCCTGCAACGCCATCACATTGAGGTCGGGAATGCAGTACGAGGGACCTATGAGGCCGGAATCAAATTTGGACATGTCTAGGGCAAGATTCGACCATGGTTCGACCAACATTGAAGGTCGAACCATACAGGGAAAGTCGAACCAACGCACTGGACACGATCAGGAGGCATCACAGCATCGGTTCGACCAAACTACAGATGGTTCGACCTGGCATACAGGTCGAACCATGGTCGAACCTGACAATTCGGAGCGCTCTATTTTTCCAGAACACCGGTTCGACCAAATCAATGATGGTTCGACCTATCCAACAGGTCGAACTCAGGTCGAACTGCATAACAAGGAGCACTCTATTTTGTCACGGCAATGGTTCGACCACGACGGACATGGTTCAACCTATCTAACAGGTCGAACCTTGGTCGAACCGGAGGGCGGAAAGAGTACAGTAGGTCGGTTCGACCTAGGTGGCCGTGGTTCGACCTACTCAAAAGGTCGAACCCAGGTCGAACCTCAAATTCAAAAAGAGAGCCATTGTCCAGAAGAGCGGTTCGACCATTACGTGCCTGGTTCGACCAATTCCACAGGTCGAACCCTGGTCGAACCCATCCAGAAGTTGCCTGTTGCTACTCCGAACACTCTCGATGATGTTGATGCTACTCTAGTTGTTCGGAATAAGCAAAGTACAGAGATAATAGCTGAGAAAAAGTGGGAGAGAGCCAACCGATTGAGAGCCGAAAAGGAGAAAGCGGAGAAGGTTGATCGTGATGAATGGGGGATTCCCAAAACAAAGATACCTCCGTCGTTTCCTTAAAAGCTTGTGAAGAAGGGATTGGAAGAGAAGTTCAAGAAGTTTTCAGAGATAATGAACAAGATAAGCTTGAGTATTCCTTTCTCAGAGGCAATCATGGAGATGTCGTACTATACCCGATTTCTTAAAGACATATTATTGAAGAAGCGGAGCTTAACTGGAATTGAAATGGTGAATTTATCTGAGAATTACAGCTCAATCATTCAAAGGAAGCTGCCGCAAAAGATGAAGGTGTGAGATCGGAAAGGGGCCGGCACGGCAAGTTTTGTGCGATCTAGGGGCAATCATCAATTTAATGCCGTTGTCTATCTTTCAGAGGCTTGGTTTGGGGGAGTTGACCCCTACAACAGTGGTTCTCCAATTGGCGGACAGGTCGATGACGTTTCCAAAAGGTATAATTGAAGACGTTCTCGTCAAAGTGGAGAAGCTAGTCTTTCCTGTGGACTTTCTTGTGCTAGAGATGGAAGATGACAAGGATTATATCCCTCTAATCTTGGGGAGACCTTTCCTTGCTACTGCTGGAGCTATGATTGATGTTCAAAAAGGAGAGCTTAGATTGCGGATGGACAAAGAAGAAGTTCTTTTCAACTTGGACAAAGCAATGAAGATGCCTATGGAGTCTCCGTGTTATAGTATTGACGTGGTGGAGGAGATTGTGAAGGAGGATATGTCTCTGATCCTGTCAAAGGATCCTCTTGAGACATGTTTGATGGAGTCTCTTACTTATCCCACTACGGAGCTTGACGGACTCTCCAACGAGGTATGTATTGAATATCTTGAGAACTTACTTGCTTTGGGTGATGCTAGGTATGCATTGGAGAAAGCTAAGGCTGAAGAAGCGAATGGGTCTAGGAAGTACTTGCCGTTGGAGAGAGAGAGCACTCCGATGGAAGAAAAGAAAGAGGAGCTAAAACCGTTACCGGAGCACTTGACGTATGCTTATCTTGGTGACAATGAAAAAGATCCATCAGGTGATTCGGAATTCAAGAGGAAAATTCACCCGGAGGAGTCTACACGGCCATGGGATGAAGGTAATTCTAATGATCGTATTTTTATGAGCGAGAAAGGTGTCGTGCTGACTGTAGACAAAGGAAGAGAAGATGATGCCTACTTGAAGCCTCCTAACTTACCACCGGATACCAATAAATTTGAAAGTCCTTACTCTCGTTCTTATCCTGACTTTGATCTTGATGGAGATAGGAGTTATTCCAAAATTGAGTGGAAGATTGACAGGAAAGAGAAGAGAAAGTTTGAGAAAGGAGATTCTACTGATCGTATGGTGCATAAGAATGGTAAGGTGGAAAGTGTGGATGATAAGAGGGGGAGAAAGTATTGGAAGGTGAGGATGCGATATGATCATCCTCTGATCAAGTAGTCTTCTGAGTGGTATTCCATCGTGACTCTCCGACGTTAAACATGAGCGCCTGTTGGGGGCTTTCCCTCCTGTTTTAATGCTTTATTTCTTTCGTGAGAGTAAGAAATTTTTATATTTGAAGTGCTTACTTATCGGCAATTACATCTCTTTGCAAACTTAGTTTCGACTATAGTTTCTACTAAGTTTGGGGGGTGTGATGTACTTACCTCAATAAGCACCGATAGTATAATCTTTTCTCTTTGTGACGTTTGTTAGGGGAGTTAATTTTTTGCAGCATATTTAAAACTTTAACCGGTTTGTATGTGTCGATTTTTTGTTGAGTGTGTAAATTTACAAGTTTGGCATCATGTTTTGTACTAGTTTTGGAGAGTTTTGAGGTGGAAATATGTGGAAAACCTATATATATTGTGAATTAGCATGAATCAGGTGTTAGTGGAGCTATTTAAGTGGTTTTCATAGCAAAATCAGAGTGGAAGTGCCAAGAATCGAAGAGACGAAGTCGAGACCACGCGAACACCAAGGAGAGAGGTGGGTTCGACCTGTTAGAGGAGGGTTCGACCTCTCCAGCAGGTCGAACCAGCATTGCAAAGTGGCAGGAGATGGGTTCGACCACGACTCGAGGGGTTCAACCTGTCTATCAGGTCGAACCATGGTCGAACCAGTTCGCGAGAAAGTGGATTCGACCACGACGTTGGGGGTTCGACCTGACGGTTGGTCGAATCGAGAGCAGAAATTATCCAGTAGCGTGGTTCGACCTGTGGTTTGACCAAGACAGAGTAGTTTGACCTGTACAAGATGTCGAACCAGGTGCAGAATACTTCTAGTAGGTGGGTTCGACCTGTGGTTCGACCCGCGGCCAGTGGTTCGACCTGTTTGCTGAGGTCGAACCGTTGTGCGGAAACTTACCTTATCTGGATTTTCGAGGCCAAAATGCATGGGATCACTTGAAAAGCGCATTCCAAGCCCTAGAGACATGAATACAAGTATAAAAGGAGGCTCATGCAGTCAAGGAAGACATCATCACAATCATCATCACGATCATCATCACGATCACGATCACGATCACACGATCATCAAGAACACAATACAAGAGAGTTTAGCTAGAGATTCAAGTAAGATTGGTCCATCTAACCATGATTGTTCCTAGATCAATCATGGGCTAGAGCCACTTCGGTAGTTCTAGGGTTATGAAGGTTTCATGAGTTGATTTGTATTTCGTGTGTATTCTCCGTACAACACTACTTGTGGTTTATTTTATATAAGATTGTGCATTTTTAATCCATACTCATAGTTGTTTTGTGCATCGATAATCGTTGTGTAGAGTCTGAATGCAAAACATGGTTATTGATTGAGTGTGTTCACTAATGAGCAGGGTTTATTGTTATAATTCTAAGTGAAGTGATTCTGAGGTTTTATTAGAACCGTCTTATATGAATGTTTGTTAATTGAATTGAATTCGGGTTAACAAGTAGGATTAAGAGTATAACTTTATAGTACCTAAAAAGGGAGATCAAATGGGGTTAGAGTACTAAGTGCACGGGAAATAATTGATTATGATAGTACCTAGAAAGGGAGGTAAAGTATATGTCTTGCTCTGAGGATACTCACAGGTGTCAAAAGCTTATCTATTTGTGTCTATAGAATAGATTTGCATAGTCTAGCGATGCGTCAATAAACCACAAGGTAGAGTCAGACATCGACACACGAAAGTATGAATTAACGAATAAAACTGGATGGCCTGACGAACTACTTATCATCTTATTTGATCACAACAACTCTTCTCTTGTTCTTGTTAATTATTTGCTATTTTAATTGTTACTTAGTTTACAAACCAACAATTACAATTCTCAACATAGTCATAATTGCTAAAAAATAACTAAAGTGACATTTATCCATCCCGTGGATTCGATATTTAACTTGATCACCTTCGAAACTACAATTGATATCCTTCATACTTGGGGATTAAAATTGTGTGTTGAGAAAACGCTCATCAAGTTTTTGACATGTACTTACCTCAATAAGCACCGATAGTATAATCTTTTCTCTTTGTGACGTTTGGTAGGGGAGTTAATTTTTTGCGGCATATTTAAAACTTTAACCGGTTTGTATGTGTTGATTTTTTATAACTTGCCAAATGTTCCGTGGTGTTTTTTTGTTTCGTATTTTGAGTGATTACGGAGTTACTCATGATTGATAAGTTTTTAAAGAACCAATTCTTGATGAAGTTGTGCTCTAGTTGGTACCTAATGATTCGTATTGAAGTTTGAAGTGTGTAGGGATTGAAGAACACTCAGTTTTGAAGCTTAGGATGGTGGTTCGACCAAAGCCAGGGTAGGTTCGACCAGTACCAGGTGGTCGAACCCAGCTGAAGAAGTTGAACCGTAGTGCAAAAGTTGTCCAGAGAGGTGGTTCGACCTCATGCAAGATGGTTCGACCAGATCAACAGGTCGAACCAAGGTCGAACCAGTGATAGCAAAATTTTAGAAGTGCGATTCGACCACGACGTTCTTGGTTTGACCTGTTCAGCAAGTCGAACTGAGGTCGAACTGGTGACATGAAACTTACAGAAGGGTGGTTCGACTTAAGCCGATATGGTTTGACCTGGTCAGCAGGTCGAACCCAAGCCGAACTGAAGGAGAAGGTGTTCAGAATGTTGATTCGACCACGATGAAGTTGATTCGACCTCTTCCACAGGTCGAATCAAGGTCGAACCAAGCCAGGAAAGTGTGTTCTTAATTCCGTCCTTCTATGATGCATGAGATGGATTCATGAGTGTTGAATACTTGTATGATTTGATTTGGTTTATGGGCTGCTGATTTTGTGCATTCATATGTTCATGTGTTAATTTCTATTGATGAAAAGCATGTATAATTTGATAAGTATGTAGAGTTCTTGTGGAATTGATCTTAATTATGTGCTATGAGGAGTACTTAGGATTCTATTTACCTATGTGAGGATTTGAGCCTTGATAATCATGCTTGATCATGATTGTTTTATTCTTGAGAGGATCATTCATATGAACGTATTCTAGAACTTGGCTTGGAGTCTTGTGTGAGACTTATGATTGATAAATTGCTAGGACATGATCTTAGGCCATTATTTTGTGATTAAGTTACTTAGCCAAATTTTGTCATTCCTAATGAGTTTATTAACCTTTGGATGCCCCGTTGAGCCGTTAAAAAACCTTTTCTTTGGTAGCCGAAGTAAACAACCTTATAAACCTTTACTTGAGCCTTGATTAACCTATTCATTGGTAGAGAGAGTTGAGGTGAGTAAGTGTTGCAAGAAGAAAAAGGAAGATAGAATATGGTTGGATGAAAAGAATATGGTTAAATCTTGTTTAGGGGTAGTGCCTGAAACTGGTACCTCGATTGATTATAACATGAAGCCTTAAGCTTAAGAGCAGCTGATTAATAAAGTGAAGAAGGGTAGTGCCTAAAACTGGTACCCGAATTGTCTAAAGAGATGATGTTGATGCACGGAAAAAGAAGGAAAATCCATGAGAAGAAGAGGAGAAGTTGGAGGAGAAATTGCAGCAAGAAGAAGAAATTGAGAACCTCCAAGGTAACTCTCTACTAGTGTCTTAAGTCACTTTACCTAAATTTTCCTACTTTTTTCCAAAGAGCCAACATTACAACCCAAAAATAAGTCCTTTGTGATCTTAGTGAAGAGTTGATTATAAGTTGATTTTTGAGACCTTTGCCAAGCTTATGGTTACACGTGAATATGGATTGATATGATTGTTTATATTAACCTATATAGTGCCTCACGCACTTGAGTGAAAGAGAATAAATACTTATCTTGTGAGCTATATTACTTAGTACTCCGAATGATGTGTGATTGGATTGGTTTTGCATGAGTGATATATATGAAGCAATTAATACTTGTTTGATTTAATGAAGTTGCATGTGTGATATGTGTTGTACTTGATCTTGGTGAATTATACACGACTCCTGTGGTTTGATTTGGTTGCCTCGGGACGAGCAATATGTAAGTTTGAGGGTTTGATGAGTGTGTAAATTCACAAGTTTGGCATCATGTTTTGTGCTAGTTTTGGAGAGTTTTGAGGTAGAAATAGGTGAAAAACCTATATATATATTGTGAATTAGCATGAATCAGGTGTTAGTGGAGCTATTTAAGTGGTTTTCATAGCAAAATCGGAGTGGAAGTGCCAATAATCGAAGAGACAAAGTCGAGACCACGCGAACCGCCAAGGAGAGAGGTGGGTTCGACCTGTTGGAGGAGGGTTCGACCTGTCCAGCAGGTCGAACCAGCATTGCAAAGTGGCAGGAGATGGGTTCGACCACGACTCGAGGGGTTCGACCTGTCTATCAGGTCGAATCATGGTCGAACCAGTTCGCGAGAAAGTGGATTCGACCACGACGTTGGGGGTTCGACCTGACTTGGTCGAATCGAGAGCAGAAATTGTCTAGTAGCGTGGTTCGACCTGTGGTTCGACCAAGACGGAGTGGTTCGACCTGTACAAGAAGTCGAACCAGTTGCAGAATACTTCCAGTAGGTGGGTTCGACCTGTGGTTCGACCTGCGGCCAGTGGTTCGACCTGTTTGCTGAGGTCGAACCGTCGTGCGGAAACTTACCTTATCCAGATTTTCGAGGCCAAAATGCGTGGGATCACTTGAAAAGCCCATTCCAAGCCCTAGAGACGTGATTACAAGTATAAAAGGAGCTCATGCAGTCAAGGAAGACATCATCATGATCATCATCACGATCATCATCACGATCATGATCACGATCACACGATCATCAAGAACACAATACAAGAGAGTTTAGCTAGAGATTCAAGTAAGATTGGTCCATCTAACCATGATTATTCCTAGATCAATCATGGGCTAGAGCCACTTCAGTAGTTCTAGGGTTATGAAGGTTTCATGAGTTGATTTGTATTTCGTGTGTATACTCCGTACAACACTACTTGTGATTTATTTTATATAAGATTGTGCGTTTTTAATCCATACTCATAGTTGTTTTATGCATCGATAATCGTTATGTAGAGTCTGAATGCATAACATGGTTATTGATTGAGTGCGTTCACTAATGAGCAGGGTTTATTGTTATAATTCTAAGTGAAGGGATTCCGAGGTTTTATTAGAACCGTCTTATATGAATGTTTGTTAATTGAATTGAATTCGGGTTAACAAGTAGGATTAAGAGTATAACTTTATAGTACCTAAAAAGGGAGATCAAATCGGGTTAGAGTACTAAATGCACGGGAAATAATTGATTATGATAGTACCTAGAAAGGGAGGTAAAGTATACGTCTTGCTTTGAGGATACTCACACGTGTCAAAAGCTTATCTATTTGTGTCTATAAAATAGATTTGCATGGTCTAGTGATGCGTCCATAAACCACAAGGCAGAGTCGGACATCGACACAGAAAAGTATGAATTAACGAATGAAACTGGATGGCCTGACGAACTACCTATCATCTTATTTGATCACAACAACTCTTCTCTTATTCTTGTTAATTATTTGCTATTTTAATTGTTACTTATTTTACAAACCAACAATTACAATTCTCAACATAGTCATAATTGCTAAAAAATAACTAAAGTGATATTTATCCATCCCGTGGATTCGATATTTAACTTGGTCACCTTCGAAACTATAATTGATATCCTTCATACTTGGGATTAAAATTGTGTGTTGAGAAAACGCTCATCAAGATGCATTCTTTAAATCTGGAATGAGATTTTTCTTCTCTAACATCTTCAATCTCTTTTCACTGATATGACTGAGTCTGCTATTGTCACACCCCAAGTTTTAGATAAAGAAATTTCCACATTATTTTCTTAAATATTTTAAATAGGACATGACCAAAATATTTAAAATCAAATAAGTAATAATGCAAAGATAAAGGATATTAAATAAGGAACAAGTCCTATAAGTTTTAGCAAACTTTAAACAAGTAAATAAGGATTTGGTCCTTACAGTTTCTGCAGTAAATCCTAAAATCGGTATATTATTTGTAAAATGTTCACGGTAAATAAAAGAAGAGAGAATATTATATGTAATTAAGGTTACTCTGCATGTTTTGGAAAAGAAAGAAAATAAACAGTTGGTAAGGATAACTAGTCTGCAATCTGGTTTTTCTCCTATTTAATAATATAAAAATAATAAAAGTAAACATTCTATTTAGCAAAAATAGACAACTAATCCCAATCTTACCATAATCCACTTGCGAATAATCACAGTAATTGCTTCGAGTGAATATTAAGCTTTTTGACCAAATTTTGTCTCCCAAATTTATAAAATAAAATGTACAGATTATTTCTATACCACTCACTTGAAATAAATAAATAAAATAAGAAAAGAAATAATATTTTTCTATAGTGGGACTTCTCTACCCAAAACCGTACCCACCTCAATCCAAATTTAACAATTCTTTTACAAGGCAGTATGTTAGAATTTAGTACCCAACTAGTGACAAATTTTTCCACTTGGCACATAATCAATATCCGCTACACTACATTAAACTCAATAGATTTGCATACATATTTGAGATTTAACATTTCTAACAATAGCAATATATTTTCACAATAACAAACTACAACTAACCTGTTCTACTAATTCCATGTGCACAAGCATGCGACCCATCAGACGAGTATTCAAGTTTCGAAAATACACGAATTCGCAGAATTAACACAACACCCAACATTTGACCTACTTCAAAAGCAATGAGTAGTTTCGACAGACAACACATAATAATTCATTCAATACCAAAAGCAATAAAGTGCACAGTTATTTCCAAATAATCCCGATAGCAATAATCCCAACCTTCAAACATAATCATTCAACTTAACACAATTTCTGAATTGAAACACATACGTATGCAGCCTATAAACTGCAATTTATCAAAATATTTATTAAGTCTCCTCGCCAACGCGCCCCCGCTCGTACGCTATTGCCACACCTTAATCTGAAAGAAGGTAAATATAGGGGTGAGCAACCACGGCTCAGTGAAGACTAAATCATGCTTATACAAGTCAAATAATTTATGTGCAATAATTTAAATCACTTACAACACAATCCTGACATGTTGATAAGGAGCTTTTCGGTCCATTATTCATAAAAGATACGACATCACGATTCGTTACCCATGACATTGGTAAGGCACCATTACAGTCCAAACTCGTATTACATATATGATTTCACATACTTCAATTACAATCACAATATGATAATAATATTTCAATTATAATAAACTATCATATATGAAGTAATTAACACATATAAGATGAGAAAAATCCCCACCTTTATCACGTGAAGACTAAGTTTTGAGTGTTATACGTCACGATCCAAGTCGCCTTTGAAACCTATAAACACATAATTGATCGTTACTAATTAAATATCATATTACTATCGAAGAACTTAATCTGCAAAATTATGTAAGAGTTGCAGACGAACGAGATTAGGGTTAGGGTTCAATGTTAGAAACAGAAAAGAAAAAGAGTTTTGGTTTTTTGCGATGAAAGCAAAAAGAAAAGGAAAGGAAAGGAAAAGAAAAGAAAAGGAAACAAAAAGGAAGAGAGAATTGTTACCTCTCTCCTGATACACCTGTTTGAAACGAGTACTGTGTGTAGAGAGTAAGAACGCAATAGCAGAATTAAAACTTATACCGGTACGACTGGATAAAATCCTAGTAGATATCCTTTATAGGATTTAAACTTTCCTCAAATAGGGGAGTTAATTTAGGGAGTTGATATGAGGGAAAGATCTTTTCTTAATGGATAATGAAGATAACAATATGATTCTTGGGAAGTAAGAAATCCTAATTCTGCTTCTTTTTCTTTCACGTACAACTGATAGAGTTGAATGGGCTGGACTGGGATAATAGACTTGTTTATGGGCTTTGAAGAATGGGGCCACAATACAATATACGAGTGAACTTATGGGATGTTACATCTTACCTTTCTAATAAAAATTTCGTCCTCGAAATTTAATAATAATGTAAATGTCTTACCTGTAATGAAAGAGGGGTATCTTGCTTGTATTTCATCTTCTTTTTCCCATGTAGCCTCATCTTCCGTGTGTCGACTCCATTACACTTTGACGAGTGGCACATCATGGTTTTGAATCTTTTGGACCTTTCGCTCAAAAAGTGACTCAGATTCTTCTTCATATGTTAGGTCCTTGCCTATCTCAATTGTCGAGAAGTTCACCACATGGCTAAGATCATGAACGTATTTTCTCAACATCGAAATATGAATATCATTATAAACTCAGGATAACTTGAGTGGCAAAGCCAAACGATAGGCTAGATCCCCAATTCTCTCAAGAATTTCAAATGGTTTGACAAAATGGGGCCTTAGCTTCTCCCTTCTTCCAAATCGTATGACACCCTTCGTGGGAGCCACCTTTAGAAAGATATGTTCTCTGGCTTCAAACCTTAAATCTCTTCTTCTTTGATCAACATATGACTTTTGTCTATCTTGGGCAGACTTGATTATTTCTCAAATAATTCTGATCTTTTCGACCGCTTCTTCTATTAGTTTGGGACCTAGGACAACCATCTCACCAACTTCGTCCCAATACAATGGTGATCTATACTTCCTTCCATAGAGCGCCTCATATGGGGCC
This sequence comes from Pogostemon cablin, assembly GCA_023678885.1. Lineage (NCBI taxonomy): Eukaryota > Viridiplantae > Streptophyta > Magnoliopsida > Lamiales > Lamiaceae > Pogostemon > Pogostemon cablin. Next base: position 25,836,601 of record CM042967.1, read on the forward strand.
AGCTTGATAGTAGCTTGATAGCTGTTATTGTAAGCAAACTCGACTAGGGGTAGAAACCTTTCCCAAGCTTCATCTAAGTCAAGTGTGCAGGCTCTTAGGATGTCTTCCAAAATCTGTATCGTTCTTTCTAATTGCCCATCGATTTGTGGGTGATAAGTTGAGCTGAAATTTAGTCTAGTTCCCATGGCCTTGTGCAGACTTTCCCAAAATCTTGAAGTAAATTGTGTATCTCTATCAGACACTATTGAAATTGGTACACCATGAAGCTTCACTATTTCTTGAATATACAACTGAGCAAATTGTTCCATCTTGAACATTATCTTTATGGGCAAGAAATGAGCCAACTTAGTCAATCGATCAATAATGACCCATATGGCATGGTTTCCCTTTGAAGACCTTGGTAAACCCACGACAAAATCCATGGTAATTTGCTCCCATTTCCACTTGGGAATCTCGAGTGGTTTAAGTTTTACGGCTGATCACTGGTGTTCAATCTTGACTTATTGGAAAGTCAAACATCTCTCCACATAGTACCCAATATCTCGCTTCATGCTTCTTCACCAATATCTTTCCTGCAAATCATGATATTTGTTCCTCCCGGATGAGCGGTGTATCGCGCTCCGTGTGCTTCACCTAAAATAATTTCTCTTAACTCCTCAACCATCGGAACGTATAATCTTCCATTGAATGTCAACACTCCATCATCATCCATCTTGAAACCATTGTATTCGCCTCCTTGTGCCTTCTTCTTCATTCCTTGCAAAAAGTAATCTTGTTCTTGAGCTTCTTTTATTTCCATTTTAAGCCTCGATTGGATTTCCAATGCTGCAATGATCGCTCTCGTGCTGAATGGTGATGTCACTAACTTGATTTGCATTTTGAAAAATTCTTTGACCAACTCATCTTACTTGGTATGTAAACTATTAACCTCTACTTTGATTTTTTTGCTCAAAGCATCGGCTACCACGTTAGCCTTGCCTGAATGGTACTCAATTGATTGATCATAATCCTTCACCAATTCTAACCATCTCCGTTGTCTCATGTTGAGTTCCTTTTGCTTGAAAAGATACTTCAAGCTTTTTTACATCTCCCTCCGTAGAGGTAGTGTCGCCAAATCTTCAAGGAATGAACCACGGCCGCTAATTCCACCTCATGAGTAGGATAGTTCACTTTATGAGGTCTCAACTATCTAGAAGCATAAGCGATAACCTTTCTATGTTGCATCAATACACATCCAATTCCTTGTTTCGATGCATCACTGTAGATTGTGAACTCTTCATAAGGATTAGGGATCGTCAAGACTGGTGCTGAAGTTAGATCATGCTTCAACCTTTGGGAACTCTCTTTATACTTTTCGGACCAAATAAACTTTTCTCCCTTGCGAGTCAAATGTATCATCGGACTGGCAATCTTTGAGAATCCTTCTATAAATCTTTGGTAATATCCCGCTAACCCCAAGAAACTCTGAACTTCTTGAACATTTGAGGGCGTCTTCCACTGATTCACTGTCTCTATCTTGGATAGATATACTTTAATTCCTTGTGATGTCACCACATGTCTAAGGAATGTGACTTGATTTAACCTAAACTCACATTTCTTAAACTTCGCATAGAGCTTCTCCTTACGAAATGTCTCGAATACCATTCTCGAATGATACCATTCTCAAATGCTCCTCATGTTGGGCTTCGTCCTTAGAGTACACCAATATATCATCAATGAAGACTATGACAAACTAATCAAGATACAGGTTGAATACTCGGTTCATCAAATCCATGAACACAGCAGGTGCATTACTCAACCCAAAAGGCATAACACCGAACTCGTAATGTCCATAGCGAGTTCTAAAAGCAGTTTTAGAAATATCTAACTCCTTCACTCTCAATTGGTGGTATCTGGATCTCAAATCAGTTTTGGAAAAAGTACTGGCTCCTTCTAGTTGATAAAAAAAGTCCTCAATTTAGGGTAAAGGATACTTGTTCTTCACCGTCAATCGATTAAGCTCTCAGTAATCAATGCACATTCTCATCATTCCATCTTTCTTCTTAACAAAAAGAACCCACGATGACACCCTTGGGTGAATGAATCCCAAGTGCAAGAGCTCTTGTAGCTGAGCCTTCAACTTTTGTAGTTCCATGGGCGCCATTCAGTATGGGGCTTTGGAAATTGGTACTGATCCCGATAGAAAATATATCAAAAACTCTACTTTACAGTTCGGAGGTATCCCTGGCAAATCCTCCAGAAAGACATCGAGATACTCACATACAACTGGTATGTCACTGGGTGATACCTCTACAGTCTTGGTGTCTATAATATAATTGATTAGGAACCCTTTGCAAGACTTCTTCTTAAGCATCTTTGCGGCTTTCGCAGCCGACAAAACTCTTGGTATAATGCCACTCTTGATCTTGTGGACGACTTTTCTTTTAGATCTTGGTTCCCTTAGGACCACTTCTCGCTCTTTACACTTGATGTTGGCTTGATAATCCATTCCCAGAATCATGTCGAATCCATGTATGTTCAAAATGTATGGCTTCACACTGAAATCTATTCCTTTAATGCATACATCTATGTCTTCCACTAACGAATGTGCAATAATTCTCTCTCCCGATGGTAAACTAATCTCAAGAGGTTCATCACTCTTGACTTGTTTACAGTGAATCTTATTACAATACTTTGTATAAATGAATAAATGCGATGCACCAGTGTCAAATAATGTAAAGGCTCGGGATTTACCCACTGATAACGTAACTGTCATAACATCAGGTTCATTTCTCTTCAGCTTGGTTCATAGAAAAACCATTCATTTTCCTCCAGTGGCTTGCATTGCATTTCCTCCTGCAATCGTTCCCCTTCGATCAGGCATATAGTTGGACAACTTCGGACAGTCTTGAGCTCGGTGACCAACTTCATAATACCTAAAGCACTTGTCTTGTCCCTTGAGGCATTCCCCATGATGGTTCTTTCCACACTGTGAGCAGAGAGGCTTTGGTTTCTGCGTATTTGCAGGCGGGTTGTTGTTTGACCTTGCCTACCTGTTGTTGTTGTTGTTGTTTCTACTATGGCTTGAGCTCTCCAACTTTCTCTTGTTCTGGTTCTCCACTTGCTTGCTACTTGCTTGCCCTTTCTCTAGGCATGTCTTAACTTTCTGAGCCCTCATAAATGTATCAGCATAGTTCATGTCAAGCAAAGAAGACATAGCGTTCTCTATGTCCTGACGCAACCCATCCAGAAATTTCTGCTTCTCCTTGGTGTCGACTAGCTATGGAGCTGACCAGCGTAGTTGGTTGAATTGCCATAATCGATCAGATACTTGTCCCCTTGCTTGAGATTATAGAACTCATTCTCCATCCTAGCTTGGTAAGTCTGAAGATAATAGTTTTCCATCACAATAGGTTTGAACTCCTCCCAAGTGGTAGCTTCTCTATCTCGTTCGGCTTCATCGCCAAATATGCATCCCACCAGTGGTCGGCATCCTCAGCTAGTTGATAGGACGCACAGAGCACCCGTTGTTCGTCATTACATCTCAAGACACGAAATGTTCTCTCGAGTGATCTCATCCACTCCTCAACGTATTCTGACCCTTCACTCCCTTTGAAGAATGGTGGGGCATGAGCGCGAAACTCATGCACTACTCTAGTATGAGCATCCAGATCAGTGTTTTGAGCATTCTGGGCCTCTCTTCTTGGAGGCATCCTTCAATTTCCAATGTAAATAACTTTACTAATTGTTAGAATTAATGAATAAAAATAATAATTGTTTAGTGTGAAAATCTGCATGTTTTAGGGTCCGATATAACACCATTTTGTGGGATTTATATTCGTATTTTAGCACTAAATGGTTTATTTTCACATATTTAAGATATTGGTGCATTTGAGGTGTTATTTCATGCTTTTAGGTGGAAAACGGATTAAAAGTGCAAAGTTGGAATGGAGCGTGAATTTGTGCAAGATGTCAAGAAAACAGAGGACTATATTCTATAATTTTTCTGTATTTCTATAGAAGTTCAAACTGGTCGTGTGATACATGATTAGAAATCTACGGAAGAGAGGGCCGCGTGAGCCCAAAAATCACTTCAATTGGAGCTCGGATGAAGAAGTTATGCTCAAAACCACGAGGTTGCGTAGCTGCCGGCGAGAATTCCAAAAATTCACGAAAATTACTCTCTATTTCCTATTTTCTTGGCAACTAAGTTATTTCCTAATTTAATATCCCTTCATATCTTCCATAATTATATTTTTTCTGATTTTTCAAGATCTACTCTTTATTTTATTCAATTCTCACACCTATATATACCCATTCTCATCACCACATAAAGTGTGGAGAAACCGCATAATCTACCACCACCACATCACCTAGGGTTTTAAACCCTAACCCATCACCTTCCGCCATCCATCTTTACCCTTCACCCGCCTTTCACCTATCACGCTCAGTCACGGTTTTTGCTACTTGAGAAGGAGAACGGAGGAGGATCATCAAGACGGAAAAATGACGGAGAATTATTCCAGACAAGGGTTTTTCTTCTTTCTTTAATTTCTAATTGTTGATTTGTAGACTCATGGGTAAGTTTTCATCTTTTAACATGGTTGTTGCTTGTAACACCATGGGCTATTTGCCTCTTGATAGTTTTAGGGTTTGAAAGTTTATCATGTTGATTTGAGATTTTAGACATCTATGATGATAATTTTTGCAAAATATTTATTCCTTATTGACATTTTATTTTAGGCTTATATAATCATGTTTCTTAATTCTTATGATATTATCATTGATTGATGTATGATTGAGTTTGAATGTGTTTCATGATTATTTGTTATTTCGTGACAATTGAAGGGGATTGACCAGCATATAGCCTTTGATTGTTTGACCATCAATATAGGATACCTTATTATCTTTGCATGACCATTGTTAAAGAGAAATATGGTAAGGAAGCCCTAATCCAATTCCTTTAGTACCTATACAGGATAGATCTCTTGCACTAGCCTATATGGAATTTTGCATGTGAATCGCCTAGAAAGCGAATAAGGGGTTGTGGGTATTTAATTTTCTTAGTACCTAAAGGGAATAGAGAATTATCTTATTAATTTGGTCCTAGGAATTTATGTTCTTTAAAATTGTTAAATCTCACTTGTCCATGAGTGGTTTAGCATTCTTAAGTGATCATTCCTATAAAATTCTGCATGATTTGATTCACTTGTCTATTTGTCTTAATTCGCATGATAAATTGAATTTTCATAAAATTATCTTGTTCTTGTCTCTTGAAACAATTGTGATTGAGTGTGGCTTATATTTATTTATTTTATTTAGTATTTATTTTTTACAATATTAGTTAATAATTCCAATTTATAAAAGGTTTTTATGTCTTAATTATTAGTGGTGACAGTTATTTAGCGTGTATCTTGCTTAACTCTAATCCTTTGGGTTCAATATTTTTACTTGGTCACACGTTGAGCTACAATTGATTCCCTATACTTGGGGACACGCAAAAAGGTGAACAAGCAATAACACATATCATATATCATATCATTGCTCAGTGTAACAAATACATGATAGAGGAACATATTTCAAAATAATAAAATTTATTGATCACTAATGAACAATTGTTTCCAATTCGTGAATTATAAAAATCAGATGCTAAATAATGAAGTTAAAATTCATATCCCCAACATACGGGATTTTATTTATAATTTTCAAAAAAATAAAATCTTAAAGCTATCACTTGCATAAATCATTCATCGTCTTCTCCAAGATCCTCTTCAGGGTCTTCCTCGGTATCCTCCTCAGGTACCACTTCATCCATTATCTCATTTGGCACATTCTTGTATTTCGGTTCTGCAAGATAACCCACCATCAAAGTTTCTTGTTTATCATGCAATAGTCCCATTAAAACTCCTGGAGGGGTAGATACCAACTTGCAACCCTCTCAAACAGAGTGGTGGTAAATTGCACATAATCCACTTGTGGGACTTGCGATTGAACCGTGTGGTGTAGTAGGTTAGTAAAAATAGGATCCGCCACATCCTTCCATTCCCATGGTAACGTGCTAATGAGTTTCACTCTACCCCAATAGTCCGTGATTCCCTCACCCACGTCTTTGACTTGCCTCCACTTTTGAAGTATTACCGCAATGTGGGTCGGCAGGTCGTGCCAAACATCTTAATGATAATCCTGATAAGATTGTTGTTGGTGCTAAATCATTCATCTAACGTAACAAATTTTGCTAATCATATTATTTCGCATAAAAATTTTTAAACTCAATTTTTGCCATCAAAATTTATTTAACTCATACTAATACAAACTTGCATTGAAATTCACATGTAATCAACTTAAGCAATTGTTACTCTCATACCTAAATTGTAGCGGGCGTCGTACTCAGTGGATGTGTAGCAAGGGACACTTTCATTAAAATTTTTTTTATTCAATTATAAAATCATATCACACAAATCATTTAAATCATGTATATGCGGAATTAAATAAAAATTTAAATAAGTATGCTGAACCACATACCTGCTTTGATACCAATCTGTCACACCCCAAGTTTTAAATAAAGAAATTTTCACATTATTTTTTCTTAAATATTTTAAATAGGGCATGACCAAAACATTTAAATCAAATAAGTAATAATGCAAAGATAACGGATATTAAATAAGGAACAAGTCCTATAAGTTTCAGCAAACTTTAAACAAATAAAACAAAGTAAAAAGAAGTTAAATAAGGATTTAGTCCTTAATTTTTTTGCAATAAATCCTACAATCTGTATATTATTTGTGAACATTTCTGTAATAAATCCTAAAATCTGTACATTATTTGAAAAATATTCATGATAAATAAAAGAAGATAGATTATTAGATGTTACTAAGGTTATTCTGCCAGTTTTGGAAAAGAAAGAAAATTAACAGTTGATAAGGATAGCTAGTCTGCAATCTGGTTTTCCTCCTATTTAATAATATAAAAATAATAAAAGTGAACATTCTATTTAGCAATAACAGACAACTAATCCCAAGCTTACCATAATCCACTTGCGAATAATCACAGTAATTGCTTCGAGTGAATATTAAGCTTTTTGACCAAATTCTGTCTCCCAAATTTATAAAACAAAATGTACAGATTATTTCTATACCACTCATTTGAAATAAATGAATAAAATAAGGAAAGAGACAATATTTTCCATAGTGGGACTTCTCTACCTAAAACCATACCCGCTTCAATCCAAATTTATCAATTCTTTTACAAGGTAGTATGTTAGAATTTAGTACTCAACTATGACAAATTTTTCCACTTGGCACATAAGCAGTATCCACCCACACTATATTAAACTCAATAGATTTGCATGCATATTTGAGATTTAACATTTCTAACAATGGCAAATATATTTTCACAATAACAAACTACTATTAACATATTCCACTAATTCCATGTGTACACGCATGCGACCCATCAGACGAGTATTCAAGTTTCGAAAATACACAAATTCGCAGCATAAACACAACACCCGACATTTGACCTATTTCAAAAAAATGAGTAATTTCGACAGACAACACATGATAATTCATTCAATACCAAAAGTAACAAAGTTCACAGTTATTTCTAAATAATTTCGATAGCAATTATCCCAACCATCAAACATAATAATTTAATTTAACATAATTTCTAAATTGAAACATGTAAGTACGCAGCCTATAAACTATAATTTATCAAAATATTTTATTAAGTCTCCTAGCCAAAGCGCCCCCGCTCGTACGCTATCGCTACGTTTAATCTGAAAGGAGGTAAATATAGGGGTGAGCAACCACAGCTCAGTGAAAACTTAATCATGCTTATACAAGTCAAATAATTCATGTGCAATAATTTAAATCACTTACAACGCCATCTTGACATGTTGATAAGGCACCTTTCGGTCCATTATTCATAAAAGATACGACATCACAATTCGTTACCCATGACATTGGTAATGCACCATTACAGTCCAATATTGCATATATGATTTCACATATTTCAATTACAATCACAACATGATAATAATATTTAAATTACAATAAACTATCACATATAAAGTAATTAACAAATATAAGATGAGAAAAATCCCCACATTTACCACGTGAAGTCTATGTTTCGAGTATTATATGTCGCGATCCAAGTCACCTTTGAAATCTATAAACACATGACTGATCGTTACTAACAAAATATCATATTACTATCGAAGAACTTAATCTTCAAAATTATGTAAGAGTTGCAGACGAACGAGATTAGGGTTAGGGTTCAATGTTAGAAACAGAAAAGAAAAAGAGTTTTGGTTTTCTGCGATGAAGGCATAAAGAAAAAGAAAATGAAAGGAAAAGAAAAGTAAAGGAAACGAAAGGAAGAGAGAACTATTAATCTCTCCTGATGTAGCCGTGTGAAACGAGTACTGTGTGTGTAGAGAGTAAGAACGCAATAGTAGAATTATAATTTATACCGGTATGGATGGACAAAATCCTAGTAGATATCCTTCGCAGGATATATGAGAGTTAATTTAGGGAGTTGATATGATGGAAAGATCTTTTCTTAATGGATAATGAAGAAAACAATATGATTCTTGGAAAGTAAGAAATCCTAATTCTGCTTCTTTTTCTTTCACGTACAACTGATAGAGTTGAATGGGCTGGACTGGGATAATAGACTGGTTTATGGGCTTTGAAGAATTGGGCCACAGTAGAATATACGGGTGAACTTACAACTCAACTATTCCCCCATTCTCAACTGCATTAATAGAGTCATCAAGTAACTTTACTTGCATCAAGTACAACGAGAAATATTTTTTTTACCTTTAGCAATAATTAAAGAACCTCTTGTAAGCTTTTACTGATCACCATCGAAGAACACACTGCAGAAACCTTCATCATCAAGTCTCCCAACAGATATCAAGTTCAACCGAAGATCAGGCACATGCTTCACATTTCTCAAAACTAGATTAACACTAGTACTAGTCTGCAAACATACATCTCCAACACTAATGGCTTTAACTAAGCCATCATCACCCATCCTAACATTTCTATAGTCACCTGACATGTAGGATGTGAACATCTCTCTACGAGATGTGGCATTTATGGATGTCCCACTATCAATCACCCAACTGCTTTCACGGTATGCAAGATTGACAACTTCATAATCATGAAAGATAAGAAAATCACATGTTGCAGCAGACATTCGATCATCATCTTTCGTTACATCATTCTTCCTTTCTTTCCCATTTTCTTTCTTGTCATCTTGCTTGGGTTTTCTACAATGCCTTGCTATGTATCCTAGATTTTTATAATTCCAACACTCAACATTGTTGTATCTGTTGGATTTACTCCTCCTGCCTTTTTGCTTGCCTATTGGACCTCTACTTTTACTTATCCCCCTCTTCTTTCTAACCAAAACATCTTATTGCTGAAAAGAGCCCTGTGATTTTTTCCTCGTTTCCTCATTCAAAACGATGCCCTTAACCAAATCCATTGTAATGGTACCATCAGGGGCTGAATTAGACAAAGATGTCCTGAATGTCGCCCATGAATCTGGCAATGTACCAAGAACCCATAAGCCATGTACTTCATCCTCAAACTTGATATTCATTTCCAAAATTGATTAATAATGCCTTGAAATAAATTCAAGTGATCAGTCATAGGAGTGCTCTCTTTGAATTTCAGATTCATCAACTGCTTGATTAGAAATAACTTGTTGTTCCTAGTTTTTCTAGCATACAGTTTCTCCAAAGTTGTCCACAATGTACGTGCATTTGTTTCTCCACTCACATGGTTCAACACATTATCATCCACTCACTGCCTAATGTGACCACATACTTGACGATGCAATATTTTTCATTGATCATCTGTTTTACCATCAGACTTTTAACTTCAAATACAGGCACATAATAATCTTTCACATAGAGAAGATCCTCCTCTTGCCTTTCCACACATGATAATTAGAACCATTGAGATTCACCATTCTATTAGTATTAGTTTCCATATTCACCACAAGGCACAGAGCAGTAACCCGTTCTGATACCACTTTGTTGGGATAAACACACGTATAATTAAATAATAAACTATTCGTCTATGCAGCGGAATGATAAATTATACCTCTCTTGTGTGAATCTAGTAGGAAACAATCCTAATAATATGATGCACGATAAAGCAAGTAATCAACAACGCACAATACAAGCAATTTAACGTGGAAAACCTCTTCAATGTTAGGAGTAAAAATTACGGGACCGAAGCCCATCAAAAACTTTACTATGAAACAAAAATCTAAGAGTTACAATCTACCACCATAGACGTACTACCACAAACGTATCAAGACACTCAATACTTGATAAAAAACAACAAGATTAGAAAGATCTCACCCAACAACACCAACTTCCGTTCAGTGTTCACAACTCTAGAAACTTCAAAACCTGATCTCCACCATCTAAAATCTACCGCTATGAGTCCTAAATGTGCTTTCCAAATTATAGCTCGATCCAACAGTTAGTTTATGAGAAACGACTCTTTTCCCTTGACTGACTTCTGTTTTGGGCCTATTCCCATCAACACAAAGCTCAAACTCAATCTCCACCGTTCAGAATGTACTTCCTCAAGTTTCAAATGTGATGACCAAAATTCAGCTTGATCCAACGGTTGAAACTCCGGTTATTGCCTCTGCAATATTACTGCACTGGATTCTCTCTCAAAAATATGAATTTTGTTTTTGCTCTCTTTGTTCTTCTATCTTTCCTTAACGACTTCTAGGGCAAGATAACACCAAGTATCGGGTCCCATGGAAGCTTTTAGAACAAGTGGATATCATAAAACTACCTTTTGCACCTACACGGGTCGTGTAGGTGTACACGGGGCGTGTAGGGTCATCGCGTGCAGCGCAGTCTCACCGTTTCGCACATAACTTTCACATTCGATCTTCGATTTGAGTGATTCTTGCGCTCAAGTGACCCTCTCTTCCGTGGCTTTCTAATCATATATCACACGTTCAGTTTTGAGCTCCACATGAATACAGAAAAATCACACAAGTTGGACTTGCGTTTTTCAGCATTTTGCTTTGGCTCGTTCTTCCTCATTTCAACTCCGAATTGAGCTCCGTTTTTCCCACATCTTCTTTTATCGTGTCTAGAATTCATTTTTACCTAAAAATCACACAAATTACACCAATTTACCAATTCTCTAAATATTCATAAATATAGCACAATTTAAGGCACTTAATCATGAAAATCACACATTTATCATTTCAAAGTACACATCTCCATATCTTCATATAACACTACCAAATGATATACAAATGACTAAAAACACACAAAAATACATAATAATGAAACTAAAATCTAGGTGAAAACGACACTGATCAATGACATGTTGGGCTAGGCCGTGGGTTATTTTATTTTCGTTGATATTCTGTTATGTAATATAATAAGTATTGTCATGAGTTTATCTGGATTGATGTGGTGTCAGAAACTGAGGACGTATGTTAGACTATGGTTTTAAATACATTATGTGGAAAAAAATATGCAGTTTTTATAATGATGATGTTTATGTTAATTAGTATTAGACAATGTTGCTGGAGATCATTCAGGAAGGATCGTTGGAAGTAAAGATGGTAGCTCTGACACTTTGACCAACTTTGATGGATAAGATTCGACAAGGAAAAGAGGTGGATAAATTGTTTAACAAGATAAGGAATGATATCAGCTCTGGAAAGTCTTCTGACTTCCAAATAATATATGATGGCGTGATTCGTTATAGAGGTTGATTATGTCTACCTGAAGTGGATGACATTCGAAAGAAAGTGATGACAGAAGCTCATTCAACACCGTACTCTGTACATCCAGGAGCTACTAAGATGTATAGAAATTTGAAGTCACATTATTGGTGGCCAGGGATGAAGAGAGATGTCACTCAATATGTGGAGCAATGTTTGACTTGTCAGCAAGTCAAAGCCGAGCATCAGAGACCAGCATGAACTTTACAGCCTTTATTTATTCCAGAGTGAAAGTGGGAGAATATCACTATGGATTTTCTTATCGGGCTACCAAAGACAGTAAAAGGTCATAATTCTATTTGGGTTATTGTGGATCGATTGACTAAGTCCGCTCATTTTCTTCCTATATGCTCTACGTATTCCATGGATTGTTATGCCCAGCTATATATTTAAGAGATTGTCAGACTCCATGGAGTACCATTTACCATTGTGTCAGACAGAGATAAGAGATTCTTGTATGCTTTATGGAAGAGTTTGCATAAGTCATTGGGTACACAATTATCTTTCAGCACAGCATTCCATCCATAGACAGATGGTCAGTCGGAGGTACAATACAGATTTGGAGGATATGCTTAGAGCATGTGTGTTGTATTTTTAAGGTCAGTGGAGTAAATTTTTGCCTTTGATAGAGTTTTCGTACAATAATAGTTATCAGTATACTATCGAGATGGCTTCATATGAAGCATTGTACGGGAGGAAGTATAGATCTCCATTACATTGGGATGAAGTTGGAGAAAGAAAACTTTTGGGTCCAGACTTGATTCGTAAAATGTCAAAAGCTGTTATTCGTATTCGAGAGAAGATAAAAACTGCTCAGGATCGACAGAAAAGTTATGCAGAAAAACAGATGAGAGAATTGGAATTTGAAGTGGGTGATCAGGTATTCTTGAAAGTATCTCCAATGAAGGGGATAATGCGGTTTGGAAAGAAAGGGAAACTCAGTCCAAGATATGTTGGTCCATTCACTATTATTGAAAGAGTTGGAAGTGTTGCCTATAAGTTGGATTTACCAGCATCGATGTCTAGAGTACATGATGTGTTTCATGTGTCAGTGTTGAGGAAGTATGTTCCAAATTTGTCTCATGTTCTCAGGCAGAACCAGCTGGGTTGAAAGAAGATTTGAGTTATGAGGAAATTCCAGTTAAGATCTTGCGGCGAGAAGTGAAGAAGCTCAGAAATAAAGAGATACAGTTAGTTAAGGTGTTATGGAGAAACCAGTTAGTTGAGGATGCCACTTGGGAAAGAGAGGATGAGATGATGGCTAAGTATCCAGAACTCTTCAGGTAAGTAAATTTCGAGGACGAAATTTTTATAAGGTGGGGAGGATGTGATACCCGAGCTTCTTACTACTCATGTGCCAATATAATTTAATTTGTGTTATGTGTATTTTATAATTATGTGATAATTATGTGGTAATTATTTCTATATTTTATTTGTCATTGTATTTTATTTGATACATCTGTGATAAAAATGGTAACAATATGTGAATATATGTGTGCATAAATATTTACGTGTAATAATTTGGATATATATTTAAATTATTTTATTTATATGAATATATTATTTCTTAATTATTAAGTATCACACGTGTTATCGTAATAATAATAGTGGTAAGAAATGTATACGTATGTGTATTAATTTGTAAATGTATCAAATCTTAGTTATTAAGTATTGCACGCATATTCGTAATGGATAATAATAATAATAATAATAATAATAATAATAATAATAATAATAATAATAATAATAATAATAATAATAATAATAATAATAATAAGTTATTGCAATGCTTGTCGTGGCTAATTGACAGCCAAAGAATTTATTTGGATAATTAGTTAAACACGTATTGTATGAGGGGTTTTAATAAAAAAAATTACTACGTGGCTGAAATTTCACCATGAGTTGATTCGCACTCATCTCTAATTTTTCTCTATATATAGAGTTAGACTTCACTTGAGATTAATTCTCAACATAAGCATTAACGATAGAATTAAAAAAAAGAGAGAGAGAGAGAAAGGAGAGGGGAGAGAGAGGGGAAGAAAGGAGAGGGGAGAGAAAGAGATGTGTGCATGCCGGAACGGGAAAGAAGAGATTAGTTGTAGTTCCTCACGAGGTCTATAGTATTCTTACTATTTGAAGTTCAGGTAAGTAGAAGTTCAACTACAATGCATAAATATGTTGTTTGTGAATTATTTGTGATTAATATGTGATAATTATGTTATGGATTATTTGTGATTAGTTTAATTACGTTATGAATTATTTGGGATTAATTTGTGATACAAGCTGTGGATTTATGTGATTTTGGGAAAGTAGGTTCATATTCAATAATATTATTTGTTAATTATTTGTGATAAATTTGCAATACAAGGTATGAATTTATGTGATTTGAAATAATATCATTGCCCTATATAGATTTGTGTGAACAGAAACTGTTGAATATAGATCTGTATGATCTGAGAAGATATTATTTATAAGGATCTGTGTGATCCGAAATGAAGTTGTTATTCTAAAAAGGAACCGTGTGATCCAAAGTGAAGTTGTTATTTTATAAATGAATCTATGTAATTAAGGTGAAGTTGTTACAGAAGTGGATTTGTGTGAATTGAAGTTAAATTATTGCTTTATTATGATTAAACGTTGATATTGATATTTTAAATGGCTTATGATGCATATTTAATTGTCCTGGTTGCATACCATGCATAAACATGAAAAGTGTTTTTCCTAAAATTAATAAGATACTAATGGTGTGTGCGACCACTATATATGCATCTCTGTCAGGGTTCGAAAAAATCATTCCCGACACTTTATTTTGGGTTTGGAAAAAACATTCCCAGTACTTTATTCAGAGTTCGGAAAAATTATCCCCACCACTATGTCAGGGTTTGGAAAAATTATTCTCGGCACTTATTCAGGGTTCGAAAAAATCGTCCCCATTGAGCTCATTTGGGGTGCATATCATAAGTGTGTCGTGGGGATCCCACAATGTGAATATTTTCAAAATAAAGGAGACCAACTAGAAAGACTAGGAAATAGGCGATAGAGAACTAAATGCATTTTCATGCTCTGACATGCATGATTTCTACTTACTGGGATTTTTGTCTCACTAGTTTATGCATTGTAGGTGAGCCTGATGATGACTGAGTTTTTGTTATGTGATTGGGCAAGCTGTTGAGCTCTTACAGGACTTTGAGCGGATGTACATAGATGACGAGCTGTTGGACTAGGCCGTGGGTTATTTTGTTTTCACTGATATTCTGTTATGTAATATAATAAATATTGTCATGAGTTTGTCTGGATTGATGTGGTGTCAGAAACTGATGGCATATGTTAGACTATGGTTTTAAATACATTATGTGGAAAAAATATGTAGTTTTTATAATGATGATGTTTATGTTAATTAGTATTTGAATTATAAGTTATATAAGGTGGGTCATGTCAAGAAGATACTGGGGAATACCCGCAATTATATAAAGGCAAGGAGGTTACTCATTATTTCTTCTCCACCATAATCTACCATATATGGATGGAAAGGAATAAGCTTCTCTTTGGATCAAGAATGCTATCTCTGGCTCACATTGTAGATAAAATCTTGAATCAGATAGTTACGTTTAGTTGATGTATCATTTGAAGCTATGTAGCTAAGGATGTAGGGATATGAACTTGGAACTACATTGTATTTTTGTATTATGCAATCGCTGGCAATGAAATAAAATTTACCAATTTCAGTAAACTCTAAACCTTAAACCCTTAACCCTAAACCGATAAGATAAGGGATGTCTTATCTATGTTTAATATCTGCTATAAAATGAAAAGGAAATGCAGCTTTGAATTTGAAAGTTGTCCACCATTCTTACCATCAACTCAAACCCACTTTCTTTTTTATTGTTTTCAACTTTTCATTCATCTCTTCACCGACCAGTATTTCATTATTTCTTGTATATGCTTTTAACAATATTAAATTTTTTTACAGTCTTTTGTTGCGCGTTTTCCTGCATACTAATTTAATCCCCAAGTATCAAGAATATCAGTTGTAGTGACAAGTGACCAAGTGTTAATATTGAACCCCAGGACAGTCAATTATTAACTTCTGGAATTACTAAATTAATTCAGACAAGTAACCAATTTCCAATATTGTGAAATTTAATTTTCTAAGAGACTGAAAATATTAAATAACGAATAAAATAAAACATAGAAGAAAGATTTAAATTTAATTCAGGAGAAATCAATCGTTCTAAGGTAATTCTGTATAAACTAATTAATCTGAATCCCTAGACATATAATTGTTCATTCATGCAGGCTTTAATGAAATAACACCACATAACCATGTTATCCCACCTAACTTATTCAATTCAAAATTAACAATTAAAACTGGTTTAATCCCTAAGGTTCGTGAATACTACCTTGTCCTCTTTCTAGATACTAACGAAGCAAGAACGATACCTCCAAATGGCACGAATGACTAACATGAATTCTCTAGAAAATACTACAAGTTTTTATTCAACATCCTGCGTGAAAGTCTAATTGCATTGTTCCATTAGATCATTCAAACATCTAATTTATCAGTTATGTAGAATTAACGTGTTCATAGGAAAATTACCTTAATCCTTAAAAAATAAACAATTCAATTCATGAACGTACTCAAACTAACATAAATGCATAATAAATTAAGCATTTTGGGGAATGTCATGAAATAATATGAAGACATTACGAAGCAGAATAGCAAAATCTAAATAAATCAAATAAATTAATATATTATCCACATGAATTCACAAAAGTAGTCTAGTTCATTAAATCAATGGTGTCTATACTTCAAACCTTAAAACTGTAAACAAAATTAACCCATGAGATTACAAGCAACACTCATGGCTATTGAATTCATATCAGAAGTCTTGACAAACGAAATAGAAAGATAGGAAACAAAAATCCCTAATGTCTACGTTGTTCTGCTTGCCTTCTCCGTCTCTCCGACTGACTGATCTCTCTCAAGTATCACTTGAAACTCCTTTTGGCTCTGCATGGGTGATGGGATGAGTGGGAGACATGAAATATGGTAGAAGAACTATGAATTGGATCCAATCTCTTTCCCTTGTGTGTTCTGGTCCTCTTTTATACTTGTGTGTTCCTTCAGACTGTTTCTTTAGGTCTTTTCGCCAAAAATGCGCACAAACACGTACTAGGAGATGTAAACACGATTCTAGACCAAATCGCCTAAGACTCGCCCACGAACCAGCCAGCTCGGCTTGAGCTGCATCCTAGGCTGCCGAGTTGGACGCTGAGCGGTACACGTGACGATTGCAGACATCATGTTGACTCTGTATGACCCCTGCTTGGCACGATCGGAGCATCTAGAGGAAAAAATCTAGTCCAGCTCGGCTAGAGCTGCTGTCGAGCTGTACTTTTTCGGGTCTATTCCACGCTGCTTTCAATTTTGATCATTTTTTTTCTTGTTTTAAGCTTTCAAAATTCACAAAAACACCTTAGTAGTCTTAAAATCATGCAAGTATTAAAACCTAATCATTCCATGCAAAAACAATGACTTTCCTAAGAAAAATGGTGTAATGTCCACACATAAAATGCGTAAATTTCTATTTTCAATAAACCCCAAACTTACGTGTTGTGGTTGGAAAAGTGTACATATTTGATTCGTTTCATTTAAAGTTGATAATTTATTATTATTATTATTAATTTTTTTATTTTTTTATTTTTTCAAATTCAATTTTGGGAGTTGATAATTCCTTTTAAAAAAATATATACTTTTAGTGACTAGAATTTCACGATGTGCGTTGCACGTTACATGGATGTTATATTAAATGAATTATAATTTTAACTTTCACATGAAATTCTTTCTCTGTGCTGTGTTGAATATCTCTTCACATATACGAATGCATGAAGATTTAAAAAAAAGTAGTACTTTTTAAATATAAATAAATTATGTAAATAAATTAAGCCTAGTTTGATAATTCAAATAACGAAGTGAATAATCTTGGTGAGTAAACTTTCTTGTCTTTTTTATTTCCTTTGTTTTAAGGTGAAAATCAAATGTAATGGAAAAAATATAAATAAAAGTTATGACAAATGAGATTGAATGAAAAAAGAAGTTAATGGAACATGTTGAACCAAATCCAATTTACTTGATGAAAAAAAGGTTGTATCCTACAGTTCATTTTAAACATTTTCTCCTTGTAAGATTTATAGTTCGAGCTACTCCCTCCCATCTTTTTTTCTTTTGGTCTACATGTTTGTAGACGCATGCATGAGACTTCCATATCCAGAGGTCATTGTCCTATACTTCGACCTATCACATTATATCAAAATATCCTACAAGCAAAAAATAGAGTGCCAAAAGTGGTGACCTTCATGCTAAAATGGCATTATTTTAAAATATTATAATGAGCTTCTTCTAGCTTCAGTGGTCTGCATAGTAGATCATCCAAACAACTACAGTGCTCCGTCCATAGTTGTAATCATCGTTGTCCATCATACTATATCATTCATCTTCATATGATACAAATATCTTTCTACAACACTTTATAAAACCACATTTAGCATATAAGTTGATTAATTGACTTATTATCTATAGTTGCTTCCAAATGTTTCCTAAACGCATACACAACTAAAAATTTACGTATACACGCAGATACATATTCATTTGTACGAATAAGTTTTCAGTAATCCCTCTTTCCTCAATACATACGTTCGTTTCCGCTCAAGATCCCAAACAAAAATGTTATTAGGAGATCTAAGATTAACACAATCTACCTGCAACATTTAAAGAGTAATTAACAAAATATTTCAAAAAGTAACTATCAAAATTGTGTAGAGCATAATGACTACATAAGATCGGCTATTCATAAGATGTTTTTTAAATAAGAGAAAAATGCAGTTGTCATCCTTTATCCTTAGATGTGTTTACCTCCTACTCAAATGTAATGCCATCACCTTGCTCGGTGAAACGCTCTCGTCCATAAAGATTATCTTGGTAAAATAATTATACCTGCTTACAATTCAAATTCCATCTATCATTAATTCAAGAATAAAATATATTTGTTTTAGTATGGGAAACGCATCATATCCGAAAATTCATGCAGCAGACATTTCAAAGTTCCATTTTTTATGGAAAACACATACAATGATCAATGCAATTGAATGCTAAAGCCATTCATACATATATACACTTACTTCTTTCATCTTTCACTTCAAAATGAGGGATCATGAAATCTTAAATAACTGTCGATAATTGAATTTCAAGATTCACATTGTTGCTATTGCAAAACACACACTCACAGCATGTAGAAAAACCCCTGCTTTGTCCTCTTCCTAATGTATTCTATATAGTGTCCAACTGCTTTCTAACAATCTCATCAAACGACTTGAACAAACTATTCTCCACAGTCAAATCCTCCACATCAACCTTGTTAGTCTTCTCACCTCTTTTAGACATGCATCCATCACTACGATTACTGTTTTTTATTTGCAATCATGTTAGGTGATATTGGAAAATTCTTGATTTGAATAGCCTACTGAGGCTGAGCCAAGTTTGTCTACACATCAATCTACCAAGTAAAAAAATCACACTCCAAAAAGAAAAAAAAAGGCAACAGTCAATTAGAAAACCACCTAAGTTCCCAATAAAATTCAAAGGTAAAATGAAAATGAATGTAATTCTAACCATTTGTGCCATTTGGGAGCACTTACGAACTTCACGGTTCATGTGCATCCTTCTTACGTTTGCGCTCACAGTAGTCTTTGCGATAGCCATAGCTCTTTCTGTGCTCCTCAATATAATCTTCTTGCAGCTGTTAAATTCAATTATTCTTAGCTACATCAACAAATCTATAGAATATAGGAAATAAAAATTATAAATCTTTGCCATGTAACTAAATAGCAGTAACATTCGATAGAGAATTAGATAAATAGATCCTTGGCTACTGAAATTTTGGGAGAACCAACGATGTTATCGCCGATGAAGTAAGAGGGAATAGAGATTTGAAGTGGCCTTTACATATCCATTGAACTCCTCTAGCTACTCCGGAGAATCAGGGAAGAACTGGCCAACGCACAGCGGCGCATTGAAAGGCCCTACCACTTATTCACCTAAAAAATTGAAGATAATTGAAACAAACTCAAATCCAGCATTTAAAATAATTTTCCCAAATTGAGTGTTTGTCCTAGTTTCCAAAATTAGCAACTAAGAGACAACCACGAACAGTTTTGACAATATGCTTTATAAACCATTATGAAATGGAAGCTTGTCAATATTACTTTGAAGCCATAAAATTGGCTAATTAGAGCTAACTATTCTATCAGCTAACAGCTCCAGAAATTTGGTGCCACAAGCTTTACAAAATGAAAAATCAGTTTATAAATAAGTAATTTTCTAGGTTCATTTTATAAATTCATAAAAATTAAATAAAAACGAATAAGGAATATATAATAATGTGTAACCCTTTTTAGCAGCTCAATGTGTTAGATATGATTTGCTTCTGCTTGCTTCTGCAAAATTATACCTCAGACAACAACAAAATCAATCAAACCACCAATCAACTATTACGCGATTGAAAATACAAATACACTAAAAAATTATAGATTTCCTTCGGAAGCTGTGTACTTTCGAAGCAAAGTGGCAAAAGTAACAGGAAGAGAATTTTAAATAAAAATCCACAGATCACGCAATCATTCAGTTGCAGCTTATAGAAGCTTGAAAAGAGATTAAAAAAAAGTACAGAACATAACAATTGTAGTAACGTAAATTACCTCCGGATACAGTTTGTTTGTTGTGACGGATGTCGTGAACGGTGGCAGGAATCTTCTAGTGGAGTGGCCGTCCGACATAGAAGAATATGAGAACTGCCGCCGCTAGCAGCGTTAGGCGGAAGGTGAGTTTTGCAGTGGGAGATGACATTGTTGTTCGCTCTTCGGTTTTAGTACGCGAATGTGAGAAAGAGGAGAAGATATCTAGGTCAAAAGACATAGGTCAAAAGACATACTAATTACTAAAGAAGGTTAAAAGACTGCATTCATTCATAAACTAATAAATTAAGAAAGGGAATGTTAAATTAAAATTTAATTTAATAAAAATTAGTGGTGATAGAGTTGAAAAAAACTATTTAGATATATAAAAAGGTCTAAAATTTAATATATATTAAGATTAAGGATTGTATTTTTAATATTTTAAAATTAAAAAGAAATATTAAATATTTGGCATTTCTTACATTATAAATTTTTTTTCATAAAGAAAATAAGAATAGATTAAATATAGAAATACATATTAAAATAATTACAATAAATATGGAGAGTCGTTATTTAATAAGAATAAATTAAATATAGAAATACATATTAAAATAATTATAATAAATATGAAGAGTCATTATTTATTAAGTTATTATATATTATAGGTCATTAATATGTGAAAGGGTAAAGATATATAATTAAAAAGTAGGAGTAAGAATATAATTGATAAAAAAAATTTCTCAACTCCTTCACACTCTTAATATATTAAGGTAGAGTACTTCACTTTAAAACAAAAGCTATACATTTCAGGCCATGATTTACATGGTAAAAAGGCAGTCTTATATTTTCGCATAAAGACAAGCTCAAAATTAATATAACACCTAAGTTTCAGACTTTTTGTGCGATTCATTCAAGTTTTATGTTTTCCTAGGAATTAAACTGACGGGTCGGGCCCTCTCGCTTTAATATGGGTATTCTCTCTCCTGCCGTCATTCTCATATCGAGTAACTGAATTGAGGAATTGATATCTCATCATATATCGAATTTTTGTGCACTAGTTTTATTCAATAATATTTTTAATGTGTTTTTTAATAAATGCAGTTAAATTAAATTTTTTATTCAACTGTTTATTAAAAATACTACTAATAGCAAACTTTTAAATAAATCATTGTATCACTATCACTTAATATATATTACTGTTTTCTTCCACCATCGCAAATGTATTCATTTATATATTTTCTCCATCCGGCATTATTTGCTTTTTGCACGTAGAATAAGTAGTTGTATTAATGTTGTGTGTGAGTATTTTGTGTGAGTATTTTGTGTGGGTACAACTTAAAAAAAAAAGAAACGTAAACCCTATATTGGAACCATTCAAAATGAAAAATACAAATATATATATTTATATCAGAGGAAATGTAAGGAAAAATAATATTTTTGGATTTAGCGTCCAAAATCAGTAAATGAATCCTTTTATGAAATACAGTATATTTTAATATTATCTGTGTCACTAAGTGTTCTTGTGAGAGACGAATATGAGTTGGAAGAGAGATTTAGTCTCATAACTCTTGTTAGATTCTGCATTAACTTATCTGCTTTCTCCAATGGAGGCCTCTCTTCCTCCGGACTCCTTGTTCCTCGGTTTTGATTGCTCTACTCAGTAAGCAACTCTTCAACTTCTATTTCTTTATCACTCTGCGCCAATTGAATAATCTGATTTCCATACTAATCACTATCATAAATCGTTTGTATTTTCTGGTTTCTCCTTAAAATTGTGTTAGAGCTTGAATCTCTCTTATATGACCATTTAATAAATTACAGTCTCTAAATTCTTGATTAGGTCGCTGAAGGCAACTGTATTAGATGCAAACCTCAAAATATTTGCTACAGAGGTAGTAAATTTCGATACAGAATTGCCCCATTACAAAACTAAAGGTGGGGTTTATCGGGATCCTTTGATCAATGGGAGGATTGTTTCACCCCCTTTGATGTGGGTGGAGGCATTGGACCTCGTACTAGATAGGTTAGAGAAGTCGAAATTGGATTTCGAAAGGATTGTTGCTGTTTCAGGTAGTGCACAGCAACATGGTAGTGTGTATTGGAAGAATGGGAGTTCTATGGTGCTAGCATCACTGGACTCCAAGAAGCCACTTGTGGTTCAACTTTGTGATGCATTTTCCGTCGAAGAGACGCCTATATGGATGGATTGTAGTACTACTGAACAGTGTAGAGCTATCGAGAAAGCTGTTGGAGGTGCGTTGGAGCTGTCCAAGCTTACTGGCTCTTGTGCTCATGAGAGATATGCAGGGCCACAAATTAGGAGAATACATGAGATGCAACCAGAGGTTTATGAAAACACGGAGAGGATATCGCTTATTAGCTCCTTTATGGGTTCGCTTCTTATTGGAGGTTATGCTTGTATTGATCAAACTGATGGGGCGGGAATGTGTTTGATGGATATTAAGCTAAAAGCCTGGTCTAAGATAGCTTTAGAGGTTTGTTCTTGCATTTTGTCATTGACTTCTCAGCATTGCCTTCTGTTACCATATAATAGTTGCCATGGAATTGAACCGCTTGTTGTCCGTTAATTTGGTATTTGGGAATTATGGTAGGCCACAGCCCCGGACTTGGAGAAGAGACTTGGAAATTTAGCAGCAACACATGCTATTTCTGGTTTTATGTGTAACTACTTTGTGGAAAGGTTGGTTGCTCATGCTATGTACAATCAACAGCACCGGTTTGCATGTCTCAAACCTTGTTGGCTTGTCCATATGAAGCCAATCATATCTCATAGTCTTAGGTTTAGCTAAAATATTAGACATATGCTTTTCCAAATTCATTCTCCAAACTCCCTCTTTCATTTTCCTAAATGAGTCTGACTTCTGTAGTTTTATCTTATAAAAAATTTCATCTTCATTAGAGAAGTCTACAAAATTGCAAGCGTTGATTTTTTTTTTTGCATTAAGATATTTAATGTTTTATATGATACTTGTACTCATTGTGGCTAGTCAAAATAATGTTCTATAATGTTATCAGATATCATTTTAGAAGAAATTGTCTCGTTGTTCAGTGGTCTGGAGATAATCGTAACAGCTTAGCAGGTGAGCTTTTATATACAATTATTCAAACAGTTCTTGATTGATTCCTTTAGTCCTAGTTCCATGTCTGTGTAATGAACCAGTCCTGCCTCCCTACATATCAGCCTTCAATTTTTTAATATATTGTATGAAAAACTATTCTAAATGTTTTTTGCAACCAAAAACCAGTGTAAAAGTTAAATCCAGAGTAAGGTGTATATTGGGGTCGGTATCTAAATAACAAAACATTGCAGCCACATATTGGTTGTCCAGTTGTTTCTTTTCTCTGTGTTCATCTGTCTCTGCAAATCATGTTATGCTTATTATTGATGTGATTTTGCTACATCCGTAACTTGCTACTCTGGCTTGATTGATCTAACATTCGAAACCTGAAGGATTGACCCTCAATGCTCCTGGAGATCTGGCGATAAGCCTTGGCACTAGTGACACTGTAAGTTGAAAAAGACTAGTTGGTTGCTCTCTTGGACTTATGATAGATTCTGTGGTCACTAATTATAAGAATAACTAGTCATGCATGGAAATTTGTCATTTTATATTTGTGATAACGAATATGAACGCACATGAAAATAAATTATGTTGCAGGCTGGTCACTTTTTTTTCCTTCTGTACTGAATGATGGTGCACATGCAGGATATTATATTAGCTTTTTAGCTATCTATTAAACCTTTTGTCTTACGGCATTACCAAATTTAGTTAAAAAATAAGAATTTCCTTAAACCTCAATTCTTGTGTGATCTTCGATATTTCATTGGTAACTCAAGCTTCTATAGTGTTAAATTGATGTTCCAGTCTTACAGCCTAAAATTTTAATAAATCAAGATGCACCATCTTGATTGCCATTATAGTTATTAATACATTTATCTAATCTTAAAAAACGATGAATTGATATTTCAACAATTGCAAATATTGCAATATCCTTCTACTTAATACACTTACCTATATATATAGGTTTCAAGAGAGCTTATTACTTTTGATGGCTCTATCTAAGCATAAGCAGCAAAGACTACAAAGATTGCAAGGTGTCACAATCCTTTCGTTAATAATTAAACTCTAATTTCTCACTAATTTGTAGTGCTCTGTTAAAAAAAAAAAAAAAAAGAACTTTTGATATCTGCAATGCAGATCCCAATTCCATTATGATATTCTATTTAGTTTCACTCTGTAAATTTCTTGCATATGCCCCGACTTGACATTACTTACTGACTAATCCTGCGATTATTACCTTCCAAATTCATTCTGGATCACGTTATTAAAATGATTGTATCGTGACAAGTTGGACACATGAGAGAAATCTCAAGAGTGGAATACCGTTGTTCATTGTTGTGGAATAGAATAAGGATCCACACTGATAAACCAGAGGTGATATCTCAAGACATATATATTGGCATTGTTACTTTTTAGTGGAATTGTTAGAGAGTGGGCCCTTGACCAAGCCTACCAAGCCCACTTAGCCTGTCTGGCCCAAGTTACCCGGTCCAGGACGTTGCGGGACGCTGCAGGACGCTGCCCCAGCCCACCCCTAACAAGGCCTGCAGGCCATGCACCCCAACCTTCAAGCAAAGGGGTTGTAAATCCATCTACCTGCAGGATGTTGCCAGGGGAATCGAACCCCTGACCTTTAGGTATAAGGAGGATCTTATCCAACCTTATACCACCAGTTCCTTATACCTAAAGGTCAGGGGTTCGATTCCCCTGGCAACATCCTGCAGGTAGATGGATTTACAACCCCTTTGCTTGAAGGTTGGGGTGCATGGCCTGCAGGCCTTGTGTTCTATTGTTAGAGAGTGGGCCCTTGACAAAGCCTACCAAGCCCACCTAGCCTGTCCGGCCCAAGTTACCCGGTCCAGGACGCTGCCCCAGCCCACCCCTAACAAGGCCTGCAGGCCATGCACCCCAACCTTCAAACAAAGGGGTTGTAAATCCATCTACCTCCTTATACCTAAAGGTCAGGGTTCGACTGCAGGTAGATGGATTTACAACTCCTTGAAGGTTGGGGTGCATGGCCTGCAGGCCTTGTTAGGGGTGGGCTGGGGCAGCGTCCCGCAGCGTCCTGGACCGGGTAACTTGGGCCGGACAGGCTAGGTGGGCTTGGTAGGCTTGGTCAAGGGCCCACTCTCTAACAGGAATTTCATTGCTAAAAGATTTTCTTCATGACGAACTGAATGCTTCATAGTCTTTTCTCTCCATAGAATTTCATGTTATTGGGCAGGCACTAGAATAGAACAGCTTTTATGGATCCATCAATTCTAAATTGTATACTTGACCACTTCACCTCTACTAGCATTTAACTGTACAATCATTCATGTCTGTATCTTTTGCTCAAACTTATCTATTCACCTTTCTTTGTTTATATTTGTTACGATCCCACATCAATTCCTCATGCAAGTGTGGAAGGGCATATAAGTGGGGGTCAAACCTTGACCTTTGACCATGGTTTTGGGTTGAGTAAGGGCTCCCTTGCTTATATGCCTAACAATTTGGTCCGACCTGCCGGATTTGGACGGGTCACGGGAAGGGGCTACCCGGATGTGGGCCCGGAGGTTGCCACCCTGGATGTGGGCCCAAGAGGGGGTTGCCACCCGGGATGTGGGCCTAGTAATTGGGTTGCCACCCGGCGTGTGCCATCCGTGGACGTCCGGTTTGAAGGGGGATGGATTGTTACGATCCCACATCGATTCCGCACGCAAGTGTGGAAGGGCATATAAGTGGGGGTCAAACCTTGACCTTTTACCATGGTTTTGGGTTGAGTAAGGGCTCCCTTGGTTATATGCCTAACAATATTAAACTTCATATAATAGGTATCCAAAGAGAATATGAGGTACCCAAATTGGTATCTTGAAGGATTTCTATAGAGGAGATATAAGCATATCATAATGCTTTCAACATTTTTATTTCTTCCAGCATCAGTTCAATTATGAGTATCTAATTCATCATTATCAATTTTCCAGGTATTTGGGATAGCCACTGAACATAGACCCAGCCTTGAAGGACATGTGTTTCCTGATCCAGTGAATGCAGAACACTTTATGGTAATGTTGGTCTACAAGAATGGGTCTTTGACACGTGAAGGTACTATGCTAACATATGATACTCCCTCTGCCCACAAAAAGAAGATGCCAAACTTTATGGACAATATTCAAAGAAAAGAGTGTATTTTAATGTAAAAAGTATTATATGTGAGTGGATATGAGTTTCATTACAGCAAGTATTGTATAATAGAACGGTTTCAAAAAGAGTATATAACTACCTTTCATGGATGGGCGAAAACGGAAAAAATGTGTCTATCTTTGTTGGACGGAGGGAGTGCTAATTTTTCAATAAAGCAATATTGGAGGTTCACATTCATAACATGACTGCAACATGATAGACTTCCGTGATAGATTTGCGAAAAGCTCCTGGGAACTTTTTGATACATATCTGCAGCAAACACCACCTCTTAATGGTTAGTAGAGTTGCTATACCATGTTTGAGTGACATTGTTTTAATTTGTTACCTCTAATTATTCCCATGCCACAGGAGGAAAGATAGGTTTTTACTACAAGGAGCATGAAATCCTCCCACCACTCCCAAGTGAGTAATCCAAAATATTCTTGATTTGTTATGTTTTATTTCAAATATTTAAATGCCATTCTCATGAATTCCCTTGTTCTATAATTTGTGTGGGGATGCAAATGTTGCAGTGCTGCTGCATATTCAGACCTGGATGGACATAAATCTAATTTTTTCCATCTATAAGTTTGCTGTGAAACATTATTACACAGAAACAAAGAATTAATGGCACTCAAAAATTTTAAAACCTCAGATTACATTGAGAAGAAATGCTTGTTGATCATGTTTGATCATAACGACTGAACAAATAATTGGCGATAACTGTTTTCTTTTTTGTTATAATAGTCTTACAACCTCTCAAATTTCTCGTCATCCAGTTGGTGAGCATCGTTATGTTCTTGAAAATCTTGATGACTCTCTTACTGAACCCATGGAGGTTAGAGCTACTGAATTTGATGCTCCCTTTGAGGTTGGTTGCCTGAGACACTCATTTGATTCTTATTAGCGAAAAGTTCATTTACTCGTGTGCACTTTCAGGTTCGAGCTCTAATCGAAGGACAGTTGCTGTCCATGCGTGCTCATGCAGAGAAAATTGGAATGCCTTCTCCTCCGAGGCGGATCATTGCTACTGGTGGAGCATCTTCAAATAAGTGCATTCTGAACTTGATAGCTTCCATCTTTGGGTGTGATGTATATACAGTTCAAAGGCCAGGTAAGCTTCCACTTCTGTCAGTGCTTATATACGCGAATGCATGTGTATTATGTACATAAAAAATATACGTTTGATAGGTGCTTTTGTTCTGAAATCCATTTCTATAGCTGAGAGTTATTTCTGATTAAAAATTGACATTCGTCTAAATTTTTCGACTCAATTACACTCCTACTTAAGAAGAGCAACTTGTGTCAATTTCTGCTCGATGGAAGCAAATTGTTTGATCTGAATGCATATCTCATTGTAGACTCGGCTTCTCTGGGGGCTGCGCTACGAGCAGCGCATGGTTGGTTGTGCCACAAGAAAGGCACTTTGGTGCCTATAGAATGCATGTATCTAGACAAACTGCAGCACACATCTCTGAATTGCAAGCTTTCAGCAAAGGCGGGCGACCGAGAACTCGTTGCTAGGTATACTTTACTGATGAACAGAAGAGCAGATATTGAAAATGAGTTGGTTCAGAAATTGGGACGTATATAGCAACTCATGAAGTTATATGTCACTGCATCACTGTGATTTGTTATGTTTGTGATTGTATTTCATTTGTGTATGTATGTCTTGATTTATTTAATTGGAATATTAAGCGAAGTATTATTTGCAATAGAAATGTGCAGTTTAAGTAATGATTGTAACAATGACATACATTTATTATTAATAAATGAAATATTAGATTGAATATATGATTACATTTGTATCCTTAGTGTTATATTTCTTATTTCACATAGTTCACATCATTGGTTGAGCAATGAGTGTGAGAAATATAAATTTTAAAAGAAAAGTGTTAAATGTAATGTCAATGGTTTAGAGTTAGACTTTTCTTTCTCCTAATTACTTGTCTAATGAGTGAAATAACATGAGGATGTAATAATGAAATGTAAAAATAGATTACATCACTTGTTTTAGTAGTTTCACAGGCTTTGGAAATCATTCGATAGCAGTAAATATATTTACAAAATAATCTCAGAAGTTTTTAATTAATGTAATAGCAAATCACAAAAAGTTTTACAAGATAAAAATCTTTTAATTCCTCTATTTCATAATTACAATTTGGGGTGAGAGTAATCTAACTAATCAGTAAAGGGCCTATAATCCAGCTTATCAAACTTCCACTCGGTTCATCGAATAATTAATGTTCAGTACTAATTCCTTTTTTTATACACCTTCCGTCCCTTCCTTATAGTTACGTTTGCTTTTTGCACATGGATTAATGAGTATAGTATTTTAATGTGTATTGAAGTGAGAGAAATAATATTTTAATGTAAAGTGGGTAGTGTATTAGTGTGATGTGTGGGGTTATGGAGAGAGAAAAAGTTAATTTGTGTGGGTCCCATATACTAAAAAAAGAAAATGTAACCATTTGGATGAGACGCTCAAAATGGTAATATGTAACTATTAGGACGGGACGGGGGAGTAAAGTCTATCGTGAGAGGTAATTAGTGAGCGATTAATTTTTAAAATATAATTATTATATAGATGGATTAATTAATTATTAAAGTATAATTATCATATAAATAAATTATATTTATTCATAATTAAAATATGTCTTATAATAAATAATAAATTAAAATATAATTTTATGATATTATAATATAATTCACTACAAATACACTTTAAATATCTATAAACATACTATACATATACCGAAAAAGACTCACGCTTCTACGTGGGCCTTTTAAAATCCTATAAATCTAGCTATTTATATATTTAATAATATATATACATATATTGTATATTATGAATTATAGAGTAACATTAATATAAATAAATACATATTATATAAATTAAAAAAATGCATATATATTTTGAGAGTTTTTCTTATGTTAATTCTCGTTGTGCAACATAAAAAAATTTTCTTTATTATAATATAAGTAATATTTTTCATCTCAACGGCAAAACGTAATAATATAAGGGACCGGCTATTCGCACCTCCGGATTTACTAGATATACCTCTTTATTAAAATACACCCCAATATATTTTATAAATATTTTACTTATTATTAAGTAAGCCCCAATCAAGACCATTTTACCCTTTCATTAGTAGTTTATCTTTAAAAAAAACACACACGCCAACATTAAAGAAAACTTTGAGAAAAAATATAAAAATCAGTAAAACGTTATACTATTTCATCATCATTCCTAATCCTCTGATCATAGCTCAAACGAATCAAATTATACAAAAAGAAAAAATTAAAAACAAGAGACCCCCATCACTCAATTTTGATTTTGTCATAAGTGACTGAAACTATTTGGAAAATGAAGAAATAATTTTACCATGATTCCAAAAACAAAATCAGCAATCACAGAGTTCTCATTTTTACTTTCGCATCATTCCTCCTCATTCTTGTAAACTTAGATCTTTGAATAATTTATTTCTAGGAATAAGACTTATTTATGTAATTACTGATCAAGTTTGTTGAGAAAGAATTCAGACGAAGTTTCAACGTAGAGTTTTATCAGTTAGGGTTCTTAAATTAGTGTTTTGGAGTAAATTTATAAATTAGGGTATAAATATTGGGAGTATTAGTAAATAACTTTCAAAAGGGTATTTATGTCTTATTAATAATTGATATTTTAATTTATATATTAATGGGGTACATTTAGTATTTTCGTGGATGCGAATAGCCACCCATAATATAATTTTATTTATTAACTCAAATCAAGAAATGATTTCCCATGTTTTTAGTATTAGAAATAAAGATTTGTATGAGATATTATTTCAAAGAAATAGTGATACTCTAATCAATAAAAAATATATTGATCTATTTAATTATTTAATAAATAATCATAGTATAAATAAAAAGTGACAATATTTTTAATAAAGGGACAGACTTGTCTTAGTTTTAAGGTGAGATAATTTTACACATTTGTAACTAGTTATCATTTTTAGTTAAAGAAGCTATTACTTATCTTTTAAAATATTATCACCACTTTTCAATTATACTCATTATAAACGGGTTTGAGACGGGTATGAATCATTGTGAAAAATACCATTAGGGTTTGGTACGGGTACGGGTAATGCCTCAAATACACACAGGTAACTCGATTATATATATATATATATTATATAATTTATATATGATAAGATATTTTATATATTTAATAAATAGTTATAAATTTTATTTAATCATATTTATTAAATATTTATTTAAAATAATATAATTTATATTATATTTGTTTTATATTTAATTAATAAGAATGTAATTTTATTATTATACTTATTTAGATAATAAAAAATATAAATATATATATAAAATTATATTAAACGGGTATGGGTACCCGCGGGCCGCGGGTATTCATAAATGGCAATGGGATGGGTACGGATACCCTAATAAAATTTTTAAATGGGACGGATACGGATACGTTTAGTTGTTTTTTTAATCGGATACGGGTACGGGTATCCCAAAATAAGCGGGTAACCTACCTGTTGTCATCCCTATATTTCACCTTAAAAGTTAAAAGATATATATTTATTATTTTATTTTTAATCATTTATAAAATAATGAACATCTGTATTTTAAGTTTTATAAAAAAATATTACAGTACTTTTTTTTTTCTATTTGAGATTTAAGATAAACAAATCTGGAACCAAAAAGGCTAGACCTAACTTAAAAAATAAACAAACAAATAAATAAATAAAATAAAATAAATGCCTTTAACATTTAACAAGCCAAGCTTTTTTTTTTCCAAAGATGTATTTCCTTCATTCCGAACTCTGTACGAAAGCATCGTATGGTGAGTCCCTTAAATTTAATTTAAATATTTATTACTTTTTAATTAAAAAAATATTATCCTATTTTATTTTTAAATATTACTTTCTTGGTTACACACAGTATTTACTTATTTTTATGTGCGAAGTTTAAGAAAAAAATTATTTTTCTATATGCTCCATAAAAAAGAAAATTACAAATACTAGTTTAGTTAATTTAATGAAAAAAAAATGTAAAATTGTTGGAAGATTTGAAAAGATAAAGATTATATGGAGATGATGTAAAAAAGTAAATATTACTGTAATGTATTTAAAAGTTGGCAAAGACTTATTTGAGACCGTCTCACGTAAGGGTTTATGTGAAAGTGACGTGAGACGGCCAGAAAGTGATAACTTTTATGAAGGAAAGTGATAATAAATTAATGAAAGTGATAATGCTCTTACATGAACAGTTTATAGTGTAAATAAAAAGTGATAACATTTTATAGCGAAAGTGATAACGGTTTATAACGAAAGTGATAACTATTTTAAAAAGTGAAAAATTGTCTAACGTGAGACGGTCTCAAGCAAGACCTACCCTTAAAAGTTTAACTAAAAGTAAAGTATGAAATTATTTATAAGATGGAGAAAAAAGAAAAGCGTAAAATATTTGAAAGAGCGGAGATTATTAATTTTTATTTATATTACGAATTGGTCACAAAATAATTTATTTTTTATTAATTAGATATTAATTTTAAATTATTATCACTCATTATTTAACAAAGATTAGTTCTTCTTCTTCCCAAATGAAATATAAATATAAATGTGAGGAAGGAGTATAGTATACATCATCCCACACTATCCTTCCTATGTAAAATTCAAACCAATTCCCACCCCTAATTACAAAATGTGAACTAGTTCGAAATCTCACTTCTGTAAAAATTTATGAGATGATGTGACAAGAAAGCATCTGGACCCTCAGCCTAAATATCTCAAAACAGATAAAGGAGGTATAAAAAGAATTTAAACATGTTGATGGGCATAACAATTTTGCTGGAAACAGCATTGGCATTAAATTAATTATTAATTAATAGAGTGGTTTGTTAGAACACAGTACTGCTCAGAGCTGCTGAACTGATATACATACATACATAGGCAGAAGCATAAATATGAATAATTATGAGAGCTGTAAGAAGTTGGCAGCAAACACACCAAATTATGGAATCTCCGTACGGCTACATTTCAATGCATCCATTAGTTTAGTTGAATCCCCATTAATACACTTAATGACACATTTAACATACTTAATCACCCCTCTACATTCTTGAAATTTAGTCATGTGATCATGGATGGTAGTATTTGGTAAGCTTATGTGATGCCTAGTGAGTAGGATGTGTCGCCGTCCGTCTGTTTGAACGAGACCCTCCGCGAAAGACGGGGGAGGTTCGTTCAAACAGATGGACGTACAACACGAAGGAACAACTCACACTGTGGTGGTGGCAAAATGATCATGTTTCTTTTGGTTTCACCTATTCTTGCTCTTTCATCAATCAAGATTACACTTATTGTGAACAAACAAACCTACCCTTGATTGGATTTTGATATCAAAATCCAGCCACATTGCCCAAATTCAGTTTGGACAAAAAGGGCTTGTCTTAAAAAATCAGATTAATCAAATAATCTTGATCCTAACTAGCTTGCCATCAAATAAACAAATTACAACAATTTTATTGATCCCTATTGAAAAAGTTCACCATTCATTCAATTTTGTTTAAATCAGAAAATATACATATTCTGCAGACAAGATCATAAATCACAAATCATCAAGATTACACCAACCTAAAAGTTAGAGAGAGAAGAAGCAAGAATCATGTTGAAGGAAGAAAAAAACATAAAGTATCATCATCATCATTACCCATAACCATAACTCCCCACAAATTGCACCTTCTTAACTTACAAAGATAAAATAAATACACAAAATGTATGTAATGTATACCACCATTTTTCAATTCTGCTCCACACTAAAACCACCAGTTAATCTTGCCTTAGCCACCACCAGAAAAAAAAAATGTCAAACACATGGTAGGAGAGATTCTCTGTTTTCCATTGGGTCAGAAAAAAAAAAAGGGCCAATATATAAATAAAATTCCTCTATTTTTTCTTCTTCTTTTTTTCATTTTTTTAGGAGAAAAACTGTAAAAATAATGCCTGGCTCCATCCTGTCTGCCTTCAACCAGCAAAAATAAACCAAAAAAAAAAGGGGGGGGGGGGGGGGGGGGGTTTCATTTTTCTTTCAAACCACATTGTGCTTCCCTCATCTGTGAAGACCCCATAAAGAAGACAGATTACCAGAGCCACTGTCAGATGACACCCCTTTCAAGAAAAGGGCAAACTCGTCTTTCCACCACAAGGGCCTCCTCCTCCGAGGCGCCACCGCACCGCCACCACCACCCCCTCCCATTGTTGTCCACCAAATGCAGTTACAGGGCCCCCCCTTTTGTAATGCTTGCTTGCTTGTCTGTTTTCTTTGGCTTTGAAAATTGACAATGAGAGAGAGAGAGGAGAGAGAGAAGGGGGGAATTGGGAGATGGAGTGTGATTGGTTGTGTGGAGGAAGTGTAAATGTCAAAGGGGGTGTGTTGGGATTGGAGAATGAATGAAGAAGAGATTAATTGAGAAATAATTTAAAGGGGAGATTGGGAAGTATGGGGGAGGCCGGTGAGAGGCCATTTTCAACCTTCTCTTTGTTCCTTTTTCCCAACACTCTCCATTTTGTCTCTCCCTTTTAGATACACTACATATATCTAACATTATTACACACTTTTGTGTGTGTATATATGTGTCTCAATTTACATCCCCTCTCTTCTCCAAATTAATCCTACCTCTATTGAACCCCCCCTCCTACCAACAAATTCTATATTCATTGGTTGTGTTTAAATTCAATCCCATTTAATCAAAGTTATCATACAAATATGCATACTCTATCTGTCTCGTTTCAATATTTACGTTTGTTTTTTTGTTGTGATTAAGAAGTATACTCTCTCCGTCCCACGGTAAGGGTTGTTTTTACTTTTTGGCACGTGGATTAAGGAATATTATTATTTAATGTGTAGTGGGTAGTTGTATTAGTGGGAGTGTGGGCTCCATATTTTAATTGTATTAAAAGGGGGTGTGTGGGTTCCATGTGTGTAAAAAAGGAAAGGTGATCATTTGAGTGCGACTACCAAAATAGCAAAAAGGAACCCTTTGGTGTTACGGAGGGAGTAGTATTTTAATAGATAGTGAGTCTAAAGATATAATATTAATGTAAAGTGGGTAGTTGTATTAGTGTTGGATGTCGGGACCATGATGATTTATTAATTGTTTTATGTGGGTTCGATATTCCTAAGAGGAAACGTAAATCTTGAAACTAGATTCCCAAAATAGAAATACTATGTAAACATTGAAATGAGACGGAAGGAGTACCTTATGTGAGAGTTTTTTTAGTCACCCAAAGAGTCTCATTTTTTTTAAACACATGGGATCTACGCACGTTCACTAATATAATTAAAATATAGGGACACACTCTCACTAACACAACTACTCACTACACATTAAATAATACTACTCTTTAATTCACTTAAAAAATGAGATGAAGAATGTACAAAAAGAAAAAACAACCCTATGAATACGACTAGTATCAATTTTACGATTTTTTATTTCTACGGTATTTATGAATATGACTATTATCAATTTTACGATTTTTTATTTCTACGGTATTCATTTCACCTTTTATTAATAAAAAGGACATGAATTACCCATCGTATTACTCTGATACAATCACCCAATATAAATACAATTATATGAGATATATCAATCAATTATTAAATAATAACTAAAGTATAGTTCATTAAAATAATGTTACATTAAAAAATGATTCGTTAAAATAGGATGAATATTACATTAATGTATAATTTTAAGAGGGCTATAATATGACCAGGAATGTAATTTATTCGAACCAAGTTCATTATCACCATACTCGAGTTCGCTATTAGTTTAGATTTTTAAGGCTCGAGTTCAGCTCGAACTTAATTCGAATATTAGTATATAGGTTTGAGCTTGACTCATTCAAAAACTAATGTGCTTGCGGATAGTTCGAATTCGGTTGGATAATGATAACTTAATTTCAAACTAGACTTTGAGCTTGAGTTTGTTAAGGCATGGGCTCGGTTCATTGTGGTTATAAACCTATATACGAGCCTCTTAACGCACTAGCTTGCAAGCCCGTTAACAAGCATTCGCTAACTTTTGAGCGAAATATTAACAAGCTCAAATTATGTTAGATAATTTTTGAGATCTACACTGGGTCGTTTAACTTAACAAAAAAAATTGAATGAATATTTATCAAATTGAGACCAAATAATTCACAAATGACATTGTTTGATTACAACCCTAAGTATGACTCGATAAAATATGATTAAAGTATGATTTTAATATTGTTAAAGTGATTTTCTAAATCGCATATGAATCATGCTTTAACAATCTTAAAATCATATTTTAATTAATCACACATCCTACCTTAGTGAATTATACTATAGCAATTTTAAATTATATCTAGTGCATATCATACATTATTAAATTATTGGGAAAATATCACATTTGGTCCCACAAGAATTTCTTCAATTCAATTATAGTCCCGTAGGAATACACTAGTCCGATTGGTCACATAAGAATATTATAATCATGATTTTCAAAAAATTTCATCTCAAATTAACTTATATTATTATAAACTACTAGATTTATATTATTTTTTGTCTTTCAAAATAGTAAATTGTCCATTTTAATTTTGTTAATGGTTCAGAATATTTCGTCAACTATTAAAAATTTTGATGAAAAATTCCTATGAAACTAAATCTATCAGTTTTGAAACATTTTTAGCATTGAGCAATTCACAGGACCAAATTTGAAATTATCCCATAAATTATTATAACTACCCAATATTCATAATTTACCTATGGAATAATTTTATTTTAATAAAGAGTCAAATTGTCCATCTATCTCAAGACTAGTTGTATACTCCCTCCGTCCCGCACCAAGGGTTCATTTTTGCCATTTTGGTCGTTCCATTCAAAGGGTCTTCTTTCCTTTTTCACACATATGGGACCCACATCCCTCCTCTAAGACAATTAAAATATGAAGCCCACACTCCCACTAATACAACTATTCACTACACATTAAATAATAATACTCCCTCCGTCTGCTTTCAAGGGTTCCATTTTTCCATTTTGGGCGTCCGCCCCCAAGGGACTCATTTCCTTTTTTATACATATGGGGCCCATTAACACCCACTAATACAACTAAAAAATAGGACTCACCCCTCTACTAATACAACTATCCACTACACATTAAATAACAATACTCCTTAATCTCGGTGCCCAAAAGTAAATGACACCCTTGAATCCGGACGGAGGGAGTACTCCTTAATCCACGTACCAAAAAGCAAAATGCACCCTTGGTGCGGGACGGAGGGAGTAGATACTTTCTCACAAGAAATTGTACTCCCTCCATCTCTAAAAAATTGTATTTTTCCATTTTAATTTATCTCAATATAAGTGGTTTATTTTTTTAGTAAATTAGTAGGTACACAAAATAATTAATATATCTCTAAGAATCACACACAATACTAATACAATTATTCATTATATATTAAAATATTATATATCTTCACGTAATAGTATGAAATAATCATAAGGCATCTCTACAGAGTCATATTTAGTTATTTGGAGATGTGCATTTTTTTTTTTTAGTTTTGGATAGGTATTACTGTCCAAACTCTAAATTAAAAATAATAATAATACAAAATAAAATAATAATTAGAATAAGAATAAATATTTTTCCAATTGAAAGGGGAAAATAATCGATGAGTAGAGACAAGGAATTAGTATGTACAAAGAAATTTTGGTTTTGAAAAAAAAAATGCCAATAGATTTTAGCTATAACTTGGATTTTATCTGACATGCATGGTTCGCATTTCATTAAATCCTGTTGTTCATAAATTATTTTATCATATGATTTAGGCAATTTTTGGTTCAAAATAATCATTGCATTTTTCATTAGAGCACTGTTAAATACACACTCCTATTCATTGAATATACACCTTTTATTGAATATACGCCCTTCTTTAAATTTTAATTTTAAATTTTATTGTATGCACACCCCTTAAAATTTTAATACTATCCATTTAAAATTAAATTAATTCAATATTATTAGAATAGTTTAAGATTTGGATGCAAGTAGAGTTGTTAATAAGCCCGTAAACCGTGAGCCCGAACCGATTAACCCGAAAAAAATTAGGGTTAGGGCCAAGAAATTTGAGCCCGTTTAACATCCGGGCTTTTTGGCCCGAACCGATTAACCCGTGGGCTAATAGGGTTGGCCCGTGGGCTAACCGGGCCGGCCCGTAGGGTTGAAAATTATTATTATTATTATGTTTAATTAATTTTAACACCCATAATCTATACATCGACCACCCAATCCCACTCTACTCCCAACCCATCGTTGGACAAACTCTCACCATCTTTTAATTTTCATCTCTTTCTCATCTTTTTTCTTACTCTAACCCAAAATTTTCTCTAATAAATAAAATAATACTTGAATAAATATATTAAGATTAATTTAATTATCACAAATTCTTTTAATTTATATCTTTTAACAATATTTTGCATGTATTGATCTTAATTCTCTCAAATTTTAAATAATGTATTAGTTAATTTTGAATTTTTTATATTATTTATTATAAATTATAATTTATTATTTAACCCGTAGCCCGCTAGGATTAGGGTTAGGTTCACCTTTTCATAGCCCGTTTAAACAAACCCGATTTAGTCCGAAGCCCGATTAGCTCGAAACCCGTTAGGGCCAGCCCTAATGGGTTAGGGCTAGCCCGTTTAACATCTCTAGATGCAAGTTTATCCTTGGTGTTCAAGAATCAATCTCACGTCTTCTCTCTCATTCTCACCTTCTCTTTTCTCCATAACATAGTAACACTACAGAGAAGTAACATAACATAGCAACAAATCATTTTTATTTAGAAATCCCAATGGGTTAGCAACAAATCACTTTTATTTAGAAACCCCAATAGGTGAGTACATGTTGAATCTGATTGTTCTATATGCAGAGACTTCAACGCATGAACCCAAAAATACTGCCAATGTATGTTCTTGAGTCGATTTCGAAGTTGATTATTCGGACTGCGAATTACATGAGGATTAAGGTGCAGAAAGAGCTTGATTAGTTTGGAATTACCGTTGGCTCTGTTTTTTTACTCAATACATTTAACTGCCTCTCATCTCAATTCAAATAATGTTGTTTACAAATACTGGTATTTGAATGATTTTTCAGAATATATATTTTGTGCAAATAAAGATTAGAATGCTTGTGTGTTTTGTATACATTATTCTTTCTCGGTCAGTTTTTATGAAACATTGGATGCTAAATCCCTAATTGGTATGATAATTTTCGAAAATGCCAAATGAGGAAGATGAAATCTTAAATTGTTCTCTATCAACATGTACTTCAAACCCCCATTTTGAAATCTGTATCCTTTTTTCAGAATGCTCAGTGATTTGGCCAACGAATTTCGTCTGCAATTTTTAATAAGGAAGATGGAGTTGGAAAACGAAGCCATCAAAATACTTATTTAATAAATTAAGGGTAATATAAATTTTTAAAAGATAAATATTTTAATTAATGTAATAATAGGGTGTGTATTTAATGGAAAGGGGTGTGTATTTAAACCAATCCTTTTTATTATAGGTAAGTACTTCCTTTGTAATTAATATATATATATATATATATATATCTTAAGTATACTATAGCAGAAACTTTTCTGCTTACGTGTTGTCTCAGAGTGCTCCATTATGACGTGTAATTTTCTTATTTTTTTGAATTTTTAAATTATTTTTTTATGTTTTCCTTATTTACTTATTATTAACTTCCTTATTTAATATTTTCTTTTTAAAATAATGTATTTTCTTATTTTACTTATTAGTCTTAAATAAGTAATAAATTAAAAAAAATTATTTACAGAAATTAAGAACAAAATATTAATTAAAATTAAAAATTATATTTGTTTGAGATAATAATAAATAAAAATAAACATATACATAATTTAAGAAAAAAATTCAAATTAAAAATATATATCAAAATATAAATTAAAAATATATTTATCTTTTCTTACATGTGCACCTCATTAATTTATCATAAAATAAATGCCTTTTTTATTTATATTTTTATTTTGATTGATGACTAATTACATTTTGAATATCTTTATATATTTATTTTGGTATCATTATTTAATTACTAAATATCTTTTATTGTAAATAAATTAATAAGAATAAATTAAAATTATATATAAAGGATAAAAAGAATATTCCACATAATATTCTCTCACACACCACCTATAAGTAAGCCTTTTTAGTTATTCATTCCAAATCACACAAATTCGATTTTCAAGAGGAATAGAAGTTTTCTTCAAGTTCCTCTAGATAATTGATTTATAAAAAATTTAAATATTTATTTTGATTGAGCGAGATTCAATTCATTTTTAAATAATTGATTCAAGTATTCTTCAAGATGAAAAGAATCAAT
Organism: Pogostemon cablin; assembly: GCA_023678885.1. Lineage (NCBI taxonomy): Eukaryota > Viridiplantae > Streptophyta > Magnoliopsida > Lamiales > Lamiaceae > Pogostemon > Pogostemon cablin. The sequence continues at coordinate 25,876,762 of CM042967.1, forward strand.
TCAAGTATTCTTCAAGATAAATAAGTGAATCGATTCGATTCAAGAGAATCAATTCGATTCAAGTATTATCATTCAAGTATTTTTGGAATCGATTTACTTCTTCAAGTATATAATCTCAAGTATTCTTTCTCAAATTGAATCATTCAAGTATTTTTGGAATCGATTTACCTCCTTAAATATATAATCTCAAGTATTCTTTCTTCAAAAGGAATAAGAGGTTCGATTCAAGTATTCTTGAGTAGTATTTTTGAATCGTTTACCTCTTCAAGTATATAATCTCAAGTATTGTTTCAGAAGAGGAATAAGAGGATCGATCAAGTATTTTTTAAATCGATTTATCTCTTCAAGTCGATAATCAATTCAAGTATATATTCTTTAATATGAATAAGAGGTCAAAAAATGGATTCATATAGATCATTCAAGTATTTTTAGAATCGATTTGCCTTTTCAAGTAGATAATCTATTAAAGTCTTTGTTAAGATATATTCTTTAAGATGAATAAGAGGTTAAAAAATGATTCATGTAGATCATTTAAGTATTTTTAAAATCGATTTACCTCAATCGAAAGCTTTCTTCAAGTTATTTAACTATAATCATTATTTTATATTATATTTTTTAATATATTACTTGATGTTGGCAAATGATATTGGAATCGAGTTTTTAAATAACTATTGATTTATTAATTTTAGCATATTAATTTTATTTAATTTAATATGTATTTGAATTATTCAATTATGACATATAAAATTCGTTTTCTTTAATTATTAATATAATTTAAAACTAAATTTTTTTAAATATATATATCTTAAGTATACAATAGCAGAAACTTTTCGGTCTGTGTGTCGTCTAGCGCTCCGTTATGAGTGTAATTTTCTCATTTTTTTGAAATTTTAAATACTTTTTTAATATTTTCCTTATTTATTTTTAATTAATTCCTTATTTAATATTTTTTTTAAATAATGAATTTCTTATTTTTAATAATGATTAAACTTTTAATATTTTATATAATTATTTGGGTATCATTAATTAATTACTAAATCTTTTAATGCAATAAATCAATTAATATCAATTTATATGTAGCAATTATTTAATATATTTTAATAATTTCATTTTAATTAATTAATATTTGATCTTATTTTTCATAAATAATCTACACACACACACACACACACACACACACACACACACACACACACACACACACACACACACACACACACACACACATATATATATATATATATATATATATATATATATATATATATATATATATATATATATATTAAATATAGTATAGCAAAGTCCTTTTTTTTAATGTTGTTCACGTATGGTCTTACTATTTATTTATTTTTCAATACACTTATTATGACTTATTTATTTTAGTATCATTAATAATTATAATTAATAAATAAATCATTCGATATAAATAAATTAATTAGTATCAAATCAAATAACATGTATAGACAATAAAAAATAAATTGAGATTATATATATATATATATATATATATATATATATATATATATATATATATATATATATATATATATATATATATATTCCCTCGGTCCCATAAAACCTTTCACATTTTCCTCATTTATTTGTTCCACAAAACATTTCATACCCTAAAAAAGAAAATATTACTTTATCTAATAACCTCAAAAGTTATTTTAATTTCAAAATTTGTCACTCATTTTTCATACACATCTCACTACTTTATACTTTTTCATTATCTAAAGATACTACTCCCTCCATCCCATAATAAACTTAACACTTTCCATTTTCGTTCGGCCCACATTAAACTTCACCACCCATAAAAGGAAACATCTCATCAATTCCCACCCCTAAAAGTTCATTTTAATTACAACTTTATCTCACTCACCTAACAAACATAACATTACTTTATAATTTATTAATCACTTAAAATACTATATTACCCTCCAAAAATCAATAAAGTTAGTAAAAAAATATATTTTCTTAAATTCCGTGGTTACAGTAACGGTGAAGTTTATTCTGGGACGGAGGGAGTACAATACCCTCCAAAGTCAATAAAGTTAGTCAAAAAGTGTAAATTTTCTTAAATAACGTGGAACAGTAAACATTAAATGTATTACGGGACTGAGGGAGTAATTGATATTTATTTTAGACAATCAGTAAAATTAAGGATTTATCACTAAGAGTTACATACTTTGATTACTTAAATACAATGAAAAAATTGTAATACTGACAACTATATAAATATGCATCAAAGAGACAAAATTGCCCCCTATGTGGTTGCATTTTTTTTAAAGAAAAAAGGGGAGTAATAAATATTTTTCAATTGTATTATATTATAAAGTAACATTTAAAAAAATACAAGTCAAGATTATTTCAAATAATTAGAATGTATATACATACTATATATTAACTTTTTACATGTTGTAGTTATACGTTATATTAACAAAAGTCAAATATTATAATTTGTTACAAATTCTTTTAATTGATGAAAGAAATTGTCTAACTGTAAGAAGAAAAAAAATCTCCTTAATTAATGTTGCTACGTTATATAACACGGATTATTTAATTATAAAAATAAGAATAATAATTAAATGATCCCGCGTTGTACGCGGGTTTCATACTAGTGTATATATATATATATATATATATATATATATATATATATATATATATATATATATATATATATATATATATATATATATATATATATATATATATATTGATGTGCACAATAAACCAACCCTAAGATCTAGGCTTTTTAAAATTGAATTGAGTTGCTATTTTCAGAAATGTTAATAAATTTTGAGCCGAATGAAAATGAATAATGTGAAGTAAATAGTAAGACATTGTGATTAATACTCTCTTAAACATCACTATTGTATAATTTAACATAAGGTTTGATCTAACATTAAAAAAAATAGCACTCTCATACAAGACGAATATATGTGAGCGGGGCTGTGAGATGGGTCAATTGGGTATAAGAAATACCAAAAAATACAAGATAAGTCTAAGCAAAACTTTATTAGACGTACCCTGCACTGTTCTACAAGCTAATTCCAATCTGGACTAAGGAACAAGATATTAAAACAACCCCAACATACTGGTAACAAAGAATTATTGTGATAGACATGTAAAAGGGTTCCGACTCCACATCTCATAGCATGTATCACTCCTAAGTTCTCCTTTTTTGAAGGACTTCCAACTCCACGTCTGTGCTTTCAATTCAGCCATAATCTCTTTTGAGTTCCATTTCCCATTTTTAAAGACTATCTCATTTCTTTTTATCCATACCAACCACACTAAACAAATCCGAATTTCCACCAGTATCTCTTTTTCATTCTTACTCAGCATAAGGTTACCAAAATGTAGGAAGTTTACCTTGGGTTGATTTGACATCGGAGCTTGAATATCCAGCCACTTGAAGCATTCATTCCATACCTCTTGCATTTTTGAGCATTCAAAGAGCACATGTTCGACCTCCTCCAATGAATTGCTGCATAAGTTGCAATTTGTAGTTGCATTTACCCGTAAGCTCCCTCTTTTGTTTAGCTCTGCAACGGTTGGGATTTTGCTCCTTATCACCCTCCATGCATGGCTGATGTATTTCAGTGGGGCTGAATTTTTCCCCAATATCTTGTACAAACTCATCATTTGTTCGGACCCTCCATCATCTCTCCTTTGGATTAGCTGATTGACTTTATTCACTTGATAGACACCCATCTTACTAGCCTCCCATCTCCCCCGTCATTTGCCTAGTAAGTTAGAGGGTACCTATTTAAAATATCAAGAAGATCGTTAGCCAACTCCACCTCCCACTCTCTCAATTCTCTCCTCCAAACTATATTCCACTTCCACCCCCACTATCCCACTATCCCATTTGAGACACCAATTATCTCTCCCCTTGCCTCAATCTATAAAGTTTAGGACATAACACTTTTAAAGGTTTGTCTTCCACCCATACATCCTCCCAAAATTTCGTGCTATTCCCATCCCCTATTACTCTTTTAATATTTTTCTTAAACCATTTCCTTCTGTTATATGATAAACTCGATACAACCCCACCCCACCATCCTTTAGAATAATCTATATATTTCTCATTCCATGGATCAAAATCCTTTTCCCCCCACCCCATTGGTACAAGCTTTAACAATTCTAGCCCACAATCTATCACCTTTATGTAATGCTCTCCATGCCTATTTCCAATAAGAGCCCTATTAAAACTACCCAACTCTTTGACCCCAAGACCCCTAGCTTGTTTAGAAAGAGATATTGTTTTCCAGTCGACCCAAGAAATTTTGTTAGAAAACTCACTCCCACCCCCCAAAGAAATTCCTTTGTATGGAACAAATATTTTCCAACACACACTTAGGAGCCAGATGTATTGACAAGGTGTAGGTAGGGATAGATGCAAGCACAGCATTCAGGAGAACCAATCGGCCCTCAATGGAGAGTTTCAAATTTTCCCACTTTCTAATCCTGTTCTTGATTTTATCAACAATATAATTCCGATCTTGGCTTCTCTTGTGAGATACGCCAACCAAAACTCCAAGGTATTTCATTGGAAGCTTGCCTTCTACACAACCCAGGATGTCTACCATATCTTGAATAGTGCCAGCTTCTGAGTTGATACCTACAAGGGAGCATTTATGTAAGTTTATCCTCAAACCTGTTAAAGACTCTAGGACAATCAGCATTCTTTTAAGAAACAGTTCATTTCTAAGACTCATTTTCTCAACGAAAATAGTATCATCGGCGAACTGTAAATGTGATACAAGAACTTTATCCTTTCCGATCTCCACCGGATCAAATAACCCCAATCTAACTGCCCTTTTCATGAACACACCTATACATTCTGCTGCCACAATGAACAAGAAAGGTGATAACGGATCCCCTTGTCGAAGACCATTCTCCAATTTAAAATCTCCAGATGGGACTTCATTCATTAACACAGAGGCTCGTGCGGTCGAGAAGCAAGTCTTTATCCATGCTACCTACTTATCATGAAAATTGAAGTCTCTAAGAATATCTTCCAAGTATTGCCAATTTACAGAGTCATACGCCTTTGCGAAGTCGATCTTATAGCAGAATATCTTCTTTTTTCTATATTTGGCATCTTCAATGATGTTGGACAGAGAGACAATGTTGTCCGCAATATGCCTACCTTCCACAAAGGTGGCTTGCTCCTCCATCATAATATCATTTAGTACGACGCTCATCCTTTTAGCAAGAACCTTTGCGAGAATTTTATAAGGACCCCCAATAAGAGATATCGGTCTGGAATCCCCAATGTTGGAAGATGCAGTAGATTTTTGGATCAACGTGATGAATGAGTTGTTTAGGCCCATTGTGAGTTTAGCATTTGCATGAAATTCGTTCATGAATCTCATGAAATCTTCTCTCGATCCATCCCAGATAAGTCATATATTAGCATGTTTATTTAGTGGAAATTCAAGTCTATTGATTTAATTATATGATATTTATGTGTTAATATATTACTTATACTGTTTTTGGGAGATAATTACTTTAATTATGTGAATTGATGTGGAAACAGGTTATTGAAGGAGCAAATAAGGAAATAAATCAGCCAACATAGTTTTAGGATCGAATCTCTCCAAATCTATGGCATGATCGATCAAAAAAAAAAGAAAGAGATCCTGGAGATATTTTTGGAAGAGAATAGATAAGGAAAGAGATCAAGTAGAATTACTTAGGGATCAAGATATAGATATATATGTGAGATTTTTATTTATTTTTGGGAGAGAATATACACGACAATTTATAAAAGATCAAGACGTTATTTTCCTGGAGAGATTACACGATTTATTGAGGAGATTGGTGTGTGAAGCAGATTGGTCCCTTCTCTCCAAGGCAGAACACATGAATTTCAAGATCTTCTTTAGACATCATTGGTTTTGTAATTTTATATTTTAATTCTGTTTTTGCTATGAACATGCGGGGCTAATCCCCTTTTTTAGTTTAGGATTTCGTGAACGTCCTGTTGAATGTTTATTTAATTATTAAGGGTTTTTCATTGAATCTTTTGTGAGAATTTGTTCTATTACATGCTTTGATGTTCTTTATGGTTGTTTAACGATTAATTTAGCCTGATCACCTATTTATTATTAAACTGCTGAATGTTATTCCATGAACTATAATCCGTAATTGTTATAGGAATTGGATTAAGTAACAAATAGAAATAATTCTCTTTAGGTGTAATAGGGTCTGGGTTGTATGATACCTAGCTGGATTTCGTAGCCTAGTAATCCTATGTTTAGAGTTTTAATGCATTTATGAGTTCGAATCCATAGGGTCACTCATAGATAGTTCAATTTAGTGGTCGTACCCTAGTTGATGAACATAAGAACATTCGGGTTGATTGGTCGTACCGTAAATCTAGAGATTTAAGTTTGCGCAATAGGCTAGATGTTTAATTCATGTAATTAATTAATTTAGTAAACAGGAGGGGATCGTCATCTGAAACTAGGCTTTTCTCACTTGGTTAATTTAAATATTAATTTTGGAATATTTGGTTATTAAAAATATTGAGTTAATTTATTATACGCGTAATTTATTATTTTTCATGATCAAAACCCCCTTTATTTATTTTATATGTTAGCAACACTCAAGTTTAATTATAAATTCCTTATACTCCTTTGGGTTCTACCCGTACTTGCCATTATACTAAGTATTATAGTAAGTCGGAAATAAATTGTATTTTGGTAGGACAGCGACAACTTATCAAATTTGGAGCCATTTTCTCGGGGAGTAAAATTAATTTTATTAAATTTCTATATTTCTGATATTTTTCTGCATTTTTATAGGTTCTAGAATTTTCTGGAATTTTTTTGGAATTTTCGAATTTTTCAGTAACATTGACACTGAACCCTTCAGTGTCAGTTGTTCCCTGTTTTCAAAATTTTTTTGTGAATGATTACTCGATCTTCTGGTCAAAAACAGCTTGAATATATTTCAGAAATCGAAAGATTTGCCCAAAAGTTGAGAAAGGAGTCCCGGAAAAAGAAGGAAACAAGTTCGTCCATTGGCAAAACCGCCGGAAACCTTACCAAATCCGAACTTGCAGCTGATCCACTTTAACTTGGAGAGGGGAATTCTGAATTTTCTGATTTAGAGGAAGAAGATATTGTAGGATCTGAGTCGGAAGAGGAAAACATGGCTGAAAATACTTAAAAAACTTTGAATGAATTGGCAAATTTGGACGTAGTCCATCAGCCACTAACTTTCCTGCAATTACTGATAGTACTGTATTTGAATTGAAATCAGGATTGATTCACTTACTTCCTGCTTTCCATGGTCTTTCAGGTGAAAATTGATGAGTGTGTTAATTCACTAATCTTGCGCCTGGATTTATGCTATTATGGAGTGTTTGAAGGCTATAATAGGTTATAAACTGAATATATTGTGAAAAGTCATAAATCAAGCATTGATGAAGGCATTTGAGCAGTTTTTCGAAGAAAATCAGAGTGGAAGTGTTGAAAACGGAAGAAAGAAAGTCGAAGGTATCTGAATGGGTGAATCAAGAGTTTGATTCGACCAAGGGATGGTCAATTCGACCTGTCTCACTGGTCGAATTGGCAGTCCACGATAATAAAAAGATGGATTCGACCACGACAGGAGGAATTCGACCTGAGCAGCAAGTCGAATCAAGGTTGAATCCGTTGGCGGAAAAATTGATTCGATCTTGTCACCTGTGATTCGACCTGGGCGGCTGGTCGAATCGAACACCCAAAACTTACAGAAGGTCGATTCGACTTGTGATTCGACCTGGTGGGATGGATTTGACCTATTGGAGAGGTCGAATCGATGCTCGGGAACTTACCATATCCGTATTTTTATACCGTCAATGCATGCGATCACTTAAAAAGCCCATGCCAGGCCCAGGAGACGTGACTACAAGTATAAAAGAAGGCTTATGCAGTAGTAGAGAACACAAAAAAACTAATAAAATAATAATACAAGGAGAGGAGGAGACGTAGAGAAGGGGGCGACGATTGTATCATCCGGAGGAGCTGCGAGAGAAGTTCCGCTGGAGATTCAAGTCAGATCAGTCCAACTAACCATGATTGTTCTTAGATCAATCATGGGCTAGAGCCGCTTCGGTAGTTCTAGGGTTATGAAGGTTTCATGAGTTAATTTATCTTTCATGTGTAAACTCCGTAAACTGATCGTCACTTTTTCAGCGCACAATATTAATCATCAAGGTTAAGGATATCAATTGTAGTATCAAAAGGTGACCAAGTGAATATCGAACCCAAAGGATGGATAAATATCAAATTGATTATATTCTAGTTAATCAAGACTATGTTGTGAATTATTAAAATTGTGATATTATAATTGAATAAGAAATGTTTTTAATAAAAATAATAAACAATCAATGGCAACAACGATAGTGAAGTTTTAAGCAATTAAGAAGGTAAGTAGTTCTAAGATAATCTAGTTTAATTCATTAATTCGTCTTTCGTGTGATAATACCCGACTCTGCCTTGTGATTTATGAACGCATCACTAAACCATGCATTTCTATTCTATAGACACAAGTAGATATATGTATGCATCGTGTGAATATCCTCGGAGCAAGAGATATAATTTCACCCCCTTTCTAGGTACTATCAGTATCAATTATTTCCCCCTAGGATTGGCACTTTAACCCGATATGATCTCCCTTTATAGGTACTATGAAATTATACTCTTTGTCCTACTTGTTATCCCGAATACGCTATGATTCAATTAACAAGTATTTATATAAGATAGTTCTAATAAAATTTCGAAATCCCTTCACTTAGAATTATAACAACAAACCCTGCTCAGCAGTGAACGCACTCAATCGATAACCATGTTATGTATTCAGACTCTACACAATGATTAACGATGCACAAAACGACTGTGAGTATGGATTAAAAACGTGCAATCTTATATAAACTAAATCACAATTAGTGTTGTACGGAGTTTTTACACACGAAAGATAAATTAAATTATTAAACCTTCATAATCCTAGAACTACCTAAGAGGGTCTACTCCATGATTGATTGAAGATCAACCATGGTGAAGTGAAATGATCTTACTTGAGCAAACATGAATTTCCAGCAAGATCAAGTTGAGTTGATCACACTTGAATCTCCTTGTTGAGCTCTTCTTCCTCTCCTTCTTGCTTGCTTCCACCCTCACACGTTGCTGCCCTTGAAGCTTGCTCTTGCAGCCCCTCTTCTCTCTATATGATGTGTATTGTGTGTATCTTAATATGTGGGATGATTTGAAGTGTGGTGTTGCTGCCCCTTTTATAGTGAACCCATGGATGCTTTGTTGGTGGCTTGAATAATGAAGAAGGCATCTTTCATGCATAAACAAATGAATTGGAAGGTGGTGATGAGTCATTGGAAGCATCCTTTATGCATAAAACAAGTGATCTTGTAGGTAGAGTTGTTCTCACATCACTTTCATCTCCATTTTTAATGAAAGTAGATGGATGTTGATGTTTCTCCAAGAATCACAAAGAATCAATGTTTGTTGAGTGTTGTTTCTAGCTGTATGGAAGGTAGATTGCAGTGGAATGTCGGCAACTGAGCAATGGAAGTCGAAAATGGAAGAAATCAGATGTTTCTGCAAGTCAGGAGCTCGATTCGACCAGAATGGTGGTGATTCGACCTGACTTTAGGTCGAAGTCCAGGTCGAATTACGTGGAAAAATAGGACTTCGAGCATAATTCGACCAGAATGGAGGCGATTCGACCTGACTTCAGGTTGAAGTCCAGGTCGAATGCAGGTCAAATTGTGTGTCGGCATTGTCCAGTAGCGTGATTTGACTTCGATAGGGGCGATTTGACCTGGGCTTGATGTCGAATTGCAGGTCGAATTTGGCGTCTGGGACATCAGTAGCTCGATTCGACCACGACATGCTCGATTCGACCTGAGCTCTAGGTCGAATCGAGGTCGAATTGGCCAACCAACACTCCAGAAGCTTGCTTCGACTTCGTCATGGTCTATTCGACCTGTTCTTGAGGTCAAATCAAATGGAGACAGGTCGAATCGTTGTGTTTTGCTGCCTTTTTATCAACATTTGTTCTGTAGCAATGAATCTTTCTTCCTTTTTTATATATCTATTTCGATTTCCTATGAAAAACCACTTAAAACATCTTTGATAACAATTAATTAGTGATTTACACAATATAAATCAATTTTTAATCAATTACAACCTTTTCACACCTCAACAAGACACAAATTCATGCGTAAAATTCATGAATTTACACACTCATCAACAACACTACTTGTGGTTTATTTTATATAAGATTGCGCATTTTTAATCCATACTCACGGTCGTTTTGTTCATCAATAATTTTTATGTAGAGTCTGAATACATAACTTGATTATTGGTTGAGTGCGTTCACTGCTGAGCAGGGTTTTATGTTATAATTCTAAGTGAAAGGGATTCCAAAGTCTTATTAAAACTATCTTATATGAATACTTGTTAATTGAATCATATTCAGGTTAATAAGTAGGATAAAGAGTATAACTTTATAGTACCTATAAAAGGAGATCAAATTGGGTTAGAGTACTAAGTGCACAGGAAATAATTGATGTTGATAGTACCTAGAAATAAGGGTAAAGTATATGTCTTGCTCCGAGGATATTCACACGCGTCAAATGCAACTTTACTTGTGTATATAGAGTGAATTTGCATGGTCTAGTGATGCGTCCATAAACCACAAGGCAGAGTCGGACACCGTCATACGAAAGTATGAATTAATAAGTGGAGCTGGATGACCTGACGAACTACATACTATCTTACTTGATCAAAACTCACTTATCTCTCATTCTTGTTATTTACTTGTTATTTTAATTAAGATTCGTGACTTAATTTCAATATTACAACCATTATAATTACCAACGTAGTCATAATTTGCTAGAACATAACTAAATTGATATTTATCCGTCCTTTGGGTTCGATATATAACTTGCTCACCTTCAAAACTACGATTGATATCCTTCATACTTGAGGATTAAATTGTGTTGAGAAAATGCTTATAAAAAATCCGCATAAGTTCTTGAAGGAGTTCTCTGTTGTATGCATGAGCATGAAACCAAACGGAGTGACAGAGGAAATGGTTAAGCTTAGGGCATTCCCCTTTGCAGTGAAGGACATGGCAAAGGATTGACTATATTATCTCCCTCCTGGATCGATAAATACGTGGGGCAAAATGGAGAAACTTTTCCTCCAAACTTACTTTCCGGCCACTAGAGTTGTGGTCTTGCGCAAGAAAATATCTAGAGCTCGTCAGATGCAAGGGGAGAGTTTGCATGAGTATTGGGAGAAGTTTAAACACCTCACATCAGCATGCCCCCAGCATCAGATAAGCGACCAGCTGCTATTGCAGTACTTCTATGAAGAATTGTCGATCATGAATCGAAACATGCTTGATGCGGCTAGCGGAGGAGCATTTATGATGAAAACACCTACTGCTGCTAGAGACTTGATAGCTAGCATGACTGCCAACACCCAACAGTTTGGCACACGTGATCCATCACTTAGAGAAGTAAATGAGGTCCATAATTCTAAAATGGAGGAGACATTGAATAAGTTGACAATTGCTGTGGAGAATCTTGCTAAAGGAAGAGGGGTAAACCCTCCAACTTGTCAATATTGTTTAGCTAATGACCATTATACTCTTGAATGAATTGTTACACCTAGTGAGGAACAAGTAAACGCCATGGGGCGACCTTATGATCCCTTATCTCAAACCTACATCATGGTTGGAGAGATCATCCCAATCTGAGGTATGGTAGTGGACAAGGAGGAATTGGGGGCAACAATAGTTTCAAGAGCATAGAGTGGTGAATAGGCAATAAGATTACCCTCAAGATGGTGGAAATTGCCAACAAGGCGGGGCATGTTCTGGAGTTTCATTTGAGGAGAGAGTTAGCTGCTAGCAATCTCAAATTCCAAGAGATGACACATTCATCCATCCAAGACTTGAAAATGACAACCCAATCGTCAATCAAAAACTTGGAAAATCAAGTAGCCCAATTGGCTACAACTGTAGGCCAGATGCAGGCTCAAAACAGTGGTAAGTTGCCTTCACAAACAGAGGTTTATCTTAAGAATGTGAGCGCCATTACACTATGAAGTGGAAAACAATTGGAGGAGGTTGTACTGCCCAAAAAGCCTGACCAAGACGTGAAAAAAGATAATGTAGAACCTTTTAGAATAGTGGAGGATGAAACCGATCAGTTTGGGATGAAAAATCGGATGTGCAGAAACGTAACACTGACACTGAACCCTTCAGTGTCAGAAGGTCCGAAAAAAATCAGGTGAAAATTTCTGATCCTATTCCTTTTAATATTAACCATTTGCCTTTTCCAAGCATGTTTAGGAAATCAGACTCCACTGAAAAGGATAAACAAATACTTGAGGTATTTCGGAAAGTGCAGATCAATTTACCTCTCATTGAGGCGATTAAGCAGATTCCGAGATACGCCAAGTTCTTGAAGGAGTTGTGCACTAATAAAAAGAAGTTGAAAGGAGATGGAAAAGTGGTGATGGGAGAAAAATTTTCAGCTGTCTTCCAGCAAACGTTACCTCAAAAGCGTAAGGATCCTGGCATATTTGTGGTTCCTTGCAAGATTGAGAATGTTAAAGTGGACAGAGCTACGTTGGACCTTGGAGCTTCCATTAATGTGATGCCTCAATCAGTGTTTGAGAAGTTGGGTGTGGGAGAGTTGAAGAAGACTGGAGTTGTCATCCAACTTGCTTATCGAAGCTATGCATACCCGATAGAATTATTGAGGATGTTCTTAACACTTCACGCACTAAGATAGATGTACGTGAAGGTACTTTCATGATGGAATTTGATCAGTAGATCATTAAATTTAATATATATGATGCTATGAAAGACCCTGATGATGCTAACTTGCTATCTGTTGTGAGTACTATTGAGCCTATTGTCTAGGAAAATTTTGAACTCACTAGTAAGAATGCATTAGATACAGTCATTGAACATGGACTCATGAAGAAGGATGCTGAAAGATGGGATAGTAAGGAGCTGAATCACTATGTCAATGCTTTGCATAGTTCTTCTCAGAGACCAAGCACGTTAGATGTAGCTTCTGTTAAATTGCCTGATATTTTTTCCAAAATTCTTCCATCTATAGTGCAGACACCTAAGCTGGAGTTAAAGGCACTTCCTGAACACTTGAAGTCCTCGTTCTTGGGGCCAAAACATGAACTCAAGGAATATCATAAGGGGTTTCACACTGTTGAGGTCGATCGGATGAAGTTGTAAGAAGTTCTTCATACTTGAAAATGCAACCATCTTGCCTAAGTTGAGCCAACGACAATTAAAAAAAGGCGCTGATTGAGAGGCAACCCAATTTTCTCATTTTATTTTTATTTAAATAATTATCTGATTTTCACTCTTAATTTCCTATTGTGGCTGCAGAAATGGCATAGAGAGGATGGAGAGATTCGAGGCCACTCAGAGTTTGTCCCAGAAATAAAATCAGGTGTATTCTACCCATTTTAATATTCAATTGCTCATTTATACTTGCGTTGCTTGGGGACAAGCAAACGTTTAGGTGTGGGGAGGAATTTTATATGATAATTAGGTTAGAAAAGTGTAAATTTGCTCAATTTGTTGTTCCATGCTTGGTTCTTATTGTCCTCTTAATTTTATGTTAATGTGGAGTTTGAAAATTTGAGGAATAAGATCTTTTGAGGTGATGAGAGTGATGCATGATTGAGGGAGTAGCAGTGATGTTTAGGAGCTATTGAAACTTGATAATTGTTGCAAGATTTTGTGATTGTAGTGGCTCATTTTTTTTTCAAATTTCATGGCAATTTAACCCAATTTTTTGTGAGCTTTTGAGCCTTAACGATCTATCATCTATGAGCTCTATTGAAATTTCTTTCTTGAGTGCATTGAATTTGAATTGTTCATTCTAGAACTTGCTCTTTTGAATGCATTTCAAGATCATATGATTGGTTTTGTGTGATAAGATGATAAAGGCACTTAGGTTTAACCCTCTTGACTTATATTGTCCTACCTGATTATGAAAAACTTTAGGGAAGCCACGTTTAGCCTAAGCATATTCTTTGAATATTGAGCACGTAAATGAACCCTGAATTCCCATTTCTTTCTTTGACTCTTCCGTTAGAACCCTTCATTACTTTGTGATGTGTGAATCTTGTGAAAACACGTTATGGTTGATGAAGTTGAAGGGAGTTGTGAAAAAAATAAAATGAAGAAAGCAACATGAAAGGATGAAAAAAAAAGTTGTGAAAAAAAAGAAAGAAAAGGAAGGAAGGTTGAATAAAAAAAAGAAGAAAAAAGAAGAAAAGGAAAAAAGAAACTGTTTGTATTGAGTTGCTGAAATTATCTAGAAAACAGTGATATTTTCGAGTGTTATACTCGCTATTCCAAATCTTGAAAAGGAGCAGGTGTGGGGAGATTATAATTGTAAGCGAAATGCTATTGTGAAAAGGAAAATTGGGAATGATGGATGATTGATTTGTGAAGATCACACATTGTAAGGTGGTACGTTTAGCCATTCCTATTACTCCTTTTACCTTACCCTAACTTAAAGCCCCATTACAACCCATTCAAAGACCCTTTGATTATTGCACATGATTGATTTAAAAATGGGTGGAGATTTGATTTGGGAGCAAGCCTATGGTTATGACTGTTCTTTTCAATTGTTGAGTGATCTTGCTACCTAAATCATATACTTGAGTGTTTTGAGTGAATCATTGTTAGGCCATGGAATTTTGAAAGATTTGATGCAATGAAAGTTGCAAACTTTGAGTGAAGAGTCATGTTTCATATTAGTTCCGAATGCTCAATGGTTGCTTGTCTCTAGAAGTGTGTGACTGTCATTTGCCTTGGTAGATGTTCCTTGGTTTTCTATTCCTTGTCATCTTTAATTTCCATTTACTTGAGGACAAGTAAAGTTTAGGTGTGGAGAGATTTGTGATGAGTGATATTTTCACCTAGATTTTAGTATCTTTTTATGTGAGTTTTTGTATATTTTTATCCGTATTTTATGTGTTATTTGGTTGTGTTTTGTGTTTTCATGGAAATGTGTGTGAATGAGCTTAAACCTATAATTTTCACTTTTTATTTGATGCTAGATATGATAAGGAAGACGTAGGAAAAAGCGGATCTCAATTCGGAGTTGAAACGAGAGAGAACGAGCCAAAACAGTGAAGAAATACAGGAGCCAGCACCAACACGGGCCGTGTAGCCAACACGGCCCTGTAAGCGATGGCCGTGCGGTGACACCTATTCGTTCAACACGGGTACCTTAAGGCCGTGTCCAGTCGCACGAGTCGTGTTGGCAGCACGAGCCGTGTCATCAACACTGCCCTGTAAGGAGAGGCCGTGCGGCAGCATCAGAAGACACAACACGGCCACCTTGTGGCCGTGTTGCAAAGCACGACTCGTGCTGTGTAAAATCCTGGAAAAAAAATCAGAATCCTTCTAGAAGCCTCCCAAGGGGTATAAATACTCAATACTTCAATATGTGAAAGAAGGATCCGAATTCCAACCCTTCTACACACACATCACACACCATTTCTTCCATTCTTCACCTTCACCTTCATCCATTCTTCATCCTTTGGATCTACCTTCATCCAACCATCAAATCCTTCATCCAAGTAGTTAGAGAAGCAAGGAAGAGAGGTGAATTGCAAGGGGGAGAAGAAGATCACCATTGGAGACATCCAAGGGAGTTTTCATCTACACTTTGTATTGAAACCTATTGTTTATCATGTTTTGTAAGAAATTTAATGTCTATGTTAATTTTTTTATGGATATGAGAGGCTAATCTCCCTTGTGAGATTAGCAATATGAATTGTGTTGGATAATTTTTGGTATTTTGCAATTGAATGATTATGTTGATTGGGTTAATTGATTTTCTATCATTGATGCTTTAGATCTTGAGGTTTATGATGATTTGTGTGTTTAATTGTTTTAAGCATGTGATTAGATTGAGAAGTCAATTGCATATTTAGGATAATTAAGTGAATCATTTCATCAAACACTTCATGTGCATTATAGATTGTGAAGAGATTGAGAAGTCCTTCATAGTTTAGAACCCTTTGATAGAACATATCATTTATTAGATTGAGAAGTCAATAGATTATGTGAAGGGACTCTCATTTCAAGCTTAGTACCTAGTTGGAATTGTTTGAGTGAGAACCAATCCAATGAATGTCATTCCATATCCTATTAATTCCGAGAGGGAGTTTTAGGTGATCTTAGTGTTGGCCCTTAGCCTTTTTCCCATGACACATATGAATTCATTGCATGATACCTAGATTTTCCATGCTTTAAGTATTGCTAGTCTCATCTCTATCTACTTGGCTCATTCATCCATCTTCCATTCATCTATCCTTTTATTTTATTGTCATTTCTTGATTATCTCCCCTTCTCGTTCATCTCTATAATACTATTACAAACACGAGATCGCTTAGACCCTAGTACCTTCCTCCCTGTGGTTCGATAATTTCTTTAATTGGTCATGCCCACTATATTATGGCTAATCAAATAGCGCCGTTGCCGGGGAGGTAACGGTTGCTAGTAGCTTGAAGAAGGATCATTTTGAGTAATCTTAATAGAGACATTATTTTATTTTATTTTTACTTGTATTTGCTTTGTGAAACTTTATTCTAACTTCTCTCATTTTTGAAGGTATATGCAAACAAGATCCAAGGGGAAATAAGTAGAACCTATTGATTTGGAGATTGAGCATACTTTGAGGAGAAGGAGAAGGGAGAACAAAACCAAAAATAGTAATTCAATGGAGAATTTTCAAGAAGATAATCGTGTGGAGATAGAGCATGATGGGGAAGGACGACACAATATGAACGTGCAAGACAACGCACATCAATTCAATGAGAATCCTCCTCAACAAGCCTATCAAAATCATGGAGCTATGAACAACCAAGCTTTTCTTCAACAAATGATGCAACAAGTTATAAGGCAACAAGGCTTTCACCAAGCTTATGCTCCTCCACAACAAGCTTATGTGCCACCACCTCCACCTCCGGTGCAACATGGAATGCAAAATGATGAAAGGGTGATCCGGGATTTCTTCATGCCGAGGACAATGCCACAAATGATGGGACCACCAATTCATGCCAACAACTTTGAATTTAAAATGGGCTTGATTTCATTGGTGAGAGAGCAACAATTTAGTGGAACCCCGAATGAAGATCCTAATGCTCATCTAGCCCAATTTGTGGAGATTGCCAACACCGTGAAGATGAATGGGATGAGTGAAGATTGTATCAAGATGAGGTTGTTTCCGTTTTCTTTGAGGGATATAGCTCGAACATGGCTCTCCACTATTACACCGGGTACATGCAACACTTGGGACGAGCTAGCACAAATGTTTTTGAACAAATATTTTCCACCTTCAAAGACGCTTCAAATGAAGAGCTTGATCACTCAATTCAAGCAAATGCCTCAAGAGAGCTTTTATGAAGCGTGGGAAAGGTTCAAGGAAATGCTACGCAAGTGTTCACAACATGGTTTCCCGGAGAATCAACAAGTTGGATTTTTCTATCAAGGACTTATGAATGGGCAAAGAGTGCTTGTTGATGCTTCGGCGGGTGGATCCGTACTTGGAGTGACTTCGGAAAGGGCCATAAAAATTTTTGAAGAGATTGCTACAAATGTGTACCAATGGCCATCGGAGAGGGTAAGTGGATGCTATGGATTTGAAAGTTTTGATCAAGGGCAACACTCGAGTGTGAAGAGTGTGAATGTTGAAGCACAAGTGCCAAGCATGGAAAAGATAGTGGCGGAAGTCATTAAACAAATGAGCATGAATCAAAGTGTGAACAATCAAGGAGCGAATATGGTTGAGGGGCTACAAGTCGAGGAAGGTGTGCTACCTCCGAATGTTGTGAATGGTGAACAATGGGCCAACTCTATGCCATGTGTTGAGGATGTGTCGTACATGCAAGGAAGAAACTACCAAGGGAATTACCAAAATAATTTCCAAGGTAGTTTCAACCAAAGTCAAGGAAACTATCCACCAAGGCAAGGGGGCTTTAATGGTCAAAGTAGTGGAAGCTCATACCCACAACAACAAAGGCAAAGCAACTTCTCTTACTCTAATCCGAGCAATGCGGTTGCGTATCCTCCGGGATATCACCAGGAGCTAAGGCACCGAACAATGAGGGAAGAGCATCAACCGATGAGCTACTTGAACAATTGATTGCATCAAACAAAGCTAGAGATGAAGCTAATGAAAGAAGATTCAAAGATATTGAGGAAAATAATGAAAGAAGATTAAAAGCTATTGAGGAAAATAGTGATAGAAGATGCAAAGCTTTGGAGTATAATGTTGGACAAATGACAAGTTCATTGAGTGCTCAACAAAAAGGAAAGTTCCCGGCCACAACCAAAGTTAATCCAAAGGCTCAATGTTTGTTGGTTGATATGAAAGAGGAACGAAAGGTTGAAGAAGGGTTGGTGGAAAGCAAGGTTGTTGAAGAAATGAAAGAAGAGCAAAAGCCTAAATGGATACCTAAGTGGAAAAGGGTGCAAGAGGAAAAGAAAGTTGAGGAGAAGATCAAAGAAGAGGATTACAAACGTGACTATTGGGGTATTCCGATCACTCCATTCCCTATTCCATATCCACAAATGTTTGTAAAAGAGGAGAAGAAAAAGGAATTTGCGGAGTATGTCATGTCGCTCAAGAAGAAGTATGAAGAGAAAAAGAAAGAGGAGCAACCCGAAACGAGTGAGCCGATGCAAAAAGGGGGGCCTACAAAGGTTGGTGATCCGGGAAAGTTCATAATCCCTTGTGATTTTGAAGGAAAAAGCACCCTCGATGCATTGTGTGACTTGGGGCAAAGTGTCAACGTGATGTCTCATGCCACGTTTAAAGACCTTGAAATTGGAGAGTTAAAACCAACAACAATCCGTCTTGAAGTGGTAAATGGCGAGGTTGTGAAGCCACTTGGGATTATTGAAGACGTTGAGGTAAAAGTGAAGGGGTTAGCATTTCCGGTTGATTTCATGATTTTGGAAGTGAAAGCGGACCCTAAAGTTTCACTTATTTTGGGAAGACCATTTCTAGCCACCGGAAGAGCAAAGATTGATATTGGTAGAGAGGAGTTATCCTTGAGCTCAAAAGGAAAAAGTGTCACATTCTTGTGCAAGAAAGATAAAGGGATCAATCCTCATCATACAAGGCCTCCGGATGATTTCGATGATCATTATTCTCTTCTCTTTGACAATTTAAATTCATTTCTTCATGATTATATGAAATTGTCAAATGCTAACTTGTCTTCTTGTGATGTTGATAGAAAGAAAGCTCCGAACCTCGATTGGAAACTTGACAAAGGAGAAAGAGGAAGTCCACTAGAATCACTTCTTGATGACGATTTGATGCTAGTGAGCAAGAATGGAGAGGTTGAGCTAGTGGACAAGAAGAAGGCCAAGCTAATGTTTAAAGTGAGGATGCGAGGAGAAAGTGGGATGGACCATCCTTTGGTCCAATGATCGTAAAATTCCGTCCGGCTTGAAGACGTTAAACTTAGCGCTAAATGGGAGGCAACCCATTCTTTTGTTATTTTGATGCTTTTTGTTGATTTTGGTCTTGTAGGTGAATTGTGCTCGTGAGAAAAAGCATGTTGAAGAAAGGAGAAGAGCTTCATGGATTTGAGTAAAAAATATCACCAATGGATGCAAACTTAATTTTCGACTCTTGTCTCGAGTCAAGTTTGGGGGGAAAGTGCATGGTGAACATAGCTTGAGTCGTGTGGATGCGTTTACTTCTCCACAAGAAGATCATCAATGGAAACTACAAGGGTAAGTCCCACCACTTTTTGCAAACTTAATTCTCACCTCTTAGTTCGATTTAAGTTTGGGGGGAGAGTGCGTGGTGTGACTCACCACTTAAGTGTTTGATATGATGATATTGATGATGATAGGTCTTCTTGTAAAAATTCACCTAATTTTAAAATTTTTCTCATGAGTTTGGTTGATTTTGGTATGATTGGTTGTGTTGAAGTGCATATGAATCCATATTTTTAATGCAATTGTGGAGCTAATGGTGTTGTATGAGTTTTGAGTATGAATGAAGGGTATTGGAAGCACGAATGGAGCTTGGAGCGAATGGTTTCCTTACCAAATGCCTATTGAGGGAGTACTCTACACCTTATCACTTTTAGTTGCTTGACATAATTTGATTTGGATTGATGTGATTTGCATGCTACTTCATTTGTTATGTTTTGGGATGTTTACTTTTCGTAAGTTAGGATTTCCTTTTCAATCAAGTTTGGGATGATTGTGAGCTTACATTGTTATGGATGAGTTGAATACGTGCTTCATTGTTTAATGATGGTGATTTTTGTTTTTGCATGTTATGTGTTTTTGGTTGTTTATTGTTTGTTGAGTCTTTATTTTATGTTTTGTGTGTTTTCTTATTTTTGTCTTGGTATGTTTGGTGGTTTGTTTTGGGATGTTGTGAGTCATTTTTGAACATGAGTGGTGATATGTTGTAGTGATAAGTGATGACAAGTTATGATTAAGAATCTCTACACTTTCGAATTGTGACATGTTTTACTTAACTTGTTCAATTTTGAGATGAATGTGGTGTAATAAGTTTCTTAAGGTCCAATGCATAAGCTTGTGAGAATTTGAGCCTCAACCGTGCATACATGGTTTTTCTTCATGAGTGGATTTGTTGTGTTTGATAAGCTAGAACTTGCTCAAGGACTATAGGAACGAGCCCGATTAGTGGAGATTAGTGACATGATCTAAGGCCATCCTTGTTATTATAGTCATTACCATATATTTTCCTACCATGAACGTCATCCCTAGTCAACCACTTTGAGCCTTAAAGCCTATTTATTGTGATATAAGCTCATTACAAGTCATGATTACCCACTTAAGCCTTACATATATACCATTTGTGTGGGTGATTGAGGAGATGGTAGTTAGAAAGGTTTGATAAGGAAGAAAAAGAAAAAAGGAAATGGTAAACAAGCAAGAAAAAGGATGAAAAAGAGCACAAGAAAGAATGGACATGCAACCTCAAAATAAGAAAATGAGCAAAGCAATAACAATATGCTCAAGTACTTAAAAGTTCAAAGAAGGAAGCATGCATTAAAAGAAGCTCAAAATCAAAGGAAAGTTGATGATTAGTGCTTGTGATTACCAAAGTTGAGAAAGGAAGAAAGAAAAGTGGAGAAGTTGAGGAAGTTGATCATCTCTTCGATTACTTACACTTGTTAGTCACTATTATCCATACTCTTCCTACCTTACCAAAGAGCCTATCATTACATCCAAATTAAAGATCTTTTTAATCATTAATTTAAACTTTGGTGGTTTGTGAATGTAGTCCACGAGCAAGCTTATAGCGAGTCGAGCCAATCGATTGATGAGTGTTGTTTTACCCTATTTTAAAGAGTGTTGAGTGACATTTATATCCTATGTGAGGCTTGGACTAAAAAAAAGGGACTATATTACACTATCATTCTCTTTAGATTGAACTTGTTAATTCTTCATGTCATGAATCTAATGTTGTAGGATGACTTAGCATAAATTGTGATTCTTATTATTATTTGTGTGTTATTACTTATGTTCATTTAGTCTTTTCCTAGGTGAATATCACTCTCCTTGGTTTATCATTTCGTTGTGCGAGGACGCACAACACTTTAAGTTTGGGGGTGTGATGAGTGATATTTTCACCTAGATACAGGAGTCAGCACCAACACGGGCCGTGTAGCCAACACGGCCCTGTAAGCGATGGCCGTGCGGTGACACCTATTTGTTCAACACGGGTACCTTAAGGCCGTGTCCAGTCGCACGAGTCGTGTTGGAAGCACGAGCCGTGTCATCAACACGGCCCTGTAAGGAGAGGCCGTGCGGCAGCATCAGAAGACACAACACGGCCACCTTGTGGCCGTGTTGTAAAGCACGACTCGTGCTGTGTAAAATCCTGGAAAAAAAATCAGAATCCTTCTAGAAGCCTCCCAAGGGGTATAAATACCCAATACTTCAATATGTGAAAGAAGGATCCGAATTCCAACCCTTCTACACACACATCACACACCATTTCTTCAATTCTTCACCTTCACCTTCATCCATTCTTCATCCTTTGGATCTACCTTCATCCAACCATCAAATCCTTCATCCAAGTAGCTAGAGAAGCAAGGAAGAGAGGTGAATTGCAAGGGGGAGAAGAAGATCACCATTGGAGACATCCAAGGGAGTTTTCATCTACACTTTGTATTGAAACCTATTGTTTATCATATTTTGTAAGAAATTTAATGTCTATGTTAATTTTCTTATGGATATGAGAGGCTAATCTCCCTTGTGAGATTAGTAATATGAATTGTGTTGGATAATTTTTGGTATTTTACAATTGAATGATTATGTTGATTGGGTTAATTGATTTTCTATCATTGATGCTTTAGATCTTGAGGTTTATGATGATTTGTGTGTTTAATTGTTTTAAGCATGTGATTAGATTGAGAAGTCAATTGCATATTTAGGATAATTAAGTGAATCATTTCATCAAACACTTCATGTGCATTATAGATTGTGAAGAGATTGAGAAGTCCTTCATAGTTTAGAACCCTTTGATAGAACATATCATTTATTAGATTGAGAAGTCAATAGATTATGTGAAGGGACTCTCATTTCAAGCTTAGTACCTAGTTGGAATTGTTTGAGTGAGAATCAATCCAATGAATGTCATTCCATATCCTATTCATTCCGAGAGGGAGTTTTAGGTGATCTTAGTGCTGGCCCTTAGCCTTTTTCCCATGACACATATGAATTCATTGCATGATACCTAGATTTTCCATGCTTTAAGTATTGCTAGTCTCATCTCTATCTACTTGGCTCATTCATCCATCTTCCATTCATCTATCCTTTTATTTTATTGTCATTTCTTGATTATCTCCCCTTCTCGTTCATCTCTATAATACTATGACAAACACGAGATCGCTTAGACCCTAGTACCTTCCTTCCTGTGGTTCGATAATTTCTTTAATTGGTCATGCCCACTATATTATGGCTAATCAATTTGATGAGCCATATATTAGCATGTTTATTTAGTGGAAATTCAAGTCTATTGATTTAATTATATGATATTTATGTGTTAATATTGACTTATATTATTTTTGGGAGATAATTACTTTAATTATGTGAATTGATGTGGAAACATATTATTAAAGGAGAAAATAAGGAAATAAATCAGGCAACATATTTTTAGGATCAGATCTCTCCAAATCTGTGGCATGATCAATCAAAAAAAAAATAAGAAAGAGATCCTGGAGATATTTTTGGAAAAGAACAGATAAGGAAAGAGATCAAGTAGGATTACTTAGGGATCAAGACATAGATATTTATGGGAGATTTTTATTTATTTTTGGGAGAGAATATACACGAAAATTCATAAAAGATCAAGACGTTATTTTCCTGGAGAGATTACACGATTTATTGAGGAGATTGGCGTGTGAAGCAGACTGGTCCCTTCTCTCCAAGGCAGAACA
The DNA here is from genome assembly GCA_023678885.1 of Pogostemon cablin. Classification (NCBI taxonomy): domain Eukaryota; kingdom Viridiplantae; phylum Streptophyta; class Magnoliopsida; order Lamiales; family Lamiaceae; genus Pogostemon; species Pogostemon cablin. The sequence continues at coordinate 25,900,290 of CM042967.1, forward strand.
CGTAAATTTCAAGATCTTCTTTAGACATCATCAGTTCTTTAATTTTATATTTTAATTATGTTTTTGCTATGAACATGCGGGGCTAATCCCCTTTTTTAATTTAGGATTTCGTGAACCTCCCATTGAATGTTTATTTAATTATTAAGGGTTTTTCATTGAATCTTTTGTGCGAATTTATTCTTTTACATGTTTTGATGTTCTTTATGGTTGTTTAATGATTAATTTAGCATGATCACCTATTTAATTATTAAACTGTTGAATGTTATTCCATGAACTATAATCCGTAATCGTTGTTGGAATTTAATTAAGTAACAAATAGAGATAATTCTCTCTAGGTGTAATAGGGTCTAGGTTGTATAATACCTAGCCGGATTTCATAGTCTGGTAATCCTATGTTTAGAGTTTTAATGCGTTTATGAGTTCAAATCCATATGGTCACTCATAGATAGTTCAATTTAGTGGTCATACCCTAGTTGATGAACATAAGAACATTCGGGTTGATTGGTCGTACCGTCAATCTAGGGATTTGAGTTTGCGCAATAGGCTATATGTTTAATTCATGTAATTAATTAATTTATTAAACGGGATGGGATAGTCATCCTAAACTAGGCTTTTCTCACTTGGTTAATTTAAATATTAATTTTCGTATATTTGGTTATTAAAAATATTGAGTTAATTTATTATACTTGTAATTTATAATTTTTCACGATCAAAAACCCCCTTTATTTATTTTATATGTTAGCAACACTCAAGTTTAATTATAAATTCCTTATACTCTTTTAGGTTCGACCCGTACTTGCCATTATACTAAGTGTTATAGTGAGTTGGAAATAAATTATATTTTGGTAGGCCCGCGATAGCTTATCAATCCCAAAAAACTTTTAATAGCTCTATACTCAAACCATCCGGTCCCAGACTCTTCATGGCATCACAAGAATTGATGGCAGCCAATACTTTCTCCTCCGAAAAAGGTTCGACTAGTTTCAAGCTGTCAGTCTCTTCCAATTTCTTTAGCACAAAATTACTGGTAATTCTTGGTCTAGGTGATATCTCACCACTGTAATACTTTTTAAACATATCATGAATCGCCCGCTTCACTTCGACCGTGTTTTGAGGCCATGTCCCGTTGATGTATAGCCCTTTAAGTTCATTTATCACTCTCCTCCCATTGATAAATCGATGAAAAGTCAAGGAGTTAGTGTCACCATGTATGATCCACTTCATCTTTGCCTTCTGTTGGAGAATGTTGCTGCTGGTTTTAATATCACACAACAGTTTAGTTTCCTCAACCTCTTCAGCCTTAAGACCAAAAGCTTCATCCATAATGTCCAGTTTCCATACCGACTCTTTCTCTCTTCTATTCTCTAGTCAATGCTACAAAAAAGTTCTCATTTCATAACTTAAAGTACTTCTTGAAGGTTTTCAGTTTCTCTTTCAACACATATCCTCCCCATCCTGATATCGAGTACGTGGCCCATTTTATCATCACCATTTCTTTAAATCCTGGGGCTTGAAACCAAGCATTTAAGCTTTTGAATGGCCTTGGCGTCCAATCAATGATCTTCTGTCCAAATTCAGTGGGCAATGATCCGAGTTTACTCTTTTAATTCCTCTCGCATATGCATTAGGCCATGTTGTTATCCAACTCTCATTAAGGAGGATTCTATCTAGTCGGTTTTTACACATTCCATCCCCTCTATAGTATGTAAATGATCTACCTTGGATTGGGTCGTCCAGTAGATGAGCACCTCTAATGAAGTTATCAAACTTTCCCGCATTACTCGATACCTCCCTCCTTCTCTAGTATCACATGATGCATATACATTTATTAAGCAACACTCAGCGTTGTTCTCCAAATATACTCCGTTTACAATCACTGCACCTTTAATATGCCAACAGCTTCTAGCTAAAAATCTATCTTTATCCCAAAAAGTCAGTATACCCCTTGACCTACCTTCAGCCTCTCTATATTCCTATTCCAGATTATAGAACCCTCCAATTTCATTTTTTATGATGTCTTCTATGGTTTCCATCTTGGTTTCTTGTATAAATCCCATTACAAATTTTTTTCTTGTATAACCAATCTTTCACCTCCGCCCTTTTAGCCCTTGACCCCAGGCCACAACAATTATAACAGAAGATCTTCATTTATCACAGTCATCTCTCCTAGTACCAAGCTTATCATTAACTAGAGCTTCAAAGTTCTTGATCATTACCTCTTCTGAAAAGTTTGACCGCAATCCCAACTTTTTTCCCAGGCCCCAGGTCAATTATTATTAAAATATGCATATCATATACTTCCTCCGTCCTACTAAAGTTTGCACGCCTGTTCCTGTATGGAGATTAAGAAAAGTGATAACTTTTAGGGTATTATGATATTTTTTGGTAATAAATAAATAATAAAGTATTTTAAGTGTGTTAGGTAAATGTGTTTTTTTTGTAAATAAAGTATATGGGGGAGGGTGATTGTACGTGTTTGACTTTTTACTTTTTTAAGAATGTGCAAACTTTTATGGAACAATCTAAAATGAAAAGTGTGTCATCTGAAATGGGATGGAGGGAATAGTAAAGTATGCTTATTAATAGTTTGAAGCATGATCCCTGAACATGGAGTAAAGAAGTATACGAATGATTAGAGACAAAAATTGATCAAAGGAAAGGGAGATCCAAATATTGGATTTAATTGACGAAGCATTTGGATTGGATGAAGAGGAAGTGGTGATGATAAATTAGGAAAGGGCATTGCTCTTATGTGATATGACCAAGAAGTTAAAAATATTAAACAAAAATTGAAGATTAAATGGACCATGGGAGTTGACACAAATTCAGCAATTTTTCATCGTTATTTAAATGACAGAAGGAAAAAGAATGAGATTATAGGCATCATGGCAGATGGGAGGTGAACTCAAGATGTAAAAGAAGTGAAAGAAAGAATTCATGACCTTTTCAAGAACCACGTCAAATCAAGGCAAACAACTGGCATCTGGATGACTAGTGACTTTACCTAAAAAATTATATTAGACTCTTAAAATCAGTTGTTGATCGCTCCATTCAATGATGTTAAAATTTGGGAGGCGGTTTGTGCTTGCAATAGCGATAAGAGTCAGGGGCATGGCGATCTCAACATTTTTATTTTCAATGATTGTTGGGATACTTTTAAGGAAGATATTCTGGTTTTCTTTGATGAGTTCCATGTATATGGGAGACCTGCTAAAGGTTTAAATAGTAGCTTCATAACTCTTATTCCAAAAATAGAGGAGGTGGCTGAGGTTGGTGATTTTAGACCAATATCACTCATCAACGCTTCATACAAGATTTTAGTAAAGGTACTTGCCTGGAGAATCAATATGTTCCTTATGGAATTATATCAGAACAATAATCTGTATTCTTTAAAAAGGTAGGTTGATTTTCGACAATTTGAGTGCACTAAACAAGGTAATTGAGGAAGTCAGGGTAAAGAAACTACTAATAATGATTTTCAAGATTGATTTTGAGAATGCTTACAACTCAGTCAAATGGAAATCTCTGATTAATATTATGAAATCATTCAATTTTTCATGATAAATGGATTGGATGGATGAAAGAGTACTTCTCATAAGCGAGATCGTCAGTGTTGATAAATAGAAATCTAACAAATGAGTTTTAGTTGGAGAGGGGGTTAAAACAAGACGATTCACGATCGCCTTTCTTATTATTACTAGTGGCAGAATACATTACTTCGATCATGAAAAAATGAGTGGACCTTGGACTATATGAACCAACTTCAATTAGAAAGGATAGAATAAAAATCAGCCACATACAGTATGCCGAAGAAATGGTCTTTATTGGCATAGCCAGTTTAGAAAATGCGATATTCATCAAGAGAGCTCTAATTCTTCTTCAACTTTTAACTGGTCTGAGTATTAATTTAAAAAGAACTATTTATTGGTTTGAATGTAGAAGATGGTAGCTTGAGAGATATGGCAGATGTGTTGGGTTGTGACATTGGACATCTACCTTTTAAATACCTGGGAGTCTGCATAGGGAAATCTCATAACAGGAAGACTGATTGGGAATATGCTATAGCAAAAATTAGGAACAAGATTGCAAAATGGACGAGGTTAAAGATTTCAGGGGCAAGAACGCTCATCTTGTTGAATTTGATTCTTACCTCTTTACAGCTAAAAAAATCACCTTGGATTATTTGGAAAACAATAACTACTCCAAACATCTTGAGAGTTTTAGAGTTCGGGAACTTGAAAGTTTCAATGCAGCTCTTCTGAGAAAATGGGCTAGGAGGGATCTGATACAAAGCAACATATTATGGGTTAGATTAGTAGAGAGTAAGAGAGGGACGTGTTTGAAGAATCTAATAGGTTTGGGGTTGGAGATAAGTATTGTTAGAAAAAGTGGATGGTGGGGAAACATTGTTAGGTCGCTTAGAGATTCTAGGGGGAATGGTTTAAAGAGGTTATTAGTAGAAGGGTGGGGAATGATTCGGAGATTGATTTGTAAGATTGGTCAGGGGAAGTTTATTTGAAGTATAAATATCCAAGATTGTTTCAAAATTGCATTAAGAAAAATGCTAAGATTAACGAGATGTGGGAGGGGGGTTTAGGGAGGAGTGGAGATGGGGTTGAGAATGGAGAAGAACTCTTAGGAGTTTTAAAACTGACGATTTTGATTCTTTGTTGTCCAATATAAACATATACATGTTATCAAAAGAAACAAAAGGTACATGGAGATGGAACTCAAGCAATAAAGAGACCTATATTGTCAAAGAAGTATACAAAATTTTGTGAAGTAGGAAAATATCTACAGAACAAGAAGATGGAGAGGTATATAATAATGGAAAAGTGCTTCAATCCCAAAAGTACAACTCATGGTATGAAAACAATTCATGGAAGACTCGCCACAAGGGTTAATCTGAAAAAGGAGAAATTACATACCTTTGAATGTTGATGCCATGTGCCCGTTGTGTAAGATTAGCGAAGAAATGGACGAACATTTTTTAGTCCATTGCAGTTGGAGCTCAAATTTTTTATCTGATTGTCTCAAATTGATAGAGGTAAGTACACCTCCACATGAATCGATCAAAAGTAACTTCTTGTTGTTTGGAGGTCTATTTCAGTAAAAAAAATTGGTCAATATATTGCTTTATTGGTTTGGATATGTGGTATCTAGTTAATCTGGAGAATGAGAAATGATATTGTGTTTGTAGATGGAAAAGGGGATGTTATAAATTTTTTTAATGAGATGAAATGTAGGGTTTGGAGTTGGAGCGACATGAGTTTTCAATCTTGGTGGAAAGGAGGTCAGGGGAAAGGTAGTTTGGAGGAAATCTTGTTAAATTCATAACGTACACACTTTAGTTATAAATTAGCAATAGCTAAAGTAGATGGATAAGGATGTGTTTTGAAAGGAGATTAGATATATTTCGATGGTGACAGTTGCTAGAAGTGTCTTGATAATTTCTTATTTCATGTAAACATTACATGACTCTTGTATTGGAGTATATCTCATTACCCACATTATATTAATAACACTACTAAGTTTTGCTTTATAAAAAAAATAAAAATGTTAGAATATGTTTTTAGTTGATAATATTATAATATCTATATAATTATATTTTAATACATCTTATTTTAGAAAAATATATTTTAATTACCAATAAATATATATTATCCATATGACAATCATAATTTAACAAGTCTCACAATTCGTCTTATACAAACGCAATCTCACAAAAAATTTTGTCATAAAAAACCTAAAATAAATACTCCTATTATTAATCCACAATTCACAATAAATCTATAAATTTTTTCTCTTCAATTAATAATATTTTTTTCTTTTCTCTTATATGGTTTAACGCTCTTATATATATATATATATATATATATATATATATATATATATATATATATATATATATAAATTATATTTCTACTTACCTCTTATCCATTAAATTATCACAAGCTAAAACCTATCATATTAAAGTTCAAAATAAGTACTACTATAACTATTACTATATTAATGATTTTCAAAACCCATTCATATAAACGTCAAACACATGTAGGCTAAAATAAGTCCCATTAGAGTGCAGTGAAACCGGTGTATCCGGACGATCTCAATATTTATATTATATTTTAAATTAATCACTATCATTAAATTAAATTAAATTGAATTTAAAAAATTTAAATAAAATTATTACACACTACTACTCTAATCCTAACAAGTGCAATTTAGAATTACCTTAAATTTTATGGTTAGATAATTATGATTTGTACCCAGATTTACATATGCATCCACCGCTGGTCCTTAGCTTTTATGCATGTCGTTTGTTGCCCATTTATATTTTGCACTTCTGGATTTTTTCTCCTAGCGATATTCACAATGCTTTCCATTTTTAAATTTTAGGTAAGCGTAAAACTTGTGTGTAATTGAGACACATACGGTGCTCAAAATCTCGCATTTTTCAAAAGTTATACTGTGTATTATTAGATAGTATACCTTTTAATATAAATATATCTATCTTTTATTTTTTGAAAAATAAATTTAACCAAACATTTATACTATTTATATTTCAATTGAATTATTCAATAAAAAAATCATACGCTTATTAATTAAAGTGTATACATTTCAGAAAAAAATATTATACTCTTACCAATTTTGTACAAAACAAAGAATTGAAACCAACTCTTTTAGCAAATGAGAGTTGAGATCAACTCTTTTAGGTAATCCTTCATCCCTATTATACGCCTCTTTTTTTTTTTTTTGTGTGCTTGCGCGCATGTGTGTGATGTTTTCATTTGAATTTTGTAGGATTTGAAAATTAATGGGATAAATTAAAATTTAGTCCCTACAAATTGCAAAATATCAAAAAGGTCCCAAAACTGACAGATTTAGTCCTGTATGAATTTTTCATCAAAATGTATTAATAATTAACGAAATATTCTTAACCATTAGCAAGACAAAAGGGTAACTTACATATTTGATTCCATAATTTGCAAAAATAATCCCTAAACTCTTATAGTGTAATTAATGCACGGAAGCATGTTGGGCTTGATATGGTCGTAATGTATTATGTCTATTTTTGAAAGAAAAAAATAACATAATTCTAGTAGTTTATAATATTATAAGTTGATTTAGAGAAGAAATTTTTCAAAAATTATGGTTATAATATTTTTATGGGACCAAAACCGCTAGCTATGGGACCAATACATTCCTACGGGACTAAAATTAAATTAAAAAAATTCTTATGAGACAAAATGTGAAATTTTCCCAAAAATTAATTGAGTAGATATATATTTGTTTTGAAATTTTTGATATAATAGATTTTGATTTTATTTTAAATTAATACTCCCTCCATCTCGTTTTAATGTTTACGTTTTGCTTTTTGTACGTTGATTAAAAGTATTATATTTTAATAGTTAGTGGGTAGAAAAATATAATATTTAATGTGAAGTGGGTAGATGTATCCGTGTTGGATGATATATTAATTATTTTAGGTAGGTCCCATATTCCTAAAACATAAAACGTAAGTATTGAAATGAAACATGCAAAATAGAAATGTAAACATTGAAATAGGAAGGAGAGATTATTAATTTATGTAATAAAGAAAAAGGTAAAGAGATAAAATGTATTAATTAAGGGAAAATAATGTATAAAATGTGAGAAGTTTGTAAATATATAGGATGATATTCTCAACCTACATATATATGGATGTTGAAAAACATCATGTCATGAAATTTTTATTATTTGGCTAATTACTTATGTTTAAGTTTTAATTTATACAATACAATCATTTAATTTTATTTATTCCAAATTTATCATTTCACTCGTATTTCCAAGAGTAACTTATTTGAGTGAATCTTTTGTACATTCGAATGTACGTATAATAGATTATGAGTTGATATTTAGTGCCTATATGCGTATTTATATGTATACAAATTTTTATTTAATAATGTATATATATTTTTTAAGAATTGTAACCGTTTTTTTATATTCAGTTTTTTATTAAAAAAATTAATAAAAATTCACTAATAAAAGAGTATATATTTTTATTCATTGGTATATTATGCTTTTATTCATAAGTGTATACATTTCTGAAAGTGGGTGCACCCTATAGTTCACAAAATAATTTACCTAGATTTATATATTTGAATTAAATATAATTTAATTTAAAAGAATTGACCATAAAACCCTTAAATAGTTATTGCAATAAACTATAATGATAATGAATACTCTCATTCCCACGAAGTATTTCATACTTTCATTTTCTATCCATCCTTCAAAGTATTTTACACTCTACTTCTACTATAAGTGGTATGTTAGAGTGAAAATTCACGTGTTTTTAGCTATAATTATCTTGATAATTATATAGGGTTTATCTTAGAATGAGACGAATAAATTTGTTTATGAAATCATCAATGTTCTTATGGTCAAGTATGCTATATTTGGTAGGAAAACATGAGTCATGACAAAGCGGTCGGAATCAGAAGAGGGATTTTTCGGAGGCTTGTTCGACCACGTGAGGGAGCCATTCGACCACCGTTTGACCAACAACCCTAGTCGAACGGGATGGTTAGTAGCGTATTTGAAAATGGGACTATATTTAGATACTAAAAAAGATTAAAACTTGAAGCCCAAAATAGATGTGGCTACTGTAAAAGGAAGCTTTTTAAATTATTAAAACTTATTTGCGTCCAACTATGTAACAAGAAAAATTAAATAAATTAGTAAGTATTTTATGTATTGAAAAAAGTATGTTGAAACAAATTAATTATGATGATATTATTGATGAATTTGTTTTTCAAAATACTTGATGAAACAAATTAATTATGATGATATCATAGAGTGCCTAATTTCTTTGTTCGCCCCAATATAAAAAATATCAGGACCGGCACTGTTCTAAACTATGGGTAAGATCTATTGCAACATCATGCGTGCTTCTTATAACTCCATGGGTTAGAACCTTTTTAGTAGTGTTAGGATTTTGAAGGTTTGAATGACTTGATTGAATTCTCTTGTGTACCCTGCCAACAGCATTACTTGTGAATTATTTTATATTGATTATGATTTTTAAACCCATATTCATGATCGTTTTATACATCTTCAACTGTTATATAGAGTCTGAATATATTTATGATTATGGTTGAGTGTGTTCATCGCTGAATAGGGCTGCATGCTATGATTTTAAGGCAGAGACCAATACTCCCGAGGCTTTATTAGAACTATTGAGTATGAATGTTTGTTAATTGCATAAATTGCAGGTTAATAAGTAGTCTTAAGAGGGTAATTTTATACTCCCTCCGTCCGCCCGAAAGAGGGTATTTTGCTTTTGTGCACGTTGATTAAGGAGTATTATTATTTAATGTGTAGTGTGTAATTGTATTAGTGTGAGTGTGGATCCCATATTTTAGTTGTATTAGTGGGTATGTGTGGGTCTCATGTGTGTAAATAAAGAAATGACCCTCTTTGGAACGGATGACCAAAATAAAAAAATACCTTATTTCGAGCGGACGGAGAGAGTAGTACCTAAAAAGGGAGATCATATCGGGTTAAGTACCAGAGCGTGGGGGAAATCATTGACTGATAATATCTAGAAATGGGGTAAAATTAGATCTCTTGCTCTAAGGTGATTCACAGGTTTTATACGCTTATCTATTTATGTCTATAGAGTAGTTTTTAATTGTTATTTTAATTAATTCATTTAGTAGATTAATACTAATTGGTTACTTCAACTTTATTGCCAAACTTTTCTTAATTAATTTAGTTAATAAGTAAATTTATAGTACTCCGTCTTTTGGGTTCGATATTTAACTTGATCGCTTGTCTAAACTACAACTGATATCCTTAATACTTGAGGATTAATTTTATATGAAAAAAAACGTGTAACATGGTAATAAATACTTCCTCCACCTCACTTAAAGAGTTTCATTTTAGGCGTCTCAGCAAAAGAGTCTCCTTTCTTTTTTTTACACATGAGACCCACACACCCACTTATACAATTAATTGAGGCCCACACTTCCACTAATACAACTACCTAGTACATATATTAAATAATAACTAGCATTTGACCCGTGCTTTGCACGGGAATAAGTTATCACAATATTATTGAATTTTATTTAATAATTAGAATTCTATTTGAATTGAAATATATTATGTGTATATAATTATTAATTATTTTTATATTATTTAAATTCTACGTTATTATAATTGGAATTTTTAATATCTCAAACTTATAACTTGTGATATGGTGATTGGAGTACTTCATTCTTCCTATGAATGTTGTTACATTTACTGTGTTGTGTGTGGCTCCATGGAGATATATTGATTATTTTGTGTATGCCTCATTTATCAAAAATAAAAAATGTAACAATATTTGCGAGACACCGTATTTAGTAAAATGTAACAACATTCATTGGACAATATATTCCCTTCGTACCACCAAATTTATATTAAAAAATATATTCTATTCGTCCCATTAGTGTTGTTACATTTTATTAAATAATGCATCCTAAAAATATTGTTATATTTTTCTTTTGATAAATAATATCCACACAAAATAATTAATATACCTTCATGGAACAACGCATAACACTACTACAACTACCCACTATACTATACATTAAAATATTATATTATATTTTTCAGTCCACTACACATTAAATACATAGATATATAAAATGTATCCGAAAATACGTTTTTATAGTATATAAAGTTCACAAACAATATATACTTCCTCCATCTCGTAAATATTGTTATATTTGACGAAAATTATACATATACCCTATATTTATTATGTATGACCTAGATTGATAAATAAAAAATATGACATTAATTTATAATTTAAAAATTAAACAAAACACTTGTTAATAATAATAATAATAATAATAATAATATACATGGCATAAATTGATAAAAGACAAAATTAATTTATAATTTTCTATTAAAAATGACATTAATTATAATTTAATAATTAAACAAATATATTCCCTTCATCCCACCCAATTTGTATTTAAAAAATATATTCCCTTTGTTCCATAAGTGTTGTCACATTTTACTAAATATAATGCGTCCCACAAATATTGTTACATTTATATTTTTGATAAATGAGACCCATACCGAAACAATCAATATATTTTCATGGGACCCCAACTCAATACTAATAAATACCCACTATTCATTTTTGCAAAGATTTGTGTGAGACCGTCTAACGTAAGTCTATACGTGAGACAAATAAAAATTGACAACATCACTAACGAAAAGTAACAATTTATAATATAAATAAAAAGTTATAATATTTTATAGCGAAAGTGATAAGATTTTATTGAGAATGTAATAATAATTTTTTAATTTTTTATCCATCTCACGTAAGGGCATATGTGAGACGGTCTGATTCAAGACATACCCTAAAATATTATACTTTTTAACCCACCACACATTAAACACATATATATACTCCATAAATATACCACATATGTATGGAATAAATTGATTTTAAAAAATGACATTATTTTATAATTTAAAAAATAAATAAAACACTTGTTATTATTATAATATGTATGGCATAAATTGATAAAAGAAAAAAAATTAGATTAATTTATAAATAATGAGTTTAATTTATAAATAATAGCTGTAAGAAATACTCTAAAAATCAAAATATTAAAACAATTGAATCAATAACCACAATTATCTTAAATTAATTGATATAGGTTATTAATATTATTAATTATTAATAATTATTATACTATAAATAATAAGAGAATAATTTACGTAAAATTATGCATATATTACTTTAGAGGAAGTGCATAAGAAACTACCATATATGTCTAAAATCTTTGTTGAGAAATACTACTATATGTGTCATACATATAAAATAGGAAAACTCAATATCATATATAAAATAGAAAAACTCAATATCTAACATTAATGCGAGAAATTAAAAAAAATTTTGAGAAAGATGAGAAATTGAAAAGAGATTTTGACTAAAATGTTTGAGCGGGGAAAAGAGGTTTTCCACATGTGATTATATATATATATATATATATATATATATATATATATATATATATTTATTGTGGACACATAAACACATATAATTACGTACTCATCGTAATATATTTTTAAATTGGGTGTTTCATTTTAACAGTTACTACATTTTTTTGTATGAGACCCACACAATTAACTAATTAAAATATCTTAATGGGACGCCTCAGCCACATTAATACAACTATCCACTATACATTAAAATATTATTTATCTCACCTCAATATACATTAAAATACTAAATCTCTTAATCCCCGTACAAAAAGCAAGCCGTGCAAAAAATAAATATTACTATTAGAATAGAACGAATGGAATACATATGTATGAAGTTTTATATTGTGATGGTATGTATATTTGTTTAGGTTTTTTATGTGTAATGAATTAAATAGTTTTTAGTTGAATCGACGTTATACGTATCCTTATTCTTTTTTCATGTATAGTAAATTAATGTAAATATAAAAAACCAATAATTTTAAAATTTTTATTTATATTTATATTTCATTACGTAAACATATGTTATAACAATTTCAAATAATGTCTTAATTACTTAACTCTATCTTCAAATACAACCCAAATTTTTCAATAATTAACTCAAATTGAAATAAATTTTAAAATATTAATTGAAAAAAATATGCATACAAAAGTGTTGTCTTTAATTTTAATTATTTTATTGGACATAAAATTATTAGGATTAAAATGATAGTAAAACAATTAAATTTATTTATTTAAGGAAATAAGAATAAAATGAATGGTGAGAAATTGAAGAGAAATTGAGAAGAAGTGAGAAATTGAACATATTTTGATCAAATTTTGAGCAGCAAAACCTAGGTTGACTTTAGGTGTTGTTATATATATATATATAGATATAGATACACCTTAATTTACATGCAAAAAACAAAAACCACCTTTGGATAAAATAGAGGGAATACATTATAATAATACTTACTACTTTTTACACGCATCCCAACAATTTATCAATTTTTTCACACATTTCAACAAGTTTACATACTTTTTCCATTAAGTTAATTAAAATATTCCCTCCGTCCCATTGAAAGGTACGCGCTTTCTTTATAAATTACAAAAGAAGCGCATACCTTTCAATGTGACGAGTAAGTATTATTTTTCTTTCTTACTTCATAGTTTATACATAAATTTTTTTTTTAAATACATTGAGAGACAGGTGAGTATCTTTTAACGGTTGTAAGAATTAATTCTGTGTTTTCATAATATACACCTACTCTAAATGGGATTTCAAAAAATCACATAGACATATAAATCATATTGATCGTCTCCTGCATTATTTTTTCATAGTTAATTCTCTTATCTTTTTCACTCTTCTCTCTCGTTTCTTTACTAACAGTAATAAAACCATGTTTCTTAAATTGATGTTCAGTTATTTTATAAGAATTTCGGAATTCTTATTCAAATCCGTGGCAATAGAAATTCTCCTACTACATAATATTTGAAAATAAAATTTAAAAAAATATTAACAAAAAACGAAAAAATAAAAATAATCACTACTTTTCTTTTTTCTTTTGTTAAAGCTAAATTCTCCTACTACATAATATTTGAAAATTAATTTTTAAAAATATTAACGAAAAACGAAATAATAATAATCACTACTTTTTTTTTTCATTTCTTAAAGCTAATTTGAATGCAGCTGCTGCACTGGTGCAGGTATGCAATCATAATCGTTAGGTTAGCTTAAGTTGATAAAGAGTTGAATCATATAAAAAAAACTAATTTAAATGCACCTGGTGCAGGTGTTCAATCATAATCGTTAGGTTAGTTTAAGCTGATAGAGAGTTCAATCGTATAAGATAAGCTAATTTGAATGCACCTGGTGCACTGGTGCAAGTGTGCAATCATAATCGTTAAGTTAGTTTAAGCTGATAGAGAGATGAATCGTATAAGAAAACTAATTTGAATGCACCTGGTGCACTGGTGCAGGTGTGCAATCATAATCGTTTTGAATGCACCCCCTCACATGAGTTGAATCGTATAAGAAAAGCTAATTTGAATGCACCTGGTGCACTGGTGCAGGTGTGCAATCATATGCAGGGAAATTACTGCATATGCAATTTTTTCATAAATAAAGCTAATTTGAATGCACCTGGTGCAGGTGTGCAATCATAATCGTTTTGAATGCACCTCCCCTCACATGAGTTGAATCGTATAAGAAAAGTTAATTTGAATGCACCTGGTACAGGTGTGCAATCATATGCAGGGAAATTATTGCATATGCACCAGGTGTGCAATCATAATCGTTTTGAATGCACCCCCTCATATGAGTTGAATCGTATAAGAAAAGCAAATTTGAATGCACCTGGTGCATGTGTGCAATCATATGCAGGGAAATTATTGCATATGCATTTTTTTCATAAATAAAGCTAATTTGAATGAAAAAGCTAATTTGAATGCACCTGGTGCAGGTGTGCAATCATAATCGTTTTGAATGCACCTCCCCTCACATGAGTGCAATCTATTGCATATGCAATTTTTTCATAAATAGGTGCTGTTGAGATTTGAACCCTGTACCTTTGTTAACCATGGACTCAGATAATATGTTAAACGAGCACATCATCTAAAAGTTTAATTTGATAGAGAGTTGAATTGTATAATACTTAATTAGTTGTACTCTAACATTTTAAATATAATAGCATATAAAAAAAAATATAAGTTCGAATTTTTATTTTTCTTTAATTATAGAAGTAGTATTATTTTTTAACCACTATATAAAGCAAAACACTTGTATGACCGTTTTATTTAAAGAGTTTTGAAAGCGGATAAGAAATGATACCTTTTACGATAATATAATATTTGAAATTGATAAGAAATAATAATCGTGAAATAAACTATTTTATGAATTATTCGTATGACAAATGAAAAGTGAATAATTTATTAAAAAGTAATATTTAATTAAAAATAATAATAATTAAACGTCTTAAGAATTTGTTGCTCATTATTTAAATCTTTCAATTAATTCATTTACAAGCCAAACAATAAATTTCAAACAAATAAATTAAATATTTATTAATTTTTAAATCAATCAATTCAAAATTCTTACAATCATAAATATAATTATTTTACTTTTTCTAGTATTTGAAGTGTACATTGTTTGGGGTGCTAAGAGTCAATACCCTTTCTTAATTGATAGCAAATTATTTTAAACTTGACCTGAGAATACATACATATGCATTATGTAAGACCAAACGGTTGATAAAATTATACAAAGTTGACTTATAGACCTTCTAACATTTCAACTCTTGTATTAAATTTTTTAAAGAAAACTTGAGCCTATTGATAAGAAACTTAATCTACTTAAATTTTTATATATTAAAACTTGTAACAATATGTCTAGTTCATGATATAGTTAAATAGTTAAATGTGATAATATAATATAGGACACACTTAGTGTGATTTATTTTGTATTAATTATCATTTAGCACAACCACCAAATATGTATGTGTGTGCCCCATAAAGAGTTAAAGCTTTATAGTATACACGATTCATGGGAAAATTTATACTATTTTAATTTGAAGTAGATTAATAATAATATTATTATCAATTATTAATGACAAAAGAGTATACTTCCTCATTCCCAATGTATTAACATTTATCTTGTTATAAAGCTTTTTCTTTTTTTTTTGTAGGGTGAGATCAAAGAAACAAATATTATATTCAATTTAATTTGCTACCCATTGGATTTACACCAACAAGATATAACTGGCCATTGTTTGGTTCACGTTAACTTAATAATACTCAATAAACTTTAAAAATTAGTAAAAATAAATGAATTTAGACACTAATTACATTTTTAAATGGGTCTAGTTTTCTTCTAACTTCGTTAATTAACAGCAAGAGCCTGATAAATTAGAACTTAATGGGAGGTAGATTGAAATAACTCATAATAAAACTAATAAAGAAATAAAAAAATTCTCATATTCTTTCCTTATTTATTTATAATATTTTCAAATTTTATTAACTACTTAATAATTTTAATAAATCAAACACTCTTATCCATATTATATCTCTATATTAAATTATTGTACTACTAATACATGTGAAAAAGTGAATTTATACATTCAACTAAAAAGAGAGTATATTTTAATCACAAATCATTAAAATAACAATTTGATGTATTTTGCATATTTATTCTTAGTGAATATTTTTTCAAATATGTGATATTGATTCTTTTACAATACAATTAAATTTTATTCTTTTGCAAATAATGATTTTATTTTTTAAAAAAAATTAGGGAGCATAAGATCATTTTACTTAGGTAAAAAATTAAAACAAGTAACCTATTAAAACTTCAAATTTTTAAAAAGTCAATCTCACCAAATTCACATAACTTTATTATTTATTTATTATCTAAAAATACTATGTAACCCTTATATATATAAAATTAATAAAAAGATATATATATATATATATATATATATATATATATATATATATATATATATATATATATATATATATATATATATATATATATATATATATATATATATATATATATATATAAAATCAGGTCAAATTTTTTTCCCGCTCAAAAATTTTGGTCAATATCTCTTTAAAATATTTATCTCTTCTCAATTTATGGTCAATATCTTCTCAAAATATATTATCTCTTTTTAATTTCTCTTCTTCCCGATTCATTTATTTTCCTAATTTATTTTATTTACATGGTAATAATTATTTTTTCGTTTATTACATAAATTATTTTTGTTTTTCTTATTTCACGGTGACACATTTTCAATAAAGAATGAGTTTAAAATTAAAGATCTTAAATATATGTATTCTTTAAAAATACATTAAATATATAAAAATAAAGATTTAAACTTAAAAACGAAACATATGTAAATAAAAAAAAAGTAATGATATTTGGATTTTAATTATGCATAATATATTTATACAAAAAAGTAAAAATAAAAAAAGCTAATTGATATAATAAAAAGAATAAATTCGTATTATTTTTAAATTAAATATTTTGTATATATATAAATATATATATATATATATATATATATATATATATAATTAGATAGAGTATAGTTTATGTGTATATATACTCCCTCTGTCCAGTCCAAAGAGATTCATTTGCTTTTTTCATGTGAATTAAGTAGTATTATTATTTAATATATAGTGCGTAGTTGTATTAGTGGATATGTGGGCCCATATTTTAATTGTATTAGTGGGGACATGTGGCT
The DNA here is from genome assembly GCA_023678885.1 of Pogostemon cablin. Taxonomy (NCBI): domain Eukaryota; kingdom Viridiplantae; phylum Streptophyta; class Magnoliopsida; order Lamiales; family Lamiaceae; genus Pogostemon; species Pogostemon cablin. The sequence continues at coordinate 25,917,536 of CM042967.1, forward strand.
CCCATTTATGTAAAAAGGGGAACCGAAAATGAGACCCTTAGGTGATGTTTGTTTTGAGGTTTTGTGGATTTTGAAAATCATGTATAACATAGTTATGTTTGCTTTGAATTTTTAAATGGTATGTTTTTAACTTTATATCAAATCCATGTGTAATAATGTATTAATTTATGTAAAAAAAAAGAGAGGAGAGATAAAGAGAAAATATGTATTAATTGAAGATGGAGAATGTATATATATATATATATATATATATATATATATATATATATATATATATATATATATATATATATATATATGTATGAGACTCTTTGAGGCGGACGTAGTGAGTAATATTTAATGTGTATTGAGTGGTTGTATTAGTGTTCTCTGTGAGCCTTATATAGAATAATTTAATTGTTTTGTGTAGGTCCCACCTAACTATAAGGGAAACGTAAACCTTAATTTATTATATGAAAAATGAATAAGGGTTGTATAATGTTGATTCAACTAAAAACTATTTAATACATTACATATAAAGAACTAAACTAAATATATATATCATCAAAATATAAACTAAACTACATATGTATGAAGTTTTTGCACCTCATACATTCTAATAGTAATATTTGCTTTTTGCACGGGTTGCTTTTTTTATGGGGATTAAAAAATTTAATATTTTAATGTATATCGAGGTGAGATAAATAATATTTTAATGTATAGTGGATGGTTGTGTGGCGGATGAGTCCCATTAAGATATTTTAAATAATTAATTGTATGTGTCTCATACAAAAAAAAGTAACCGCTAAAATAAAACACCCAATTTAAAAATATATAATTATTATGATGAGACGAAGGAAATACGTAATTATTTTTTAAAATCTATTCCGTGCATCGCACCGGTAAAAATGTTTGTATATATATATAAAAGCACATAGGGTCAAACTTTTTTTCCCGATCAAAAGTTTAGTGAAATTCTCTTTAAATTATCTCATCTCATCTCTTTTCAATTTCTCCTCAACATCTCACAATCTAATTAATTCAATTTTCTTTTAATACATACATAATAATGTCTATATTTCTTTCCCCATATTCTTTATATATTTAAGAAAATATGATTAAATAATTTTAATATTTTTAACATTAATTCCGTATATTTTACTTCAACCTCATCATTCACCACACCCCTCACTAATTTATATTTTTCAAAATCTGCGTAAATTAATAAAAAAAATTGTATCTTCATTGATGTATCCATTATATATATATATGTAGATAAATAAGACCTGTGTATATATTAATCAAAATATATTTATATTGTTGTATATATAATAAAAAAAATTATACATTAATATTGATTGTACACAATACATACATAATATATTTTTATTGTATGTAAAATTAACATATATTTACTATAGTCTTTTGTTTATTACATAATTTACCTTATCTATATTAGTATATAATAAGAGCTATTAGGGCACATATGTTTCCTGCTCTTATTTTAAGGGAATATTATTATCCTTAATAAGGGATTATTAATCCAAATTAATCTATACATATGGGTATATTTTATGGAGTATATCATGTGTTTAATGTGTAGTATGTTAAGAAATATAGTAATATTTTAGGGTACGTCTTTTGTGAGACCGTCTCACATAAGCCCTTACATGAGACGAATAAAAAATTATAAAAATTATAATTATTTTCGCTATAAAGTGTTATCACTTTTTATTTATACTATAAATTATTTATGAAATAGTCCACTGCACCATTATTACTTTTCATCGATTGAGTATCACTTTTCGTTAGTGATGTTATCACTTTTTATCCATCTAACGTAAGGGTACGTGAGATGATTTTACACAAGTCTTTGTCAATATTTTAATGTATAGTGGGTAGCTTATTAGTACTGTGTGGGACCCCATAAAGATATATAAATTGTTTCGTGTGGGTCTTATTTACCAAAAATAGAAATGTAACAATATTTATAGAATGCACCATTTAGTAAAATGTGACAACACTTATGGAATGAAGGGAGTATATTTTTTTAATTTTTAAATTATAAATTAATGCCATTTTTAAATACAAAATTATAAATTAATTTTTTCTTTTATCAATTTATGCCATACACATTACATTATTATTATTATTATTATTATTATTATTATTATTATTATTATTATTATTAAGTATTTTGTTTAATTTTTAAATTATAAATTAATGTCATGTTTTTCATTTATCAATGTAGGTCATACATAATAAATATGAGGTATATGCATAATTTCGTTAAATATAACAATATCTGCGAGATGGGGTATATATTTTTGGTGAACTTTATATATACTATAGAAAATGTATTATGGGGTATATATTTTATATATCTATGTATATAATGTGTAGTGGGTTGAGAAATATAATATTTTAATGTATACTATAGTGGGTAGCTGTATTAGTGTTGTGTGTTGGCCTCATAGAGATATATTAATTGTTATGTGTGAGCTTTAGTTACCAAAAATATAAATATAACAATATTTATAGGACGCACCATTTAGTAAAATGTGACAACACTCATGGAACAGAGTATAGTGGGTAGTTGTATTAGTATTGTGTGTTGGCCCCATGTAGATATATTAATTATTTTGTGTGAGTTTTATTTACCAAAAATATAAATATAACAATATTTGTGGGACACACTATTTAGTAAAATGTGACAACACTCATGGAACAAAGAGAATGTATTTTTTTAATACAAATTGGGTAGGACGAAAGGAATATATTTTCCAATGAGTGTTGTTACATTTTACTAAATAGGACATCTCACAAATATATATATATATATATATATATATATATATATATATATATATATATATATATATATATATATATATATATATATATATATATGTCTCAACCCACTATACATTAAATGCAATATTCCTTAATCTCTATGCAAACAGTAAATGTAACAAGATTCGTATGACGAATGAAGTACTCTAATCATCATATCACAACTTCTAAGTTTCAAATATTAAAAATTTCAAATATAATAATGTAGAATTCAAATAATATTAAAAAAGTAATTAATAGTTACGCACACATAATATATTTCAATTCAAAAAAAATTCTAATTATTAAATAAAATTCAATAATATTATGATGATTTATTCCTGTATAACGCACGGGTCAAATGCTAGTTTTTATTAAAAACTCCATATTATTATCTTATAAAATGAACGAGTTAGTTGAGATGAAGAAGTACAACATATAGAAAATCTATTACTGAAGTGTCTAGTTATAATACTTTTAAATGTAATGTTATATTTTTGCTTTTATAAAGTAATAATTTAAGTGGAATCGGTGTCTTTGTATGTCCGATAAGGGTATAATTTTTTTTTCTACAGGTATATATTTTAATTAATAAATATATAATTTGCTTATTGAAAAGTTCGACTAAAAAATGTATAACATTAAATGTTTGATTAAAAAAATTAAGAGTCTAAAGTTTTATACTAAAAAATATGACATTAAATATTTAATTAAAGAATATAATTTTTAAAAAATACTCCAATGAGATTCGATGGAAGGCAAGTTTTATTTTAGTTTTTAAGTGTGTCATATGATATTTCTGTAATTTGAAAAATATATTGGTGAAATCAAGAAATTTAATCCCTTGCAACGAAATATTTTGGACTATTAGATGCAATTCTTTAATTAATTATATATATAAAATTGAATTACATATGTTGGTATGCATCGGTAATTATTTTAAATGAAAATCAATGGGGATGGTCAAGTCAAGAGTTAGATTTTTTTTTTTTTAAGACATTGCTTTTTACCCTGATCATAGCAATAGCCTTTAATGTATGACTTTCAATTTTAGATCATAGCAACACAAACCTCAAATTACTAGTGAACCAAAGAGAGATATACTTGGAAGTTTCATCTTGTGCGAGTAGGGTAGGACAAGATCTCTTACGTTTTCTTTGCACTTGAATGTTTTAAATGTTGGGATGATTGAAACACAAATTCTAAGGTCATATTTATGATAGGTGTACTTGGGTATTCTTAGTAAATGATCTGTCGCTATTTTCACCTAAATTTAGTGTCTTTTTTGTATGTCTTTTCGTATGATTTTATCTGCATTTTATATGTAATTTGGTTGTGTCATGTTTTTTATGGAATTGTGTGAGAGTGAGCTTAAATTTATAAAAAACAGGTAAAACGTAGCAAAAAGGAAGATGAAATTGAAGATCCAAGAAATAGTACAAAAACTCGGTTGAATTTCTGGAAATTCGATCGAATTTCTCTTATAGCATGAGTCGGAAAATTTTGCAAAAAAACTCGATCGATTTCCTGAAATTCAATCGAATTTTTGAGCATTTTTTAAGGATGAAAATGTGCTCCGACTTGAAGAAACGTGATTTGCATAGAAACTCGACTGAGTTTCCAAAAACTCGGTCAAATTTTTGGACAAAACCCAGATGTCAAAGTGTGATTTTCAGGATTTCCAAGGGGTGTAAATACTCCCAATTTCAACATTCACACCAGATTTTTAGGACTTTTATTGTTTCACACACATCACACACTATTTCCTTCAATTCACACCATCATCTTCCTCCATTCATCATCCATTCCACCTTCTTCATCCACCCATCAAATCCACCATTCAAGAACTCAAGGAAGTCAAGAGCTAGAGGTGGAGATCAAGAAGAATAGAAGATTCTCTTCAAGAAATTGATAGGGAAGAATTTATTCATTTTGTATTTTTTTTGGATTTGAAACTATGGATATGTGTAATGAATCATTTATGTGTTTTGTTAATATTATCATGTTAGGCTAATCCCTCTAATGGGATTAGGGATATGAAGAGCACATTAGGTTTATATTATTATGTGAATTAAATTAGTTTTTGACTTAATTGATGTTGATTTCTATTTATGGGCTTTAATTGTTTTGATGTTGTGATGGCATGGTTTGTTATTCATGAATGATTATTGGTTTAATGGATTATTGATCAATGGATGATTTATGATAATTAAGTGCTACTATAATATTCATGTGTATATTGCTTGGAGTTAGACGGAAACGATCCTCTTAAGTATTAGAAAGACATGAATAGACATCAAGTCTGGGTTTGACCGAGAGGATATTGGAATTCGATGAGGGGAACCAATCAATTCGTTAGCTCTAGTATACAAAAGGGAGGATTAATTTTAATTAGTACATTCTAAGGGAGAATTGAAAATTAATTAGTACCTAGATGGAAGAGGTTAATGTTGGCCTTTGAGTGCTTTTGGGAGTCTTTAATGGATCAACAACCTTTGTAACCCGAAAGTGAACTTAGGATATAATCGTAATCACCATTAATCTACATCAATTGAGTTGAATTCCTTTTGCATAGTAACATAAATTGAGTGTGCTTGCATGTTTCTAATCCCCTATTTTTCCCTACTTGAACTTTAGCACCTATTCTCTTTTATTTTTATCTATTTTTTACTTGTCATTTCTCTTATTTGCTATTTTCTTTTATTGTTACTTGTTTTAGTTGTTTATTTAAAAATCAAACTCAAAATTCCCGATCATCCTTACAAATGTGATATAAACATGAGCTCACGTATTTTATTAATCCAAGCTTAACTCCTTCGTGGTTCGATAATTTTATTTCTTGGGATATACTTCTACAACGATCGAGTATTCTTGCTCATGAGTATAAAAATATTTAAACAGTAAAACTTAAGTCAGTGTCAAAACTATATTGTAGAATGTTAGGTATTAGGGTCGCCACGCCGTAATAAGGTTGAAGCTGGAGAATAAATGGGCTCAGGTATCTTGTGGTTCCAGATTGGTGATTGAATAGTGTTAAAGGATCAGAGGCTTGATTCACAAAGAATCTTACCTTTATTTAATATGGGTAACACAGTGCCTGTCCTGACATTTTTTTAGGCGGGCAAACGAAAAGAATAGGCCTCTATGCTCTTTATATATTTTTTAACTAAAAAGTTTTCATTATTTTCTTCATTTATAATTTCTTTTCTTTCACGAAAAACTAAATATTTATTTTTAACATGACATTTTACTATAGCAATTATTTCAAAAGAATTTTTCTCAAATGTATTTTTCCTTTAGAAAAATTTTTCTTGTAATATATCTTTGGAAATTTCCTATAGCAAGAAATTTGTTCTCTTTCCTTTTCTCACAATCAGAGGTCCAGATTCACGTTTTTTAATATTTAAATACAGGGCCCCAATACAAATCCAATAAATTTATGGGCCAAATTTTATGAAAACTCTAATAACATAATAAAAATTATATAATTGTTAAAATATAATTATATCGAGTATTATATATTTATATATATACATGCATATGTATAAATTTTGGGGCCCCTATATATTTTGGGTCCAGGGCGGTCGCCCTTTTCGCTCCTCCTTAGAGCCACCACTGGAGTAATACACTCACTCACAATCCTCACAATACACAACTCCTGTTCCACTCTCGATCTTCATTGAAGAAAGAGTACCCAATTCAATTTGGGAGGAGAGGGGACATGAGAGTAATAGAAAAATTTGAGAAAACATCCCCCAAGATGATGGGTTGTTCAAAACAGCTATCAACGAGAAAAGCCAACTGTTGGGAGCTATTGAGTGGCTGCCAACATTTCAAGGCTTATGGAATATAGGAGATGGTCTTGGGCCTCAACAAGGTATCATGGGCCAAAACAAATGGGCTTAAGAAAAAGCCCAACAAATCTCCACCTTTTGGCCCAATCCCAAACACCGTCAACCATAAAAGAACCATAAAGATTTCATCATCACCCCGGACTCCTACAAAATAAAATACACAAATTTAGATGCAAGATCCAGAGAAATTTGACAACCACGAAGTAAATCAAACGAAATTGACATACAGTCACAAAAAGTTTCACATTATCACTAAGATAAAAGAACAAAACTCTCAAGATAACACCAAGTTCACTTATGTAATCACATAGATTAGAACTCACAATTCTCACGACACACAAGCAATTCGCATAGAAAGCAATAAACTAAGCACAAAGCAAATATAATATTACTAAGATAATGAATACACAATTCATAACATTTATCACCAAGAATAAAATACAAAATTCTAAAAACATATAAAAAAATAAGCGTTCAAACAACACGAAGACATTACAAAGTAGCACACAAAGGCAATGCATATTCTAAAGCTACGAAGCATTAAACGTATAATCATGCGATATGCTCCACCTTACTAAAAGTAACAAAATAAGCATATAAATGGCACACAACCATACAAATACTAACACATAGTAGAAACATTAATGCTCAACCTTACAAGGAGCAACCTAAAACATAGCAAATTTGATGCACAAAATAGAAAACACATTTCAACAAGTTTTCACACAAAGAAAATACAAATTCACAAAGAAAACATATAGATTCAAAGTGAAACAAGATAAGAAAAACACATTTTCAGAAAAAATAGATTTTTCAAAACATACAGAATTAATAAGCCATTTAAACACACAAATTAAAGGCTCAAAAAATTCACAACAGTACAACTAGTAAACTTCACCATAACTCTCAATTTTAGTTACAATATTGGCTTATTCACTACATTTATCCTTTTTGGGGGTGGGGACATTTGTTAGCATAATGTCCATGCTCGTTACAATTATAGCACTTACAAATCTTGGCCTTAAACTTATTATTATACTTTCCCTTAACAAAAATAACACCCCCCTGAAATACTATCGCCCCCCCCCCCCCCCCTCCCCAATTGTGTTTTAAATCATGTTCCTTACTTTTTATACCAGTGGTCAAGGTATCAAGTGAAATTTCATCTGTACCATACTTAGTGGCAGATTTCACATCACTATAAGTATAAGTATTAGGAATATCATTTAACCAGACAATGGGTGATAAGCTGTCGTGGGCCTACCAAAATACAATTTATTTCTGACTCACTATAATACCTAGTATAATGGCAAGTACGGGTCGAACCCAAGAGAGTATTATGAATTTTTAACTAAATTTAAGTGTTTCAAAGACATAAAATAAATAGGGGATTTTGATTTGGTGACAAATTGAAATTAACGAAGAAAATAAATCAACTCAATTTTTAAATAGCAAAGTAGATGAAAATTAATTGTAAAATTAACCAATTGATAACAACCTAGTTTAGGATGTCGATCCCCTCCCGTTTACTAAATTAATTAATTATGTGAACTAAACATCTAGCCTAGTATGCAAACTCAAATCCCTAGATTGATAGTACGACCAATTAACCCAAATGTTCTTAAGTTTATCAATTAGGGTACGACCTTTAAGTTGAACTATCTATGAGTGACCCTATGGATTCGAATTCATAAACGCATTAAAACTCTAAACATAGGATTACTAGGCTACGAAATCCGACTAGGTATCATACAACCTAGACTCTATTACACCTAGAGAGAATAATCTCTATTTGTTACTTAATCCAATTCCTACAACAATTACGGATCATAGTTCATGGAATAATATTTAGCAGTTTAACAATTAAATAGGTGATCAGGCTAAATTAATAATCAAACAACTATTAAGAACATCAAAGCATGTAATAGAATAAATTTGCACACAAGATTCAACATAAAAATTCTAAATAATTAAATTAACAATTTAACGGGAGGTTCACGAATCCTAAACTAGAGAAAAGGGATTAGCCCCATATGTTCATAACAAAAACAAAATTAAAAAAATAATAAAATTAAAGAACCGATGATGATTGATTGATCTTCAAGCTTCACGCCAGTTCTGTTGTTTTGCTCCTTCCAAAAATCACTTCCAATCTGTCGCCCCTTCATGTGAATTCTGCTCCAATAATAAATAAAAAATCTCCCATAAATATCTGTATCTTGATCCCTAAGTAATCCTGTTTGATCTCTTTCCTTATTTGTTTTTCCAAAAATATCTCCAGGATCTCTTTCTTTTCTTTTTTATTTTTTTTGATCGATCATTATACAGATTTGGAGAGATCTGATCCTAAAAATATGCTGGCTAATTTATTTCTTTATTTGCTAATAACCTGTTTCCACATTAATTCAAATAATTAAAGCAATTATCTCTTAAATAAAAAATAAATCAATATTAGCAAATAAATAAATATAATTAAATTAAATAGACTTGAATTACCACTAAATAAACATGCTAATATATGACTTATCAATGGGAGAGTACTCATCAATGTGCTTATCACCATATTGCTTAATATCACTATAAGCTTTGTAAAAATGTTCTAGTCTTCATCAATGTCCTTATTCAAATCCAATTTAAAACTGAAATTTTTTTCAAGTAAGAACATTTTACTAGGCAAAGATGACACATTAAATAATTAATCTAATTTTTTCCACATCTTATCAGAAAAATCAAAGTGATCAGCCTTTCTTAACACAGAGTCAGAAAGATTTAAAGTAATGGATGATAACGCAAGCTCATTCATTTCAGATTTCTGATCTTAAGTTAGAGTTTTAGCATGCGTTCTATCAATGGCCTAAAAGACATGTTCTTGAACCAAAACACTTTTATCTTTTGTTTCCAAATTTTGAAATCAGTTTTACCATATAAAGAAGTCATGCCAAAGGAATTGGAAGCCATTTTTAAAAGCACAAACCACAATAAGAAAGAAATAGACTGACAATCAGGTGAGAGTATATACAACAGGTTGGCTGAGGCTATCCCAGTTTGCGGATTAATTTATCGATTGCACAGGGAGTCACTCAGGGCCTGAATACTACCCTAATCACACACAAAGCAATAAAGGAGCAGTTCAACACACAAAGAACAAAGACAGATTTATAGAAGCGGAATTGAAAGCCCAGATTCACAGAGAAACAAACAATAACAAATTAAAGAGGACCAACCGTCTCTGAGCATCACAAAGCACAAAGGAGGACCAACTGCCTCAGGATATCACAGATATATATCAGAACTAGATAAATTAGAAAATAAAAACACACAATAAAAAGGAACAAAAAAACTCCCCTAAACCTTCGACGGACGGCGGACGGCACAGCGGCGGTGTCACACTTCTGGCAACAATCAGCAGCGGTGGGAAATCTAAAGCTCCAACGATAACACTGCTCTCCTGTTCTGGTGGCAATCAGTAGATCCAACAATGACAGACGAGTAGCAGATAAGGGCGGATCGGATCCACCAGCGGACGGCGGTTGAACTGGCCGAACGGACAGAGACGGTAGGCAACTGACCAGTAGGTATCGGGGTCGCCACGTCATCAAAGAACGGGCTCAGGTATCTTGTGGTTCCAGATTGGTGATTGAACTGTGTTTAGGGATCAGAGGTTTGATTCATAAAGAATCTCACACTTATTTGAAATGGGTAACACACACTCACTTACAATCCTCATAATACACAACTCTGTTCCTCTCTCAATCTTCACTGAAGAAGTACCTAATTTAAATTTGGAGGGGAAGGGACACGAGAGTGATGGGAACAGTTGAGAAAATATCCCCCCAAGATGATGGGATGCTCAAGATAGCAATCAACGAGGGAAGCCAACTGTTGGGAATTAATGAGTGGCTGCCAATATTTCAAAGCTTGGGTAAGAGATGGTCTTGGGTCTCAACAAAGTATCATGAGCCAAAATAAATGGGCTTAAAAAAAAGCACAACATAGAACTGTATATTAATAGTTGATAGATAATATATTGCTAAAAAAACTAATAATGGAGTTGAGTGTGGGAAGTGAAAGTCAAACTTTCCTTACATCTCAAAGTATATTGAGAGGTCATGTGTCTATACCACACAACAAAAAGGGATTCCGAAAAGAAAGAACGAGCTTTTATTATTAGAAATTGTCTGATCCTTTCTATTTCAAGCAAACCTATCAACTGTTTTTTGGCATTTTTTCAGTCCTCAATTATGCTTTAATGGTAAATAGGTTGTTAAAGCTGTTCTAAATTGTAAGATTCTCTATGAGATATTATATGGGGAATTACCAAAATTTTCATGGTTGAAATCGTTTGATTGTTGATTTTTGCCACAATTACAAGACCATAGAAAATCAAGTTCACGTCTAGGTCTTTGAAATGCATATTCTTGAGTATGAGTAAGTAAAGAAGGGTCATAAGCTTGATCGGTGTCATTTTCACCTAAATTTTAGTGTCTTTTTATATTTATTTTCGTATGGTTTTATTTATTTTGTGCATCTTTTGGTGGTGCTTTATGTTATTATTGAGATTTATGCTTTGAATTAATAAATGTGTGAAATTGAGCTTAATTGTATGAAAACAGGTGAAAATGGAGTTGGGAGCCAAAAACGAACTAGGAGGGTAGAGCTCGACCTGACTCGAGTCGAGCTCATGCTGAAGCTCAGGTCGAGTTGCAGGTGCCCAGCCATCTTCGTCGACTGTGCACATCAGAGACACCTTCTCAGCCTCCCTTGCTACTCGAGTTCAGAGCCCGAGTCGAGCTTCGTCATTTGCCAAAAATTACTAAAAAAGTGTTCTGGCTCGATCCAGTCGAGCTATGCTATCTCTAGTCGAGTTCGGACTTAAGTGAAAAATCAATCCAGCAATTTTTCTAGAAGGTCCTATGCTTATAAATACATCTTTTGTGTGAAAATAAAGGAAGGAATCCTTATGGACAGTTTCAACACACACTTTACACCATATTTCATACACATTCATCTCCATCTCATCCATCTTTCACTTCATACATCCTATCCACTTGATCTCCTCAAATACATTAATTACTCCATCAATCCACCAATTTAAGAAGGGAAGATCATCAAGGAGTGAAGATTGGAGCATGTTGAAGGAAGAGATGGCCAAGTTTGAAAGGGAGACCTCTCTTACTTTGATTTTTTATTTAGCTTAATTGGGGCATGAATGGATTATGTTGAATTTGTAATGATTTGTAGTGGCTATTCCTCATACGACCCTAGCAATATGAGTGGTTGATGATTATGTAAATTTTCCACACCACATGCTTGATAAATGGATTATTATGAATATTTTCTATCATGAATGTTTCTCATCTTATATATGATTTGTGTGGTTAAATTCTCTATACATGATGTTTTGATGGCCATTTCAATATTATACTTAAGGTTTTAAATGAATCATTGATTGCATGAGGTGACTATTTTAGTATGTGGGGAGTTTGGCTATAACCTTCATGTGCTTAGAATCTCATGATAAGACATTATTGATAATTACTTGTGAAAATATTTGATATGATGAGGGACCCAAGGCATAACTCACTTGACCTTAGAAATGGAACATAGGAACATTCATGCCTTATAGAGGTATATTAATATCCATAAGTACCTATAAGAATAGTGATGATTGGAGACACTCTTCGTGAGCGCTCTTAATATTATAGCATAATTATCATCAATGCATGTGTGTGTGTGAGAGAGTGTGTATGAGCCTTTACTATGATGTTGCTTGTTTGCATACTTCTTAGATTGTTCCCTCATTCATCATCCATCCAATATATATATTTTCTATCTTTAACTTCTTTTCTAGTTGTTGGTTTATAGTGTAATTCAAACCAACTATTTATTGATTAATCTTTCTAGAGTAAAATATTTATCTAATACAGATATATACACTTTCTTCCTTGGGTTCGATATTACTATATATTTTGCACTTGGTCACCAAGTTCTACACAACGATAGAGTATGCTTGCTCTAATCAATTTATATCAAAATTAAGATTAAGTTCATGGAATTGTTTCCGGGGATAAAAGCTTTGGTGTAACGTGTTTGAATTTGTTAGCTTTACTTAGGATATTTTTTTTATTTTTGCATTTATATCTGCTTTGAAAACTCTTGTTCTAACTTGTTCTTCTTGACAGGTACACCAACCTTAATAGAAGAAGATGGAGCAACTAAAAATAGTAAGTGGAGAAGAATTATAGTAGATCTTGAAGAAAACGAGTATAGTATGGATCAATGCTACAATAATGGAGTATATGAGGGATGGCCAGGTGCTTACAACGTGAATACATTACAACCATATCAAGGAAACACTTATTTCGTACCAAGTTCCTATAACCCAGTTCCGAAGGTTACTCCTTTATTCAAAAATAGTGTTTTACTTGCATTGTATAGAAGATACGCTCATGGGAGCAATGAAAGGCAAAGTTTTTAACCAAGCCTTCCTAGTTATGGGGCTCAATACCTTCAAAGTATGCCAACTTCATATCCTGCGGTGCAACAAGAGTGTATGATGCCTAGTCCTCAAGTGGAGGAAATTTTTTATATGCAAGGGAGTAATTTCCAAAATCAAGGGAATTATCTCCAAGAACAAAGATGGCAACCGCCGACTGAAAAGATAAAGCCATCCATTGAATATCTAATCAAATATAAAATAGATAAACATCAAAAAGTAGATGTAATGGAAAAAGAAAATTTTATATTATTGTCCCATATTATGAAGGATGTACAATGGCGATTATTTAAAGAAAAGAAAAATAACAGTTACATATATTCTGCTGGAATAAGAAATTAATCTCAATTGATTTTCACAAATGTGAATTGATCTCAATCAATATCCATAGGCGTAATTTGTGGTGAGCTGTATATTCCATCATCCCCCACCAAGTTGGAGGTGTCTTTGAACTTAGTCGCATTTTAGGGAAAATGACAAGAGCAAGTGTACTCTATCGCTGTTGTATACGCGCGACCAAGTGCAAAATTTATAAAATTGTCGTCCCAAGGGAAAGTAAATATTTGTAAGTATCCGGATTATTCATTGATTGTAGCTTTGTAAAGAAGATATGATTGAAGAATTTGTTATAAAACTAAGACTTATAGTTCTACTCAATTAACTAGAATTTAAACTAATCAAAGTAAATGATCAATCAACGAACAAAAGATAGATGAAATGGATGTAGAATGCACTTGAGAAGATGAGCAAGGCTAATCATATTTATGGTTAAGATTGGAGCTAGATATGAAAAACCATTCATAATAATTCTCATTAATTTGTGGATTAAAAGCAATCACTCATTTACCCCTAGTCCCTATGGCCAAGGCAACTAGGTTCTCGACTCCTTACAAGCCTAAACCACCTAAGATTTTTTTTAATCTCAATTCCCTTAAGGTACTATGATCCTAAGTTGGTTCTTCTCACTTAATTATTTAAGTGTCCATTTATGAATGTTCTAAGTCTAAGGAGGGTATGACTTACCTCCCCTTATACTAACATACATGCACAATTCAATATATGATTCAAGTAAACATCCACTCACAATATTGGAATGGTCATCCTAATATAGTGAATAGAGAATTTACCCACACAAACGTTAAAATGAAACATGATTGATATATCATAAAAGAAAATCCACAAATCAATTCAAATCATTACTCAAATTTTACATATCTAACTCTTAACCTCAACCAATCATATGATTAGCCCTACTATAGAACTAGCTACTAAACATGGTGATTATATCAATACAAATCATACAATGCTCCATTTGAGCCATATAAAGAAGAAAATCAACATTTGAAAGTGAAAATGGCTTCCCTTGCCTGGAAAGTTCTCTCCTCTCCTTCAATGCCTTCAAATCTTCTCTACTTGATGTAGCAATCTTCTCAAATGATAGAAGGATGGATGGATTGAAGGTTTTATGGATTGAAATCACAAAACAAATGATGAATTGATGGATCTAGATGGTAGAGATAAAAAATGGATCTACTATGTGAGAAAATGTGGTGTTTTAGTGTGTGTAATTGCTCCCAATTGATCTACAATGAATTCTCCCTCTAAATTTCGCACACATCATGGTTTTATATCACTTATGGACCTTCTAGAAGCTTCCTGAATATTCTGAAAATTGGGCAGGATTTTTCACCTACACGGTCCATGAAGAGATGCACGGCCCGTGTAGGGCACACCTACTTCGGCGTGTTGTGCGTACTCCAGACACGGCCATGATCATGGCCGTGTAGCATTTTCTGATGATAATACACGGAATTCTCTTACAGGGCCGTGCTCCTCACATGGGGATGCAGCAACGCACGGCCCGTGCACCATCGCACGGCCATCCTCCTGGCCGAGCAGCGTGTTCTGATGTCAATACACGACCAATGGTTATAGGCCATGTTCTGCACACGGCCCCTGTACCAACTTGGCCTATTCTTTCGTCTCCCTTTCGCTCCCAACTCCATTTTTGTCCGTTCCATGACCTGTTTTTCACATATTTAAGATCATTTACACAATTTCTATGAATTCATACCACTTTCCACAAAATAACAAGAACTCCACCAAAAATAACACAAACACAGATAAAACATTCAAAAATACACAAATAAAGACACTAAAATCTAGGTGAAAATGACACCGATCAACCCCCCAAACTTAAAGTATTGTTCATCCCTGAACAATGAAAAATGATAACCAAGAGGAGTAATTTTCACCTAGAAAACTCCTAACGAACATAAACCATAATACATTACAAGTAATAAGGACTACAATTTCATATTAAGAATCTCTACATAATCAAACTTATAACATGAAAAATTAACAAGTTCAATCTCAAGAATGACAACAAAAACTAATCAAAACCCTTTCGATCCAAACCTCTCATAGATTATAACTTTCACTCAATACTCTTTAGGGTAGGGTCTTTATCATCACTCGTCAACTGATTAAAACCGACTCACCATAGGCTTGCTCATGGACTATGTTCACAAGCCACCCTAGTTTCAATAAGTGATCAAAAAGGTCTTTATCTTAGGATGCAATGTTTAGGCTCTTTGGTAGGGTAGGAAAATTTTGAATAAAAGTGATTAATCAAGTGTATGTAATTGAAAAGATGATTCCATTCTCAATCTTACTTATTTTCAAGCTTCCTTCACTTCCTTTTCATTCACAAGCACTAACAATTACCATTACTTGGATTCTTGAGCTTCTTTGGATTGCATGCTTCCTTTCTTTCAACTTTTGATTTGCTTGAGCACATTTTTGTTTGTTTGCTCCTTTTTCTTGACTTTGAGGTCGCATGTACATTTTTTGCTTGAGCTCTTTTCATCCTTTTCTTGCTTGATCACCATTTCCTTTTCTTCTTTAGCAAACTTTTCACATCAACCCTCTTTTAGACCACCATCTCCTCAATTACCAACACTTAGGTTATATTTATAAGGCTCAAGTGGTTTTAAAAGCTTGTATTGTGCTTAAATCACAAGAAATAGGTCTTTTAGGCTCAAAATGGCTAACTAGGGATAAATGTTTGTGGTAAGGAAATTTTATGGCTATGACTCATTTGTCAAGGATGGCCTAAGATCATTTCACAAATTTTAACCATTCGGGCTTCGTTCCTATAATCCATGAGCAAGTTCTAGTTTGTCTAAGTTCAAACGGTCCTCTTATCAAGAATTAACCATGGAGGCACGGTTGAGGCTCAAGTCTCACAAGCTTTTGCTTGGACCAAAAGAAATCTAATTACCCCTCATGCTTCTCAAAATTAAACAAGTTATCTAATCCATGTCACAATTCAACAAGTAGAAACCATTAACATGCTTGCCATCACTCATCAAATATAATACATCATAGCTCATATTCAAAAATTACTCAACTCCTTCCCAAAACATTCCACCAAACAACCTTATACAAAAAATAAAAGCAACAACAAACATCACATACCAATTCAAAAATTACAAACATTAAAACAACATATAACATGCATAAACAAAACATCCATCAAAATTCATCAACAACTCAAAACATACCCATAACAAATATGATCAAACACCCATCACATCCAAACTATAAAAAATAAACTAAAATACCAAAATAACTAAAAGAAAATCACATAAAATTGAAAATAAAGAAATCCCAAAATACAAAAATCTCCCAAAACATCAATCACAGTACAACCAAATCGAACAAATCAAATCACTTCAACAATTCTTCCAAAAATTCTAAATAATAGCTAGATGAATGGACAAAAGTGCTAAGCACTCAAAATACTCCCTCATTGTTCCGGAGGTGGAGGAGGTGGATGATAGGTGTTCCACGGGATGTAGGCTCGAGGGTTCACTGGAAATTGGAAGTTGAACATCATGGTCATCATCTCCTCTATGTTGTTGGAGTGCACCCTTGTTTGTTCTTTATAGTACTCCCTCCTTCGTTGGCCAGCTCTCAACTCTTCAATGTGCCTTCCATGCTCTTGCTGGACCTCACGAATCTCCCAGATCTGAGCCCCATACGTCTGCTGCACGTGCCTCATGTCAGCATCTCATCCATCATGTAATTCCACCTTTCATCTCCTTGGCCCGGTGCAACTGGTGGAGATGTCCCTTCTTCCTCAAACTGTTGTGGCTCAGGGCCTTGCTCCTCGAACTCTATCTGCTCCGGTTGCTCTCCTTGCTCATCACCTTCCATGGGAGCTGGCTCTGCTCTCAAGTTAGCAAGCTCTTCATTTTCCTCAACTCTAATCTCCCTCAGAACCTGTTCCATCTCCTCCCTATTTCTTCTATAGAATGCTCTAACAACCCTGGAATGGTTCACACTACCCATGGCTAAATTTGCAAACCTTCTTCTTGTGTATACTGTAGTGAGCTCTGGCATAGGTAAAGGAAATGTAGCTCCCTTCTCCTGCCTCAGACAGTACTGGTTCCCCACCCTTGTCAAGAACTCCATCCTCATAAGCTGTGAGTAGTTCAACCCTTCACTAACCATACGGTTTTCCATCCCTGCTAAGTTGACTCCAAATTCTTGGGCTATCATTGTGACCATCCCTCCAAGCATCAATCCTTGAGAAGACGGCCTCTTTGCAACTCTCTCCGCATGGTGTATAAAATGTGCAGCCACATTGAGCGGTAACTTCTTATATATGCAAAACATGATGTAGAGCTGCTTTTCTCCAACTGCTTTTCCTTCAAACCTTCCCAAGATAGTGTTGGAGATGATCTTCTCTAAATACCTCATCACGGGATTCCGGATGGATGTTCCCTTTGAAGCACTTGGTACATACCCTGCTCTCTCAGTTTCATCATTTACAAGGCTTGCCCACCATTCTTGTTGGTTTAACCCGCCTCTTTCATAGAAGCTTTGATGATTCTTACATGGCGGGCACCCAAAACACTTATTCAGATATGCCAACGGGACCTTCTACCTCAACTCATTCTTCAACTGATACGTCACCCATAGAGGATATCCATTCCGATCCTTATGCACCTGCAAAGTACTCATAAACTCGGCAGTGAGATGGTAGTAAGTTGGCGGCCTCTTATCGAAGAAAGCTTCCATCTGAGAAAAAGGAATAGCTTTCTTAGATCCTCCTCTATGCCTAGTCCCCTCATCGTTTCCGTGTCTTGGAAACGAGTAGCCTTGATCTTTGGAGCAAGAGTTTGCCAATGAATACTTGCCCCAGTAATCTTCAAACTCAACTCCAAACTCACTCGGATGAATCCCTTCAATAGTCAATTGGGCATCCAAATCAGACAGCTCCGCAGGGTCGGTTATCACATAAAATCCTCATTCTTAGGGCGAACTCTCCTTGTGGCCATCTACAACATACAACTTTATCAAATTAATTCCAATGACTTTACAAAGAATGTGCACTTAACTAAGATTCCACCTTAGTTATTCAACTTAAGATGAAAACTTATCATATATGAAAAGTTCCTTCGCATTATTATGCTTCATCATATTCATACTCAACAACTTATCACCATTTATCACAACTATCAACAATTCTAACCAATTTCTACTCATGATCACACATATGAATCATCAATTCAATTATCATCAATTATTATTCAAATGTAACCATCAAATTCCAACAAACTTTCTCTTAGATATTTCATCGAACACTTGGCATGCACAAAAGTTAAACTTCTAAGCAACATATAATCTTCATAGCCTCATGCCTAATTCCTCAATATCTAAGATTAATTTCTCACAAATAAACATTATCCTCATACAATTGATCAATAAGCACCACACAATTACTCAAATTCAACATTCTCACACAAATCCCCAAATTCCTCATGAACCGTAATTCATTTTATTCAAGAATTCAATTCAAAACGTGTATGAACATCATCAATTAAGCATGAAATTCACATTAGAACAAAGCTCATACATCAATTTATTCAATTCATAAAATAATTTAAAAATTTTAGTTCAAGAGAACATACCTTTCACCAATTGGATGTGGAGAAGTGAATTCGGAAGCAAAATTGACAAACACTACTCACAATCCTTCAACAACTAACCTTGGAGAATTTTTGTGTGCTTGAGGTGATGAATCAGATGCGTACGAAATGGGTAATGTGTGTGGAATGAGTATGGACGACTTATAAAAAACTGGACAAAACTCTACACGGTCCGTGTTACGCAACACGGCCTCAAGTGAGGCCGTGTAGCATTTTCTGACAGCAATACACGGCCTGTTATTACAGGACTGTGTGCGGCGCACGACCCGTGCGCCTTTTATTCTGCACGGTTCGAGCTGCGGAGCTCGGCCTTCTTCCTGGCCGTGTAGCGTGTTATGATGACACTACACGGCCAACTGCTATAGGGTCGTGCGCTGTACACGGCCCGTGTAGCAGTTTGCCCTGTTTCTCAGTTTTTCTTGCTTCACTTCATTCTGGCCGTGTTTTTCACCTTTTACACACCCTACTCATGCTCGAACACTTCACAATATCATCCATGCTACACTCATTATCAAATTTGGATCGGGATGTACTCAAAACACCACCAAACATACCAACACTACACTAACTCATGAGAAAAATTTTCAAAATTGACCATTTTGCAAGATACACAAGATATATACACAAGATGCAAGATACACAAGATATTCATTACTCAAATAAACAAAGTACAGGTCACACCATGCACTCTCCCCCCAAACTTGAATCGAAACAAGTTACGAATTAAGTTTGCGAAAAGTGGTGGGACATACCTTTGTCGTTCTCTTTCTCAATGCTCTTCCTGAACTCTCTCTCAATGACTCTTGTGCATTTTCTTGAAATTCAATTGATTAAGTATAACCACCACACAACCTCCCCCAAACTTAAATTAACACAAGTGTTAAAATTTAAGTTTGTAAAGAGTGGTGGGGCATACATCATCATTCCCTCCTTAGCATCCTTGTCCTTCTTCTTATACATTTCTCATGAGCTTAACCACCTTCATACTAAATCTACAAGAAAACTATTAAACCAAAACAAAAAGGAAAAAAAATCTACTCTACTCCAAAATCAAAGAAGTTTAAGAAGAAAGAATATCCACATACACTATCTCATTTTGAGAAGGAGATAGGTAATGTTTCACTCTATGACCATTTACAACAAATTCATTATTTGGACCCTTGAGCTTCAATGTATGTCCATTCAACACCTCAATCACTTCATATGGCCCCATCCATTTTGACTTAAGCTTACCGGGAAACAACTATAACCTTGAATTGAAGACAAGAACCTTATCACCCAGAGCAAACGTCTTTTCTTTTACTTTTGCATCATGTCATCTCTTCATATTCTCTTTGTAGATGGCTGAGTTATCAAATGCTCTTCCTCTAAACTCCTCCAATTCCACTAGTTTCAACAATCTTGCTTGACCACTCTCCCTTTCATCCATATGGAGGTGTTTTATAGCCCACAATGTGTGATGTTCCAACTCCACGGGGAGATGACAAGCCTTGTCATAAACCAATTGATACGGTGACACACCAAGGATGGTTTTAAAATCCGTCCTATAAGCCCATAAAGCATCATCAAGCTTGTCCGACCAATCCTTCCTCCCTCCATTGATTGTCTTCTCCACAATTAACTTGATTTAGCTGTTTGAAACCTCCGCCAAACCATTTTCTTGAGGGTGGTATGGTGTAGCCACTCGATGCTTCACTCCATATCTTTTTAACAAACTCTTCATCAACTTGTTGACAAAGTGTGATCCTCCATCACTCACTAAAGCCCGTGGAACTCCAAACCTAACAAAAATATTCTTTTTCAAGAACCTTTGCACAATCAAAGCATCATTTGTCTTAGTGGGGATTGCCTCAACCCACTTTGACACATTATCCACAGCTAGCAAGATGTACACATATCCTTTCAACCAGGGAAATGGTCCCATGAAATCAATGCCCCAAACATCAAATATATCCACATCAATTCTCAAGGTCATGGGCATCTCATCTCTTTTACCTATTCCCCCTATCCTTTGGCATCGATCACACTTAGCCACAAACTTCTCTGCATCCTTAAACAATGTTGGCCAATAGAACCCCGATTGTAAAACTTTAGCCCCCATCTTTTGATGAGTGAAGTGACCTCCACACAAAGACGAATGACAAAGTTCAAGAATTCTCATAACTTTTTCTTCGGCCACACATCTTCTTATAACACCATCATTACAAATCTTGAACAAGTAAGGCTCATCCCACAAGTACTTTTTCACTTCAACATGAAACTTCTTCTCCTTATACTCATTAAGCAATGTGGGCTCAATTCCACAAACAATGAAGTTCACATAGTCGGCATACCACGGTGGTACATTCACAATGAGAGAACACACTTGCTTTACTTCCACGAGCAAAATTTCTTCATCCGGGAACTCATCCCCAATTGGCTTTACATCCTCATTCTCACCTCCATTTTCCAATCTAGACAAATGGTCCGCGATCACATTCTCTACACCTCTTTTATCCTTGATCACCACATCAAATTCCTACAAAAGCAACACCCAATGGATTAAACGAGGTTTAGCATCTTTCTTGTTCATAAGGTATTTTATAGCCGTGTGATCCGTGTAAAAAATCATTTGCGTTCCAACCAAGTATGGTTGAAACTTCTCAAAAGCATACACTACGGCTAAAAATTCCTTCTCCGTGGTAGTATAATTGACTTGACAAGCATTCAAGGTCTTTGAAGCATAATAGATAGCTTTAAACTTTTTCTCCCTTGTTTGACCCAACACCACTCCAATGGATTGATCACTAGCATCACAATACAATTCAAATTGCAAGCTCCAATCTGGAGTGACTAGTATAGGTGATGAAGTAAGAGCATCCTTTAACACCTGAAATGATACAAGACATTCATCATCAAACTTAAATAGACAATCTTTTTCAAGCAATTTACAAAGAGGCTTAGTAATTTTTGAAAAGTCCTTAATGAAGCGTCTATAGAAGCCCGCATGGCCTAAGAACGATCTCACCCCCTTCTCACTAGTAGGAGGGAGAAGACGTTCTATGGCTATTACTTTAGCTCTATCAACTTTTAAACCATGCTTTGAATTATGGTGCCCCAAAACTATCCCATCGGTCACCATAAAATGACACTTTTCCCAATTTAGCACAAGATTCGATTCTTCACATCTCTGCAACACAATAGTGATATTAGTCAAGCAAACATCATAAGAGGAACCGTACACGGAAAAATCATCCATAAACACCTCCATAATATTTTCAATCAAACCATCGAAGATAGCCATCATACAATGCTGAAAAGTGGCAGGGGCATTACATAGACTAAACGGCATCATTCTAACTGTGAATGTACCATAGGGACATATGAAGGTCGTCTTCTCTTGGTCTTCCGGTATAATCAATATTTGATTGTATCCGGAGTCCCCATCAAGAAAACAATAGTACTCATGCCCCGCAAGACGATCCAACATTTGGTCTATAAATGGCAATGGGAAATGATTTTTACGAGTGTTTTCATTCAATTTACGATAATCAACACACACTCTTCAACCCGTAACTGTCCTAGTAGCAATGGTTTCATTTGTATCGGATCTCACAATAGTCATACCACCCTTCTTTGCCACTACATGTAAAGGACTTACATATTGACTATCACTTATTGGAAAGATTATTCCCGCATCAAGTCATTTTAATACCTCATTTCTTACCACTTCTTGCATTATAGGATTCAATCTACGTTGGTTTTGAACACAAGACTTCTCATCATCAATCAAATGAATCTTATGCATACACATAGATGGACTAATACCTTTCAAATCTTTAATGCTCCAACCAATAGAAGATTTATGTTATCTCAAAACTCTTAATAATTTTTCTAATTCTAGATCATTAAAGGAAGAAGATACAATTACCAGATATGTTTTATCTTTTTCCTAGTAGGCATACTTCAAATGGTCCCGCAATGGTTTCAACTCCACCTTCTTCTTCTCTTGTACCTCCTCTTTTGGTCCTTCATCAAGTTTTTCCACCTTTGCCTCTTTCACTTCCTCATTCATGAGTGCCCTACAAGCATTCAAACCATGTAAATCATCAATTATTTCATCATTTTCCAAACAAAAAGAAAATTTAGATTTAAGAGATTCAATAGAGTAAGAATGGCTTATGATGATTTCCAACGGATCCTTGGAATGGAGGTGATACATGTGTTCTTCAACAATGTGATCCACAACCTCCAATCGTCCGCACTCCTCTTTGTTCTTAGGATATCTCATAGCCTCCTTCAAAGAAAATATCACTTCCACTTCATTCACCCTCAAAGTAAGCTCTCCCCTCTCCACATCGATCAATGCTTTACCCGTAGCAAGGAATGGATGACCAAGTATCAAAGGAACATTCGAATCTTCATCCATATCCAATACCACAAAATCAACGGGGAAGACAAACTTACCCACTTTGATCAACACATCTTCAACAATTCCTTTTGGATAGGTCAATGATCGATCAGCTAGTTGAAGTGTAACCGATGTCGGCTTGACCTCACCAAAACCCAACTTTTTCAAAATTGAAAAAGGCATCAAATTAATACTAGCTCCCAAATCACATAGGGCTTTGTAATTCTCATGCTCTCCCATCTCACAAGGAATAGTGAAACTCCCCGGATCTTTCAATTTAGGGAGAAGTTTCTTTTGCAAAATTCCACTACATTCCTCCGTGAGATTTACCATTTCAAACTCTCCCAAGCTTCTTTTCTTTGACAATATATCATAAAAAAACTTGGAGTAATTGGGCATTTGAAGTAACGCCTCCGCAAAAGGAATATTTACATGTATCTTCTTCAACATCTCAGTAAACTTGGCAAAATTTTCTTCTAATCCCTTTTTCAAGTATCTTTGTGGAAACGGAATTGCCACGGGCAACTTCGGAATCCCCCATTCATCTATTTCAAATTTCTCTTCTCTCTCTTTTCGCTTTGCTTCTCTACACCTTTCCCATTTCTTTGGAGATTTCACCTTTTCTTCTTCAATTATAGGGGTACGTTTGATTGCTATTTTTCTTTTCTACCCTCAAGTATAATGGATCGGTTGTAGTACGAGTGACCAAGTGAATATCGTTCCCACAGAGATAGCAATAAATTTAATAAGTAATTCTATATGATAATTCGATTGCAAAACAAATCCGAGTGTTTAATAAAGGAATGATTTTATTAACTAACACTAATTTAAACAAATTATAAAATAAGCCACACAAGAGAATATGATTTAAGAATTCAAGGATGGAGAATTGGTAATGCTAGGGCAAACATCTTGACTATATGATTAATTTATCTAGACCCGAATTAATTATCTGCAAACGTTTATAAGAGGATCACTAAGCCTAGTCAAATCACCTTGATTGGGTAAGATCTAGCACTTATAATGAGCTGGAAATCCTTGGATCAATAAGAAATTAACTCTCTCTCCCTCTATAGGTACTTCATACTAAATTTCATTTAAGGCTAGAACACTAGACTTCCCTTTCTAGGTACGCGATTGTTAACTCTTTTTCTCCTTACCAACTACTTAATAATGATATTTTACCAAGTAATTAATATTTCAAATTGATTGTCTAACATTCTTAGGCTTTAATGATCAATACACCTAAGAATTTCTCAGGAAACAACAATTATTATGTAGAAATAGAGAATCCTATTAACTATCAATCAGTGATACCCTCAATAATAATTAAAAGAATCAAAACTCAAACTCATAATAATATGAAATTTAAAAATATAATCTTCAATAAGGAAATAAAAAATTTGCCAAATAATAAATCTAAGTCTAGAACAATCAAACCACTTAATCAAAAATTGTATTAATGCCCTATCATTATCAACAAAGAAATTTAGCATCATGATGAAGACAAATTATAAAGACGTAATTAATCCTACTATTTTGCTAAAATAACAAAAGATGAGTAACTAAAAAGAAAGAACCCATTTGGAGGACTCCGTCTCTTCAATCACGATCTCCGTTGGGATCTCCGTCTCCGATCTAAGTAGCAATTGCGATCGTCTCTCCGATGGATGGATGGTGATGATGAGTGAAGAGTGAATGAGGTGTTCCCCCCTTCTCTCCCCCATTGGGGAAGAGAAGGGAGTGAAATGTAGGGTGAATGTGTTGTGATGTGTTTGATGGTTGTGTGAATGAATTGTGTTGGATCTTGCTACCCCTATTTATAGTTGTGAAAGGGGACACAACATCACATGCATCCATGGCTGCCCATGTTACTCCATGCTTCCACTTCACCTTGTTTGTGCAATTATTGAAGCTCCACATGCATCCACTTCTCCTTGTTTGTGGATCTTGCAGCTCATTTCCAACTCTCTTCCTTGTCTTCTTTGCCTTGAAGAATCTAAGGCATGTTAGGTGCTTCATGTGTTGCATGTGAGTTGTATTATCTTCCCTTTTGCCCATGTGTGTACTACTCCCACTTGCATCATGCCTTACAGGTAGGTTTGTACGTGAACAGGTCGAATCACCCTCCCCCAAGTCGAATTTCAGGTCGAACAACCTTTTTCATGCCAAAAACAAGCGATTCGACCTTGATTCGACCAGAGCTGCTGGTCGAATCAAGGCTGTCGTGGTCGAATTGAGGCTACTGGATGCTTTTTCTGCTAATTTGACCTCGATTCGACCAGAGCTCTTAGTCGAATCGAAGCTGTCTAGGTCGAATCGGCTCACTGG
The DNA here is from genome assembly GCA_023678885.1 of Pogostemon cablin. Lineage (NCBI taxonomy): Eukaryota > Viridiplantae > Streptophyta > Magnoliopsida > Lamiales > Lamiaceae > Pogostemon > Pogostemon cablin. Next base: position 25,943,417 of record CM042967.1, read on the forward strand.
ACATCTTTGCATGTTAATTTGACATGGATTCGAGTTCAGGTCTTGGTTGAATTGTAGCTCCTCAGGTCGAATGAAGCTACTGGACAACTTCAACCTCCAATTCGACCACGATTTGACCTGCTGCTCAGGTCGAATCGAGGTGCTTCAGGTCCAATGATCAGGTCTGTGATGTGGTCAAATGGCAGTACTGACTCTCGATTCGATCTCAATTCGACCTGATGCTCTGAATCGAAGCTGTTGAGGTCGAATTGAAATCGAAGTGATGTTCTTTAGGTCGAAGCTACTTGCACCTCTTCATTGTTTCGTGTATAACTTCCACATCCGAGTTCAAAATTGAGTAATTCTTGTGCTCACGCGATCCTCTCTTCCTTGAATTTCAATTCATATAAAGAACTTTCAAAAACACTAAGATTTGAATGTGCAATAAGCTACGGAAAGTAGCCAACAATCCTGTTCGGCACCTCTCGCGCGTCGTCACCATTTTGCTCATAACTTCTTCGTTTGGAACTCGATTGAGGTGTTCTTTATGCCAAAATGACCCTCTCTTCAGTGGCTTTCCAACCATGTAGCACATCATCAGTTTTGATCTCCACAATTAACACAGAATAGTTATGAAGTTGGACATGTGTTTTTCATTATCCTTACATTCATTGCACCTTTTCTCAAATCTTGCACTTTTGATCCTATTTCCTATCAAAACACAATAAAATACCTTAGCAGCACCTTTTAATCAATAATAGTCCAAAGTAGTAATATATGTGCAAATAATAGCAATTTTACACTCAAAAAGGTATCAAATTGGACCCAAAAATACATGAATTTTCACTCTCATCAAACCCCCCAAACTTAAGATGTTGTTCGTCCTCGAACAACGAAATGACAAACCAAGAGATTAATGAGATGGAAAGTCATGTTCAAATGTAAGGATCAAAATATCAACTATGCCTTCAAAAGATGTAATCAGTCTTAACTTGGTTCACATAACTTCAAGTTCAAAAGCATCTATTCATTCAAAACATGCAAGTTAAGATCATTACTTCACCAATTCAAGTGCTCAATTCATCTATGCTCACAAGATATATATATATATATATATATATATATATATATATATATATATATATATATATATATAGTAACTCTTACGCTCATGGTGTATAAAGTGTACACCACAAAGGTTATATATATGTGCTGTCAAATTCAATTCAAGTGTATGTGTAACCATAAGCTTGCCCATTGTCTCAACTCTCCTTTTACTTATAGCTAGCAAATCATGAATCAAAAAGGACTTTTTATTTGGTTGTAGGCTCTTTGGATAAGGTAGGTAATATATATGGATAAGTGACTCAAACTAGAATCAATCAAGTGGCAATCTATCATGATTTTTCATTCTTATCACTTTCATTATAGTACAATTCCTCCTCAACTTACAAACAACAACCATGCATCTTCTTTTAATTTTCTCGAGGTACCAGTTTCGGGCACTACCTCTTGCATCCTCCATAAGGTACTAGATTTAAGCATTACCCTAAGGTATTTGATTTCATAGAGTACTAGATTTAAGCACTACTCTATGGTTTTCATTTAGATGTATTATATAGCTCAATCATTCCTTCCCAAACTGTTATCAAGCTCCATCAACACACTTTGAAAAGCCATTAATTCTCCAGACAATTAAGGCTAAAATTATCAAGATACTCAAAGTGGTTATTTCTCGTAGGTTGCCAAAGAATGAGATTTTAAGGCTCAACGGGACTAACTACGGATAAACAATCATATGGTAAGGAATTATTTGGCTGAGTGACTCATAAAAGATGGCCTAATATCATTTTCATAATCTACTAGAATATTAAAGGAGACTCAAGGCAAGTTCTAGAATACACACACAAGAATGATACGCTCAAGAATGAAATATCATGCATTATGTAACATGATTTAAAGGCTCAAATCTCATTTGGCTTTTTCATAGAATGAACGAGCACTTTTCAAGGCTACGTATACATCATAACAAGCACATCACGAACTTCAAGCATTTAATAGTTAAAGCATGTTCCCCTTGTCAATCATAATCAACATCTTATCAAAGCTCAAACACAATCATTATAGGAGAGATAAAAATATCGAGATACAAAAATCAATGAAAGGGCATCAAAGGACATACAAAACAAACAAAAACACACAAGATAATTGGATAGTCGCAAAAAAAATTCAAAAGATCGAATAAAATTCGAAAATTCTAAAAAAAATTGACCTCCAAGCACACAGACACTAAAAAATGCAAAGTAAACATACCTGGGTGCGAATGGAACAAGGGAAGACATCACACCCCTCCAAACTTAAATGAAAACTTGAGTTGAATCTAAGTTTAAAAGGATGTTATTACCTTATGTGTAAGCACGCACCTTGATATAATTCACCTAGCACAACAAATAAAATAAAATAAAGTAAGTAAATTTTAACGTCCTACAATAAAATAAATCACTATAGAATTAAATTTAAATCTATAAGTTATCCCCGGCAACGACGCCAAGAACTTGATCGCTATTTTTTTTTCTACCCTCAAGTATAATGGATCGGTTGTAGTACGAGTGACCAAGTGAATATCGTTCCCACAGAGATAGCTATAAATTTAATAAGTAATTTTATATGATAATTCGATTGCAAAACAAATTCGGGTGTTTAATAAAGGAATGATTTTATTAACTAACACTAATTTAAACAAATTATAAAATAAGCCACACAAGAGAATATGATTTAAGAATTCAAGGATGGAGAATTGGTAATGCTAGGGCAAACATCTTGACTATATGATTAATTTTTCTAGACCCGAATTAATTATCTGCAAACGTTTATAAGAGGATCACTAAGCCTAGTCAAATCACCTTGATCGGGTAGGATCTAACACTTATAATGAGCTGGAAATCCTTGGATCAATAAGAAATTAACTCCCTCTCCCTCTATAGGTACTTCATGCTAAATTCCATTTAAGGCTAGAGCACTAGACTTCCCTTTCTAGGTATGCAATTGTTAATTCTTTTTCTCCTTACCAATTACTTAATAATGATGTTTTACCAAGTAATTAATATTCCAAATTGATTGTCTAACATTCTTAGGCTTTAATGATCAATACACCTAAGAATGTCTCAGGAAACAACAATTATTATGTAGAAATAGAGAATCCTATTAACTATCAATCAGTGATACCCTCAATAATAATTAAAGGAATCAAAACTCAAACTAATAATAATATGAAATTTCAAAATATAATATTCAATAAGGAAATAAATAATTTGCCAAATAATAAATCTAAGTCTAGAACAAAAATTGTATTAATGCCCTATCATTATCAACAAAGAAACTTAGCATCATGATGAGGACAAATTATAAAGACGTAATTAATCCTACCATTTTGCTAAAATAACAAAAGATGAGTAACTAAAAAGAAAGAACCCATTTGGAGGACTCCGTCTCTTCAATCACGATCTCCGTTGGGATCTCCGTCTCCGATCCAAGTAGCAACTCTGATCGTCTCTCTGGTGGATGGATGGTGATGATGAGTGAAGAGTGAATGAGGTGTTCCCCCCTTCTCTCCCCCATTGGGGGAGAGAAGGGAGTGAAATGTAGGGTGAATGTGTTGTGATGTGTTTGATGGTTGTGTGAATGAACTGTGTTGGATCTTGCTACCCCTATTTATAGTTGTGAAAGGGAACACAACATCACATGCATCCATGGCTGCCCATGTTACTCAATGCTTCCACTTCTCCTTGTTTGTGCAATTATTGAAGCTCCACATGCATCCACTTCTCCTTGTTTGTGGATCTTGCAGCTCATTTTCAACTCTTTTCCTTGTCTTCTTTGCCTTGAAGAATCTAAGGCATGTTAGGTGCTTCATGTGTTGCATGTGAGTTGTATTATTTTCCCTTTTGCCCATGTGTGTACTACTCCTACTTGCATCATGCTTTACAGGTAGGTTTGCACGTGAACAGGTCGAATCACCCTCCCCCAAGTCAAATTTCAGGTCGAACAGCCTTTTTCACGCCAAAAACAAGCGGTTCGACCTTGATTCGACCAGAGCTGCTGGTCGAATCAAGGCTGTCGTGGTCGAATTGAGTCTACTAGACGCCTTTTTCTGCCAATTCGACCTCGATTAGACCAGAGCTCTTGGTTGAATCGAAGCTGTCTAGGTCGAATCGGATCACTGGACATCTTTGCATGTTGATTCGACATGGATTCGAGTTCATGTCTTGGTTGAATTGTAGCTCCTCAGGTCGAATGAAGCTACTGGACAACTTCAACCTCCAATTCTACCACGATTCGACCTGTTGCTCAGGTCGAATCGAGGTGCTTCAGGTCGAATGATCAAGTATGTGTTGTGGTCGAATGGCAGTGCTGACCCTCGATTCGACCTCAATTTGGCCTGATGCTCTGAATCGAAGCTGTTGAGGTCGAATTGAAGTGGAAGTGATGTTCTTTAGGTCCAAGCTACTTGCACCTCTTCATTGTTTCGTGTATAACTTCCACATCCGAGTTCCGAATTAATTAATTCTTATGCTCATACGATCTTCTCTTCCTTGGATTTTATTCCATATAAAGAAATTTCAAAAACACCAAGATTTGAATGTGCAATAAGCTACGGAAAGTAGCTAACACTCCTGTTCGGCAGCTCTCGCGCGTCATCACCATTTTGCTCATAACTTCTTCGTTTGGAACTCGATTGAGGTGTTCTTTATGCCAAAATGACCTCTCTTCAGTGGCTTTCCAACCATGTAGCACATCATTAGTTTTGATCTCCACAATTAACACAGCATAGTTATGAAGTTGGACATGCGTTTTTCATTATCCTTACATTCATTGCACCTTTTCTCAAATCTTGCACTTTTGATCCTATTTCCTATCAAAACACAATAAAATATCTTAGTAGCACCTTTTAATCAATAATAGTCCAAAGTAGTAATATATGTGCAAATAATAGCAATTATACACTCAAAAAGGTATCAAATTGGACCCGAAAATATATGAATTTCCACTCTCATCAACGTTCATCTTTTTCAACAATTTCAACTTCTTTCTATTTCCCTTCTTCATCTGAGCTTTCCATGGGCTCAACTTCACACTCCATCTCCTCTACTTCCGTTGGCATAGAAGGCCCTTCGTATTTTTTTCCACTACGAAGTTCAATAGCCTTACATTGCTCCTTCGGATTAGTAACAGTTGTAGATGAAACTTTCCCTTGCCTATGAACTTCTCTCTTTTCACTTGCTATTTGGCTCATTTGTGTTTCCATAGCCTTGTTGGTTCATCAAGGGAAATGACATACCTTGTTGAGGGCTAGCAAACACTTGTTGATTCACGCTTGGTATAGAATTTGGAGATATTTGCATATTAGCATTCATCCTCTTTAGTATCTCTGTGATTGCTTTATCGGTCATGTCTTCCTTAGGCATCTCCACCTTTTTAGCTTGTTGCAAGCACACTTCTTTCATCTTTGCAATTCTCTCTCTTTCATACATTTTCGGTGCACGATCCATGGGCCATTGACCCGTATTCAAAGCAACTTCTTCACAGATAGCGATTGCTCTTTCTGGAGTTTGACCCAAAATCGATCTCCCCGCCGAGGAATCAATAAGCATCCTCTCACTTCCATGTAAATCGGCATAAAAGAATCCTATTTGTTGCTCCTCGGGGAATCCATGTTGCGGGCATTTCCTTAGCATTTCTTTGAAACGATCCCATTCTTCACTAAATGTCTCAAGTGGCAATTGCTTGAATTGAAAGATTAGCCCTTTAAGATTCAACATCTTTGATGGTAGGAAATACTTACTCAAGAATTTTTGTGCCAACTCTCTCCATGTGGTGTATGATCCCGGTGGTAGAGTAAGTGTGGTATCCCTCAATGAGAATGAGAAAAGCTTCATTTTGACAACATCCTCACTTACCCCATTTATCTTTATCGTATTCGCTAACTTCATAAATTGGGCTAAGTGAGCATTCGGATCCTCCATAGTACCACCACCAAATTGATTTGTTTGCATCATGTTGATCAACTCTGTCTTTATCTCAAAATTATTCACATTCAATGGCGGGCCCATTCCATAATTCCCATATTGTGGCTGAAAATGATCACGAACATTCATTCCCGCTCCATTGTTTCCATTTCCACGAGGTTGATTTTACACCACCGGAGGGTTGTTTCTCACTTCTTGTTGTGCCAACAAGTTTTGAATAATTGCTTGCATTTGTTGATTTTGCAAGTGCATTTGTTGCGCATAAGCTTGTGGTACATATTCTTGATTAGCATAACCTCCTCTAACATTATTATCTCCTCCATTAAAGTTTCTCAAGTTTCCTTCTTCATCAACCATGTTTGCATTATACCTTACTTCTTCCATAATTTCCTCCGTAGGTTCTAATACTCCTCTTCTTTGTCTTCTCAAAGTAGCTTCCAATTCCAAGTTCAAAGGTTCAATAGATTGAGACCTTGAACGAGTTTGCATGTACCTACAAGAATTTTCAAATTAGCTCCCAAATAACCAAACTGTTAAACAAGTAACAATTAAAAAAAATATCCTTATCAAAACTAATCAACTTCAAACTCGTTACAACCAAATGTTTATCATTTTCTCGGCAAGCGGCGCCATGAACTTTGTCGCATTTTATGGAAATGACAAGAGTAAGTGTACTCTATCGCATTGTATACGCGTGACCAAGTGCAAAATTTATAAAATTGTCGTCCTAAGGGAAAGTAAACATTGGTAAGTATCCGGATTATTCATTGAATATAGCTTTGTAAAGAAGATATGATTGAAGAATTTGTATTAAAACTAAGACTTATAGTTCTACTCAATTAACTAGAATTTAAACTAATCAAAGTAAATGATCAATCAACGAACAAAAGATAGATGAAATGGATGTAGAATGCACTTGAGAAGATGAGCAAGGCTAATCATATTTATGGTTAAGATTGGAGCTAGATATGCAAAACCATTCATAATAATTCTCATTAATTTGTGGATTAAAAGCAATCACTCATTTACCCCTACTCCTTATGGCCAAGGCAACTAGGTTCTCGACTCCTTACAAGCCTAAATCACCAAAGATTGTTCTTAATCTCAATTCCTTTAAGGTACTATGATCCTAAGTTGGTTCTTCTCACTTAATTACTTAAGTGTCCATTTATGAATGTTCTAAGCCTAAGGAGTGTATGACTTACCTCCCCTTATACTAACATACATGCACAATTCAATATATGATTCAAGTAAACATCCACTCACAACATTGGAATGACCATCCTAACATAGTGAATAGAGAATTTACCCACACAAATGTTAAAATAAAACATTATTGATATATCATAAAAGGAGATCCACAAATCAATTCAAATCATTAGTCAAATTTTACATATCTAACTCGTAACCTCGACCAATCATATGATTAGCCCTACTATAGAACTAGCCACTAAACATGGTGATTATATCAATACAAATCATACAATGTTCCATTTGAGCCATATAAAGAAGAAAATTAACACTTGAAAGTGAAAGTGGCTTCCCTTGCATGGAAAGTTCTCTTCTCTCCTTCAATGCCTTCAAATTTTCTCTTCTTGATGTAGCAATCTTTTTAAATGATGGAAGGATGGATGGATTGAAGGTTTTATGGTTTGAAATCACAAAAAAAATGATGAATTGATGGATCTAGATGGTAGAGATGAAAAATGGATCTACTATGTGAGGAAATGTGGTGTTTTAGTATGTGTAACTGCTCCCAATTGATCTACAATGAATTCTCCCTCTAAATTTCGCACACATCATGGTTTTATATCACTTATGGACCTTCTAGAAGCTTTCGAAATATTCTGAAAATTGAGTAGATTTTGTACCTACACGGTTCGTGCAGCAACGCACGGCCCGCGTAGGGCACACCTACTTCGGCGTGTTGTGCGTACTCCAGACACGGCTCGAGCTGCGGTACACGGTCATGATTATGGCCGTGTAGCATTTTCTAATGACAATACACGACTTCCTCTTACAGGGTCGTGCTCTGCACATGGGGCATGCAGCAAAGCACGGCCCGTGCACCATCGCACGACCATCCTCTTGGCCGAGCAGCGTGTTCTGATGTCAATACACGGCCAATGGTTACAGGGCCATGTTCTGCACACGGCCCGTGTACCAACTTAGCCTATTCTTTCGTCTCCTTTTCGCTCCTGACTCCGTTTTTGTCCGTTGCATGACCTGTTTTTCACATATTCAAGATCATTTACACAATTTCTATGAATTCATACCACTTTCCACAAAATAACAAGAACTCCACAAAAAACAACACAAACATGGATAAAACATCCGAAAATACACAAATAAAGACACTAAAATCTAGGTAAAAATGACACCGATCAATCTTGCAACCCCAACTTGAAAATAAATTACTGAAATAACTGGCCTCCAAGAATTTTGTTAAACCCATCTGCAAGTTGAAGCTGTGTAGGTACAAAAGTAGGAAGTACAAATCCTAACATGTATTGATCCCGCACAAGGTGGCAATCAATCTCCAAATGCTTAGTATGTTCATGAAACACCGGGTTTGCTGTTATATGTAAAGTTGTCTGGTTATCACAGTGTAATGGGATAGGTAGTGGAGGAGACACATGAAAATCCCCTAAGATGTAAGAAATCCATTGTAATTCACAGACTGTGGAACTTAATGATCTGTATTCAGCTTCAGCGGAAGATCTAGATATCGTTACCTGCTTTTTACTCTTGAAAGAAATTAAATAGTTGCCAAGAAATACACTATAACCTGTAACAGATTTTCTTGTATCCTTGAATGTTGCCCAATCTGCATCACAATAAGCCTTTAACTCCATGGACGAATCTGATGGATAAAGAAATCCTAAGTGAGATGTTCCCTTTAAATATCTCAACACATGTAAAGCTGCATCCCAATGAGAAGTGTTAGGTGAGTTAAGAAATTGAATAAGTTGCTGAACAGAATGAGGTGTTCCCCCCTTCTCTCCCCCATTGGGGGAGAGAAGGGAGTGAAATGTAGGGTGAATATGTTGTGATGTGTTTGATGGTTGTGTGAATGAACTGTGTTGGATCTTGCTACCCCTATTTATAGTTGTGAAAGGGGACACAACATCACATGCATCCATGGCTGCCCATGTTACTCCATGCTTCCACTTCTCCTTGTTTGTGCAATTATTGAAGCTCCACATGCATCCACTTCTCCTTGTTTGTGGATCTTGCTGCTCATTTTCAACTCTCTTCCTTGTCTTCTTTGCCTTGAAGAATCTAAGGCATGTTAGGTGCTTCATGTGTTGCATGTGAGTTGTATTATTTTCCCTTTTGCCCAAGTGTGTACTACTCCTACTTGCATCATGCTTTACAGGTAGGTTTGCACGTGAACAGGTCGAATCACCCTCCCCCAAGTCGAATTTCAGGTCGAACAGCCTTTTTCACGCCAAAAACAAGCGGTTCGACCTTGATTCGACCAGAGCTGCTGGTCGAATCAAGGCTGTCGTGGTCGAATTGAGGCTACTAGATGCCTTTTTCTGCCAATTCGACCTCGATTAGACCAGAGCTCTTGGTCGAATCGAAGCTGTCTAGGTCGAATTGGCTCACTGGACATCTTTGCATGTTGATTCGACATGGATTCGAGTTCATGTCTTGGTTGAATTGTAGCTCCTCAGGTCGAATGAAGCTACTGGACAACTTCAACCTCAAATTCTACCACGATTCGACCTGCTGCTCAGGTCGAATCGAGGTGCTTCAGGTCGAATTCAAGTCTGTGTTGTGGTCGAATGGCAATGCTGACCCTCGATTCAACCTCAATTTGGCCTGATGCTCTGAATCGAAGCTGTTGAGGTCGAATTGAAGTCGAAGTTGCACCTTTTCTCAAATCTTGCACTTTTGATCCTATTTCCTATCAAAACACAATAAAATACCTTAGTAGCACCTTTTAATCAATAATAGTCCAAAGTAGTAATATATGTGCAAATAATAGTAATTATACACTCAAAAAGGTATCAAATTGGACCCGAAAATATATGAATTTCCACTCTCATCAACGTTCATCTTTTTCAACAATTTCAACTTCTTTCTCTTTCCCTTCTTCATCCGAGCTTTCCATGGGCTAAACTTCACATTCCACCTCCTCTTCTTCCATTGGCATAGAAGGCCCTTCGTATTTTTTTCCACTACAAAGTTCAATAGCCTTATATTGCTCCTTCGGATTAGTAACAGTTGTAGATGAAAATTTCCCTTGCCTATGAACTTCCCTCTTTTCACTTGCTATTTGGCTCATTTGTGTTTCCAAAGCCTTGATTCTCTTATCATTCACTTCATCTCTTTACTTCAAATACTCAAACATCTTAGTCATTTGATCTTCCAAGGTAGACTTTCCTTCACCATTTGGAGCCTTCTCTCCCGGATTAATGTCCGGTGGTAGAGTAAGGGCATTTTCGTGATTTTCATAAGACAAGTTCTCATACCTCAGAGGTTGATTAAAATTCCCTTGGAAATTTCCTTGCCCCCATCCTCCTTGCCTTTGTTGAAATTCTCCTCCATGATTTCCAAAATTACCACCATAATTTCCTTGGAAGTTCCTTCCTTGCATAAAGGCAACTTTCTCAAGTGTCATATCCGGTGGACACCATACATCTTGCATTCCCATATTGGAGGATGTACCTTATTGAGACATAGAGGTAGGCATTTGACAATTTTGGGAAGATTAACCCACATTAGGTATAGCCATGCCTTGTTGAGGATTAGGACACACTTGTTGGTTCATCAAGGGAAATGACATACCTTGTTGAGGGCTAGCAAACACTTGTTGATTCACGCTTGGTATAGAATTTGGAGATATTTGCATATTAGCATTCATCCTCTTTAGTATCTCTGTGATTGCTTTATCGGTCATGTCTTCCTTAGGCATCTCCACCTTTTTAGCTTGTTGCAAGCACACTTCTTTCATCTTTGCAATTCTCTCTCTTTCATACATTTTTGGTGCACGATCCATGGGCCATTGACCCGTATTCAAAGCAACTTCTTCACAGATAGCGATTGCTCTTTCTGGAGTTTGACCCAAAATCGATCTCCCCGCCGAGGAATCAATAAGCATCCTCTCACTTCCATGTAAATCGGCATAAAAGAATCCTATTTGTTGCTCCCCGGGGAATCCATGTTGCGGGCATTTCCTTAGCATTTCTTTGAAACGATCTCATTCTTCACTAAATGTCTCAAGTGGCAATTGCTTGAATTGAAAGATTAGCCCTTTAAGATTCAACATCTTTGATGGTAGGAAATACTTACTCAAGAATTTTTGTGCCAACTCTCTCCATGTGGTGTATGATCCCGGTGGTAGAGTAAACGTGGTATCCCTCAATGAGAATGAGAAAAGCTTCATTTTGACAACATCCTCACTTACCCCATTTATCTTTATCGTATTCGCTAACTCCATAAATTGGGCTAAGTGAGCATTCGGATCCTCCATAGTACCACCACCAAATTGATTTGTTTGCATCATGTTGATCAACTCTGTCTTTATCTCAAAATTATTCACATTCAATGGCGGGCCCATTCCATAATTCCCATATTGTGGCTGAAAATGATCACGAACATTCATTCCCGCTCCATTATTTCCATTTCCACGAGGTTGATTTTACACCACCGGAGGGTTGTTTCTCACTTCATGTTGTGCCAACAAGCTTTGAATAATTGCTTGCATTTGTTGATTTTGCAAGTGCATTTGTTGCGCATAAGCTTGTGGTACATATTCTTGATTAGCATAACCTCCTCTAACATTATTATCTCCTCCATTAAAGTTTCTCAAGTTTCCTTCTTCATCAACCATGTTTGCATTATACCTTACTTCTTCCATAATTTCCTCCGTAGGTTCTAATACTCCTCTTCTTTGTCTTCTCAAAGTAGCTTCCAATTCCAAGTTCAAAGGTTCAATAGATTGAGACCTTGAATGAGTTTGCATGTACCTACAAGAATTTTCAAATTAGCTCCCAAATAACCAAACTGTTAAACAAGTAACAATTAAAAGAAATATCCTTATCAAAACTAATCAACTTCAAACTCGTTACAACCAAATGTTTATCATTTTCTCGGCAAGCGGCGCCATGAACTTATTCGCATTTTATGGAAATGACAAGAGTAAGTGTACTCTATCGCTTTGTATACGCGTGACCAAGTGCAAAATTTATAAAATTGTCGTCCTAAGGGAAAGTAAACATTGGTAAGTATCCGGATTATTCATTGAATATAGCTTTGTAAAGAAGATATGATTGAAGAATTTGTATTAAAACTAAGACTTATAGTTCTACTCAATTAACTAGAATTTAAACTAATCAAAGTAAATGATCAATCAACGAACAAAAGATAGATGAAATGAATGTAGAATGCACTTGAAAAGATGAGCAAGACTAATCATATTTATGGTTAAGATTGGAGCTAGATATGCAAAACCATTCATAATAATTCTCATTAATTTGTGGATTAAAAGCAATCACTCATTTACCCCTAGTCCTTATGGCCAAGGCAACTAGGTTCTCGACTCCTTACAAGCCTAAATCACCAAAGATTGTTCTTAATCTCAATTCCTTTAAGGTACTATGATCCTAAGTTGGTTTTTCTCACTTAATTACTTAAGTGTCCATTTATGAATGTTCTAAGCCTAAGGAGTGTATGGCTTACCTCCCCTTATACTAACATACATGCACAATTCAATATATGATTCAAGTAAACATCCACTCACAACATTGGAATGACCATCCTAACATAGTGAATAGAGAATTTACCCACACAAATGTTAAAATAAAACATGATTGATATATCATAAAAGGAAATCCACAAATCAATTCAAATCATTACTCAAATTTTACATATCTAACTCTTAACCTCGACCAATCATATGATTAGCCCTACTATAGAACTAGCCACTAAACATGGTGATTATATCAATACAAATCATACAATGCTCCATTTGAGCCATATAAAGAAGAAAATCAACACTTGAAAGTGAAAGTGGCTTCCCTTGCATGGAAAGTTCTCTTCTCTCCTTCAATGCTTTCAAATCTTCTCTACTTGATGTAGTAATCTTTTCAAATGATGGAAGGATGGATGGATTGAAGGTTTTATGGTTTGAAATCACAAAAAAAATGATGAATTGATGGATCTAGATGGTAGAGATGAAAAATGGATCTACTATGTGAGGAAATGTGGTGTTTTAGTATGTGTAACTGCTCCCAATTGATCTACAATGAATTCTCCCTCTAAATTTCGCACACATCATGGTTTTATATCACTTATGGACCTTCTAGAAGCTTCCGAAATATTCTGAAAATTGGGTAGATTTTATACCTACACGGTCCGTACAGCAACGCACGGCCCGCGTAGGGCACATTTACTTCGGCGTGTTGTGCGTACTCCGGACACGGCTCGAGCTGCGGTACACGGTCATGATTATGGCCGTGTAGCATTTTCTGATGACAATACACGACTTCCTCTTACATAGTCGTGCTCTGCACACGGGGCGTGCAGCAACGCACGGCCCATGCACCATCGCACGACCATCCTCTTGGCCGAGCAGCGTGTTCTGATGTCAATACACGGCCAATGGTTACAGGGCCGTGTTCTGCACACGGCCCGTGTACCAACTTAGCCTATTCTTTCGTCTCCCTTTCGCTCCTGACTCCATTTTTGTCCGTTGCATAACCTTTTTTTCACATATTCAAGATCATTTACACAATTTCTATGAATTCATACCACTTTCCACAAAATAACAAGAACTCCACCAAAACCAACACAAACATGGATAAAACATCCGAAAATACACAAATAAAGACACTAAAATTTAGGTAAAAATGACACCGATCAGTCTTGCAACCCCAACTTGAAAACAAATTACTGAAATAACTGGCCTCCAAGAATTTTGTTAAACCCATCTGCAAGTTGAAGCTGTGTAGGTATAAAAGTAGGAAGTACAAATCCTAACATGTATTGATCCCGCACAAGGTGGCAATCAATCTCCAAATGCTTAGTATGTTCATGAAACACCGGGTTTGCTGTTATATGTAAAGTTGTCTGGTTGTCACAGTGTAATGGGATAGGTAGTGGAGGAGACACATGAAAATCCCCTAAGATGTAAGAAATCCATTGTAATTCACAGACTGTGGAACTTAATGATCTGTATTCAGCTTCAGCGGAAGATCTAGATATCATTACCTGCTTTTTACTCTTGAAAGAAATTAAATAGTTGCCAAGAAATACACTATAACCTGTAACAGATTTTCTTGTATCCTTGAATGTTGCCCAATCTGCATCACAATAAGCCTTTAACTCCATGGACGAATCTGATGGATAAAGAAATCCTAAGTGAGATGTTCCCTTTAAATATCTCAACACATGTAAAGCTGCATCCCAATGAGAAGTGTTAGGTGAGTTAAGAAATTGAATAAGTTGCTGAACAGAATAGGTGATATCATGCCTGCTCATGTTCAAATACAATAGTCTCCCAATCAATCTCCTATATTAATCAGGTTGTGATAAAGGTGTACCACCAGTAGCAATGAGGTGTAACCCTGGAAGAGGAGTACAAGCCGATTTGCATCCTATTAACCCTACATCTTACAAAATATCAAGAATATATTTTTTTTAAGAAAGAAATAAACATGCCTTTGACCTTAGAATATCTATTCCAAAGAAGTACTTATAAACCCCCAAGTCCTTGATGATATATGATTTATGTAAGAAATCCTTCAATTCATCGATTAAGAAAATTGTAGAACTTGTGATGAGAACATCATCAACATAGACCAACATGACTAGGAATTCTCAATTTTTGTGAAATGTGAAGAGACAGTGATCATGCTTGGATTAGACTAAGCCAAATTCTGCCAGTTTATGACACAATTCCAAATTCCATTCTCTTGAAGTCTGTTTCAAACCATATAAGCTTCTAACTAATTTGCAAACTTGACCTTTTTCAGTCTTCACATATCCTTGAGGAGGATGTATGTAAACTTCCTCTTCCAAATGCACATGCAAGAAAGCATTGTTGACATCCAACTGATGCAAATGCCAACCTTTCATAACAGCAAGTGATAAAAATATCCTAACAATAACAAGCTTGGCCACAGGTGAGAAAACCTCAAAATAATCCACCCCTTCTTGTTGGTTGTATCCTTTGGCCACCAATCTGGCCTTTTATCTCTCCACTGTGTCATCAGGTTTTCTCTTGATTTTATACACCCATTTACTACCAATGGCTTTCTTATTGGATGGCAAAGTGACCAATTCCCATGTGTTGTTGGATTCCA
This sequence comes from Pogostemon cablin, assembly GCA_023678885.1. Classification (NCBI taxonomy): domain Eukaryota; kingdom Viridiplantae; phylum Streptophyta; class Magnoliopsida; order Lamiales; family Lamiaceae; genus Pogostemon; species Pogostemon cablin. The sequence goes on from CM042967.1 coordinate 25,958,736, forward strand.
GAGCATCTAATTCTTGCTGCATAGCTTTAATCCACACTTCTTGAGTGGCTGCTTGACCATAATGAGCAGGTTCCTTTTCAAGAAATATATTGGTAAAGAAAGCCTTTTCTGAGAAGATATAATCCTTATGCCATGTGGGAGGTTATATATTCCTTTTACTCCTTCGGACTTGTAAAGGAACTGATGGTGGGTCAACATTTCTTTCAGGAATATAATCCAATGCAATAGTAGAATCAGAAGGTTCGGGTTCAGAAACTCTTATATCTTGAAAAGAATGCTTTTGTGTGGGATGTGAGTCATCTAGAGTCCAGTGGATGTCTGGATACTCTGGAAAGATTGATGGGTTAGTGGTAGGAGCTTCTGTAGTGAATAGAAAAATGTGATCAAAGAAGATCACATCTCTAGAAATTAGAAATTGACTTATGTCCAAGTCATATAACTTATAACCCTTCTGACCTTGAACATAACTAATGAATATGCATTTATGAGATCCTTGATCGAATTTGCTATTGCGAGGCTGTGTAGTAGCAGCATATGCTAAACAACCAAATGGTTTTACCTTTGATAATCTGCTTGTTTATCATAAAACCTCTCAAAAGGTGTACTCCAGCTTAAAAGATTTATACGCAATCTATTAATCACAAAAGCTCCAATAAGAACTGAATAAGGCCAAAACTTGATAGGCCAATTGGCTTGAAACAAAAAAGCTCTAGCCAGCTCTAAAAGATGTAGGTGTTTCCTTTCCACTACCCCATTCTGATGTGGTGCGTAGACACGACTCTTTTCATGTATAATTCTGTCCATCTGGCAAAAGATACACATGTCACTACAAAGAAAGTCATTACCATTATCTGTTCTGATTCTTTTAACTAGCATCCCATGTTGTCTTCTAATCATGCTAACAAAATTTTTTAGTATTCTAGGAACCTCATTCTTCTGTTTCATGAGAAATACCCATATTCCTCTACTGAAATCATCCACCAAAGTAAGAAAATATGATGTGTTGGTGAGACACACATCTCTACAAGGCCCCCATACATCTAAATATAATAGTATGCTGCTATGTGGAAAGGGTGTTCTGTACTGCTTTGCTTTAAAATAAATTTTACATGTATGTAATTCATCAAAGTTGTCTTTATTACTTATTTTGTGAACAAAAGGCAAATACTTTAAAATTCCTAGTGAAGCATGGCCCAATCTTCTATGCTATGTTTCTAAATTTACATAACAAGCATGATCTATATCCTCCTTATTTGCCTTCAAAATATATAAATTCCCTTTCAAGTTCCCTTCTGCTACTATTTCCTTACTCTGAGGGTCCTGTAAGGACCATGTAGAACCAAGAAAGACACATTTCAAACTACTATCTGAGCATAGTTGAGCAACTAATAAGAGATTATACTTAAAGGATGGGATATATAGCACGTTTTTCAAAGTAATTCTAGGTGATACCACCACCTCTCCCTCATAACAGACTTTCTTGATACTACCATCAGGTAAACAAACTGAAACTTTAGTCTTGACAGGAGTCATATTTCTTATTAAGGTGGCATCAATACACATATATCTACTTGCTCCTGTATCCACTATCCAATTTCCTTCATGTCTACTATCAAATGAAGAAAGCGCTGAATGTAAAGTGGAGGGATTTGTATTACCTGCAGAGTCCACAAATTGGGCATAATTGAAGTTCTTCTCATTCTTTTCTTTGTCTTTGATGGTTTGAGTAAGCTCCACAAGACGATGCAATAAAACTTGTAGATCAGGTTCTCCTCTTTGTGCCCTTTTATAATCTTTGTTTTGCAAGATAGATTTTTGCTCTAAAATGATGGAGTCAACAGCAACATTTTTAGACTTCCTTTTCCTTAACTCTTTATACCAATCTGGAATACCATGCTTCTTAAAGCATGTACTTATGTCATGTCCAGCATAACCACAATGTTCACATATCTGCGTAGCCCAGGATCAACTTTTATAAAAGGCTCTTAATACCATATTGAATCTCTAATCAAATATAAAATAGATAAACATAAAAAAGTAGATGTAATGGAAAAAGGAAATTTTATATTATTCATATCATGAAAGATGTACAATGGCGATTATTTAAAGAAAAGCAAAATAACAGTTACATATATTCTGCTGGAATAAGAAATTAATCACAATTAATTTCCATAAATGTGAATTAATCTCAATCAATATCCATAGGCGTAATTTGTGGTGAGCTGTATATTCTATCACCATCCGTGGAAGATAGAGCTGGATAACTCATGGACATGCTTGAAGAAATGATTGAAGATGAGAGGAAAGAAAGAAAGAACATGAGGAAAATTAAAGGAGATTTAAGGCCCTAAAATGTCAAATGAGTCAAGTGTTAAGTGAACAGAACACTCTCTACGCTATGAAAAATTTTGATGAAAAGATTGAAAAAAGTTAGAGGTAGAAGAGTGTTCGTGGATAATGTCGACTCAAGAAATGATGGGCTTATTAAGGTTAAGGAAGACAAGGTAGAAGAAAATTTAGAGGAGGAAAGTTTAAGTAAAGATATGGGGATCCTAGTTCTAGTGATCAACTTTCATCTATACTTTTTGTTCTTTCTTCAAAGATGTAGGTTGTTGATTGATTCACCTTAGTGTTGGAGTCTTCACAATTTGCTCAATTTGTAGGAAATTGGAATGAAGATATTTCCTCACTCTCCACTTGAGGAGAGATATTGGAATTTGTAATAACAATAACACTATAATTTTGCATAATCGCACCATAATTCAAGCTATGATTACTCTTATTCCATCTATAAATTTGTAATTTTCATTTTGATTTGTATAATAATATACTTTTAAAAAAAAATCCTATTTTACTATCTTTTTTTCCCAATGTATATTTTTTCGTATTAGTGTATGATCTTATATACGAAAGATCATATCAATGGATTCTAATCAATCAAGTTTGGATCGACTTATTTGTATCGAATAAAGATCCCACAACTAGTAGAATAATTTTACTTCTTATGAAAAAAATTTTAAAACAAAATATCAAAAAATTGTAAATAAATTTTTTGATATCCACTCTTAATTGATCAAGAAATTAGGTTTAAATTACAAGAACATGGAACTAACACTGACACAGAACAGGGGAGATAATGCTGGGATGACATGACTGTGAGGCATCACCGACGATGTAGGGGCAAGAGTGTAATTTCGTAATTAACACAATTTAAAAGTAATTACCAGCGCTACCTATGTCGGGAATAGTTTGACTAAACCTTATCATTTAATAAATGTTGGACCTTTAATTAAGCTAGTTTGTCCATGCATTGTCGTCTTATTCATTAATTATTACGATTAATTAAAATAATACTTAATTAAGAAATTTAAATCAATTCAACTTTTTTTAAATGTCTTGAAACATATATATGTCATTTTCTTTTTTGGATTTTTGTCACGTAACATTCCACGAACAACTTCACTAGTTTACAAATGAAAACAACCCTGATATTATGTCACCTAACAAACATTCAAAGGTTTCTTTTGAAGAAAACATGTTAATTTATTTAGTTTATAATACTCATCAATAATCTAACAAATGATAAATATTACTATAAAGTTCGAGAGAATATGAGTGCATCTGTTCGTGTAGTATTCAATCACCATTAATAATACCATGCCTAATTATTTATTAAATTATAATAATTCTAATTTTAAAACACTTGCATTTTAATTTAATCGTTAGAGAAATTTAAAATTTTTATTTTAGTCGATGGATTTTGGAGTAATTTTTAAGAACGAAATATAGCACTCCTTCGTCCAGTCCAAATGTCACCGGTTGCTTTTTGTTCGTAGATTAAGAAGTATTATTATTTTATGTGTAGTGTATAGTTGTATTAGTAGTGAGTAGTGTCATATGAGGCCTTTTTATTAACAATGGAAAATGAGGACTTTTGACTGGAATAGCTAATATAATAAAATGAGAACATTTCGGCGAGATGAAGGTAATAATAAAGTATATATATTAACACACTTAATAATGTATTTAAAGAATACGTGTGTGTGTGTGTATATATATATATATATATATATATATATATATATATATATATATATATATATATATATATATATATATATATATATATATATATATATTGAAAATTGAGAATTTTTTTACTGGGATAACCAATATAATAAAATGGGGAACTTTCGGCGAGATGAAGGTAATAATAAGGTATATATTAACACACTTAATAATTTATTTAAAGAACACACATACATACACACACACACACACATATATATATATATATATATATATATATATATACATAATTTGCTTAGTGTCTTGCTCCCTCCGTCCACCCGAAAGAAGGCATTTTATTTTTGTACACGTTGATTAAGGAGTATTGTTATTTAATGTATAGTGGGTAGTTGTATTAGTGGGAGTGTGGACCCCATATGTTGTATTAGTGGGTGTGTGTGGATCCCATATGTGTAAAAAAGGAAATGACCTTATTTGAAATGGACGACCAAAATAGAAAAAATATCATCTTTCGAGCGGACGGAGGGAGTATAAGGGATGCACTAATATATGATAGTTGATTTTTTTTAAAAAAAATTCATCTGACCCACAAGTATATTTATGAGTATAATATGAGTTTCTTTCTAAATGCACACCCATCTTTATTAAATACCCACCCTATTTTTATAAATTAAAATTAAAATATACTCTCTCCGTCCCCCGAAGTATTTCACACTTTCCTTTTTCATCCATCCCTCAAAGTATTTCACACTTTACTTTTACTAAATTTGGTAAAAAATAAATTATAACAATACACACTTTTTACACACATCCCAATATAATACTTACTTTTACTTACTTTTTCACATCTCCCAACAACTTTACACACCTTTTTCATTAAATCAACTAAAATATATATTCTCTTTCTTACTTTATACATAAAAATACAAAATTTTCTTAAACTCCGCGCACACCAATACGTGAAATACTTGTTGGGACGGAGGGAGTATATGTTTAAAAACTCTAAATTACTTTTTTTTTCAGAAAAAATAATTTTTATTAACGGTATCAGAAGTATCCAAAAGCAAAGAGATCCAAATACAGTAAAAACAAATTACAAGAAAGAGGAATATTGCTGGATCATTTTTTAAAAGATAAAGACTTATGTTTCAAATTTCTAACATTAAACCATGACCAAGTATGAAGTTTCAGTTCCTCTAGAATGAAATTGGTATCCACTTGATAGGGGTTTTCTCAACACACAAATTAATCCTCAAGTATAAGTATATCAATTGTAGTCGCAAAGATGACCAAGTTACAATATCGAACCCAAGGGACGGTTAAATATCAATTTCGTTATCTTCTAGTATATTTTAGACTAAGTTTGGTAATTGTAAAGGTTTAATGGATAATAACTTCTAATCGAAATAGCAAAAAGAAATAGTAATAGTAGAGAAAAGTGAGTTGTGATCAATAAGAATAATAGGTAGTTTGTCGGGTCATCCAGTTTCACTAGCAATTCGTATTTTCATGTGATGGTGTCCGACTCTGCCCTGTGGTTTGTGGACGCATCACTAGACCATGCAAGTTTACTCTATAGACACAAGTAAATATGCGCTTGACACGTGTGAATAACCTCGGAGCAAGAGATATACTTCACCCCCCTTTCTAGGTACTATCATAATCAATTATCTTCTACGTCTAGAATCTAACCCGATTTGATCTCCCTTTTTAGGTACTATAAAGTTATACTCTTCATCCTATTCATCAACCCGAATTTAATTCAATTCATGAATATTCATATAAGACGGTTCTAATAAGACTTCGGAATCCCTTCACTTAGAATTATAACAATAAACCCTGCTCAGTAGTGAACGCACTCAATCAATAACCATGTTATGTATTCAGACTCTACACAATGATCGTTGATGCACAAAACGACTATGAGTATGGATTAAATATGCAATCTTATATAAAACAAACCACAGGTAGTGTTGTACGGAGTTTTACACATGACATACGAATTACATCATGAAACTTTCATAACTCTAGAACTACCAAGGTGGTTCTAGCCCATGATTGATCTAGGAACAATCATGGTTAGATTGATCATTCTTACTTGAACCTTCAGCGAACCTCTATCACAGCCCTCCGGATGGATCACCACCTCTACTCTTGTCTCTCTTATGATTGATGATCAAAAAGCTCTCTTCATTCTCTGTATGAGCCTCCTTTTATACTTGTAATCACGTCTCTAGGGCTTGGAATGGACTTTCTAAGTGATCTCACGCGTTTCGACCTTGAAAATCCGGATAAGGTAAGTTCTCGCGCATAGGTTCGACCACATCAAACAGGTCGAACAACTGGCCACAGGTCGAACCCCAGGTCGAACCCCGCTACTGGAAGAATTCTGCACAGGTTCGACCTTCTGGACAGGTCGAACCACTTAGGCCTTGGTCGAACCCCAGGTCGAACCTCATCACTGGACAACTCCCGCTCCTGATTCGACCAATTGGCAAGTCGAACTCAAACGTCGTGGTCGAATCCTCTTTCCTGCGAATTGGTTCGACCATGGTTCGACCTGATGGACAGGTCGAACCACTCGAGTCGTGGTTGAATCCTCTTCTGCAAGCTCAGCAATGTTGGTTCGACCTGCTGGAGAGGTCGAACCCTCCTCCAACCAGGTCGAACCCACCTAATTCTTGGGCGGTTCACATGGCTTCAACTCCGTCTCTTCGATTCTTGGCTCTTTCACTCTGTTTTTGCTAAGAAAACACTCAAATAGCTCCACTAATACCTGATTCATGCTAATTCACAATATATATAGGTTTTCCACCTATTTCCACATTAAAACTCTCCAAAACTAGCACAAAACATAGTGCCAAACTTGTGAATTTACACACTCATCAAACCCCCAAACTTGCATGTTGCTCGTCTCGAGGCAACCAATTTAAACCACAGGAGTCGTGTATAATTCAACAAGATCTAGTACAACACATATTACACATGCCACTTCATTGAATCAATCAAGAATTACTTGCATCATATATTTCACTCATGTAAAATCAATCCAATCACACACCATTCGGAGTACTAAGTAATCTAGCTGACAAGATAAGTCTTTACTCTCTTTCGCTCGTGCGTAAGGCACTATAGGCTAGTATAAACACTCATATCAATTCATATTCACGCGTAACCATAAGCTTGGCAAAGGTCTCAAAAATTACTTACATTAGATTAATACTAGGATCACAAAGGACTTGTTTCTAGGTTGTAATGTTGGCTCTTTGGAAAGGGTAGGAAAATTTGGTCATAGTGACTTAAGACACTAGTAGAGAGTTACCTTGGAGGTTCTTGATTTCTCATTCGGCTTCCTATTCTCCTCCAATTCTTCTCTTGCACTTGCAATTTTCAATTTTCCTTCTCTTCCTTGCATCAACATCATTCTTCTTTTGATCGCCCGGGTACCAGTTGTAGGCACTACCCTTCTCGAATATCGTTCGGCTGCTTCTTCAAAACTTCAAGCCCCATGTATAAGTCAATTCGGGGTACCAATTTCAGGCACTACCCCTAACAAGATTTAACCATGTACCTTTCTTACTAAACCTCATTCCATCTTCCTTTTCTTCTTCCACACTTATTCACCTTACTCTCTCTACCAATGAATAGGGTATTTTCAAAGCTCAAATAAGGTAATTAAGGCTCTTATATTTGGCTTGCCAAAGAAAAAGCTTTTAAAGGCTCAACCAGGGCTACCAAAGATTTATAAAATCATTAGGAAAGGTAAAATTTGTCTAAGTGACTCAATTAATCAAAAATGGCCTAAGATCATATCCTAATATTTTATCAATTGTAAATTTCACACAAGACTCCAAGCCAAGTTCTAGAATACGTTCATACGAATGATTCTCTCAAAAATAAACTATCATGATTAATCATGATAGAGGCTCAAATCCTCACATAGGTAATCAATTCCTAATACTCCTCATAGTACATAATCAAAATCAATTCCTCATGAATTCCATATACTTAACAAATTATTCATGCTCTTTCCAATGAAAATAAACACGTAAACACATAAATGCACAGAATACAAAACAATGATACAAGATCAACTATATCAAGTACATGCCACTCACACATGAATCACACCCCAATCTGTAAAAATAAAAAGAAGAATGGGAGATAAGATGAATCGGAGAAGCCAAAAGAAACCTGAAACTACTCCCCAGGAGCATCATCATCCTCATCATCATCGTCATCCTCATCCATCCTATTTTTCACAGCTCGGCACAGACTGGTAATGTGCATATCCATCATATCCACTCGTCTACTCACTCTACCAACACGCTCATCCAAGGCTGAGTACCTTTCGTTCAGCGTGGCATAGTTGGCGTTAGCGAGCGCGAGCTGCCTATTCGTCTCCTGCTGTGCAGCTACTACCGCGACCAGCTGCTCATGAATCAAGCGAAGCTACTCCCGGGTACCTGGAACTGCTCGCCGCTGCTGCGGTACCGGAGCATGCTGAGACGCATCATGCTGCTCTTCTCCCGGAATCTCCATCTCTGGCTGCTCATCTACCTGATCCTCCTCTTCAGGCTGTTGTGGCTGAGGTGGATGGAACTCTCCTTGATCAACGATCTGCTGTAACTTAGCCATCCTCCCCTCAGCACACATCTGCGCTACCGCTCTCCAATCACCACCCGACTTCACTACCACGGATAAGGCGGTATGTCCAAGAGAATTTATTAACTTATTCCTTGCTTCCCGAATAGTTGTCAAGTTGCTCACGTCGAAGGGGAACATAAATTCGAAAGGCTTGAGACCCCTCGTGAAAAACCAATCTCCATTTCTAAAATGGGCAAATCCTCCCTTCACGCACGTGCTCAGCATCAAATTGGGTTCTCCTTCTACTGGTGTAATGCCGGTAAGATCCAAGTTGTAATGCTCAGCCACGATCGTCAATAACCCTCCAATGTTCACCTTTTGAAATCCAATGGTCTTGAATCGATTCAGCTGCGCAATAAAATAAGCTCCAACATTGAACTTCACCCCGTTTAGCATACACCACAGGGCGTAAAGCTCTCCTCTATACACAACACTCCCCTCCGAGCGGGCGAATAATGTGTTGCTCAGGACACGGTCCATGTACCTCAAGACTGGGTTCTTTATTGCGGAAGCACGAGCCTGTCTGGTCTTATAATCATGAATCTCCCCGGTGATCTCCCTCCAAAACCGTTTTGCACTGAATGCAGCATTTTCTAAACGAGGGATCTCTAAAGGCGTCTCAAATAGCTCATTGAAATCCTCCGACGTCCATCTCCTACTCACTCCGCCAAGCTAAAACTACACTGATATGGGTACCCAAGCGGGTCCTTCTCCATCTCAAATGAGCAAACTACTTCCGCTGTAACATGGAAGTACGTCGGCCTCTTCAACTCCATGAATCTTCGGATCCCTACTTGATCAAACATCCAAAATATATCATCCCCTATTCTCATTATCCTCATCGCTTCATCATCTTGGTATCGAGTGCGAGCTATCTTGTCTGAAACTTCTTCCTACTTCTCTTTAATCTCATCCCAATCTTGCATTTGAATCTTGAAGTTATCGGGTAAATGATCTTGTAGCCTCAGTTTTCTTGTCACTTTGTCCAAATTCGAAGGCCTGTCATGCCTCTTCTTCGATCTTTCCTCCTCTGCCTTTCCTTTTCCTTTACTTGATCCTTGTCCCTTTCCTGAAAACAAATACTTCAATCCAACCAACAAGACAAGAAAGTAAGTATTTGACTAGCACATCACATACTCTACTCAAGACTTCCAGCATCAATGCATATTCACTCAAACTATCATCTCAACACCACTTGCTTATTCAACATGCTCAAAACATCTTCAATCACACCTTCTTTAATCATCAAAACATAACCAACAAGCATGCATCAATCAATTCAAGCAATTCAATCAAAAATTCAACATGTTTCCCTCAATGAACTACTTCAATTTCATCAATTTCAAACCAAATCAACATGCTCATTCTATTATATGTTCTATCCTGGATCAATCCACATAAAAATTCAAGTTCTATCAATAATCAAACAACCAAAAACCAAGAAACAAGAATTCATATGAAACAAGTCACAATATCAACATTCACCATGAAATTCAACCATACTCAACATCAATCCTCTTATTCACATCGAATTTCTTACCTAAACCTTCAATCCCAGAGTAATTGAGTTGGAAAAACATACCTTTTGACTTGCCCATGGTGAACAACTGATCAAGAACACACAACAACCAAAAATCACGATTTCAGCCCTAACTCGCGATGAAACCCGCCCAAATCCACGACCGAATCGAAAATTCAAGGTGTAGTGTTGTGTAATCGGTGTGAAATCAAGTGTAATTGAAGAATTTGTACAAGGGTGTAGAGGTTCGAAGAGGGTTCGAGGTTTGGTGTTTCGAAAAAAGTGATCGAACCCCTCTGAAAAATCGAACTTAAATCGCGTACCTGGCTTGGTTCGACCTCCTGAACAGGTCGAACCATGGATGAAGAGGTCGAACCTCTCTTCTGGACAAATCATCTTCTCGGTTCGACCTGGGTTCGACTTGCTGATCAGGTAGAACCATTCTCGAATTGGTCGAACCCCTCTTCTGGAAAACAGAGTGCTTTGAACTAACTGGTTCGACCTTAGGTTCGACCTTCTGATCAGGTCGAACAACTATGGCTTAGGTCGAACCTCCTCTCTGGACAACTTTCGACGCCGGTTCGACTTCCTCTGCTTTTGTTCGACCTCTGGCACTGGTCGAACCACTCCTAGTGTTGGTCGAACCATCCTCCTGATTTTCAAAACTGAGTGTTCTTCATTCACTACACACTTCAAGCATCAACACAACTCATTAGGTACAATCTAGAGCACAACTTCAAAAATTGTTCCACATAACATCATTCATGAGTAACTCCGTAAAAGAAAACACAACCACAAACCACTGAACATTAGGCAAGTTGTACAAAATTATCATATCAAAATCAATTAAAATTTCAATATGGCCGCAAAAACCAACTCCCCTAACAAACAATACAAAGAAAAGATTATACTCTTAATGCTTCAATGAGGTAATAACATCACACCCCCCCAAACTTAGTAAAAACGTAAGTCGAAACTAAATTTGAAAAGAGATGTAATTGCCGATTAGTAAGCATCTTAAATATAAAAATTTCTTACTCACACAAAAGAAATAAAGCAATAAAACGGAAGAGTAAGCTCTCAACAAGCGCTCATGTTTAACGTCGGAGAGTCACTACGGTACCAAATCAGATCAAGATATCATCAAAAATGACACACGCATCATTCGGCGACCTATAATGCTTCAACCGATGCCCATTCGCCGTGATAACGTCTCTATCTTTGTCAATAAGCTCAAAACTCCCCCTCCTAAGGCTCGATGAATCATGAACGGTCCCGTTCACTTAGACTTCAACTTGCCTGCAAAAAGCTTCAAACGAGAGTTAAAAAGTAGCACCTCATCTCCTTGCTTGAACTCTTTGTATGAGATCTTAGAATCATGCCACCTCTTCATTCTTTCCTTATAAATCTCTGAATTCTTGTAAGCACGACTCCTAAACTCATCCAATTGATTCATGTGAGTTATCCTCAACTCCTTCACATCCTTAAGGGTCAAGTTCAAGCGTCGCAAAGCCCAAAACGCTTTGTGTTGAATCTCTACAGGTAAGTGGCACGGCTTCCCATAGACAATTTGATACGGTGACATATCTAACACCGTCTTGTAAGCGGTCCAGAACCCCCATAACACATCATCAAGCTTCATAGCCCAATCCTTTCTATTAGTTCCTACCACTTTCTCTAGAATCTGTTTGACTTGACGGTTAGAGACCTCTGCTTGCCCATTCGCTTGCGGATGATAGGGTGTAGTAACCCTATGCTTAACACCATAATCCTTAAGCACCTTCTCAAGAAATTTATTGACGAAGTGGGAACCTCCATCACTAATTAGTGCTCTAGGAACTCCATAACGGGCAAAAATATGCTTCTTCAGGAAAGATAAAACAATTTTCGAGTCATTAACACGAGTAGGAATCGCTTCCACCCACTTTGAAACATAATCCACCGCAAGAAGAATGTAGAGAAACCCATTCGACGGGGGAAAAGACCCCATAAAATCGATCCCCCATACATCAAATATCTCCACAACTATGCTAGGCTGCATTGGCATCTCATCTCTCCTACCTATATTTCCCATGCGCTGACATCTATTGCAAGACACCACATAGCTCTCACTATCTCTAAACAATGTAGGCCAATAAAGAGCGGATTGAAGTACCTTAGCTGCAGTCTTTTGCGCTCCGAAATGCCCCCCATTTGGTTGTGCATGGCAGAACTCAAGCACACTCTCCATTTCCATCTCGGGTACACATCTTCGGACAATAGAATATGTACAAATCTTGTAAACAAACGGATCATACCATATAAATATCTCAACTTCCCTCCGAAATTTCGCAATTTGATATCGGTTGAGATCCCTTGGAATTTCTCCAATGACAATGTAATTAACATAATCCGCGTACCATGGATCCATACCTTGCGCTGCGACCACACACGCTCGCTCAGTTCTTTCAACAGCCACAGCCATGATCTTCTCATCAGGGAACATTTCTTCAATATACTCGAAAGAATTATCACAATGCTCCCTAGTCTCCAACCTTGACAAGTGATCTGCCAACACATTTTCTGTTCCTTTCTTATCCCGAATCTCCATGTCAAACTCCTGAAGTAGTAGAATCCACCTTATAATCCTAGGCTTCGTCTCCTTCTTCTCCATCAAATACCGAATCGCTGAATGATCCGTATACATAATCATCTTCATGCTAACCAAATACTGACAAAACTTATCGAATGCATACACAACAGCCAAAAACTCCTTTTCAGTCACCGTGTAATTCTTCTGTGCCGCATCGAAAGTTTTACTCGCGTAGTAAATGGCGCAGAACTTCTTCTCCCTTAGCTGCCCGAGCACCACACCCAGTGCTACATCACTTGCATCACACATAAGTATAAACGGTTGAGTCCAGTCAGGTGTGATCAAGATAGGGGCAGTAATAAACGCCTCTTTCAAAACTTGAAAAGCTGTTAGACACTCATCATTAAACACAAAAGGAATATCATTTTCAAGTAAATGAGATAAGGGCTTAGAGTATTTTGAGAAGTCTTTTATGAATCTCCTGTAAAAACCGGAGTGTCCAAGGAAGGACCGCACTCCTCTTTCATTGGTCGGTGGTGGAAGCTTCTCAATTGCCACCACTTTAGCACGATCTACTTGTAATCCCTTGGCGGAAACATGATGCCCAAGAACAATCTCATCCTTCACCATGATGTGGCACTTCTCCCAATTCAAGACAAGATTAGTTTCTTGACACCTCTTCAAAACAATAGCAAGGTTAGACAAACAAATATCAAAAGAAGAACCAAAAACTGAAAAATCATCCATGAATACTTCCATGATCTTCTCTATCAAACCATCAAAAATCACCATCATGCATCTCTGAAAAGTAGCAGGCGCATTACACAATCCAAACGGCATCTTCCTAAAAGCAAAGGTCCCGTAGGGGCAAGTAAAAGTGGTATTTTCTTGATCCTCGGGAGCAATCATGATTTGATTGTACCCCGAGTATCCATCCAAGAAACAATAAAACTCATACCCTGCAAGATGATCCAACATTTGATCCAAAAAAGGAAGAGGAAAATGGTCCTTACACGTGTTCTCATTTAATTTCCTGTAATCCACACATGTACGCCATCCCGTAGGAATCCTCGTGGCTATAGCTTCTCCATCCTCAGCCTACACTACAGTCATGCCCCCCTTTTTAGCAACTACATGCAATGGACTCACATGGGGACTATCACTAATAGGATATATAATTCCAGAATCCAACCACGTAAGGATTTGTTTCCTTATCACCTCTTGAATTGCGGGATTCACCCGACGCTGATTTTGAACACTCGCCTTGGCTTCATCCAACAACCTAATCCGATGCATACAATACGAAGGACTAATACCTTTCAAATCATCAAGTGACCACCCTAATGCAGACTTGTACTTCCTTAAGACATCTAATAATTCCTCAAGTTGATCCTCATTAAGGGAAGAAGATACAATTACCGGATATTGTGCATTATCACCAAGAAAAGCGTACTTCAAGTGTTCCGGCAATGGTTTCAACTCCTCTTTTCTTTCTTCCACTAGAGTGCTTTCGTTATCCAAAGGCAAGTACTTCCTGGTCCATTTGACTTCTTCCACCTTATTTCTTTCCAATGCAAACCTGTCATCACCCAAAGCAAGTAAGTTTTTAAGAAATTCAATACATACCTCGTTAGAAAGTCCGTCAAGCTCCGTAGTGGGATAAGTAAGAGACTCCATCAAACATGTCTCAAGAGGATCCTTTGACAAGATCAGAGACATATTCTCCTTCACAATCTCCTCCACCACGTCAATACTATAACATTGGGACTGTTGGATTGTATACTAAAAGACTAGCTTTTTGTATGAACAATGTTATAACAATTAATTTGAAATGAGAATCATATGATCAAATGATTGCATCTTATAATTTATTTATATGTTCGATGCAATAGTCCACTTACTTTATACTGTAGATAATATGTTGTGCGACAACACGCGAAAGATCATATTATCGGTTTCCTTATAAAGTATAAACAGATGCTCACAACCGAGATAGGCGGGGACTCTCTATCGGGATGGTTGTAGTGTGGTTTGGTATTAGCTTGTCTTGGTTATAGAATCACATTAGTGCACTTGTGTGTATTGAGCAGGACCGTTTGAGAACGTTCGACTTATACTGACTTATAGGAGAACTTGATCTCAGTTATTATGGAAGTTCGTGCTCTTAATCCCTATACAATAACCTCGACACATAGGGCAGTATGTATTTCTTTGATTCATCAATGGGTGAGATTTACATGTTATTAAATCAACAAACTCGATGAGTTGGGAAGTAGTGCTGTCTCTATGGTGTGCTGTTGATTGTAGAAGGAATCCGTGTCCGTCATAGGTTGATGATGTCCCCTTGAGGAGCTCATAAGGATTATCATGTAAACCCTGTAGGTGGAATTTATTCCGGCATGATAATGAGGTTGAGTGGTACTACTCTTGGATGAGATATTAATTAATTGGGTTGTCAGTAACTTAATTAATTAATGGACATTGTATATCTTAAACATGGGGAGACTAATGGACTCATAATAAGAAGGAGCCCAAAACGTAATTTTGGGATTGGTACGGTAGTGCAATAATAATATTTTAGTGGAATATATTATTATTATTGGATTTAAGTATAAGCTTTGGGCTAAGCTTGGATACTTAAGCCCAATGGAGGCCCAACCCAATTTCTCCTCCTGGTCCTTGCTGTAGCACATGTATATAAGTCACCTCAGCTTATCTGGAACCCTAATCTAATCTAATTGATTATTCACGTGTGATGAGGGTTGAGAGCAGATTGAGGAGGTCTCGTAGATCGTCGCCCACACGACGTCGAGATCGGACTTGGGACATACAGCAGAAGATCAGAAGGTAGTTTGCTGCTGCTGTCCGTGACCTTGCGAAATTTGTATAAATTTGTACAGTACTCAGAATTTGATGATCAATATACTGACGGAAAGCCGTCGAAGAGAGGATCGTCTGAATATAAAGATCATTCAATTCCAATATCAGACGAGGAAGTTATGGCCATTCTCGTGGGACTGCGCAGGCTGCCTGCGAGAATTAATCTTCATCAACATACCATGGTGAACGGTAATCGTTTCTATGATTTATTGCTTCCGCTATGATAGAAACGTATGATATTCTAACGGGTCACGTTAACCAAATGATCGAACGCCAACAATTGATATCAGAGCTTCGGTTTCGTGGTGAAGCGTGACACGTTAGGCTAGGGTTTATGTGATTAATTTTTCAAAATTAGGATCGCATGTTTAGGGTTTTGGTTTAACTGCGCAAACCATGAATATCCCTATGTGAAATATACCCTATATCATATCTATTCGTTGATGGTTGTGTGTGAGAGGATTCGACGAAAACTGTTCGTCAATTTCACATGGAAGGAAGAAATTGAGAGAAAATCCAGCGCAGTGATATTGCAGAGGCAATAACCGGAGTTTTAACCGTCGGATCAGGCTGAAATTTGGTCAACACGTTCGAATTTTATGGATGTACATTATGAACGGTGAAGATCGTATTTGGAACTTTGTGTTGTCGGGAATATACCGAAAACAGAAGCAGTTTTTTGGGAAATTCTGTTTTGCGCAGTCGAGGGAAAAGAGATGTTTCTCACAATCTAACCGTTGGATCGATCTATAATTTGGACAGCATGTTCAGAACTTATAGCAGTAGATTCTGGACGGTGAAGATTGGATTCCAAGGTTCTTTCAGTTTCGAACTACGAACGACAGTTGGTGTAGTTTGATGTTGCGCGTTGGGCTGAACTTGGTTCCGTGCAAGTAGGCCCTTGGACGAGCGACAGTGCAGGCGAGGGGCGCTCGTCAAGGCACTTGGGGCGCTCCCTGACGGTGGAATATGACGATGGATGTCTTGGGGCACAAGCAATCCTGCTTGTTGCGTAAGGCATCGATTCCACAATAGGAGTGTCGCACAAGACATTAAAATTTAGAGGCGTTTTTATTCCTAATATATATAACTGTCATAATTGATTTAATTGTCTATTATTGTTATATATATATGGATGCCTGATCTCTATGATTTATTGTCTTATATAGTTTGGTATATTATATGCATGTATTGCTAGAGTGTTGGATAAGACATCCAATTTTAGGAAAACTAATTCCTAATATATAACTGCCATAATAGATTGTATATTATTGTTATATATTGATGTCGAATTAATTCCTAATATATGACTGCTATAATTGATTTAATAATCTATTATTGTCATATATGAATGTCGAATTAATTCCTAATATATAACTGCTATAATTGATTGTCTATTATTGTTATATATGGATGTTGAATTGATTCCTAATATATAACTGACATAATTGATTTAATTATCTATTATTGTTATATATGGTTGCTCGTCGATATCGATGATTTTGATAATCTAGACGATATGACGATCGATATCGATAGTTTCGAAATTTTGATAATCTTGATGTTTTTCGAATATTTGATAATCTAGTCGATATCGATGATTTTGATAATCTGGACGACATCGACGGTCGATATCGATGGTTTCAAAAATTGGACAATCTGGAAATTTTGAAAATTTGATAGTCTGGAAGTCTTTGCTGATATTCGTGCCTGGTGGCGAACAATCGAATTCGCTGATATATAATTGTTAATGATTGATTTAATTATTGATTATTGTTATATATGTATGCATGACTCTCTGTGATTTACTGCCTTATGTGCCGTAATAGAAGCATGCTAGCGTTGCGTATTTTATTCTGAATATCATATGCATGTAAAAACCCTCGGTGTTAAATTACTAAGTGGGAGAGGGGATTGGTAAAAATTCCCGCGGCCTCCATTATTGGTTTGTCAGCAATGTGAATAAACTTGCGCGTCGGCATTAGAGCCTTCCTCCCCATCGGATGAGTTTATTCATGGATTGCTGGGACAGACTTCTTTAAATAATTATGTTTGTAATGTGATGCATATGAACTTGCGCGTTGGCATAGACCTTCCTCCCTATCGGATGAGTTCATGTGCGGATCACTGTACAGACTTATAATTGATGACTGTAGGAAGTTATCTGAGCGCGTGTGTACTTCTCCATCTGTAAGGCACATAAGCTTGGGCCGCGGACTTGGGGTCAAATAATGGTGTACACTTAGGTGTAAATAATAAGTATCCTCCCCATCGGAGTCACTGCTTTTATTTGCATGGCTAAAGAGGAACCGACTATTAATTATTTTGTCATAAAATTAGGTTGACAAATGAAATTAATGGGTAAAACCTTCTCTTGTAAATGTTCGGGTTTGTAAACGTCCACACTATCGTGGCTTGCAGACTCACGGTGCTTGAGATGTCGGTGAATTTTTATTTTATATTGTTTTGAGGGAATCAATATAAAAGGATAAAATTCGAAGATTTGATTGGTATATTTATTTGTGATTCTCTGATTTTCAAATGGTTTTATCTCACTTATTATTAACTAAAAGAAATTATATTTACTTGTCCAAATTAGATGATTAGAAAAGAATCTTGATTTTGAATTTTATTGCTTAAGAAAATACATGTGTGTTCTCACAAAGGACGTCTCATGATGCCTATTAAAGTCTCTAGTGAAGAGATGAGAGGTTCATAGAAATATGATGGTCTCATGTAACTCTTCGGATACTTGAGCAATTTAAAAGGCGGTAGGTCATGATTGAATTTGATGAATAAATTGGAACTACATGGAATAGAAGTTGAAGGGGAAACCTAAGTCAATTTTATTCTTCATAATTGCCTAGATGTTTTGAGTAAGTTTCTCCTAAATTACAAGAGGTTGTATATGGTGGAAAACTTCTGACAAAACATGTGGTAAAGGAAATCCAATTTCATAAAAGGAGTGAACAAGGATAGAATCTTACTTGCTAGTTGTTTAAACATGATTAGTGATGGCATCTACTGACACGAAGTGTGTAGATACTGGAATCACTGAATGTTTATTACTAAGTGAGGATAAGATTATTATAGACATGGATAAAACTACAAGAGTGGTGGCTATTGCAGTGGGAGTTGTTTATTTATCTAATGATATGAGTAGACGTTTGATTCTGTGAAATTATCTTTACGTACATTTTCATAGAAAGAATTTAATTTCGGTTTCTATGCAATAATAGATGGATACTCCATTTCATTTAAATGACATGGTCATTATAATGAAGGATAGAGTTGTAATCTATTATGGTACGTTGATGGACAATTTGTATACTCTTAAATCATGTATATTCCACATATGCAACAAATAGTAATTAATAATTCATCTTCTGATCTTAGTAAGAGAAAGTAACCTTCGTAGATGAACTAAACATGCATTTTGCGTCTAAGACTAGATCATTTTACTTGAGTAGGATTCAAAAGTTGATAGCAGATAGACCGTAAGGTTTATCTAAAGTGAAACTATCGGACTTACGAGTCTTACTTGGAAGTAAAAATGATTAATTACCTTTTCAAGGTAAAGGGGTGTAGAGCCAAAGATATATATGTTGGAATTGGTTCATTCTGATTCAAGCGGACCTAATATTATCTAGGCGAGAGGTGGTTATGAATAATCGAAGATTATTCTAGATACCGATATATTTATTTGATGCACTGCATGTCTAAATTCTTTGATTTATTCAAGAATTACAAGGTTGGTATAGTAAAGCATCATGGAAAATATATCAAATAATGACGATTTAATCATCATTACGAGTACCTCTTAGGATAATTAGGAACTATTAATCAGAGGTTGAGATTAAATCTCAAGTGGTCTACACCGGGCATGCCCCAGCTGAATGGTGTGGTGGATAGAAGGAATAAGACTCTTATGGTAATGATTAGATAGATGATGAATTATTTGGAATTACTTAATTCATTTTATGGATAAGCCCTAGAAACAGTAATTCATTTGAATGTTTGTCTGTTTGTGGGATATGCTATAAAAATGAAGGTGATTTATTTAGTCTAAAAGATCGAAGGGTGATTGTTAACACAAACACTAGATTTTTGGAAAGGGACTATGTAATAAATCACAAACCCATGTATGAGTTGTTCTAAAGGTAGTGAGAAGAAAACACAAAGTATAAGTACCAAGTGTACAAGAGGATATACCACAAGGTAAACTGCAATGCGTGTCACGTCTGATACACAATTACATGTAGTGCCTTGTCACAGTGGGAGGATTATTCGACAACCCGTGAGATACATGTTTTGGGAAAGTCGTAAGACTTGATCCTTAGTAAACATGGTATTATCCCAGGGATACGACGTTGCACTACAAAATTAAAATGCGGAATCTTAGTAAGTGCAATGAATATTAAAATAGAATCGATGAATTTTAAATTAGGTCTGGATGCTTGTTGAACCGCTAAATGGCGTAAAAGCCATTGGAAGCGGGCATGCAAGAATAAAAGAGGATCATAGAATAAGGTGAAAACCTTGGAAGCAAGCTTGTTGCGAAAAGGTATACTCAGAAAGAAAGGGTTCGATTATGAGAAAACCTGTTCGCCGGTAGCTATGCCTAAGTTGATCCGGACTCTTTTATTTGTTGCTACTCATATGAAATATGAGGGATAACAAATAGATGTCGAGACAGCTTTCCTGATTGGAAGTCTTAAGGGAAACATCTATGTGAAGCAACCAGAGTGATTCATTGCAAAGAGCTAAGAGCATTGTGATAGTGAGCTTAAAAGTGTCCATTCATGGACTAAAACAAGCTTTAAGATCATGAAACATCCGTTTTGATGAGGTAATCCAGTGACATGGATCTAATCAATGATCGGATGGGTCTTGTGTATTGAAAAGAGTGATGGAAACGTCGTGGTATTTCTTGTACTATACGTAGATAGTATCTTGCTCATTGGAGACAGTGAAAGAGTATTTTCGGGCGTATGGGTATGGTTGATAAAGCGGTATGAGATGAAGGACTTAAGAAGAGCAAAAATATCCTTTTGATCACGGTAATACGGATCACAAGAAATGATGTTATGCTTATCTCAAGTTTCATATAATGATACGATCCTTACTCGTTTAGCATGTGAATTTATCTAAGTGGATGTGTCTTGTGACACAAAAGTAGATAAAGAAGATGAAAGCAGTTCCTTATGCTTCGGCAAATGAGGAAGCTTAATCTAAGGAATGCTATGCACGAGATTGGATATCTGTTTTGCCGATGGCATGAACAGTGGGTATCAAGGTAACCCAAAATAAGAATGTTGAACTGTGGTAAGACATATACTTATGTACATGAAAAGGACTATAAACTATATGTGGGCTTACCGAACAGATTCACTGATTCTTATGGGTTACATAGATTCAGAGTTTTCAAATCAGATAGGGACGACAGTAAATCCACCTCAAAGGTTATGCGTTTAATTTTAGGAAGTTGAGTCATAATGTGGAGGAGTGTTATATAGAAATATATTTCAGACTCCGGACTCCATCATGGAAAGATGATAAATTGGAGCCTATGAGGCAGCCAAAGTATCTGTATGACTCTAGAAACTTCAAGATGGACTTTGAAGTGTTTCTAAGTTTGCCCAAGGATATCACAATTTATATTGATGATATTGGTGCAGTTGCAAACTTGAAGGAATCACGAGCCCATAAGGAAATTAAACACATGGAGCGCGAGTACCACCTGTTACGAGAAATCGTATAATGAGGGGAAGGTTGTTGTCACCTAGATTGCATCGGATGATAACCTAGTAAATCCATTTACAAGGACCTTAAGGCGAGAGCTTTTGATGGTCGTGTAGTAGGAGTGGAAATCAGATGTATGGCGGAAGACATGACAGCATAGTCTTTTAGTATAAGTGGGAGATTGTTGGATTGTATACTAAAAGACTAGCTTTTTGTATGAACAATGTTATAACAATTAATTTGAAATGAGAATCATATGATCAAATGATTGCATCTTATAATTTATTTATATGTTCGATGCAATAGTCCACTTACTTTATACTGTAGATAATATGTTGTGCGACAACACGCGAAAGATCATATTATCGGTTTCCTTATAAAGTATAAACAGATGCTCACAACCGAGATAGACGGGGACTCTCTATCGGGATGGTTGTAGTGTGGTTTGGTATTAGCTTGTCTTGGTTATAGAATCACATTAGTGCACTTGTGTGTATTGAGCAGGACCGTTTGAGAACGTTCGACTTATACTGACTTATAGGAGAACTTGATCTCAGTTATTATGGAAGTTCGTGCTCTTAATCCCTATACAATAACCTCGACACATAGGGCAGTATGTATTTCTTTGATTCATCAATGGGTGAGATTTACATGTTATTAAATCAACAAACTCGATGAGTTGGGAAGTAGTGCTGTCTCTATGGTGTGCTGTTGATTGTAGAAGGAATCCGTGTCCGTCATAGGTTGATGATGTCCCCTTGAGGAGCTCATAAGGATTATCATGTAAACCCTGTAGGTGGAATTTATTCCGGCATGATAATGAGGTTGAGTGGTACTACTCTTGGATGAGATATTAATTAATTGGGTTGTCAGTAACTTAATTAATTAATGGACATTGTATATCTTAAACATGGGGAGACTAATGGACTCATAATAAGAAGGAGCCCAAAACGTAATTTTGGGATTGGTACGGTAGTGCAATAATAATATTTTAGTGGAATATATTATTATTATTGGACTTAAGTATAAGCTTTGGGCTAAGCTTGGATACTTAAGCCCAATGGAGGCCCAACCCAATTTCTCCTCCTGGTCCTTGCTGTAGCCCATGTATATAAGTCACCTCAGCTTATCTGGAACCCTAATCTAATCTAATTGATTATTCACGTGTGATGAGGGTTGAGAGCAGATTGAAGAGGTCTCGTAGATCGTCGCCCACACGACGTCGAGATCGGACTTGGGACATACAGCAGAAGATCAGAAGGTAGTTTGCTGCTGCTGTCCGTGACCTTGCGAAATTTGTATAAATTTGTACAGTACTCAGAATTTGATGATCAATATACTGACGGAAAGCCGTCGAAGAGAGGATTGTCTGAATGTAAAGATCATTCAATTCCGATATCAGACGAGGAAGTTATGGCCATTCTCGTAGGACTACGCAGGCTGCCTGCGAGAATTAATCTTCATCAACATACCATGGTGAACGGTAATCGTTTCTATGATTTATTGCTTCCGCCATGATAGAAACGTATGATATTCTAACGGGTCACGTTAACCAAATGATCCAAGAACGCCAACAGGGACTCCATTGGCATCCTCATTGCTTTGTCCAAGTTGAAAAGTACTTCTTCTTTGTCCATTCGCAACTTCAGTTCTCCCTTCTGAACATCTATCATAGCTCCAGCCGTAGCAAGGAATGGCCTCCCCAAGATTAAAGGAACATTATCTTTGTCATCATCCATTTCTAGGATAAGAAAATCCACAGGAAAGGCTAGCTTCTCCACCTTTACAAGAACTTCTTCAACAATACCTTTCGAAAACGTCATTGATCTATCTGCCAATTGGAGAGCAACAGTTGTCGGGGTCAGCTCCCCCAAACCAAGCTTCTGAAAGATGGACAATGGCATCAAATTGATGCTTGCCCCTAGATCACACAAAGCTCGCCGTGCTGGCCCTTCCCGATCTCACATAGAATAGTAAAGCTCCCCGGATCTTTCATCTTTGGTGGCAACTTCTTTTGAATAATTGAGCTACAATTCTCAGATAAGTTTATTGTTTCAACTCTGGTTAAGCTTCGCTTCTTCATCAATATGTCTTTAAGGAATCGAGAATAATATGACATCTCCATGATTGCCTCTGAAAAAGGGATGTTCAAGCTTATCTTGTTCATTATCTCTGAAAACTTCTTGAACTTCTCTTCCAACCCCTTCTTCACTAGCTTGTAGGAAAACGGTGGAGGTATCTTTGTTTTGGGAATCCCCCATTCATCACGATCAACCTTCTCCGCTTTCTCCTTTTCGGCTCTTAACCGCTTAGATCTTTCCCATTTTTTCTCAGCTATTATGTCTGTACTTTGCTCATTCCGTACCACTGGAGTTGCATCAACATCAAAAGGAACATCAGGTGCATCAATCAAAATATCTTGACGAGGTTCGACTAGGGTTCGACCAGTTTTGGAGGTCGAACCAGGATTGTATTGGTCGAACCTCTCTCTTGGAAGACTGCTCTCATTCTTCTCTGGAGGTTCGACTTGGGTTCGACCAGCATTGGAGGTCAAACAATTTCCCCCGAGGTCGAACCGCTTCACTGTATAATCTCTATCCTCCGGTTCGACCTGGGTTTGACCTGAAGGGTTGGTCGAACAATTTTGATCGTGGTCGAACCGTTCCTGCGTCAAAACAGAGTGCTCTTGCCGATGAGGTTCGACCTGTATGCCAGGTCGAACCCTCTGAGTGTTGGTCGAACCGTTCCTGTGACAAAATAGAGTGCTTTTATTGATGAGGTTCGACCATGGTTCGACCTGTATGCCAGGTCGAACCCTCTGAATTTTGGTCGAACCGAGGCTTAGAAAATTCCAACTTTGATTCCGGCCTCATCGGTCCCTCGTACTGCGTTCCCGACCTCAGTGTGATGGCATTACACGACTTTGGATTCTCTATACTCTGAGACGAAAACTTCCCTTTTCCTACAGTTTGAGTCAATGTGTTCACATTCTCTGCAATTCTACCCATCAACAACGTGAGTGTTGGCATTCGATCGTTTGGTTAACGTGACCCGTTAGGGTTTCATGTATTTCTAACAAGCAGCGGAAGCAAGTAAACATGAAACGCATTACCTTTCACCAAGGGTTGATGTAGAGGTTGAATTCTCGCTGGCAGACTGCGCAGTCCCACGAGAATAGCCATAAGTTCCTCTTCTGATATCGGAATTGAGTAGTCTTTGCGCTCAGACGATCCTCTCTTCGACGGCTTTCCGTCAGTATATAATACATCAAAATTGGATAACTGTACGATTTTATATAAATTTTGTAACATGACAAACTGCAGCAGCAAACGACCTTCCGGTCTTCTACTGTATGTCCCAAGTCGATCTCGACGTCGTGTGGGCGACGACCTACGCGACCTACTCAATCTGCTATCAACCCTCATCACACGTGAATAATGAATTAGATTAGATTAGGGTTCCAGATAAGCTGAGGTGACTTATATACATGGGCTACAGCAGGGACCAGGAGGAGAAATTGGGTTGGGCCTCCATTGGGCTTAAGTATCCAAGCTTAGCCCAAAGCTTATACTTAAGTCCAATAATAATAATATATTCCACTAAAATATTATTATTGCACTGCCGTACCAATCCTAAAATTACGTTTTGGGCTCCTTCTTATTATGAGCCCGTTAGTCTCCCCATGTTTAAGATATACAATGTCCATTAATTAATTTAAGTTACTGACAACTCAATTAATTAATATCTCATCCAAGAGTAGTACCACTCAACCTCATTATCATGCCGGAATAAATTCCACCTGCAGGGTTTACATGATAATCCTTATGAGCTCCTCAAGGGGACATCATCAACCTATGACGGACACGGATTCCTTCTACAATCAACAGCACACCATAGAGACAGCACTACTTCCCAACTCATCGAGTTTGTTGATTTAATTACATGTAAATCTCACCCATTGATAAATCAAAGAAATACATACTGCCCTACGTGTCGAGGTTATTGTATAGGGATTAAGAGCACGAACTTCCATAATAACTGAGATCAAGTTCTCCTATAAGTCAGTATAAGTCGAATGATCTCAAGCGGTCCTGCTCAATACACACAAGTGCACTAATGTGATTCTATAGCCAAGACAAGCTAATACCAAACCACACTACAACCATCCCGATAGAGAGTCCCCGTCTATCTCGGTTGTGAGCATCTGTTTATACTTTATAAGGAAACCGATAATATGATCTTCCGCGTGTTGTCGCACAACATATTATCTACAGTATAAAGTAAGTGGACTATTGCATCGAACATATAAATAAATTATAAGATACAATCATTTGATCATATGATTCTCATTTCAAATTAATTGTTGTAACATTGTTCATACAAAAAGCTAGACTTTTAGTATACAATCCAACAATCTCCCACTTATACTAAAAGACTATGCTGTCATGTCTTCCGCCATACATCTGATTTCCACTCCCACTACACGACCATCAAAAGCTCTCGCCTTAAGGTCCTTGTAAATGGATTTACTAGGTTATCATCTGATGCAATCTAGGTGACAACAACCTTCCCCTCATCATACGATTTCTCGTAACAGGTGGTACTTGCACTCCATGTGTTTAATTGCCTTATGGGCTCGTGATTCCTTCAAGTTTGCAACTGCACCAATATCATCAATATAAATTGTGATATCCTTGGGCAAACTTAGAAACACTTCGAAGTCCATCTTGAAGTTTCTAGAGTCATACAGATACTTTGGCTGCCTCATAGGCTCCAATTTATCATCTTTCCATGATGGAGTCTGGAGTCTGAAATATATTTCTATATAACACTCCTCCACATTATGACTCAACTTCCTAAAATTAAACACATAACCTTGAGGTGGATTTACTGCCGTCCAATCTGACTAAAAAATCCGAATCTACGTAATCCACAAGAAGCAGTGAATTTGCCCAGTAAGCTTACATATAATTTCCAGTCCTTCTCAGGCACTTCATATATGTCTTACCACAGTTCATCATTCTTGTTCCGGGTTACGTTGATACCCACTGTTCATGCCATCGGCAAAACAGATATCCAATCTCGTGCATAGCATTCCTTAGATTAAGCTTCCTCATTTGCCGAAGCATAAGGAACTGCTTTCATCTTCTTTATCTACTTTTGTGTCACAAGACACATTCACTTAGATAAATTCACATGCTAAACGAGTAAGGATCGTATCATTATATGAAACTTGAGATAAGCATAACATCCTTTCTTGTGATCCGTATTACCGTGATCAAAAGGATATTTTTGCTCCTCTTAAGTCCTTCATCTTATACCGCTTTATTAACCATACCCCATACGCCCGATAATACTCTTTCATTGTCTCCAATGAGCAAGATAATATCTATGTATAGTACAAGTAATACCACCACGTTTCCATCACTCTTTTCAATACACAAGACACATCCGCGCATTGAATAAATCCATATCTTTGGATTTCCTCATCAAAACGGATGTTTCATGATCTTGAAGCTTGCTTTAGTCCATCGATGGACACTTTTAAGCTTCCTATCACAATGCTCTTAGCCCTTTGCAATAAATCACTCTGGTTGTTTCACATAGATGTTTTCCTCAAGACTTCCAATTAGGAAAGTTGTCTTGACATCTATTTGCTATCCCTCATATTCCATATGAGTAGCAACATATAAAAGAATCCGGATCAATATAGGCACAGCTACCGGCGAACAGGTTTTCTCATAATCGAACCCTTTCTTTCTGAGTATACCTTTTCGCAACAAGCTTGCTTCCAAGGTTTTCACCTTATGCTATGATCCTCTTTTATTCTTGTATGCCCGCTTCCAATGGCTTTTACGCCATTTAGCGGCTCTACTAGCACCCAGATTTAATTTAGAATCCATCGATTCTAATTCAACATTCATTGCAATTAGCTAAGATTCTGCATTTTTATCTTGTAGTGCTTCGTCGTATCCGTGGGTCCATTCCATATTTACTAGGGACCAAGTCTCACGACTCTCCCAAAATATATATCTTACGGGTTGTCGAACAACCCTCCCACTACGACAGGACACTACACGCAATTGTGTATCAGATGTGACACGCGTCGCAGTTTACCTTGTGGTATATCCTCTTGTACACTTGGTACTAATACTTTGTGTTTTCCTCTCACTTCCTTTAGAACAACTTATACATGGGTATTTGATTTATTACATAGTTCTTTTTCCAAAAATCTAGTGTTTGTGTTAACAATCACTCTTCGATCTTTTGGACTAAATAAATTATCCTTCATTTTTCTAGGATATCCCACAAACAGAAAAACATTCTTACGAATTACTGTTCCTAGGGCATATCCATAAAATGAATTTAGTAATTCCAAATAATTCATCATCTATCTAATCACTACCATAAGAGTGCTATTCCTTCTATTCGTCACACCATTAAGGTGGGAAATTCATTTCTGAAGGTACCTTTCTCTTACTAGATTAGAAGACTCATTATTAATTACTATTTGTCACATCCAGGGGATAAACATGATTTCAGAGTATACAAATTGTTCACTAACGTACCATAACAGATTACAACTCTATCCTTCATTATAATGACCATGTCATTTAAATGAAATGGAGTATCCATCTATTAATGCATAGAAACCGAAATCAAATTCTTTCTATGAAAACGTACGTAAAGACAATTTCATAAAATCAAACATTTATTCATATCGTAAGATAAATAAGCAACTCCCACTGCAACAGCCACTACTCTCGTAGTATTATCCATGTATAAAATAATCTTATCCTCACTTAGTAATAAACATTTAGTGATTCCGGTATCTACACAATGTATCAGTAGGTGCCATCACTAATCATGCTTCAATTACTAGCAAGTAAGATTCTATCCTTGTTCACTCCATTTTTGAAATTGGATTTTCTTTACCACATGTTTTGTCAGAAGTTTCCCACCATATACAACCTCTTGTAATTCAGGAGAAACTTACTCAAAACATCTAGGCAATTATGGAGAATAAAATTGACTTAGGTTTCCCCTTCAACTTCTATTCCATGTATCCAATTCATTCATACCGCCTTTTAACTTACTCAAGTATCCAAAGAGTTACATGAGACCATCATATTTCTATGAACCTCTCACCTCTCCACTAGAGATTTTAATAGGCATCATGAACATCCTTAAGGAAGAACGCATTTTTATTTTCTTAAGCAGTAAAATCAAAACCAAGATTCTTTTCTAATCATCTAATTTTGGACCAGTAAATATAATTTCTTTTAGTAAACATTAAGCGAGATAAAACCATTTGAAATTACAGAAAATCATAAATAAATATACCGATCAAATCTTCGAATTTTATCCTTTTATATTGATTCCCTCAAAACAATATAAAAATAAAATTCACCGACATCTCAAGCACCGTGAGTCTGCAAGCCACGTTAGTGTGGACGTTTACAAACCCAAACATTTACAAGAGAAGGTTTTACCAATTAATTTCATTTGTCAACCTAACTTTATGACAAAATAATTAATAGTCGGTTCCTCTTTAGTCATGCAAATAATAGCAGTGACTCCGTTGGGGAGGATACTAATTATTTACACCTAAGTGTACACCATTATTTGATCCCAAGTCCACTGCGCGAGCTTGTGTGCCTTACAGTTGGAGAAGTACACACGCGCTCGGATAGCTTCCTACAATCATCAATTATAAGTTTGTACCAGTGAGCCCCACAGAAACTCATCCGTTAGGGAGGAAGGCCTATTGCCAACACGCAAGTTCATGTGCCACATTACAAACAATAATTATGTAATGAAGTCTGTACCAGTGATCCGTGAATAAACTCATCCGTTAGGGAGGAAGGCCTATTGCCAACACGCAAGTTTACTCACATCACTTACAAACCAATAATGGAGGCTGCGGGAATTAATTACCAATCCCCTCTCCCACTTAGTTATTTAAAACCGAGGATTTTTACATGCATATAATATTCAGAATAATATACGCAATCCTAGCATGCTCCTATCACGGCACATAAGGCAGTAAATCCCAAAGAGTCATGCATACATATATAACAATAATCAATAATTAAATCAATCATTAACAGTTATATATCAGCGAATTCAATTGTTCGCCATCAGGCACGAATATCAGCAAAGACTTCCAAACTATCAAAATTTTAAAATTTCCAGATTGTCCAATTTTCGAAACCATCGATATCGACCGTCGATGTCGTCCAGATTATCAAAATCATCGATATCGACTAGATTATCAAATATTCAAAAAACATCAAGAATATCAACATTCCAAAACTATCGATATCGATCGTCGATATCGTCTAGATTATCGAAATCATCGATATCGACGAGCAACCATATACAACAATAATAGATAATTAAATCAATTATGTCAGTTATATATTAGGAATTAATTCAACATCCATATATAACAATAATAGACAATTAATTATAGCAGTTATATATTAGGAATTAATTCGACATCCATATATGACAATAATAGATTATTAAATCAATTATAGCAGTCATATATTAGGAATTAATTCGACATCCATATATAACAATAATATACAATCTATTATGACAGTTATATATTAGGAATTAGTTTTCCTAAAATTGGATGTCTTATCCAACACTCTAGCAATACATGCATATAATATACCAAATATAATACGCAATCTAGCATGCTTCTATATAAGAAAATAAATCATAGAGATCAGGCATCCATATATATATAACAATAATAGACAATTAAATCAATTATGACAGTTATATATATTAGGAATAAAAACGCCTCTAAATTTTAATGTCTTGTCCGACACTCCTACTGTGGAATTGATGCCTTACGCAACAAGCAGGATTGCTTGTGCCCCAAGACGTCCATCGTCATATCCCACCATCAATCGTGTCAGGGAGCGCTCCAAGTGCCTTGACGAGCGCCCCTCGCCCGGACTGTCGCTCGTCCAAGGGCCTACTTGCATGGAATCAAGTTCAGCCCAACGCGCAACACCAAACTACACCAACTCTCGTTCGTAGTTCGAAACTGCAAAAATCTCAGAATCCAATCTCCACCGTCCAGAATCTATAACCGTAAGTCCTGAACATACTGTCCAAATTACAGGTCGATCCAACGGTTATTTTGTGAGAAACGGCTCTTTTCCCTCGACTGCGCAAAACAGAATCGCCCAAAAATCTGCTTCTGTTTTCAGCGTAATCCCAGCAAGAAAAAGCTTTAAATTCGATCTCCACCGTTCAGAATATACATACACAAGGTATGAACGTTCTGACCAAATTACAGCCCGATCCAACGGATAGTTTGAGAGAAACGGCTCTTTTCCCTCGACTGCGCAAAACAGAATCGGCCAAATATCTGCTACTGTTTTCAGCGTAATCCCAGCAAGACAAAGCTCCAAATTCGATCTCCACCGTTCCGAATGTACATCGACAAGATCTGAACGTGCTGACCAAATTACAGCTCAATCCGACCGTTGAAACTCCGGTTATTGCCTCTGCAATATCACTGCGCTGGATTTTCTCTCAAAAACGTGATTCTATTTTTGCCCTCTTTTTCTTCCTTGCATGTGAAATTGACGAACAGCTTTCGTCGAATCCTCTCACACACAACCATGGACGAATTGATATGATACAGGGTATATATCACATAGGGATATTCATGGTTTGCGCAATAAAACCAAAACCCTAAACATGTGATCCTAATTCCGAAAAATTAATCACATAAACCCTAGCCTAACATGTCACGCTTCACCACGAAACCGAAGCTCTGATACCAATTGTTGGCATTCGATCGTTTGGTTAACGTGACCCGTTAGGGTTCCATGTATTTCTAACAAGCAGCGGAAGCAAGTAAACATGAAACGCATTACCTTTCACCAAGGGTTGATGTAGAGGTTGAATTCTCGCTGGCAGACTGCGCAGCCCCACGAGAATAGCCATAAGTTCCTCTTCTGATGTCGGAATTGAGTGGTCATTGCGCTCAGACGATCCTCTCTTTGACGGCTTTCCGTCAGTATATAATACATCAAAATCGGATAACTGTACGATTTTATATGAATTTTGTAACATGACAAATTGCAGCAGCAAACGACCATCCGGTCTTCTGCTGTATGTCCCAAGTCGATCTCGACGTCGTGTGGGCGACGATCTACGAGACCTACTCAATCTTCTATCAACCCTCATCACACGTGAATAATGAATTAGATTAGATTAGGGTTCCAGATAAGCTGAGGTGACTTATATACATGGGCTACAGCAGGGACCAGGAGGAGAAATTGGGTTGGGCCTCCATTGGGCTTAAGTATCCAAGCTTAGCCCAAAGCTTATACTTAAGTCCAATAATAATAATATATTCCACTAAAATATTATTATTGCACTACCGTACCAATCCTAAAATTACGTTTTGGGCTCCTTCTTATTATGAGCCCGTTAGTCTCCCCATGTTTAAGATATACAATGTCCATTAATTAATTTAAGTTACTGACAGCTCAATTAATTAATATCTCATCCAAGAGTAGTACCACTCAACCTCATTATCATGCCGGAATAAATTCCACCTGCAGGGTTTACATGATAATCCTTATGAGCTCCTCAAGGGAACATCATCAACCTATGACGGACACGGATTCATTCTACAATCAACAGCACACCATAGAGACAGCACTACTTCCCAACTCATCGAGTTTATTGATTTAATTACATGTAAATCTCACCCATTGATAAATCAAAGAAATACATACTGCCCTACGTGTCGAGGTTATTGTATAGGGATTAAGAGCACGAACTTCCATAATAACTGAGATCAAGTTCTCCTATAAGTCAGTATAAGTCGAATGATCTCAAGCGGTCCTGCTCAATACACACAAGTGCACTAATGTGATTCTATAGCCAAGACAAGCTAATACCAAACCACACTACAACCATCCCGATAGAGAGTCCCCGTCTATCTCGGTTGTGAGCATCTGTTTATACTTTATAAGGAAACCAATAATATGATCTTCCGCGTGTTGTCGCACAACATATTATCTACAGTATAAAGTAAGTGGACTATTGCATCGAACATATAAATAAATTATAAGATGCAATCATTTGATCATATGATTCTCATTTCAAATTAATTGTTGTAACATTGTTCATACAAAAAGCTAGACTTTTAGTATACAATCCCACAGTGAGATCTTTCACTTGAGTGGACAAATCTCTGTGGTGATCATCAATCTTTTTCTCAAGTTTTGCCTCAAGGCGGTTCACTCTTTCATCATTCTTTACCATGTACCGGTTCACAGTATCCTCAAAACCAGGCTTCCCTTCTTCCATCTTTTCTCCCAGATCAACACCCATCGGAAGTTGCACTGCATTGTTCGTATTGCTCCATGAAAATTCAGGCCTCCTTGGTTGCTGTTGATAACTACCAGAGGGACCACGATTATTAAAGTTCCCTCGATAGTTCCCTTGGTAATTCCGGTTTCCTTGATTTGGGTACCTCGTTCCTTGAATACTTTGACCCATGGCATAATTTGCTTCCTCCAATTCTTCTTGGATGGTTCCATTATTCATCATCTCTTGCTGCATGATTGGCACTCGTTGAGATATCTCGCTGATCTGCTTCTGTTGAGACTCAAGTAGCTTGTTGATATTGGACAAGCTTGAAATGATCTCATCCTCTCTCTTTGTTTTCACCATTGCTTGTTCAACCTGAGCTACCTTTCCAAGAACATACGTACCTCTAACTCTATCAGTAGGCCAATCCCTCGAATTCATCGATATGTCTTCAAACAATCTCTCGGCCTCAACGGATGACTTTGTAAGCAATGCTCCATTAGAAGAAGCATCAAGTAGCACTCTTGATTCACAGTCCAATCCATTATAGAATATACTGATATATTGGGCTTTAGATAACTCATGTTGAGGACACTTTCTGAGCATGTCCTTGAATCTATCCCACGCTTCATGAAATTTCTCACCTCCACTGATAGCAAATTGGTTAATATCTTGCTTCATCTTAAACACCTTCGAAGGTGGCATATACCTTTCCAAGAACCTTAACTTCAATTGCTCCCACGTGGTGCACTCAGCTGCGTTAATAGTATCGTACCAATCCCTCGCCTTTTCAGTAAGCGAGAATTTGAACAAAAGGATCTTCCTAGCATCTTCATGTTCTCCTACGTCTTTTTAAGTACTTGCATAGCCCAAGAACTTGTTCAGATGCTGCTGCGGATCCTCGAAAGACCCTCCTGAAAAGGAGTTTCTTTCTATCATGCTAATAAGAGCGGGATGAAGATCAAACGCTGTGTTAGTTCCCCTTGCTCCTAAAAGCTCATAATTTCCAGCCCCATTATTTCTGAAAACCTCTCGGATGGCTAGATTATCCGAATTCGCTGCCATGTTGACTGTTTCTACTTCCAAATTAACTTCAGTTGTAGCCTCAATCGTTTGCGAAATCTGCTCGTCAACCTCGACTCCAAAATTCAGAGCTTCAGTTGGGTCAATTGTCTTTGCCTTGCTCTTTTTCTTCTTCTTCTTTCTTGATGATGCTCCAATCTCAGGATTATACGGTTCAAGATTACCATTCTTTGATCTTGTGAGCATACACTTAAAACGAATAAGAAAGGAAACAACAAAACAAGGTAAATAATCCTAATAAACTAGAAATAGTAAAAAAAGATATATTTTACGCCGTCCCCGGCAACGGCGCCAAGAACTTGATAGGGGTTTTCTCAACACACAAATTAATCATCAAGTATAAGGATATCAATTGTAGTCGCGAAGATGACCAAGTTACAATATCGAACTTAAGGGACGGTTAAATATCAATTTCGTTATCTTCTAGTATATTTTAGACTAAGTTTGGTAATTGTAAAGGTTTAATGGATAATAACTTCTAATCGAAATAGCAAAAAGAAATAGTAATAGTAGAGAAAAGTGAGTTGTGATCAATAAGAATAATAGGTAGTTTGTCGGGTCATCCAGTTTCACTAGCAATTCATATTTTCATGTGATGGTGTCCGACTCTGCCCTGTGGTTTGTGGACGCATCACTAGACCATGCAAGTTTACTCTATAGACACAAGTAAATATGCGCTTGACACGTGTGAATAACCTCGGAGCAAGAGATATACTTCACCCCCCTTTCTAGGTACTATCATAATCAATTATCTTCTACGTCTAGAATCTAACCCGATTTGATCTCCCTTTTTAGGTACTATAAAGTTATACTCTTCATCCTATTCATCAACCCGAATTTAATTCAATTCATGAATATTCATATAAGACGGTTCTAATAAGACTTCGGAATCCCTTCACTTAGAATTATAACAATAAACCCTGCTCAGTAGTGAACGCACTCAATCAATAACCATGTTATGTATTCAGATTCTACACAACGATCATTGATGCACAAAACGACTATGAGTATGGATTAAATATGCAATCTTATATTAAACAAACCACAGGTAGTGTTGTACGGAGTTTTACACACGAAATACGAATTACATCATGAAACTTTCATAACCCTAGAACTACCAAGGTGGTTCTAGCCCATGATTGATCTAGGAACAATCATGGTTAGATTGATCATTCTTACTTGAACCTTCAACGAACCTCTGTCACAGCCCTCCGGATGGATCACCACCTCTACTCTTGTCTCTCTTATGATTGATGATCAAAAAGCTCTCTTCATTCTCTGTATGAGCCTCCTTTTATACTTGTAATCATGTCTCTAGGGCTTGGAATGGGCTTTCTAAGTGATCTCACGCGTTTCGGCCTCGAAAATCCGGATAAGGTAAGTTCTCGCGCATAGGTTCGACCATGTCAAACAGGTCGAACAACTGGCCACAGGTCGAACCCCAGGTCGAACCCTCTACTGGAAGAATTCTGCACAGGTTCGACCTTCTGGACAGGTCGAACCACTTAGGCCTTGGTCGAACCCCAGGTCGAACCTCATCACTGGACAACTTCCGCTCCTGATTCGACCAATTGGCAAGTCGAACTCAAATGTCGTGGTCGAATCCTCTTTCCTGCGAACTGGTTCTACCATGGTTCGACCTGATGGACAGGTCGAACCACTCGAGTCGTGGTCGAATCCTCTTCTGCAAGCTCAGCAATGTTGGTTCGACCTACTGGAGAGGTCGAACCCTCCTCCAACCAGGTCGAACTAACCTAATTCTTGGGCGGTTCACATGGCTTCGACTTCGTCTCTTCGATTCTTGGCTCTTTCACTCCGTTTTTGCTAAGAAAACACTCAAATAGCTCCACTAACACCTGATTCATGCTAATTCACAATATATATAGGTTTTCCACCTATTTTCACATCAAAACTCTCCAAAACTAGCACAAAACATAGTGCCAAACTTGTGAATTTACACACTCATCACCACTGCAATCTTGTTAAAAACTGCATTGTTTCTAGACTTCCATAAGATCCATAATACGGCTTCCCAAATACAGACTAGCATGGAAATATGGGTTAAAGTTCGGAGAGAGATTGTTGAACTATAATAAATTTGTAGTAGGGTTTTAACATCCTAATACATATTGCATACCAAGCCAGTTTAAGCATTCAGACCATATCTTAAATGATGTTGAGTAGGAGAGGAATAGGTGTATTGTTGATTCTGATATATCTTGACAGAATGTTAATTCGATGGAGATGTTGGAATTTTCTTTGATGGAGAATGATTCAGGAGCATTGGTCCAGTCCTTGGGCCACCTGGATGGCTGCGGTAAGCCTTTGGGGTTCGTTCCATATCGGATGTGATGGGCAAATGTTATGGGTATAAATGTGGTGGGGCAAACCTCCACTCTTGACAATGATTTTGAGATGAAGTTAGGCCCGGGCATTTATAGCATACATTGTAGGGATGCGATTCGAAATATCCTCTAAGAATGTAGACAGACTTTTGGAATGGAGGTTTTATTCCAAACATAATGAAAGACTTCCAAGTATTGTTAGATTCATCCACTTGCGGCTGGTGCAATGCAATAAGATCTTTATATGCAGTGTTGACAGAATAAGGCTTCTTGGATGAGCTCCATGACCAAGAATCTTTGGCATCTAAAAGAGGCATGAACTTGTTGATTATAGAAAGTAATATGTCAAGGGAATTAGACCCACTCTCTAAGAGAAGGCGACTTCAATTGTTATCCCAAATCCATGAATCTCCTACCCAAGAACCACAATCAAAAATCATACAACTATTATTGCTACTCAACGTATATAACCTGGGGTAGGCAATACAAAGTAGGACTTGACCCATCCAATGATCTAGCCAAAATTTAGTATTACTACAGTCTCCTAGACTTCGTACAAAACTCTTGACAAACTAACCATCCTGACCCCCGATAGCTTTTAAAATATTACCCCACCGCCCAGAAATCCTACTTTTACGAACATGAAAGAAAATATCAAGACTCGATCCAACATTTCTAGCCCATCTAAACTTAATGACTAACCCACAAACTATCCTGATTGGTGTAGAACCTCCACACCTACTTACCCAAAAAACAAACATTAAACTTACCCAAGTCCCTGAAACCAAGACCCCTCAGAGATTTATCCATCCAAAGGGTGTTCCAACTGATCCAGGCAATCTTTTTAATTAGTCTCAGACCCACTCCAAAAAAAATTTCTCTACAATTTTATAAGTTCGTTCAGCACAGACTTAGGAGCAAAGAAAATAGACATACTAAAAACTGGTAATGCAGAGAGAACAAAGTTCACCAAGGTCATACGGCCACCAATCGAAATCTTCAAATTACTCTACTTGTTCAAATGATTTTTGACTTTTTGAATAACATAGTTTCAATCATTCTTTTTGTTGTAGGTGCATCCAATGTTGATTACAAGGTACTTGAATGGGAGGTCTCCTCGTTAAAAACCAAGCAAATTGGCATAATGAGTAGCTCTGCCGATCAAGATTGCAACTGAAGAAAGTGCTCTTTTACAAGTTAATTTTCAATCCAGACATCAACTCCACAAGCATAATAATTCTCCGAGCATTGAAATGTTAGGTTGAAATATTAGGAGTATTAATGTTTAACTAAGAATATTACTTCCTCTGTCCTCAGAATACTTACACATTTTTCTGTTCAATTAGTCCATCCCCAAAAGACTTGTACATCCAAGAAATAAAAATAAAAACACAATATCAACACACTTACGATACTACAATATTATAAGAATAACACATTATCTTTACATATAATTTAATCAAAGTTAACCGTATGGTAGATTTTATATAATTATATTTTCAAGAAATCCCTATTTTTGTATACATCATTACATCAAAAAGTATATATTATTTTAAAATTTCATGCTAACAAACACTCCCTCCGTCTCGCTTAATGAGGTTCTTTAGCTTTATTACACGTAGATTAAAAAGTTTTACTCCCTCCATCCACTTGAAAGAGGGTCTTTTTTCATTTTGGTCGTCCACTACTCCCATCCATTTGTCACCAAAAATTAATTTGGGCTCACATTCTCTCTCATCTCTCCCTTTTTTACTCTCTTTCTCTCTCCTATTTCTCCTCTGTCTCCCAAAAAATCAAGGTAGTGAATTCACTACTGGGTCAAAAAACCCCAACCCTCCCCAATGGCAAAAAACTAAAGTAGGTTTTTTGTGCTTCCACCTCACCCAAAAAAATCTCCCATTGGGGAGGGCCCAAGGAGTATTAATCCCTTCATCCCTTCATCTCTTAAAAATAAGGTAGAAAAGTGTTTTTTTTTATAAATTTTAAAATCCAAAATTAATACTGACACTTCTGTTTTGAAATTATAAATTCTATCAAATATATACTCCCTTCGCCCCCAAAGTATTCGTTTATTTTTAGCATGTGGATTAAGGTGTATAATAATTTAATGTATAGTTAGGTGAGAAAAATAATATTTTAATGTGTAGTGGGTAGTTGTGTTAGTGTTGAATGTAGAGTCATGTGTAGTGGTTGTGGGTCACATCAATCTAAAAAGAAAATTGATAATTTGTAATAAGACGACCAAAATAGAAATATGGATACATATTAAAGGGACGGGGAGAGTATTTTTTTTTTACACTATTACTCTCCAATATTAATCCTAAACCCTAATATACCTCAAATCCTTAAACCCTAAACCACAAATCCTAAACCCCCCACCCACCCACTGCCGCTGCCGCGACCCTTACGTCGGTTACCGGCAGATGCTATCGTCGATCAACGGAGGCCGGCCACCACCTTGCCATCGTCGTATAGTTTGCCAGAACTGCAATTGTCGGCCATCCCTCCGCCGGCGACAGGAGACCGGCCGCCGCCGCGCCATCGTCAAAAAGTTCGCCGAAAATGTTATTGCCGCTGTCGGACCACCCATCCGCCAGCGACTGGTGACCGGTGACCTCCGCCATAGTGTCTTCACCGAAAAGTTCACCGGAGCTGCCGTCGCAGATGGGTAGGTTAGGTATGGGTGCACTACCCCCTTGGTAAAATTGATAAAATGCACCGAGGGGTAATAGAGTCCAAAAAATATCAATTAGTTGATAAACATATAACTTATGATCGTCATTAATTTTTCACTCTTTATTTTGGATAATTTTACATAGGGTTCAACTAAACACACACTCTTTTTTTATTAAATACAGACTCCTATTATTATTTAATTAAAATATATTTTAAAAAGTCTAATTTATCCTAAATTTATTACATACGCACCATATATATTAAATAATATTTTTATATACATCACTGGTCATCCTTTTCTCTTCCGTTGTAATTCTTGAAGAGCCTAAAATTCTGTGAAATTAAAACAATGGAATCAATCATATCCTATAAACAGTAAAAAATAAGAAAGATTTTGGATTATCAAGAACTGAGATCAATTCACCAAAGACCTCCTCGTCAGTGGCAAGTCTAATGTTTGGAAGGTTTCGGCATCGAAGTCAGATTATCAACTGTAGAGAGTTGAGAAATATTATCTTGATGTATTCTTTCATTGAACAAGATTAAATAGGTACAATTGTATCTTTACAAAATGTACAATTAATGAAAATAAAATCAATGTAATAACACAGTAATAAAGTTATGATTTACAGTTATGATTTGTTTGAATTTGAATCTTGAGAGTTATCTACAATACCCCCCTTCAAGCGCGACGTGGGGTGAACACCTACACGAAGCTTGGATCTTAGAAGCATGAACTGTGGACGAGGAAGACTCTTAGTAAAGATATCTGCTATTTGTGATGAGGATGGAACAAAACGAGTATGAAGTTTTCCTGATTGAACAAGCTCTCTCACAAAGTGGTAGTCTATGTCGATGTGCTTAGCTCGTTTGTGTGCTACTGGATTTTGACTTAAGAAAAGTGCACTACTATTGTCACATAATAGAACAAGAGGTGAAGACAATGTTTCTCCAAGTTCTTTGAGAAGATGAGTAACCCAAATTACCTCTGATGCAGTAGTAGCCATTGCACGATACTCGGATTCACAACTTGATCTAGCAACAGTTGGTTGCTTTCGCGCACTCCATGAAATTAAATTTCCACCAAGAAAGATAGAGTAGCCATATGTTGAGAGACGAGTGTCTAGACATCGTGCCCAATTAGCATCAGAATAGCCAATAAGTTGAGATCCAGCGCCCCTAGTGAAAGAAATTCCAAATAATATGGTGCCTTTAACATAGCGGAGAATGCGTTTAACTGCTTGAAAGTGATCAGTGGTTGGAGCTTGAAGAAACTGACTCATGTGATTAACTGCAAAACTGAGATCGGGACAAGTAATCGTGAGGTATTGAAGAGCTCCAAGAATTGAACGATACTTTGTGATGTCGGAGAACAAGGTGCCATCACGTGAAAAGGATTCCCCAGAGCCAAAGGAGTTGAAACGGGTTTGCTGTCAAACATATCAAAATGGGTAAGAATGTCTTGAGCATACTTACCTTGACTCAAGAAGAGACCATCACTTGTGTAAGTAACTTCTAAGCCAAGAAAATAATTAAGCTTGCCGAGGTCTTTGATTGCAAATTCACAATGAAGCCAAGAAATAAACTTCTTAAATGATCGGAAGAATTCCCTGTTAGAATAATATCATCAACATATACCAATAGATATAGTACTGAAGAATTGTTTCAAAATATAAATAAAGAAGTATCTGCACGGCTACCCTTAAAACTAATTAGAATTAGAAAATCATATAACTATTGATACCAAGCGCGAGGAGCCAGCTTGAGACCTTACAGTGATTTCTTGAGAAGGCAAATATGATCATGTTTAGAAGGGACAACATATCCAGGGGGCTGCTCCATATAAATGGGTTCTGAAATAACACTATTCAAAAAAGCATTCTTGATATCAAGTTGATGTAAAGACCACTTATTCATGACAGCAAGAGACAATATGATACGAACAGTTGATGCATTTACCATCGGACTGAAAGTGTGAGAATAATCAAACCCAGGAAGTTGAGTGAAGCCCTGTGCTACAAGCCTAGCTTTGTGCCGATCAACAGACCCATCAGAGAGAAACTTTGTTCTGAAAATCCATTTTGAGCCAACGATATTAATTCCATGAGGACGAGGCACCAGTTCCCAGGTTGAATTAGCTCTTAAAGCATTCATTTCTTCATCCATTGCAATGACCCAGTGTGGATGTTTAACAGTACTTTTAAATCCTTTGGGAACAGTGGAAGCTTGAAGAGCTTGAAATAATAAAGTGGTAGCCATATTAGCAATATGGCGGGGTTTGTGAATCCCAGAACGAGATCGTGTTTGCATTGGATGAGATGGTGATTCTGTCGTGGTACAACAAGCAATGGTGGATTTGGCATGGTTTGAGTTGCGGGCTAAATTTCCTCTGCAGAAATTAGTTTCTGTTATTGATCAAGTAATGGGCATAGAACACAAGAGGTACGTGCAGGGGCATGAACCGGCACGGAACTTCTATGAGCCATTCGTAGATTAGATGGTGAAGAGATAGTTGGCTCATGAAATGAAGGTTAGTGTAGAAGATGCACTGTTATTTGCAAAGGGAAAACAAGCTTCATCAAATTGCACATGGCGAGAAATAAAGACTCTAGATGTCACAGGATCGAGGCACAAAAAACATTTATATGAAGAAATGTATCCAATAAATATGCATGGCTTACTCCGTATGAAAAACTTATTTTTTCCATAGTTACGTAAGCATGGAAAAACCCGACAACCAAAAGGGTGAAAGTTACTGTAATCTGGAGCAATATGAAATAATAATTCAAAAGGTGACTTCCTTTGTAGTACGGATGATGGAAGACGATTAATAGTGAAAACTGCTGCTGAGAAGGCTTGAACCCATAAAGTGGTAGGAGCACGGGCATGAAACAACATGGCAAGGCCTGTCTCAGTTATATGTCGATGGTTCCGTTCAGCCCTTCCATTCTGCTCAGGAGTATGAGGACATGAGATAATGTGTTGGATACCCTTTTCTTGAAATAACTGCTTAATAGAATTATTAGTGAATTCTGTACCACCATCGCTTTGAAACTTTTTAACTTTTCTGTCAAATTGAGTTCCCACCATTTTTAGAAATTGAACAAGATTCACATAAAAATCTGATTTAGCAGCCAACGGAAACATCCAAGAAAACCGAGATTAGTCATCAACAAAGACAACATAATACCTATAGTCAGCAGATGAAATAACAGGAGCAGGTCCCCACAAATCACAATGTATTAAATCTAAAGCATTAACAGCACGTTTGGTATTTAATGCAAATGATAATCTTTTGCTTTTAGAAAGTCGACAGGAAGCACAAAGTGAAGGTTTTGGAAATAAAGAAGTTACTTGCAAATGTCCTGATTTATTCAATAAACTGATAGCATCAAAGTTTACGTGCCCTAATCTATTATGCCATAATTCATGAAAGCTTGTAATTTTTTTTTTGAGGTAGCA
This sequence comes from Pogostemon cablin, assembly GCA_023678885.1. Taxonomy (NCBI): domain Eukaryota; kingdom Viridiplantae; phylum Streptophyta; class Magnoliopsida; order Lamiales; family Lamiaceae; genus Pogostemon; species Pogostemon cablin. The sequence continues at coordinate 26,001,046 of CM042967.1, forward strand.
ATCAAAGCAGAATGCCCACGTTCCAAAACGTAGAGCCTATTTTCACGTCGATCGTTGGCTATATGATCCTTGGTTATCCGATTCTGAACAACAAATGAGCTATCAGTAAATAGGACATCAACTGGATAATCTGCTGTTAACTTGCTTATAGACAAAAAAAAAATTGTTATGTGGGGAATCACCAATACATCTGATAAACCAATGTTATAATTGAAATTTAAATTTCCAACATGAGATATAGGGAGGTGAGCAACGTTACCAAAAATTACGTGATCTTTACCAGAATAAGGACGATGATCAGAGAGTGAATCAGGGGAGGAAGTTATATGAGTAGTGGCGCATGTATCAAGATACCAATCTGAAACATTAGAGTTTCCAAGAGAGCAACCTGATTGAAGTGCTTCAGCAAGATTGGCTATAGAAGAGGATTTCTTTGGTGTATATCGATCAGGACAGTTGCTTGTGTAATGCCCATTTACGCGACAGATTTGGTAGTATGGTATCCATTTAAGACGCTGACCCTCCCAGAATTGGGCCCCCTATTTTGAGCATGACCTGATGGATGAAATCCACGGTTCTGCTGTAAGAAAGAACCCCGAACATTGCTGGATGAATTTGATGGTTTTCGAGGTTGTGTAGAAGCCGTAAAGGCAGGGGATGAAACTCCAGACTTTCCCATAGACTTTTGGAATAAAGTAAAACCTTCAGCATCTGATAGTAGGTCGCTGAAACAGGGAAGAGGAGACATAGCCATACGAGTTGCAGAAAAACTCGTGAAATCGGGCCAAGTCCACAAAGGAACTAATGGGACTTGTCATTTTCATCAACGGGACGTCCGATCAGTGCCAATTGCTCACATAAAGTTTTGAACTTGCAACCATATTCAGCAACAGTCATGGATCCCCTTTTCATGAGTTGGAGGTCATCTTTGATGAGAAGCTCACGAGATTTGGAGGAGTGGCGATAGGCCGACTCAAGTGATGTCCAAATCGTACGGGCAGAAGTACATCCGAGGACCTCGCCCATGGACTATTCGGTGAGTGATGACAAAAGTAGTGAGAGAAGGCGTTGATCGATAGTGCGCCAAGCAAGAAATTCAGGATTTCCAACATCATTGTCGTGTACATCTTTAACGAGAGGATTTGGTTGAGGTTTTGAACCATCAACATGGCTTAGGAAATCTTGACACTCAAGGACTGAGGTCATTTGTTTGCGCCAAAGTAGATAGTTGTTAGAGGTCAACTTGATAGTGACCATATGAAGAAGAGTAGCGAAGGGAAGAGAATCAGTAGTAGGGGTTGATGAAGCCATTAGAGAATTCTTGTTGTTGTGCCTAGGTTAGGGATACCATGTAGAGAGTTGAAAAATATTGGCTTGATGTATTCTTTCATTGAACAAGATTAAATAGGTATAATTGTATCTTTACAAAATATACAATTAATGAAAATAAAATCAATGTAATAATACAGTAATAAAGTTATGATTTCTTTGAATTTGAATCTTGAGAGTTATTCAACCGCTGGGGCCAAGAAATCTCGCTTCTTCTCTAGTGTGGGAATACAGTGCTCTAAGTGATAAAGGAAGATTACGTCACCTGCAACTCCATCCTGGATTCTTCAGCATTCTCATCATCTTCCTCTGCTAACGGATTATCCGGCTTCTCCACCGAAACGATATTCCAAGCCACCATCGTCATGGTGATGGTGGAGCCCTGTTTTCCTCCCAAGAATGAACATAGTGCAGCATGTTAATCAATTAATCCACTACATTTCTCTCCCATCCTCTGCGTGATGATGCGATGGTGACTGTTTGTGGCACCAGCAGCACCAATTTGGGTGAAAATTATTGCTGCCACTGTTTCCTCGGTGATTCTAGTTGTGTTAAAAAGAAATAATTATGAAGTTTTCAAATTAATTATTAACTCAAGGAAGTGTAAATTTGGGTGTTTAAGGGTGGGTATATATTAAAATTATAAGATTTAAAAAATTATATGAGGGTGTGTATTTATTAAAAAAGTTATGTATTTAACATCACTCTTTTATATATTGGCACTAAAAATTAATATTTAACTTTTACACGTATATTAAAGGGTACCCTCTCTATCCCATTTAAATCTTTACGAGTCCAAAAAATATCAATTAGTTAATAAACATAATTATGTTTTATGATCATCGGTATTAATTTTTTACTCTTCATTTTGGATAATTTTATATATTGGCACTAAAAGTTAATACTCCTTCCGTTCGCTCGAAAAAATATCTTTTTTTCATTTTGATCGTCCGTTCCAAAGTTGGTCATTTCCTTTTTACACACATGAGACCCACATACACACACACTAATACAACTTAAATTTGGGGTCCACACTCCCACTAATACAATTACCCACTACATATTAAATAATAATACTCCTTAATCAACGTGTACAAAAGTAAAAGACCTTGTTTCGAGCGAACAGATGAAGTATTTAACTTTTACAATTATATATTTCAATCTTTACATATTTTTAATTTGGGCGTCTTATTTTAATCTTTATATTATCTTTATATCTTCCAGTTTGGAATCAAATTAATTATTTCTCCCTCCATGGGGCCACACATCACACTAATACACCTATCCACTTTACATTAAAAATTTAATTCTCTCACCTCTCTATACAATAATATATTATATTTCTTAATATACGTGAAAAATGAGTATAAAGTTTGAAATGGGATGAAGGGAGTATTAATTAATCTTTCGTCCCTTATAAAATACTCCCTCCTTCCGCTAGATAGGTCCACATTTTGCTATTTTGAGCGTCCGCACTAAAAGTCAACATTTCTCTTTTTAAATACATGGGACTCACACACATCACTAATACAATAAATATATGAGACACATACATCTCACTAATACAACTACCAACTACACATTAAATAATAATACTTCTTAATTTACGTGCAAAAGCAAATGTGAAACTTATGAGCGGATGGGAGGAGTAACATTTAACTTTTGCACATGGATAGTATAATAATTTACTCCATATTTAGTGTATTGACTATTGAGAATAGAGTATTAATATACTAGTATTGAGTGTATATCCTGTGTGTAGCTCCATCCCATCCAAATGCTCGCTTTTGCATAGGTTAAAAAATATGCATGCTTCGTCCCAACCTCTCGCTTTTATAAAAAGAAAAATCAACCAACTAATATCTCTTTAAAATATTTTAATTTCAAATTTGTCATTACCTATTTAACATAAATAACATACTTCACTTTATTTATTTCCCAAAAATACCTCACTCACCAAAACGCAAGTCAAAAAGTTATTTGTCTTAAACTCCGTATTTACAATTAACGTGAAGATGAATTTAGAACAAAAGGATTAGTATTTTAATGTATAATGCAATAAGAGATATATTATTTTAATGTATAGTGAATAATTGTATAAATAGACATACATTAATTATTTTGTGCATGTATCATTTATTATACAGCATGCCATGCCAAAAGTTAAAATGAACAAGAGTTAATTTCTTGTAAACAGAATTTACATTATAAACTCTTGTGATTCTAATTTTCTTTAATTTAAACACTTTAGCAATGCATCGCATATATAAAATTGAAAAAAAGAATCACAAAATTTACATCATGAACCCGATTTATTAATCGAATAACAAACATTCCAGTGTACACAGAAATAGTAGTAATTTGCATGTGGCTTTGAAAACATCACTTCGGTTAAAAAAAAGGAAAAAGAAAAAAGCGAGTGTGAATTAATGGAATTACGATGTCAAATTAAATTCCGCGTGATGGTGGAATTAAAGTGTTGTAGGTCTCCCATGAATTTCCAAGAAATCCCAAATATAGGTATTTTTTTTTCAATTATAATTTATGACATATTTTGCATATAAATTTAAGACTAATTATATCAAATCTCGTAGAAAGCTCAGATTCTAGTGTGGAGGATTCTATAAAAGAAAATTTCAATATCTGTCAGAGCTAATGAGAAGGAAAAGCTTATCATCTAACACCCCTACTCTTTGTATTCTCTGTAAAATGGAGAAAAAGACAGTAAGCCATCTAATTTGCTATTGCAATATTGTTCAAAAGTTGTGGAGTAGGTACCTTGGTTGGCTTGGAGTTCAAATTGTGCTAGCAAATAATCCAACATATATACTCTTATTGTTTAGTAATCTGTTCCAAAACTAAATCAAGAATAAACTAGCCTGCGATGTATGGTTATGTACGACATGGACCATATGGAGCATGCGTAACAAAATTTTATTTCAAGGCAAACTCTGGGACAGCAACAAGATGTTGAATGAAATAAAATCACAAATATGGAGTTGGTGGGTTTGAAAGAGAAAAGGCTTAAAAAGTGACATTGACTTCTCATATTGGTCTAATAACCCTTGTTATTGTATCCTTTAGCTGAGTTTCCTTCTAACTGAAAAATGTGAGACTTCTAGTAAGTTTCACCAACATGTATTCTGTAAATTTTTTTGGGTAAAACTCTTACTCGAAAATATACATTTTCTTTTTTTAAAAAATTAATATTCCCCCGTCTCGGATATTTGTGTTAGTTTATATAAGTACGAAGATTAAGAAATATTACTTTTTATACTCCGTCCATCCTTAATGTACATATTTTATTATTTTGGATCGTTCATTCTTAATGTATTAATTTTTCTTTTAGACATATGAAACCCCTCATACATCACTAATACAATTAAAATATGCGACTCACACATTCCACAAATACAACTACAATTAAAATATGTGACCCACACATTCCAATAATACAACTACGCACTACCTATAAAATAATAATTTCCTTAATCTGCGTAAAAAAACAAATGGGAACATTGACAATGGATATAGACGGCGGGAGTAATAATAGAATAAAAGTAATGGTAAGTTGATAATTTAAAAAGAAAATTTGAATAAAGTTGCTAAAAATGATGAATAAAGTGTAAATAAAATAAATAAAATTGTTGAAATTATTAAATAAAATGTAAAAAATATGTAAGATGTATAGTGTATTTTTATTATTAATAGAACGTGTTTAAATATTTGGAACACCTTAAAATGAAAAGTATGAATAAATACATATAGGATGGAAGGATATATTATTAAATTTTATATTAAATTTAAGTATAAAATTATTTAATTCTAAAATAAAAGTGTGGCCACCTCTATATGGAACTGGCACGAAAAAACCTTTTTTTTAAGTAATAGAATTTGTTAATGGAATGCTCAAGCGGGTAATATTGTGCACCAGATGCAAATAATAAATTGGCTTTTAATGTTTTAATACAAAATTCCAATTTATTAAAAAGAAGAAAAAAATAAAAAAGTAGGTTGAAGGTATCTTTATTTCAACGTCATGGTAAATTGGTGATTGAATGATTCTCGTTTTTCACTCGTATTAATTACAAATCATTCACCAGATTATTTTTTGGCTGTCCAATAAAATTATTTTACAAAAGGAAAAATTAAAAATTATTTTCAGCCAACAATTTATTTTGAGTAAATCACAAAATTTGAGTCGTACTAAGAATGTTTTTTTTTTCCTTTTAAATTATTGGATAAGTCTTGTACGAGATCGTTTTATGAATCACATTATGTTAGAGAGATCATCCAACAATTCATTAATAAAATAAAAAAAACAATAATAATAGCGGCTATGGCCGGTTGCCGGTGAAAACTTTTACTTCGCATTTTCATTAACACTGTTGTCGCATAATCGTATATTCACTAACATCGCTGTGTGCAATTAATTTAGGGATATGCTTTCCCTTTTCTTTATAAATTTTAAAAATAATAATTTTATTAATTATTAAAATTACAATAATATTTAAAATGAATGTAATCATAAAATTACAAAAATTGAAAGTGAATTGGAAAATTCAAAGTGACTTGTAAATAAAATACTACCTCCGCCCACTTACAAGGTATCCATTTCACTATTCTTTGCGCCCGCTTTAAAGATATCGATTTCCTCTATTTAGTAAATAAAGTACAATACTTTATCTATAACAACTACCTATTTTATCTATAACAACAATACTCCTTAATCCACGTGCAAAAGCAAATAAAGATCTTCAAATCATCCACGTGCAAACAGCAAACGGTTATTACAAGTGGTCGGATGGATTACAAAACAAAAAAAAATAAAAGTGATCACTTTTATTGAATTATTATCTTTTTCCTTTTCTTTATACATTTTAAAATTAATACTATTATTTATGAGTATCACTTTTGAAATTTTCACTGTCACTTTCAATTTTTTTTTAATTTCATGATTACATTAATTTTAAGTATGGTATGTCTTGCGTGAGACCATTTTACACTTTTTAAAATAATTATCACTTTCCCTATAAAATATTATTACTTTTTATTTATACTATAATTGTTAATGAAATGATGTTATCACTTTTCATTAATTATAGTATCAATTTTCAATATAAAATTTATCACTTTTTGACCACATAAGCCCTTATATGATAATATAGGAAAAGTAATAATATTTTTAATAAAAATAATAGATCAACATGAAAAGGTAATACTTAACTGATCAAATTATTTCATAAATTATTTGTATGACTAATAAAAAGTGATAATATTTTCAATCAAAAGTGATACTTATTAAGGAAAAGTGATAAAGTGATACTTATTAAAGAAAAGTGATATACATTCAACTATTTATTGAAAATTTTAAGAATTGATAAAAAGTGATAATATTTTTAATAAAAAGTGATAAATGTCTAATTAAATTATTTAGTAAATAAAATCAGATAAAAAGTGATAATATTTTATTAAAAAGTTATATCTAATCAAAGAAAAGTGATTATTATCTAATTAAATTATTAATGAATATGCTCTATCAAAAATAAAAAGTATAATTTTTTTTTAATAAAAAGTGATACTAGATAAAAAAAAGTGATGATCATTCAAATGAAATTTTCATGAAATATTAACATAATAAAAAAAAGTAAATTAATGTCAATTATATACTCCATTTTGACACGATTTACATAATTGTGTTCTAAAAAAAATATTTCCTTTTTTCATTTATAAATAATAATAGGAAAAACTTGTGTGAGACCATCTAACGTAAGTTGTTTAGTGTCAAAATTAGCATAAATTTAGAGTTGTTTTGTGTGTGATTTTTAATGTTTTTGTATGTTTTTTAATCTTTATTTTCGTATTTATGTTGGATTGATATTTGTAAGAGAAATGAGATTTGTGTGTAAAATTCTTACAGCAAATGGCATTAAAATGATCAAACTCAAAGAGGAGGACATCAAGAAATTTGGGAGAAATAGCTGGAAAATGAAAAAATGCAGAAAATTGAGAAATTCGACCCGAATTTCTAATATTCGGGTCGAATATCCGAGAGTAAAAAATCCGCCCGAATTTCTAAGTGTGGCGGAATGCAGGGGCACTTGTCCAGGATGAGAAATTCGACCATGGCTCAAAATTCTGGTCGAATTTCATGAAAAAATGAGATTCTGCATTTTTGGCCAAAAGCGTTAACACGCCTTTCAGAAATTCCGGCCGAATATTACATATTTCGGTCGAATTTCTGTTCAAAATCTGTAGCATTGGGAGTTGCCCTAATTTTTCATTTGCAGCCAGCCTACACCATATAAATAGCAGGAATATGATCTTGGAGGCAAGAGAAAAACATAGCACAACCCTTTTCTTAGGTATTTTTGAAGGTTTCTCACACATTCACTTCATTTCTTCCATCCATCTTCCATACTTTTCATCATTTTTGTGTTGGGGACAAGAAAATCTCAAGAGCTAGAGGTGGAGATCAAGAAGCGTTGAAGATTTCCTTCAAGAAATTGAAAGGGAAGATTTAATTCATTTTGTGTTTTCATTTGGATTTAAGACTATGGGTGTTTGTAATGAATCATTTATGTGTTTTGTTACCAATATCATGTTAGGCTAATCCCTCTAGTGGGATTAGGAACATGAAGAGCACATTAGGTTTATATTATCATGTGGATTAAATTGATTTTTGACTTAATTGATGTTGATTTCTATTCATGGGCTTTAATTGTTTTGATGTTGTGATGGCATGGTTTGTTATTTATGAATGATTATTGTTTTAATGGATTGTTGATCAATGGATTGATTCATGGTAATTAAATGCTATCATGATGTTCATGTGTATATTGCTTGGAGTGAGACGAAAACGACCCTCTTAAGTATTAGAAAGGCATGAATAGACATTGAGTTTAGGTTTGATCGAGAGGATATTTGAATTCGATGAGAGGAACCAATCCATTCGTTAGCTTTAGTACACAAAAAGGGAGAGTTAATCCTAATTAGTACATTTGAAGGGAGAATTGGGAATTAATCAGTACCCAAATGGAAGAGGTTAATGTTGGGCTTTGATCTTAAGTGTTTTTTGAAGTCTCAAGTGGATCAACAACCTTTGTAACCCGAAAGGGAGCTTAGGATACAATCGTGATCACCTTTAATCTACATCAATTGAGTTGAATTCCTTTTGCATGATAATATGAATTGAGTGTGCTTGGATGTTTCTAATCCCATGTTTTTCCATACTTGAACTTTAGCACATATTCTCTTTTATTTTAGCCATCTTTACTTGCTATTTCTCTTATTTGTTAATTTCTTTACTTGTTACTTAATTCAGTTGTTTATTTCAAAACCAAACTCAAAACCCCCGATCATTCTTACAAAAGTGACATAAGCATGAGCTCACGTATTTTATTAATCCAAACTTAACTCCTTTGTGATTCGATAATATTATTTCTTGGGATATACTTACGCAACGATTGAGTATTTTTGCTCGTGAGTATAAAATATTCAAACATAAGTTCATACATGAAACGGTCAAAAAGTGATAACTTTTATATAAAAAAATGATAACAAATTAATGAAAAGTGATAATATTTTTTCATGAACAATTTATAATATAAATAAAAATTTATAATATTTTTTTAGCGAAAGTGATAATAATTTATAGTAAAAGTGATAATTATTTTAAAAAGTACTTACAAAATTATCTCATATGAGAGCGGACTGCCCCCCTGAAGTTTCAATAATTTATACTATATAAATAGATATTTGATTCTAAAAATAGAATGGCCCAATGGAATAGGTACTTTTGTTTGAGTTAACGGTCATCGGTTCGACTCCCAACCAATGCATTTCTTTAATCTTATGCTTCTTTTTATTTCTTTTCACTATTTTTATTAGATTTATGTTGTTATTTTCTCTACTTTTACCCTTAATTTTTATTTTATTATTTTTGCTTCTATTTATATTTAAATTACATAATATACTTCCTCCGTCCGCTTTCAAGGGTTCCATTTTTCCATTTTGGGCATCCGCCCCCAAGGTCTCATTTCCCTTTTTATACATATGGGGCTCATACATATTCACTAATACAACTAAAAAATGGGACCCACCTCTCCACTAAAACAACTACTCATTACACATTAAATAACAATACTCATCAATCTTCGTGCCCAAAAGTAAATGGTACCCTTGAATCCGAACGGGAAAGGAGTACATTAAAAATATATATTTATTAATAAAACTATATACATCAATGAATAGAAACGTGTAAAATTCTTTGTATTATAATTTAGGCCTCAACAAAAATCTTGCGTCCATCACTGTCTACCATAATTATATAGATGTAATAAACAATTATTCTAATAATTTATAATAAAATAAAATAATTCCCAATTGAAGTGTTAAAAAAAATAAAAAGAATAAAAAAAAAAGAAAGAAGGAAGAGAGGTTGAACAAGATAAACAAAATTGAAGTTGATTGCCTTATGTGAATGAACGAGATGAGCAAACATTATAGGTCGGCTGATGAGCGAGCAGGTGATAGGTTGACTAGAAGATGGTTTATACAAGTCTTTTCCTAAATTATTACTTTTTCATGAAATCACTCAACATAGGAGAAAAATATAGTAATGCTAGAATAATCACCCTCAATAAAATTTTGTTTGTAGTGGGTCAATAGGGGAACAAGTAATTGAGAAATACTACTTCCCTTCCGTCTATATTGTTATTTATTATAACTTTTGTGAGAGGTTTATGCAATTAAATGGTGCAATTTGATCGGATAGAAGGAGTACTTTTTCCGTTTCGGAAATTGTGCACGTGCACTAATGTGGGAAGATTAAGAAAAGGCAAACACTATGGTTGAACTTGTGCACAAATCCCAAATTTACGATCGTCCATGGCCCCACTCAATTCTGACCTCCCGTTGGCCCATTTGTTACCAGCTGGGACCTACCCTTTTCCATCCCAAATTTGATCATTTTGTTGGAAATATATTCATAATCCTAATATGAGATCCTATTATGATATATTAAACTAACTAGTAATACCCGTGTGCACTGATATTATTTAAAATATATTAATTTTAATTTAAAAATAATACTCTATTAAATAAAAACTATATAGAGTATATAATATTATTTTATTTCTAATTTAATTTTTCAATTTATATTTATTTTTTGTATTGATATATATATATATATATATATATATATATAAAAGTCATTTATTTTATATAATTAATTTAGTGTTTTAAGTAGTTAATTTTAGTTGAAATGAAATAAAATGAACAAAAATAGTATATTGATATATATATATATATATATATATATATATATATATATATATAAAAGTAATTTATTTTAAATAATTAATTTAGTGTTTTAAGTAGTTAATTTTAGTTGAAATGAAATAAAATGAACAAAAATAGTATAAAATAATGCTATTTTAAATATATGAAATGAGAGAAATACAATAAAAAGTGATAATTTGTTAGTCTATCGTATTTAGAAAATTGACAAATTCTTCTGTGAGACGTTGTATAAGTGAGACGATTTGTGATACTTATTAAAATATATCTATTATATAAATAAAGTATGTTTTATGATTGTTAAAGTTTGTTTTATAAGATATATAATAAATCATGAATTAAAGTATTATTTTAAAGTGTTATAATATGATATATTATTGACATATTTTAACTACAAATAAACATACTTACATATATAATAAACATATTTTAAAAATGGGTCAACTCATCTCAAAACATATCTTACAAAAAATCCGTCTCATGAGAGGGTCTCTCTAGAAAATTTATATACTCCAGTAACATAGACATCGAATTTAAAAAATTAAAGGCGTGACTATTCAAAGATCATTCTACTAAACGTATCCAAATTATTAAATGTACTCTAATAAAATTAGGCAAAGACTTGTGTGAGACCGTACGTAAGGGCTTACGTGAAAGTGACATGAGGCGGCAAAAAAGTGAAAACTTTTGTGAAGGAAAATGATAATAAATTAATAAAAAGTGAAAATGCTCTTTCATAAATAATTTTAGTGTAAATACAAAGTGATAATATTTTATGGCAAAAATAATAACGATTTATATCGAAAGTAATAACTATTTTAAAAAGTGAAAAATGGTCTCACGTAAGACGGTCTCATGCAAGACTTACTCATAAAATTAAAGTATATCATTTGAACGTTAACTTTATTCAATTTTAGTTTTTCCTTTTTCCGTTTCATCACTGTTCATTTAAATATCATATTTTTTGATTGGCTCGAATTTTCTTTGCGAAAGGTGTCAATCACTATTTAGGAAATTAACTATATATTTTAACTTTTAAAAAATTTTTTTGAAGAATTGGGATATAACTCCTTTAGTTCCAATTAAATTTGCATTTAGTACCGAGGTTATTGAGTTTTTCTTTTTCTTTCTTTTCTTTTCTTTTCTTTTTTTTTAACTAATTTAAATAACTTTTTAAGAATGGTAGGTCTTGCATGAGACCATCTCACGTGAGACCATTTTTCACTTTTTAAAATAGTTATCACTTTCGCTATAAATCATTATCACTTTCGCTATAAAATGTTATCACTTTTTATTTACACTATAAATTGTTCATGAAAGAGCATTTTCACTTTTCATAATTTATTATCACTTTCCTTCATAAAATTTATCACTTTCTGGTCGTCTCACGTCACTTTCCTGTAAGCCCTTACATGAGACGGTCTCACACAAGTCTTTGCCTGAGCTGTCTTTAGCAATCAAGCATGGATTTATGGCTTACGATGCTTCGTGGAACCTGTGGTGGCAGAGCGTGGTAAACAGACAGTTACTGAGCAACCCGACTTAATCATTCTGATTTTTGTTTTCGTATTCTGGATCTTGGTTCGGCATTTCCACTCTAAAAAATGGAATAATTCATGGGTACAGAAGATTGATCCACTTTGGCCCATTTCCATTTTTGGTTTTTGTATGATCGCTGAGTTGATTGAAATAGCAGAGTGCGCAACAGGAGATAGAATCTTTCGGCTCTCAAGCGTCATGATGATCTCAGGAATTCAGTTGGATCCCCCTTTTTGGCATTATTCTCAGGCTCTAATGGTTGGCCGCGGGCCATTAAGCAACCGATTCTCTTTTCTGTTTTCTGTCTGTATGCTTGTCTTCAAGAATCAATCAACCAAAGAAGCAATCAAGAAAGAAAAGTGGAGGTATCAAAGTCTATCCTGTCTTCTTTCGTTTCGACCCTGATGTATGAGATGAGGAATCCCTCATAGCTAGATTCATCAGTAACTTAGAAACTAGGAACTGGATGAGGGTCAGATTGACAAAAGAATATCTTTGCCATCTTTTCGTAATTATTTTAAATAAAAATTAATTCATATAATTCATGTCATAAGATAGAGCAAAAACTAAAGGTCGAATTTTAACATCTAAAAAATTATACTATAACGAAAGTATTGGAAGATTCAACTAAAATTATACTGAAAAAAAAAAGTTGTAATGCCTCTATCGAGTACTCCAAGACCCATAAAGAACATACTCCCTCCGTCCCACGGCAATGGTAGTTTTTGCTTTTTGGCACGTGGATTAAGGAGTATTATTATTTGTATTAGTGGGAGTATGGGCCCATATTTTTATTGTATTAGAGGGGATGAGTGGGTCCCATGTGTATAAAAAATGAAAGAGGACCCTTTGGGTGGGACGACCAAAATAGAGAAAAGAGACTCTTGCTGTGGGACGGAGAGAGTAAGGATTTTTAGCTAAAAGTTCCATCACATGTCACACTACACATGAGTAGTCATGATCATACTTTCTAGCATACTGAAATCTTCAAACGTACAGAGGCATAACTGATAACTTTAACTCTCTTTGACACTGTTGATCTGTATGGAGAAAGGGGGATAATGAGATCATGATTGGCAAGTACCATTATAGTTCTTGTATACATCCTAATTGCATTGAGTAATGCATCTCTTATATCCTGCATTCAACTTCACTCCTTCATACACTAAAGAAAATAGGCAAACTGAGTTAAAACTAATTTGATCATTTAATGAAGGGATCATGATATCACAGAATATTAGAAAAGTCATTGCAAAGGAACATGTGAGAAAGCATTTAGTAATAAATATAAAGAAGAAATGAAATATGAATCTTTGCAAGCATTAGTATAGAATGTAGAAAGAGAACAAACTTGAGAATACGGATTTGGAGCATATGGAGCAAGCATACTGATAGTCTTCCATGCATGGCTTGTGAATGGTGTGTCCGCATGGCAAAGCAATCACATCATCCCTCGACTCGAAAAGATACTACACTGTGCATCGGTCCGTTCGATTAACTGAACCGATCGAATTTCCAAAATTGAAAATCAAACCGAAATATTTTAGAAAACCAAAACCAAACCGAAATATTTCAAAACCGAAAACCGAACCGAACACCGAAGTTTTTTATGTAAACCGAACCGTAAACCAAAACCCGAACCAAATTGTTTAATTCGGTTCGGTTTGGCCGATTTATTCGGTTTTGTCCAAAGTTTGCACACCCCTAACTACACATATTATAGCTTCACTTCAGTTAATGCTCGTAACTAGGGGTGAGCAAACTTCGGATAAAATCGAAAAAACCATCCAAACCGATCAATTCGGTTTGGTTTTAAAATATCGGTTCGGTTTCGGTTTTAGAAATTGAAAATTTTGGTGTCTCAGTTCGGTTTCGGTATTGAAACTTAAAAAACCGACTAAACCGATATATTTATACACTATATATAATTATAAATAAATAAAAACCCTAACCCACCTGTCTACATTTCATTCTTTTTTTTGGTGTCACGCGGGCGACCCGGGTTCGATCCCCTGCAACGGCACCAAGAACTTGATGCGCGTTTTCTTTGCACGCAATATTAATTCCCAACTATTAAGGATATCAGTTGCAGCTTAAGAGAGCGACCAAGTGAATATCGAACCCAAAGAACGGCGTATTATCAATTTAATTATTTACTAAATTATTAAGACGAAAGGCAATCCAGTTTGAGGTTTGAAATTATCAACTACAAAACAATTGAATTAAAATAATAAATAAAATAAAATGTCACTCGAAGAATACGAAAGTGGATCAAGTAGGAGAATAGGTAGCTCTAGGACAATCCAGTTTCACTCATTAATCTCCCTTTCGTGTATTGATGTCCGACTCTGCCTTGTGGAATATGGACGTATTATTAAACCATGCATATTTACTCAATTGACACAAGCAAACATGCGTATAACACGTGTGAATAACCTCAGAGTAAGAGATATAATTCCACCTCCCTTTCTAGGTACTATCAGTATCAATTATTTCCCAAGTCTAGAATCTAACCCGATATGATCTCCCTTTATAGGTACTATGAAATTATCCTCTTTATCCTACTTACTAACCCGAATTCAATTCAATTAATAAGTATTCATATATGATAGTTCTAATGAAGCTTTGGAGTCCCCTCACTTAGAATCATAACATGAAATCATATTCAGCAGTGAACGCACTCAATCTACAACCAAGATATATATTCAGACTTTATATACCAATTGAAGATGCACAAAACGACCATGAATATGGATTAAGAAAGCACAATCATACATAAAATAAATCCACAAGTAGTGTTCTACGGAGTTTACACACGATAGTTCAATTAATTTGTAAAAACCTTCACAATTCCAGTTCTACCAAAAAGGCTCTAGCCCATGATGTTTCGAAGAACAATCATGGGTGTTGGATAGATCTTACCCGGATGTCTGGAAAATTACAAGATAAATTAGGAAACGAATAAAACCCTAGATGTGGCGTCGTCGCGTCCTTCTCCATCTTGAATCTTCCTCTTGGTTCTCCTCTTGATTCCACAAACGAATCTTCAAAGTGATGGATAGATGGAGGAAAAGATATGGATGATAGTTGGGGGGTGATCTCCCCTTTGGGGTGTATGATTGTGTTGTGGCTCTCTCTTCTCTCCAATATGATTTTTCAATGAATAATGATGTGATCTACATCCCTTTTTATACTCTTGAGCTCTCCTTGTGGACCTTGGATGGGCTTTTTCTTGAAAAATACGCAAGAACATGCACTTGAGGGTGTAAAAATCAGATCTGGATGCGTCTCAGGCGTGTGATTCGACCTAGATTTGACCTAGAGGCTTGGTCGAATCCTGATCAAATCGAAATCGACGATTTCCGCATTCTAGGCTTTCAATTCGACCTGGATTCGACCTCATGGTCAGGTCAAATACAATGTGTCGAGGTCAAATCGGTCGGAAGCAGCTTGCGCAGTCTCACCGTTTCGCGTTTAACTTCCACATTCAAACTTCGATTTGAGTGATTCTTGCACTCACACGATTCTCTCTTCCTTGCCTTTCTATCTATATAAAGAAATCACAAAAACTCCAAGAATTGAATCTGAAACAAGCCATGGAAAGTAGCACAGCAATTCTGTTTGGCACAGCTCACGCGATGTCGCTATTTCGATCATAACTTCTTCGTTTGGAATCCGATGGAGGTGTTCTTTATATCAAAAAGATCTTCTTCTCAGTGAATTTCTGATGAGAGTCGAAATTAATGTGTTTTAATGTCTAATTGAACACCTATATGATTGATATTGTTGTACTTTATTAACACAATGGTCTTATATTCATTATATGTGAGAAAAAGGTCCACTTGAGGTGTTTTATTGTGTTTTAGGTGGAAAAAGGACCAAAAGTGTAAAGTTGGAGAAAATGTGCAATTTGTGCAAGAATGCTGAAAACGCACATCTAACTTTCATAATTATTCTGTGTTTTTGTGGAGCTCAAAACTAGTGTTGTGATACAAGGTTGGAAAGCTGCTGAAAAGATGATCGTTTTGGCGTAAAGAACACCATCATTGGAGTCCAAATGAGGAAGTTATGAGCAAAGTGGTGACGCCGCGCGAGCTGTGCCGAACAGAACAGATGTGCTACTTTCCATGGCTTGTTACAGATTCAATTCTCGGAGTTTTTTAGAGTTCTTTATATGGATAGAAATTCAAGGAAGAGATGATCACGTGAGCACAAGAATCACCAATTCAGAGGTCGAATGTGAAAGTTATACGCGAAACGGTGAGACTGTACAAATCGGTTCGACCTGCTTGAGGTCGAACCGAGGTCGAACCGGATGAAAAAAGAGATGGTTCGACCACGACATGCTGGTTCGACCTGTTGGGCTGGTCGAACCAAGCACCTGGGACTTCCAGAAGGGTGATTCGACCATGGTTCGACCTGTGGGGTTAGTTCGGCTTATTTGTGAGATCGAACCGAGCTTCGGGAACTTACCAAAATCTGTATTTTCGAGGCCTAAACGCGTGTGATCACTTGAAAAGCCCATTTCAGCACTAGGAGACGTGATTACAAGTATAAAAGAAGGTCTATGCAGCCACAAAAAAGAGAGAACACAACAACAAGAGAGAAGAAGAAAGGCCACAACATACAACTTCCCACAAGGGGGAATCACCCCCCAACCATCATCCTTTCCTCCATCCATCCATCACTTTGAAGATTCGATTGTGGAATCAAGAGGAGAATCAAGAGGAGAATTAAAGAGCGAGAAGGACGCGAAGACGCCATATCTAGGGTTTATTTATTTCCTAATTTATCATATTTTCTGGATATTCGGGTAAGATTTATCCAACCCCCATGTGTGTTTCCTACAACATCATGGGCTAGAGTCTTTTTGGTAGAACTAGGGTTGTGAAGGTTTTATCTAGTTAATTGAACTTCCATGTGTAAACTTCGTACAACACTACTTGTGGATTTATTTTATATAAGATTGTGCTTTTTTAATCCATACTCATAGTCGTTTTGTGCATCAATAATCATTGTGTAGAGTCTGAATACATAACATGGTTATTGGTTGAGTGCGTTCACTGTTGAGCAGGGTTTTGTGTTATAATTCTAAGTGAAGGGATTCTGAAGTCTTATTAGAACTATCTTATATGAATACTTGTTAATTGAATTGAATTCGGGTTAATAAGTAGGATAAAGAGGATAATTTTATAATACCCATAAAGAAAGATCATATCGGGTTAGAGTACCATTCCTAGGGGAAAATAATTGATACTGATAGTACCTAGAAAGGGGGGTGAAGTTATATCTCTTGCTCTGAGGTTATTCACACGTGTTACACACATGTTTACTTGTGTCTATAGAGTAGATATGCATGGTTTAGTGATGCGTCCATATTCCACAAGGCAGAGTCGGACACCAACACATGAAAGTGAGATTAATGAGTGAAACTGGATTATCCTAGAGCTACATATTCTCCTACTTTATCCACTTTCGTTAATTCTTCAAGTGATATTTTATTTAATTTGTTATTTTAATTAATTATTTATTAGTTAATCATTCAATCCTCAAGCTATATTGCCACACTTGTCTTAATTAATTTAGTAAATAATTAAATTGATAATACACCGTCCTTTGGGTTCGATCACTTGGTCGCTTAATTAAGCTGCAACTGATATCCTTAATACTTGGGGATTAATTTTGCGTGTAAAGAAAACGCGCATCAAGTTCTTGGCGCCGTTGCCGGGGACGGCTGTAATTATTAGTTTATTATTTCTAGTTTGATTAAGATTTTTTTCTTTTATTTGTGATTATTTATTTTCTATCTAACCTTGAATTTTTCTGAGTTACTTGTGCGCTTGAAAAAGGAGAGGAAGGAATGGAAGAAATAACACATTGAGCTAAACATGGCCGGAGCAAGGCAGAATCTGGATAATGTTGTCATACGTGAAATTTTCACGAACTATGGAATTGGTAACATGGGGTTGATTGGAGCAAGGGGGAAGATGATGATTTTGAGATATATCTCGCTCTTATTAACATGGTAGAGAAGAATCCCTTTTCTGGAGATTACTTTGAAGATCCATATCAACATCTACGAAGATTTCTTGGTTATGCAAACACTCAAAAGGGTGCTGGAGCTAATGATCATGCTAGACGGATTGCCCTATTCAAGTTCTCTTTGATTGATGGGGCAGAAGCTTGGTATAAGACTCTTGATACTACAGATTGCACTACATGGGACCAACTGCAGCTAAAGTTCTTAGAGAGATACATGCCACCCTCAAGGATCTTAAGAATGAGGCAAAAGATCACCCGATTCGTGATGAATCAGGGTGAGAAATTTTATGAGGCGTGAGATAGGTTTAAAGACATGCTCAGGAAGTGCCCACAGCATGAAATGTCTAAGGTTGAGTATATAAGCATCCAAATGCTTAACCGGTAATTATGATCTGCAAAATAATAATGTGAGCGAATAGTTAGTGAAATATAAATGAATTATTTATTTATTTACTTAAATAATGGTATAAATTGTTAAAGTAAAATAAAAAACCAATTCATTATTTCCCTATCATTCTTTAAACTAATTCAAATCAAATTAGAGGCTAATATATTAATATTAATGAATGAAAATTAATAATTATTTCTCGTCCCACATAAGTTGTAATGCTTTCCTTTTCAAGTTGTTCTATGGAAGTTAAAATATTATATTCTCAACCCACTATCAAGTAAAATATTATACTCCCTCCGTCCGCTTCAAATAGTTTCTTTTTTTCATTTTGGGCGTCTGCCTCCAAGAATTTCATTTCCTTTTTTATGTATATGAGACCCACACACACTCACTAATACAACTAAAAAATGGGACTCACACATACACATTAAATAATAATACTCTTTAATTCACATGCCAAAAGACAAATGATACCCTTATAGGCGGACGTAGGGAGCATTCATTAATTTACTTATCCAAAAAAATGTTATAACTTTAATGGGATGGAGTAAGTGATAATTTATTTAATTTAAATTTGATTAAAGATGATTGAAAATCAATAAATATTATAATTAATAAAAGTTAATTAAATATTTATTCCGTATTAATAGATGATTATTAAAATTTAATGATTAAAAAGGGTTC
Organism: Pogostemon cablin; assembly: GCA_023678885.1. Classification (NCBI taxonomy): domain Eukaryota; kingdom Viridiplantae; phylum Streptophyta; class Magnoliopsida; order Lamiales; family Lamiaceae; genus Pogostemon; species Pogostemon cablin. Next base: position 26,020,331 of record CM042967.1, read on the forward strand.
AGTTCATTTATAGTGGAAACGAAAGTTTACATTGTTTGAAAAATAATTTTAAAGCTTGTATGAATAAATTTTTTAAGGAACAAAGTTAGAAACTTAAAGAATAATGACCAAAGAAAACCACTCAATTTTTTTTATGTTAAAGATAAGTTAAAGAAGTATATTAAGAAAGTTAAATTATGTAATATAATTAAATGACGCAATTTAATATAATTAATTCAAATCATAGAATACATCTAAGGATAAAAATTCATTTATTTAATGTTTTCTTAAATCATGGAATAGATGAAGGTCAATTGTGGTTTTTTTTCTTTTATATATATATATATATATATATATATATATATAATAAATAAATAAATAAATAAATAATTTTGATATAGTCTTGAGCCTCTTTGTGGTGCGCACATGAGCTGTTGGAAGAATAAAAAGCATAAATGTTAGTGATGGAAAATTCACAAGTTTGCTATTATTCAAGTGTTCACCGAAAGTAACAGCTTATTTCTCCTTTAATTGTTGCCATAGGAGTTCTATCTCATCCTCGTCGTTATTTAAGGCCCATGCGCATTTAATAATTTTAGTGGTGTTTTCATCTTCCAAATCTTTCAATTTGACAATAATCATCTTCTCATCATTTCCGAAGCCACTTCGTGGAGCCGGTCAGCGAGGGTTTTCCTAGGCTGGTTTATCCCCTCTCTGATCTTTGTGTTAGTGGGGGGTCCGGATTAGTCAGCGAAGCTGGACACCGGATTATAAAAATCTCGATTAATAATGAAATAATTAACATAATAATTATCCTTTCATTATCTCAAATGATTAAGGTAATCAAGGAAATATTAAATGACACGCGTGAATTTAGTCGATAATTAAGATAATCAAAATGATAATTCATTGTAACAACTTAGCTAAATAAGGAAATATAAATAAATAAATAAATAATAGAAATATAATTAATATAATAAATTTTTTAATTTAATGTAATCGATTACCTCACCTTTATATAAATAATGATTTGAAAATATTAAATATAGCATCAATAATATATACTCCTATTCAAATAAAATAATAAGAAGAAAAATAATAAAAATAGAAAAAGCTTAACTTACTCCTAGAGTGCCATGTCATCAAGGTGAAAAAAGAGACATGCCACCTCACCAAAATCAAAATCCCATTTAGATGTCTTTAGATAAGTACCTTAGGGTTAATAGGGTAATTTTGCAGGTATAATTTTTTAGCTTTTAAAATTTTAATTAGTATCCATGTACTTCCTCCGTCCCAGGAAAGTTTGCACACTTTCCATTTTGGATTGTCACACAAAAGTTTGTACCTTCCTTAAAAAGCAAAAATTCAAACACAATCACCCTTCCCCATACACTTTATTTTCAAAAAAGTCACCTTTATCTAACACACCTAACCTACTTTATCATTTATTTATTACAAAAAAATACCATAATACCCCTAAAAGTTATCACTTTCTTAATCTCCGTGCCGAAAAGGATGTGCAAACTTTTCTGTGACTGAGGGAGTACACTCTAATTTAACTTTAAATTTTTTTAACGTCCATATAAATTTAAGAGTGAAACTTTTGTGCACGATCTATCGGTGCACTTAGCTAAAGGTAATCATTAGATCAATAAATTAAATAAAATAATTAAAAAAATAACTACCTCTTGAAAACTATCCTACTCCAGGTGCATTGATGTATCATGTGCACTATCTAATAGACAAAAATTCCTGTGTACATGGGACATAGAGTATTACATGGGGACAAGTATGTCCCCATGTGAAAACAACCCTTCCCTTTCAATTTTATTTAATCTTATGTATTGATAGATGTTTAAATTATAAAGAAACACGGAAATTAAAGACACACGAAATGTGCTCCATCCATCCCGGATGCATAGTAGCCTCGCTCATAGAATAACTCATAGACAAACTTAACAAATTTTTTAGATATCCTAATCTTAATCATAAATGTTAAAATGCTTATAATGATGAAACTATATTTGATTCAATTCAAAAGATTTAATCAAGTCATGAATATGTACAACTTACTCTTAAAAATATATACCATCGACTCAACAATCGAGTTAATGATAGTTTTATAAAATTAAATATTTTGACAAATACCATTAAAAATAGTATAATAAAAAAAACTTTAGAAAAAAAAAAAGGCACTATTATTCATTAGTTCCCAAAAGAGGAGATTTGTTGTTGTATACCTAATGTAAGACCACAAAGAAGTGATGAGTCATGAGTGTAGGCATCACCAGTAGGTTTTTAAGGTGTGTGGACCAGGAGCTGTATAATTCAAGAGTAAATAAAAAAAGTGGAGTAAATAAAAAAGGTGTATAAAATTATTGTGACGTATAAAAAAAATGGGTATATGTAGAGATAGTGTAAAAAGAGTAAGTATTAAAGAAATTATTAATTTTCTTTTATATTATCATGTTGATTATTAATAGAACAAATAGTATTTTACTAGTTAATTTGAATGTGTGTAAAGTTATTAAGATGTGTGAAAAAAGTGGGCATTATGTATGGATATATGTAAAATGTATGTATTATTATAGTTTAATTTTTGCCACGATTAGTAAAAATAAAGTATGAAATACTTTGTGAGACGGATAAAAATGAAAAGTGTAAAATACTTTGAGGTACAGATGGATTATTTTTTATTAAAGATATTATTAGTTTTCTTTTATATTATCATGTTGAGATATTTTACTGCTTTTGTAAATAATTATTTTGTATTAAAGACATTATTACATACTTTTTCTATATTATAATTTTTCATAAAATAATTCACAATATTATTATTACTTCTCACCAATTGAATGCTAATTTTCATTATAATGATTATCATTTTTTATATTAGGTCAAAAACTCATTATATAATTCGGAACATACATACTCTCTACATCTCGGTCCCGCATTAATGTTGACGTTTATTTTTTATACGGAGATTAAGAAATAATATAATATTTTAGTACGTAATGAGGTGGAAGAAATAATATTTAATATAAGTGGGTAGTTGTTTTAGTATCATGTGTGGATCTTGTATATAATAATTAATTGTTTTGTGTAGATCCAATTTGAAAAAAAAAAACGTAAATCTTAATTTAAAACAACTCAAAAAAAGAAAATATAAATCTTAACACAGAATTACTCTACAAGTGTTCAACAAATTGATAAGTAGCATTTAATAAAGATAAGCATAATATAAATAATCTGACCTTGAAAAGAAAATAAGTAGATGAAAATTCAAATATTGTTGCCTCTAGCTCCCAGAGTCCCAGTCTTTTATTTATTAAATAACATTACTCCCTACTACCATGGCAAGAGTTATTTTTGCTTTTTGGCATGTGAATTAAGGAGTATTATTATTTAATGTGTAGTAGGTAGTTGTATTAGTGGGAGTGTGGGCTCCATATTTTAATTATATTAGAGGGTGTGTGTGGGTCTCATGTATGTAAAAAAGGAAAGGAGACTCTTTAGGTATGACAATCAAAATGACAAAATGGAACCCTTTGAGTGGGACAGAGGGAGTATTTCTTTTGATACTAAACCTTAAATACATACTCCCTCCGTCCCCTTGAAAGGTACTCGTTTGTTGTTTGCACGTGAACGATTCTAAGGTCTTTATTTACTTTTTGCACGTAAATTAAGGAGTATTATTATTATAGATAAGATGGGTAATTGTATTAGAGGGAAGTGGTGGATCATATTGTGTATTTTCTTTATTAAATAGAGAAAATTGATGTTTTTGAAGCGGATGCCAGGAATAGTGAAATGAATACCTTTTAAGGGGACGGAGGGATTACTTCACTAAAATAATAAAGAATACAGTATATTGGTAGTTATGTAGTAATAATAATAAAGTGAGGGCCATAACACATGCAAATTGATTGCATCCGAGGTTTAGGTTTTTTTTTTTTTTAAAAAAAAAACTCAAATAACAAAATGTTATTAATGAAAGGTGTCAACACCATCAATGATAGGCAACAAAAGTGCAGGTACATCATCAGAAAAGAAGAACGACATTAATATGTGGAAAGCAAATTGAGCAAGTTTGTGAGCAAGAAAGTTCGCCGAGCGACGGACCCATCGGAATGAGATATCTTCAATGGATGAAGCAAGGGCCAAAATATCCTCCACAAGTTTCCCAAAGTATGACAAATCTACTTTTGGCTTGGTTAATGCATGATAGAGGATAAGAGAATCTACTTCAAGGATGATGCGATGGTGATTTCGATCACGGGCAAGTTGAACTCCACGGCGTGCTGCTAAGGCTTCAGCAATATCCACAGAATGCATCAACTCTTGATGCTCAGTAAAGCACCAGCAAACTCTACCATCTGAATCACGAGCAATCCCACCTAAACCAGTTTCGATTCCATTGATAATAGAGGCATCCGTGTTGATCTTAAGAGTTCCCTCCAGAGGTGGGCTCCATTTGGTTAGGTCCTGGGGAGGAATCCCACCACGGAGTAATGGTTTTGCCTTCCAAAATTCCTCCAGGTGTGATAATCCCATTGAACACATATGATGCGCTTCAATATCTTTGTGTTGGAAAATAAGCATGTTGCGAGCATACCAGACACACCAAAGTAGAACACCAAACCGACATTGGTATTTTCCATCACCTCGCTGTTTAATCTCATTTATCCACTCACTAAGCGTTTGAGAATGGTCAAGCCCTGAGAAGTCAATGTGGAGTGGAGATATCAACCAAAAATCTCTGACCCATTGGCAATCCCGAAACACATATTCCTCAGTTTCAATATCAGCTTTACATCTCTGACAAAATGGATCCACATTGACATAGCGACCTATCATATTGACATTTATAGGTAAAATGCCTTTATAGCAACGCCATAGAAACACTTGGATTTTTGGAGCAACATTCAATGTTCAAGTCCATTTCCACGTCGGTGTAGAGTCTGCTATAAGATCGTGTTCCAAACCACCAAGTTGGGATGCTCCCGTCAAGTATCCCGATTTTACTGAGTAGATCCCATCCTTAGAGTGTTTCCATGAGAGAAAATCAGGCCTCGCCAAATGACAAAGTGGGATAGCAGCAATCTGTTTAACTTCTGCGATAGAAAATGATTGTTGTAAGAGTTCCAGATTTCACTCTAGAGACCGTGGTCGAAACAAATCGCACACTTTAGATGCTCTGCAAGAAGCTTGTTGAGGTGACTGAATGCGAGAGTTGGCGCTATCAGGTAGCCATGGGTGTTTCCAAATATCGATTGATTTGCCATCTCCAACTACCCAAAGAAGACCCTTCTCCAATATTTCCTTTCCTGCTATGATACTTCTCCAGGTAAAGCTTGGGTTATAACCAGGAGTAGCTTCACAAAAATCAGTGGTGGAGAAGTATCTAGCTCGAAGAGTGCGTGACAATAAGGAAGTTTTGTCGTTGAAGAGTCTCCACCCCTGTTTGGCTAACATTGCTTTGTTTACCAAATGTATATCTCGGAACCCCAATCCACCTTCTTGTTTGGGCTTGCAAAGAAATTTCCAGATTGTCCAATTTTCGAAACCATCGATATCGACCGTCGATATCGTCCAGATTATTAGAATCATCGATATCGACATACAACCGTATATAACAAAAATCGATAATTAAATAAATTATGTCAGTTATATATATTAGGAATTAATTCAATATTCATATATAACAATAATAGACAATCAATTATAACAGTTATATATTAGGAATTAATTCGACATCCATATATGACAATAATAGATTATTAAATTAGCAGTCATATATTAGGAATTAATTCGACATCCATATATAACAATAATATACAATCTATTATGACAGTTATATATTAGGAATTAGTTTTCCTAAAATTGGATGTCTTATCCAATACTCTAGCAATACATGCATATAATATACCAAATATAATACGCAATCTAGCATGCTTCTATATAAGACAATAAATCATAGAGATCAGGCATCCATATATATATATATATAACAATAATAGATAATTAAATCAATTATGACAGTTATATATATTAGGAATAAAAACGCCTCTAAATTTTAATGTCTTGTCCGACACTCCTACTGTGGAATCGATGCCTTACGCAACAAGCAGGATTGCTTGTGCTCCAAGACGTCAATCGTCATATCCCACCGCCAATCGTGTCAGGGAGCGCTCCAAGTGCCTTGACGAGCGCCCCTCGCCCGGACTGTCGCTCTTCCAAGGGCCTACTTGCATGGAACCAAGTTCAGCCCAACGCGCAACACCAAACTACACCAATTATCATTTGTAGTTCGAAACTGCAAGAACCTTAGAATCCAATCTCCACCGTCCAAAATCTACTACTGTAAGTCCTAAACATGTTTTTTAAATTACATGTCGATCCAACGGTTATTTTGTGAGAAACGGCTCTTTTCCCTCGACTGCGCAAAACAGAATCGCCCAAAAATCTGCTTCTGTTTTCAGCGTAATCCCAGCAAGAAAAAGCTTCAAATTCGATCTTCACCGTTCAAAATGTACATCCACAAGGTCTAAACGTGCTGACCAAATTACAGCTCGATCCAACGGTTAGTTTGTGAGAAACAGCTCTTTTCCCTCGACGGCGCAAAACAGAATCGCCCAAAAATCTGCTTCTGTTTTCAGCGTAATCCTAGCAAGAAAAGCTCCAAATTCGATCTCCACCGTTCAGAATATACATCCACAAGATCTGAACGTGCTGACAATTAAGATCAATCCGATCATGGTTATTGCCTCTGCAATATCACTGCGCTGGATTTTCTCTCAAAAACTTAATTCTATTTTTGCCCTCTTTTTCTTCCTTGCATGTGAAATTGACGAACAATTTTTGTCGAATCCTCTCACACACAACCATGGACAAATAGATATGATATAGGGTATATATCACATAGGGATATTCATGGTTTGCTCAATAAAACCAAAACCCTAAACATGCGATCCTAATTCCGAAAAATTAATCACATAAACCCTAGCCTAAAGTGTCACGCTTCACCATAAAACCGAAGCTCTGATACCAATTGTTGGCATTCGATCGTTTGGTTAACGTGAAATGTTAGGGTTCCATGTATTTCTAACAAGCAGCGGAAGCAAGTAAACATGAAACGCATTACCTTTCACCAAGGGTTGATGTAGAGGTTGAATTCTCGCTGGCAGCCTGCGCAGTCCCACGAGAATAGCCATAACTTCTTCTTTTGATGTTCGAATTGAGTGGTCTTTACGTTCAAATGATCTTCTCTTCGACGGCTTTCCATCAGTATATAATACATTAAAATTGAATAACTGTACGATTTTATATGAATTTTGTAACATGACAAACTGCAGCAGAAAATGACCTTCCGGTCTTCTGCAGTATGTCCCAAGTCGATCTCGACGTCGTGTGGGCGACGATCTATGAGATCTCCTCAATCTACTGTTCACTCTCTTTCTCTCGTATGTTAGGCGCAGAGTTAGGGTTAGAACAAGTTGACAGCAGGGACCAGGAGGAGAAATTGGGTTGTGCCTCCATTGGGCTTAAGTATCCAAGCTTAGCCCAAAGCTTATACTTAAGTCTAATAATAATAATATATTCCACTAAAATATTATTACTGCACTACCGTACCAATCCTAAAATTACGTTTTGGGCTCCTTCTTATTATTAGTCCATTAGTCTCCCCATGTTTAAGATATGCAATGTCCATTAATTAATTAAGTTATTGACAACCCAATTAACTAATATCTCATCCAAGAGTAGTACCACTCAACCTCATTATCATGCCGGAATAAATCCCACCTGCAGGGTTTACATGATAATCCTTATGAGCTCCTCAAGGGGACATCATCAACCTATGACGGACACGGATTCCTTCTACAATCAACAGCACACCATAGAGACAGCACTACTTCCCAACTCACCGAGTTTATTGATTTAATTACATGTAAATCTCACCCATTGATGAATCAAAGAAATACATACTGCCCTACGTGTCGAGGTTATTGTATAGGGATTAAGATCACGAACATCCATAATAACTGAAATCACGTTCTCCTATAAGTCAGTATAAGTCGAACGATCTCAAGCGGTCCTGCTCAATACACATGTGCACTAATGTGATTCTATAGCCAAGACAAGCTAATACCAAATCACACTACAACCATCCCGATAGAGAGTCCCCGTCTATCTCGGTTGTGAGCATCTGTTTATACTTTATAAGAAAACCGATGATATGATCTTCCGCGTGTTGTCGCACAATATATCATCTACAGTATAAAGTAAGTGGACTATTGCATCGTGCATATAAATAAATTATAAGACGCAATCATTTCATCATATGATTCTCATTTCAAATTAATTGTTATAATTGTTCATACAAAAACTAGGCTTTTAGTATACAATCCAACACAGATAAGCGATGTTGGGAAAGAAAGAAGTCAACAACGAAGTAAAAATAATTAGAAATTTAAAAGGTTAAATTAGATTAGAAAAAATGTACAGGTATGTGAATGATAATTTTAAAAGGGTAAATTAGAAATTTTAGGGGAGCGTACTTAATAAAAAGAAATAAAAATAATTAAAGATGATGTGTATTTAATAAAAAAGGTGTACTCAATAAAGAGGGATGTACAAATAGCAACACTCTAAATAGTATTCTGTTCCGTGCGATGTATATTAATTTTAAATTAAATTAATATAGTTTTTTTAAATTTAAATAAATAAATAAAATATATAAAATAAAATATAATATAAATTTATGCATGTCTTTTATTAAATATGATATTCCCTCCGTCCATATTAATGTATCTATTTGTTTTTTTTTCATGTGAATTAATGAATATTATTATGGGTTAATTGCCCTAAAAATCCTGACCTTTTCGCGAATTTTAAATTAGTCCAAACTTTTCAATATTTACAAATAAGTTTCGATCTTTAACCTTATTTTCAAATCAAGCCACCGGGCAACGGGAGGCCTGCTCGGTGTTGACATGTCATTATTCTTGTCATGTCACACTCTCCCTCCCAACCTTCTCACTTCTGTTCAGCTCCACCAGCACCCCTCTATCTCCACGCCACCCACCAGTTCTCCCGCCTCTACTGCCGCCACCACATTATCGATGAACACTCTCCCCTCCTTACCGCCTCCTCGTCGAACTCCCTCATTGACTTCGTAAATGACCCACCAGATCCAGATGTGCACCAGCCTTCAGGTCCATCCCTTCACCAGCGCCATTTTTGAGTTGGTGGCGCAACTGATCACCTCGCCCACCCTCACCACAACCTCCAAACACTATTTGCTCTCGAAGGACACCCCTTTCGCCCCATCCTCATCCTTCAATTGATCTTCTAGGGTTTTGGCCTTTTCAATGGTTCTGTTCATGAGAGTCTCGGCATTTTCTCTCGATAGGTAGAGTAAGCCAAAGCGGAGATGCAGGAGGTGCGGTAGAGGGTGAGGGCGGTAGTGTCCATGGAGGCCGGCCCAGAGGGGCTGGTAGCGGAGTTGAAGATCACGAAAATTGCGTGAATTCCGAGTAGGTTGAGGGTGGAATGGTTAGGGTTGTGGGTGACTAGCTTGGTGCCGAAGTATGAGAGAAGATGGGAGGAGGACTAGCAAGGCATGAGGAGGAGAGTTGAATCAGGGCGAATTCGGAGGGAGTGACGGAGGGGGGATCAGACGGCGGTGGAGAGCTGCGGCAGAGCAGATTGGAGGTGGCAGATGAGGGTTTTGTGGCTGATGAGGGAGTGGAGTTGGGTGGTGACTGGTGGGGATGAATATCAGTGGGTTGACTTGGCTATCATGAGGAAGAAGTGTTAGGTTCATTATAGCGATCCGGGTGAATGCAGCGGAAATTAAAATTTTTAAGAATTAATAAATCACATTTATCATTAACATCAAATGTTTCACCCAGATGCTCGGAAACGATTATCAGATCCGGTGTTAAAATATTCTAAAGAGAATCCACAAAAGAATCTTACCCTCGTAGACCCTCTTCAGTTGATGCAAGGAATGAGGGAATCAATTCCCGGTATGTGGCTAACACCGTTCTTTTCAGTGAGGGATCCAAGTGTATCCCCTCTAAAGTAATCCACCAATTGGATTAATGACACAGAACTTACACTTCGCTAGTAGTGTAAAACTGTTAGAATCAATGGTGTCCCTAATATCAACCGGTGATAATAGGAATGGGAATGAGTTGAAGAACCAGCAATCAATTTACTGTCTCCAATAGTCAAAAGAAAAGAACAGAAAAGAAATTTTCAGCGTGAGAGAAAAAGAAAGAGGCAAGAAAAAGTCACACATAACTTTAGAAGTTAACCACTGTTTTTTAAAAGGAGGAAGACTCGTTATCATAATAACGTGGCTCCCTTAATCCTCTCAACCACCACGTATCTCTCTTCTCACGCAGAAAAGATGGAAGACTGCGTCTCCCCCTTTTATCTTTTCTGTAATTAATTAATGGGCTTAATCATAAAGTCCAATAATTATATATAACTGGGCTCAATAAATCTAATTTATAATAACCCAATTATTGTTTTCAATCAATCCAATTAATTTATTCTTTTAACTTTATTAATCAAATTAATTCTTATTGTAATTAAATAATCAAATTATTCAATTATAATACATAGTCAATGATTAACTATTGCACCAATTGATAAAAGTCGTTTGTCCAAATTAAGGTGTGATCCTTTAGGTTCACTACTAACTCTAGCATTAGGCTTACAACACTTTGTAACTTGTAATAATAATTATTATATTAATTAATCCAATTAACTACTTCACTTGAAATTAACTAATTAATTTCAAGAACCTACTAATCACGGTAACACCTAGCAAGTAGCGTGATCGTCTGGTGTTAGGTGAAATAGCGAGTAAACCTGCAAATTAACGAGTGACATACACGTACGGTCCTTCTAACAATTAATCTCCCGATTGAGTCTAGAGTAGGAATATTAGTCGAACCTTTACTAACTCAATAACTGTGTTTCTATTTCATGTTACAATGATTCATTCTGAATCTTTATTCTCGTTGCCTTGGCCAAGGTCTTTGAATCATTAACAATGAAATACACAGGAGATTCTCTCGTCTCTTAGACAAGTGTCAGATTCTATCTTAGCCACACACAAGTCTCCATGTATATCATTATAATACCCAACATACCCCCTTTGTGATTGTTAAATAATCAGAAAATAAATCTAAGTATTACAAGATGTACACAAGACTACCGTGGTGCTTCAAGTCTAAGGACTAATCGTGTACTATCGTAGTTAGAAAATTCTCATTTCGACACATTCAATAAGAATTTTCTGCGGATCATGTTCGATAAACTTATTCTTTAATAAGTATCCACATATATGAATTTGTGTCACAACACTAATATTGATGGAATGCAATATTCTCGTCCCACGAGCATTCATCATATGTGCGAGTCTTTACTGAGTCATTCTTTGTCCAATTTAGAAAAACTCTCGACTCGGAACAAAGTTTAAGACCAAAGCTCTCTATGTAGAATTCAATGATCACCATCATATGCGTGACCATACATTTCAGCTTAAATTGGTCTAGGGACTTTATCTAATAAGCAAATGTATAATTCACTATATAGATAAATTAAACAGCCTATAATAATATAATTTTCAATGAGATTGTTTATATTCATAATATAAAGAGTACAATCCAATCTAATTGGTGCGCTGGGTATACTACTCTAACAATCTCCCACTTGCCCTAGCTCCAATTGCCCAGATATTTGAATCCATCTTCTCAAGATGTTTTCAAATATATTTTAAGCTTATGGCTTGGTCAGCGGGCTTGCCACATTTTCTGCTGAAGCAACTCGATTGCCTCTTTTATGATTTTTCTAATCAAGTATTATCTTCTTAAGATATGATTGGACCTTTTGATGAGATCTTGGCTCTTTTGCTTGCGCAAAGGCTCCATTGTTATCTCAGTACATCATTACTGGATCAACAATAGATGGAACTATACCCAACCTTTTGGATAAAGTTTTTGATCCAAAAAGCTTCTTTCACTGCATCTGATGCAGCTATGTATTCAGTTTCAGTGGTGAAGTCTACAGTAGTTTCTTGTTTGGAACTCTTCCAACTTACTGCACCATCATTTAAAGTGAATACATAACCTGACATTGACTTAGAGTCATCCACATTGGACTGAAAACTAGAATCAATATATCCTTCTAGTTTCAGCTCTCCAGTGCCGTATATCATAAAGATATCCTTAGTCCTTCTCAAGTACTTAAGGATCATCTTGACGACCTTCAATTGTTCTTCACTTGGATTTGACTGATATCTGCTCGTGACACTCAGAGCATTCGCGACATCAATCTTGTATATAGATTTGGATAGTTTGAACATCCTTCTAAATCTATTTCAATAGATCTTTATTTCTAAAATAAAGGATGCTTCTCCCAACGAAGAACTGTTTAGACAACCAAATTCTTGTTGACTACAACATCCCTTTATGTTTCCAATAAGTAGAATGTCATCAACATAGAGCATAATTAAAGTAACTGTACTCCCACTAACTTTCTTGTACACACATGGTATATCCGGATTCTTTTGAAAATCAAACGATTTGATTGTCTCATCGAATCGAATGTTCCAACTCCTCGAAGCTTGTTTAAGCTTATAAATAGTCTTTGGAGTTTGCAAACCTTTTACTTACTCCCACTAGATATTAAGCCTTCTTACTTCTTTGAGTCAATGTCTAACATTGCCTCTCCATAACTTCTTGGACCACTATCCCAGAAGAGTTCTCTTCTCTTTGTCTCCAATAACAAAGTATACCTTCTGGGTAATTTAGGCATTCTTTTGGATATCCTAAGAGGTTGTGTATCAGATGCTCCAGTCTCTACTGGTTGATCACTCACTGCATTTTAGAGGTTTGTTGTTTCTTGAACCTTTTAAACTTTGAGTTTTATTTCTATCAGATAGAAATACTATAATTAAGTATTCGTCTCCTCGATCTAATCGAAGTATTTTTATACTTAAACCAGTTGGCCTTTCTACTTTGGTTTTGAATTCTTTGAACTCTTCAAAAACTTCAAATTTGTACCTTAGTACGTACACTTAACCATACTTGGAGAAGCCATCGACAAAGGTTGAGAAGTAGCTATAGTTCTTGTTGGATTGTATACTAAAAGTCTAGGTTTAGTATGAACAATGTTATAACAATTAATTTGAAATGAGAATCATATGATCAAATGATTGCATCTTATAATTTATTTATATGTTCGATGCAATAGTCCACTTACTTTATACTGTAGATAATATGTTGTGCGACAACACGCGGAAGATCATATTATCAGCTTCCTTATAAAGTATAAACAGATGCTCACAACCGAGATAGACGGGGACTCTCTATCGGGATGGTTGTAGTGTGGTTTGGTATTAGCTTGTCTTGGCTATAGAATCACTCTAGTGCACTTATGTGTATTGAGCAGGACCACCTGAGATCGTTCAACTTATACTGACTTATAGAAGAACTTGATCTCTGTTATTATGGATGTTCGTGCTCTTAATCCCTATACAATAACCTCGACACGTAGGGCAGTATATATTTCTTTGATTCATCAATGGGTGAGATTTAGATGCAATTAAATCAATAAACTCGGTGAGTTGGGAAATAGTGCTGTATCTATGGTGTGCTGTTGATTGTAGAAGGAATCCGTGTCCGTCATAGGTTGATGATGTCCCCTTGAGGAGCTCATAGGGATTATCATGTAAACCCTGCAGGTGGAATTTATTCCGGCATGATAATGAGGTTGAGTGATACTACTCTTGGATGAGATATTAATTAATTGAGTTGTCAGTAACTTAAATTAATTAATGGACATTGTATATCTTAAACATGGGGAGACTAACGGGCTCATAATAAGAAGGAGCCCAAAACGTAATTTTGGGATTGGTACGGTAGTGCAGTAATAATATTTTAGTGGAATATATTATTATTATTGGACTTAAGTATAAGCTTTGGGCTAAGCTTGGATACTTAAGCCCAATGGAGGCCCAACCCAATTTCTCCTCCTGGTCCCTGCTGTAGCCCATGTATATAAGTCACCTCAACTTATTTGGAACCCTAATCTAATTCATTATTCACGTGTGATGAGGGTTGAGAGCAGATTGAGTAGGTCTCGTAGATCGTCGCCCACACGACGTCGAGATCGACTTGGGACATACAGCAGAAGACCGGAAGGTCGTTTGCTGCTGCAGTTCGTCATGTTACAAAATTCATATAAAATCGTACAGTTATCCGATTTTGATGTATTATATACTGACGGAAAGCCGTCGAAGAGAGGATCGTCTGAGCGCAAAGACCACTCAATTCCGACATCAGAATAGGAACTTATGGCTATTCTCATGGGACTGCGCAGTCTGCCAGCGAGAATTCAACCTCTACATCAACCCTTGGTGAAAGGTAATGCGTTTCACGTTTACTTGCTTCCGCTGCTTGTTAGAAATACATGGAACCCTAACGGGTCACGTTAACCAAACGATCCAAGCGCCAACAATTGGTATCAGAGCTTCGGTTTCGTGGTGAAGCGTGACACGTTAGGCTAGGGTTTATGTGATTAATTTTTCGGAATTAGAATCACATGTTTAGGATTTTGGTTTTATTGCGCAAACCATGAATATCCCTATATGATATATACCCCGTATCATATCTATTCGTCCATGGTTGTGTGTGAGAGGATTCGACGAAAACTGTTCGTCAATTTCACATGCAAGGAAGAAGAAAAAGAGGGCAAAAATAGAATCACGTTTTTGAGAGAAAATCCAGCGCAGTGATATTGCAGATGCAATTACCGGAGTTTCAACGGTCGGATTGAGCTGTAATTTGGTCAGCACGTTCAGACCTTGTGGATGTACATTCTGAACAGTGGAGATCGAATTTGGAGCTTTTTCTTGCTGGGATTACGCTGAAAATAGAAGCAGATATTTGGGCGATTCTGTTTTGTGCAGTCGAAGGAAAAGAGCCGTTTCTCACAAACTAACCGTGGGATCGAGCTGTAATTTGGTCAGCACGTTCAGACCTTATGGATGTACATTCTGAACGGTGAAGATCGAATTTGGAGCTTTTTCTTGTTGGGATTACGTTGAAAACAGAAGCAGATATTTGGCCGATTCTGTTTTGCGCAGTCGAGGGAAAAGAGCCGTTTCTCTCAAAATAACCGTTGGATCGACCTGTAATTTGGACAGCATGTTCAGGACTTACAGTTATAGATACTGGACGGTGGAGATTGGATTCTGAGATTTTTACAGTTTTGAACTACGAACGAGAGTTGGTGTAGTTTGGTGTTGCGCGTTGGGCTGAACTTGATTCCATGCAAGTAGGCCCTTGGACGAGCGACAGTCCGGGCGAGGGGCGCTCGTCAAGGCACTTGGAGCGCTCCCTGACACGATTGATGGTGGGATATGACGATGGACGTCTTGGGGCACAAGCAATCCTGCTTGTTGCGTAAGGCATCGATTCCACAGTAGGAGTGTCGGACAAGACATTAAAATTTAGAGGCGTTTTTATTCCTAATATATATAACTGTCATAATTGATTTAATTGTCTATTATTGTTATATATATATATGGATGCCTGATCTCTATGATTTATTGTCTTATATAGAAGCATGCTAGATTGCGTATTATATTTGGTATATTATATGCATGTATTGCTAGAGTGTTGGATAAGACATCCAATTTTAGGAAAACTAATTCCTAATATATAACTGCCATAATAGATTGTATATTATTGTTATATATGGATGTCGAATTAATTCCTAATATATGACTGCTATAATTGATTTAATAATCTATTATTGTTATATATGGATGCTGAATTAATTCCTAATATATAACTGCTATAATTAATTGTCTATTATTGTTATATATGGATGTTGAATTAATTCCTAATATATAACTGACATAATTGATTTAATTATCTATTATTGTTGTATATGGTTGCTCGTCGATATCGATGATTTCGATAATCTAGACGATATCGACGATCGATATCGATAGTTTTGGAATGTTGATAATCTTGATTTTTTTTCGAATATTTGATAATCTAGTCGATATCGATGATTTTGATAATCTGGACGACATCGACGGTCGATATCGATGGTTTCGAAAATTGGACAATCTGGAAATTTCAAAAGTTTGATAGTTTGGAAGTCTTTGCTGATATTCGTGCCTGATGGCGAACAATCGAATTCGCTGATATATAACTGTTAATGATTGATTTAATTATTGATTATTGTTATATATGTATGCATGACTCTTTGGGATTTACTGCCTTATGTGCCGTGATAGGAGCATGCTAGGATTGCGTATATTATTCCGAATATTATATGCATGTAAAAACCCTCGGTTTTAAATAACTAAGTGGGAGAGGGAATTGGTAAAAATTCCCGCAGCCTCCATTATTGGTTTGTAAGTGATGTGAGTAAACTTGCGTGTTGGCAATAGGCCTTCCTCCCTAACGGATGAGTTTATTCACAGATCACTGGTACAGACTTCATTACATAATTATTGTTTGTAATGTGGCACATGAACTTGCGTGTTAGCAATAGGCCTTCCTCCCTAACGGATGAGTTTATGTGGGGCTCACTGGTACAAACTTATAATTGATGATTGTAGGAAGCTATCCGAGCGCGTGTGTACTTCTCCAACTGTAAGGCACACAAGCTCGCGCAGTGGACTTGGGATCAAATAATGGTGTACACTTAGGTGTAAATAATTAGTATCCTCCCCAACGGAGTCACTGCTATTATTTGCATGGCTAAAGAGGAACCGACTATTAATTATTTTGTCATAAAGTTAGGTTGACAAATGAAATTAATGGGTATAACCTTCTCTTGTAAATGTTTGGGTTTGTAAACGTCCACACTAACGTGGCTTGCAGACTCACGGTGCTTGAGATGTCGGTGAATTTTATTTTTATATTGTTTTGAGGGAATCAATATAAAAGGATAAAATTTGAAGATTTGATCGGTATATTTATTTATGATTCTCTGTAATTTCAAATGGTTTTATCTCTCTTATTGTTAACTAAAAGAAATTATATTTACTGGTCCAAAATTAGATGATTAGAAAAGAATCTTGGTTTTGATTTTACTGCTTAAGAAAATAAAAATGTGTTCTCCCTTAAGGATGTTCATGATGCCTATTAAAGTCTCTAGTGGGGAGGTGAGAGGTTCATAGAAATATGATGGTCTCATGTAACTCTTCGCATACTTGAGTAAGTTAAAAGACGGTAGGTCATGATTGAATTTGATGAATGAATTGGATACATAGAATAGAAGTTGAAGGGGAAACCTAAGTCAATTTTATTCTCCATAATTGCCTAGATGTTTTGAGTAAGTTTCTCCTGAATTACAAGAGGTTGTATATGGTGGGAACTTCTAACAAAACATGTGGTAAAGAAAATCCAATTTCATAAAAGGAGTGAACAAGGATAGAATCTTACTTGCTAGTCGTTGAAGCATGATTAGTGATGGCACCTACTGATACATTGTGTAGATACCAGAATCACTAAATGTTTATTACTAAGTGAGGATAAGATTATTTTATACATGGATAATACTACGAGAGTAGTGGCTGTTGCAGTGGGAGTTGTTTATTTATCTTACGATATGAATAAACATTTGATTTTATGAAATTGTCTTTACGTACGTTTTCATAGAAAGAATTTGATTTCGGTTTCTATGCATTAATAGATGGATACTCCATTTCATTTAAATGACATGGTCATTATAATGAAGGATAGAGTTGTAATCTGTTATGGTACGTTGGTGAACAATTTGTATACTCTGAAATCATGTTTATCCCCTGGATGTGACAAATAGTAATTAATAATGAGTCTTCTAATCTAGTAAGAGAAAGGTACCTTCAGAAATGAATCTCCCACCTTAATGGTGTGATGAATAGAAGGAATAGCACTCTTATGGTAGTGATTAGATAGATGATGAATTATTTGGAATTACTAAATTCATTTTATGGATATGCCCTAGGAACAGTAATTCGTAAGAATGTTTTTCTGTTTGTGGGATATCCTAGAAAAATGAAGGATGATTTATTTAGTCCACAAGATCGAAGAGTGATTGTTAACATAAACACTAGATTTTTGGAAAAATGACTATGTAATAAATCAAATACCCATGTATAAGTTGTTCTAAAAGAAGTGAGAGGAAAACAAAAAGTATTAGTACCAAGTGTACAAGAGGATATACCACAAGGTAGACTGCAACGCTTGTCACGTCTGATACACAATTGCATGTAGTGCCCTGTCGTAGTGGGAGGGTTGTTCGACAACCCGTAAGATATATATTTTGGGAGAGTCGTGAGACTTGGTCCCTAGTAAATATGGAATGGACCCACGGATACGACGAAGCACTACAAGATAGAAATGCAGAATCTTAGCTAATTGCAATGAATGTTGAATTAGAATCGATGGATTCTGAATTAAATCTGGGTGCTAGTAGAGCCGCTAAATGGCGTAAAAGCCATTGGAAGCGGGCATACAAGAATAAAAGAGGATCATAGCATAAGGTGAAAACCTTGGAAGCAAGCTTGTTGCGAAAGGTATACTCAGAAAGAAAGGGTTCGATTATGAGAAAACCTGTTCGCCGGTAGCTGTGCCTATATTGATCCGGATTCTTTTATATGTTGCTACTCATATGGAATATGAGGGATAGCAAATAGATGTCAAGACAACTTTCCTAATTGGAAGTCTTGAGGAAAACATCTATGTGAAGCAACCAGAGTGATTTATTGCAAAGGGCTAAGAGCATTGTGATAGGAAGCTTAAAAGTGTCCATCGATGGACTAAAGCAAGCTTCAAGATCATGAAACATCCGTTTTGATGAGGAAATCCAAAGATATGGATTTATTCAATGCGCGGATGTGTCTTGTGTATTGAAAAGAGTGATGGAAACGTGGTGGTATTACTTGTACTATACATAGATATTATCTTGCTCATTGGAGACAATGAAAGAGTATTATCGGGCGTATGGGGTATGGTTAATAAAGCGGTATAAGATGAAGGACTTAAGAGGAGCAAAAATATCCTTTTGATCACGGTAATACGGATCACAAGAAAGGATGTTATGCTTATCTCAAGCTTCATGAAATGATACAATCCTTACTCGTTTTAGCATGTGATTTTATCTAAGGAAATGTGTCTTGAGACACAAAAGGAAGATAAAGGAGATGAAAGCAGTTCCTTATGCTTCGGCAAATGAGGAAGCCTAATCTAAGGAATGCTATACATGAGTATGGATATCTGTTTTGCTAAATGCATGAACAGTGGGTATCAACGTAACCCAGAACAAGAATGATGAACTGTGGTAAGACATATATGAAGTGCCTGAAAAGGACTGTAAATTATATGTAAGCTTACTGGGCAGATTCACTGCTTCTTGTGGATTACGTAGATTCAGATTTTTTAGTCAGATTGGACGGCAGTAAATCCACCTCAAGGTTATGTGTTTAATTTTAGGAAGTTGAGTCATAATGTGGAGGAGTGTTATATAGAAATATATTTCAGACTTCGGACTCCATATGGAAAGATGATAAATTGGAGCCTATGAGGCAACCAATGTATCTGTATGACTCTAGAAACTTCATGATGGACTTTGTAGTGTTTCTAAGTTTGCCCAAGGATATCAAAATTTATATTGATGATATTGGTGCAGTTGCAAACTTGAAGGAATCACAAGTCCATAAGGTAATTAAACACATGGAGCGCGAGTACCACCTGTTACGAGAAATCGTATGATGAGGGGAAGGTTGTTGTCACCTAGATTGCATCGGATGATAACCTAGTAAATCCATTAACAATGACCTTAAGGCGAGAGCTTTTAATGGTCGTGTAGTGGGAGTGGGAATCAGATGTATGGCGGAAGACATAACAACATAGTCTTTTAGTATAAGTGGGAGATTGTTGGATTGTATACTAAAAGTCTAGGTTTAGTATGAACAATGTTATAACAATTAATTTGAAATGAGAATCATATGATCAAATGATTGCATCTTATAATTTATTTATATGTTCGATGCAATAGTCCACTTACTTTATACTGTAGATAATATGTTGTGCGACAACACGCGGAAGATCATATTATCGGTTTCCTTATAAAGTATAAACAGATGCTCACAACCGAGATAGACGGGGACTCTCTATCGGGATGGTTGTAGTGTGGTTTGGTATTAGCTTGTCTTGGCTATAGAATCACTCTAGTGCACTTATGTGTATTGAGCAGGACCACCTGAGATCGTTCAACTTATACTGACTTATAGAAGAACTTGATCTCTGTTATTATGGATGTTCGTGCTCTTAATCCCTATACAATAACCTCGACACGTAGGGCAGTATATATTTCTTTGATTCATCAATGGGTGAGATTTAGATGCAATTAAATCAATAAACTCGGTGAGTTGGGAAATAGTGCTGTATCTATGGTGTGCTGTTGATTGTAGAAGGAATCCGTGTCCGTCATAGGTTGATGATGTCCCCTTGAGGAGCTCATAGGGATTATCATGTAAACCCTGCAGGTGGAATTTATTCCGGCATGATAATGAGGTTGAGTGATACTACTCTTGGATGAGATATTAATTAATTGAGTTGTCAGTAACTTAAATTAATTAATGGACATTGTATATCTTAAACATGGGGAGACTAACGGGCTCATAATAAGAAGGAGCCCAAAACGTAATTTTGGGATTGGTACGGTAGTGCAGTAATAATATTTTAGTGGAATATATTATTATTATTGGACTTAAGTATAAGCTTTGGGCTAAGCTTGGATACTTAAGCCCAATGGAGGCCCAACCCAATTTCTCCTCCTGGTCCCTGCTGTAGCCCATGTATATAAGTCACCTCAGCTTATCTGGAACCCTAATCTAATTCATTATTCACGTGTGATGAGGGTTGAGAGCAGATTGAGTAGGTCTCGTAGATCGTCGCCCACACGACGTCGAGATCGACTTGGGACATACAGCAGAAGATCGGAAGGTCGTTTGCTGCTGTAGTTCGTCATGTTACAAAATTCATATAAAATCGTACAGTTATCCGATTTTGATGTATTATATACTGACGGAAAGCCGTCGAAGAGAGGATCGTCTGAGCGCAAAGACCACTCAATTCCGACATCAGAATAGGAACTTATGGCTATTCTCATGGGACTGCGCAGTCTGCCAGCAAGAATTCAACCTCTACATCAACCCTTGGTGAAAGGTAATGCGTTTCACGTTTACTTGCTTCCGCTGCTTGTTAGAAATACATGGAACCCTAACGGGTCACGTTAACCAAACGATCGAAAGCCAACAGTTCTCACAAGCATTAACGTTTAATGCCTCATATACATCCATAAGAACTTATTCTAATAGATGTATAGCTTGCTCCACTTGTCCAACAAGTGAAGATTTGGTCATTTTTCCTTTGAGGCAGGACTGATAGTTGGTAGTTCTTGCTTGTCCACTAGATTAAGCAATTGTGCCAACTCGCTCATCCTCCTTTTAGAATTGTGACCTAATATTGCATGCAATAATATGATAGAACTATAGTTATCCAATTTTCTTTTATTTTGTTGAAAATTAAGAATGAAGTTTTGGGGAGTCAAGGTATATAAACTATTCATCAATATGCAAGTAGTGATTAAAGAAGAACATTTAGAAATGGAACAACTTCCACGTTCAAACTCAAAGCAATAAGTTTCTCCATCCAAAACTGGAATAGAGATGATGTTCTTAATAATCTCTGGAAAATAAAGACAATTGTTCAAAACCAAAACCAAATCATTACTTAAAACTAGATTTATAGTTCCTATAGCTAATGCAGCAACCTTTGCTTCATTTCCCAGCTTTAGGATCATTTATCTTCTCTCTAGCTCTCTACTTCTTGCCCATCATCTGCAATTTATTGCAAATGTGTTAGGTGCAACCGGTATCTAATACCCAATAAGTATTATTAACGAACAAGTTAACTTCAACATAATAAATACCTGAACTATTCAGGATCATCGAGTGTTCAGTTTGATTGCAGTGGTGACACTTATCATTGGCCTGAGAATTTTTCTTTTTCTTAACACCTCCATGTAATTTCAGTTTGTTGGGTTTATCAGAACTCTTTCCCTTTCCATTCCTTTTCTTTAGCTTTGCAGCCTTTGATCCAGAAGTGGACCAACAAACATGACTGGTTTATCCCCTTGAATGCTACATTCAACCGTCTTTAACATGTTAACAGTTTCAGTGAGACTCTTCACCGTGTAGTGCATGTTATAATTGATAACAAAATTATCATATGAAAGAGGAAGAGATTGCAGCAACAAGTCAGTGCAAAGTTCAAGTGGAATATGAACATTCAAAGACTCAAGCCTTTTCGTTAAGGCTATCATCTTCAATCTATGTTCTTGGACTGAAGATCCCTCAGCCAGCTTACTACGGAAGAGCTCTTTAGATATCTCATATCTTTGCTGCCTGCTATCTACGCCAAACAAGTTTTTAAGGCGTTGAAGAATAGCATATGTAGAGGTTTCATCCTCATTTAGCCTTTTAAGCTCATTTGACATTGATGCTAACATGTACCCTCGAGCCAACTGATCGTCCTCCTGATGACGTTTGTACTTCTCAAGTACTTCATTTGACGCATTAGTAGCAGGTGCTTCTGGGAATTGGTGTTAAGAACATATTCCATCTTTTCTAATTTTAGAAGAATTCTAAAACTTCTCAGCCAATCATAAAAGTTTGGGCCAGTTAATTTGTTTTGCTCAATCAAAGTAATAGCGAAAAGAGTTGTCATTTTAGTAGATGAATCTACAAAATAATAGAGCAGAAAAATAAGAAAACTATGAAAATTTATATTCATTTAATATAAGGTCTTTGATATTAAATGTCTCCCACTATTTTATTCGAATTTCATAATCCCAATGAAAATCAGAAAATCATAATTTTCTAGTAGGCTTGAGGCCCAAATAGAATTCCTCACACCCCAATTTTATGAGCCCATGAAAAATTCTCTTCGGTAGTAAAACATTTTACAATTGTATCACTATACAACCCTCAATTTATTTTACCTCACCTTTCACGCATACCTCAATTTTATGAGCCCATACGTTACTTATTGTCAAACAATACCTATCAAACCTTCATGCAATTAAAACATCAAAACACCCCACGACTCATGGCCAATGCAGTAATGCATTTAATTCATGAACATCATTATGACAGATAAAGAACACAACTTTCTTCCACATACCCACCCCACGACTCGTGGCCAGTGGATAAGCGTAGTAACATCATCATGTTTTTATCTTTTGATAGTAGGCATGGATTCATAGGTCATACCCAAGTCATCCATATTTGTTTGAAATAAAATTTTCGAAAAATTTTGTGTAAGTTTCAAAAACTTAGGGATTATTTTTATTTCCAAGACCTCATCAACTTATTAAGGTAAATTATTTAATGTTTATCATGAAATGAGTGCAATAAAACATTAAATAAGTTGTAGCATGCATATATCCTATACATACATAAAGCGGTGGGATGATCATGACCTTCCTATGCAACCCGTTTGAGCCAAAACGGGTCAATGGTCAATCTAAGGGACAATGAGAACTTTTACATCATAATGTAATACCCATACACTTATGGGCCTTGAGCATCTATTCTTTTACATTTAATTACCCATCAATAATTGGGTCTTCCTTTGGGCTTCCTTCAAGTCCTCCAATTTACAATGAATAAAATTAAATCCTCACGGACTAATCTACTCTCATTGCATAAATGTAATGAACTTACAAATGTAAATAAGAGGCTCGCAGTCGCCATAAAACCCAAATAAATAAAACCATCACATAAAGTCTAAGGCTCATGATCATCCCTAAATAAATAAATATGCAATTAACATATTAAATTTATTTATATTCATTCCAAATGAATAATTCCGTAAAGAAATATGAGAATAACAATTATTCTTATTTCTCATTTTAAAATAATACTAGTTGAGAAATATGACTAACAATTAGTCAATATTACAAAACATTAAATTTTAGAATTGGGTTTAAGAATTTTGTTGGCCTTAATTAATTAAGAAATAATTTTTAAATTAATAAAACCAAATCAATTCACTTTTATTCTAAAATGTAAATGATGGCTAATTATTTTCTCTTAGAAATATTTTTCTGGAAACCCATTTCTAGAAACCTTTTATTGATTCATGTAATCAATACTTTTATAGAAATTAGTTTATAAACATTTTTCTAAAAACCCATTTCTAGAAATATTTTTCTAGAAACCCATTTCAAAAAACCTTTAATTGATTCATGTAATCAATTAGTTTATAAATCTTTTCATAAAGTTGATGACAATCATCTACTTTCTTGATCAAACCAATAACCCATTTCTATAAATAGCCATCAAATATCATTGTTTATCATAAACATCTAATGCTTTTATCAAATTAAATATTAAATATTGATAACAAATTATCAATAATAATTATTACATTAGACAATGATATTTTGAGAAACAATTTCTCGTTGAATATAAGTATTACTTTAATTTCATTCCAAATGAATATTTTGAATAAGAAATATAAATAACTTTTATTTAATTTTTCATATTCACCTTTGAAACAATAAAATACTAACATTTAGCCAATTTCATTAAAATCACCGAGTATAAAATTTTAACTGTATAATTAGTAGTTTAAGAACCATTCTCATCCCACTGCAATTACGAACTAACAGAGTGATCACCCACCCCATGGTTCAAGTTAATTTATTTTTCAAAACCCATTTTTGAAAACACAAATCAACTTATTCTTCAAAACCCATTTTGAAAATACAACGATGAAATCTAATGACTGTCGAGAAACTATTTTCTCGTTGTTTGGACATTTCTTATTTAACCATTAAATATATCTAATTCCTGAGAAACAATTTTCTCATCATTTCAAGCTTTCTTATTTAACCATTAAATATTACTCAAATAATTTTAGCACGCAAATAATTTAACACCGTGAACCAGGCTCTGATACCACTGTTGGGTTCGTTATAGTGATCCGGGTGAACGCAGCGAAAATTAAAATTTTTAAGAACTCATGAAAGAGTATTTTCACTTTTCATAATTTATTATCACTTTTCTTCATAAAAGTTATCACTTTCTGGCCGTCTCACGTCACTTTCCTGTAAGCCCTTACGTGAGACGGTCTCACACAAGTCTTTGTCATCTAATTTATAATAACCCAATTATTGTTTTCAATCAATCCAATTAATTTATTCTTTTAACTTTATTAATCAAATTAATTATTATTGTAATTAAATAATCAAATTATTCAATTATAATACATAGTCAACGATTAACTATTGCTCCAATTGATAAAAGTCGTTTATCCAAATTAAAGTGTGATCCTTTAGGTTCACTACTAACTCTAGCAGTAGGCTTACAACACTTTGTAACTTGTAATAACAATTATTATATTAATTAATTCAATTAACTACTTCACTTGAAATTAACTAATTAATTTCAAGAACCTACTAATCACGGTAACACCTAGCAAGTAGCGTGATCGTCTAGTGTTAGGTGAAATAGCGAGTAAACCTGCAAATTAACGAGTGACATACACGTACGGTCCTTCTAACAATTAATCTACCGATTGAGTCTAGAGTAGGAATATTAGTCGAAACTCTACTAACTCAATAACTGTGTTTTTATTTCATGTTACAATGATTCATTCTGAATCTTTATTCTCGTTGTCTTGGCCAAGGTCTTTGAATCATTAATAATGAAATACACAGGAGATTATCTCGTCTCTTAGACAAGTGTCAGATTCTATCTTAGCCACACACAAGTCTCCATGTACATCATTATAATACCCAACATACCCCCTTTATAATTGCTAAACAATCAGAAGATAAATCTAAGTATTACAAGATGTACACAAGACTACCGTGGTGCTTCAAGTCTAAGGACTAATCGTGTACTATCGTAATTAAAAAATTCTCATTTCGACACATCCAATAAGAATTTTCTGCGGATCATGTTCGATAAACTTATTCTCTAATAAGTATCCACATATATGAATTTGTGTCACAACACTAATATTGATGGAATGCAATATTCCCGTCCCACGAGCATTCATCATATGTGCGAGTCTTTACTGAGTCATTCTTTGTCCAATTTAGAAAAACTCTCGACTCAGAACAAAGTTTAAGACCAAAGCTCTCTATGTATAATTCCATGATCACCATCATATGCGTGACCATACATATCAGCTTAAATTGGTCTAGGGACTTTATCTAATAAGCAAATGTATAATTCACTATATAGATAAATTAAACAGCCTATAATAATATAATTTTCAATGAGATTATTTATATTCATAATATAAAGAGTACAATCCAATCTAATTGGTGCGCTGGGCACACTATTCTAACAAGAAGAATTTGGTGGAGAATGCTAGCGCAAAAGTGAAGTGCGAGAGGCAGCAATAATAATCTTAATTTTAGAAGAGGCAGCAAACTTAATTTTGACTTTTCAAAGAGGGTTTATGCACGTGCCATGTGACTTGGCAAGAATAATGACACATCAGCCACCGGGCAGGCTTCCCACTGCTCGGTGGCTTGATTTGAAAAAAAGGTTAAAGGTCGAGTACTTATTTGTAAATATTAAAAAGTTTGGACTAATTTGAAATTCGCGAAAAGATTAGGATTTTTGGCGCAATTAACCCTATTATTATTTTATGTGTAGTATGTAGTTGTATTAGCGGAGGGTGTGAGTCTCATAGTCTAAAAAGAGAAATGGATAGATTTAGGATGGACGACCCAAAATAGTAAAATGGATAGATTGACAGTGGACGAAGGAAGTAATATATTAAGTTAATTAATAATTTCATAATAATTAAATAATTTTAATACGAAAAAGACTTGTGTGAGATCGTCTCACATAAGCCCTTACGTGAGACGGATAGAAAGTGACAGCTTTTATAAAGAAAAATGATAATAAATTAATAAACAGTGCTATTTCATGAGCAATTTATAGTATAAATAAAAAGTGATAATATTTTATAGTGAAAGTGATGATATTTTATAACAAAAGTAATAACTATTTTAAAAAGTAAAAAATAGTATCATCTGAGACGGTCTCACGCAAGACCAACCGTTTTAATAATACAAATTATTTTGGAACATATAGCATGGTATATTTAATTTTATTCTTTTAAAAGAGTGCATTACATGTGACGACAATGATAATGTGAACTAGTCAAAGACTTGTATGAGACCGTTACGTGAGACGACCAGAAAATGATAACTTTTACATAGAAAAGTGATAATAAATTAATGAAAAGTGATAATGTTATTTCATGAACAATTTATAGTATAAATAAAAAGTGATAACATTTTATAGCGTAAGTGATAATGTTTTATAGCGAAAGAAATAACTATTTTAAAAAGTGAAAAATGGTCTCACATGAGACGATCTCACGCAAAACCTATTTTGTGAATAAACAGAAACCCATAAGAAAATATTTATAGTAAATTATTATGTAATTATATATTATAATAATTAAATTAAGGCAAAGATTTGTGCGATACTAATGAATCACATTTTGTAATCCGTGAGGGCACGGGAGCCAATTACCACATTAATTAATCCAGTAAGGCAAACTGAAGGCTGCATGCGCGCGCGCGCTTAGCAACTAATGGAGCTGTCGACTTTTACATTCTCATCTCCTTAAGCGTGCATGCATGTCATACTATGTTATATTAATTTTTTTTTCTAATTTTTTTTTATCATTAGAATCCTACATTTTTAACATAATAATCTATAAGTTTAGAAAAGATATTGTTTATTAATTAGGGCAAAATTTGTTGGTAAAGTATTGGATGAGAATTTTGGGATAATTTTATACTTTCATAATTAGTTATTATTTATATTGTAATATATGTGATCTATTATTCAATCTAAGACCACTCAACCTACAAACTTAAACTGATAGAGAAGAAAATCATATAATCTTTGATCTGGTGTTTAAAATTCATGTAAAACTATGAAAATGAGTTACACCTACTTAGCCAACCTACAACACTCCACCTAAGGTCATTCCTTCACCAATATTTATCTCAATCCACTCATCATACCAATGCTATGTCTCGGTCAATCCCAACCCATTTTAAGATTTCTACTTTTGATAAGCGCTATAAATTATATAAAACACATTCTTAAGATATTTTATCTTTCAAAATTTCAACAAGGAAATTGCCCTGTAAGCTTCTTCTCTTCAAAAAATCAATGAAAAAAAAAAACTGAAGCAAAAGAATTATAGTATGATTTATAAAACAATGAACGCACATATATATTCATGACTCAAAGAATTATTCACTAAGTCGTCGTTCATAAACTACACACAACAACCAATTAAGTAAAAGTAAAAGTGAAGAAAGAAAAATAAATTGTTGAAATAAAATTCAAGATTTCAAGTATAATTTATAAAGGTTACTCAACATTTTATAACATTCATTTGCCCTCTTCATATACTCATTAAAATTAAATGGCATTAGGAATTCATGAATTTAATGTTAAAAGATTACTAATGTATTACTTATATAATTTACAAACATAAATAATCTCTTTAGCTTATAAATAGATTTATTATTTTCATGGTTGCAATTTTAAATAATGAAATACATAATGATTCAAAATTATTTAAATAATTATGATAAATTTGAAGAGTCATTATTTATTTAATATAATAAATATATAAGTTAAGTTATTAAATATTATATGTCATTAATAAATGAAAGGGTAAAAATATGTAATTAAAAAAAATAAGTAGGGATGTAATTGAAAAAAAGTTTCTCAAATCCATAACCCTTTTAATATAATTAAGATAAGATTAAAATTAAAAATAAGATTAAAATTAAGATATAGTACTAGTTTATTTTAGGGTAGGTCTTGCATGAGACCGTCTCACGTGAGACCATTTTTCACTTTTTAAAATAGTTATCACTTTCGCTATAAATCGTTATCACTTTTGCTATAAAATGTTATCACTTTTTATTTACACTATAAATTGTTCATGAAAGAGCATTTTCACTTTTCATAATTTATTATCATTTTCCTTCATAAAATTTATCACTTTGTGACCGTCTCACGTCACTTTCCTGTAAGCCCTTACGTGAGACGGTCTCACACAAGTCTTTGCCTTTATTTTATTAATTACTATTTTCTAATTATTAAAAACAATACATCACTTTTATTATTTTTTATTTTTATTTATTTACGAATTATTTATAAAATCTACTATTTAATTAAATGGTTATTACTTTCTATTAATAAAATATCACTTTTTATTAAATATTTTATTATTTTTTATTCGTCTTGTTGCCACTTTTTGCTAATCAAATATTACTTTTTACTAAAAATATTATCACTTTTTATATGTCTTATTATTTAAATAGTTCCATTTCATGAATATCACTTTTTCTTTTATTATATATCACTTTTTATTTGTTTATTTATAAAAGCGCTCACGTGTTGACCACCAGATCTAATATGGATCAATGCCGATTGATTCAACCGGGTCAAAGTATGAACTGTCTCATGGAATTCCATGAGATCAGTGAGACACAAAACTCATCTTTAAATTAATTAATTATAGTCTAATAGAATAAATAATATTCATAGGATTCATACTTATAATAATTGCACAATTAGGACAATAAATAATTAATACACATAATAGTTTTCATAATATTTAATTCTACATAAATATGACATGTCATTTAATAAAACTCTCTTATTATTTTGACAAGTAGACAAATAATGTTTAGAGCTCCACATAAACATCCAAACCCCATATAAATTTCAACAACAAAGTATGCATAAACACATGCGATTACGTGAGCTGCTTTACTTAAACGAGAAAACAAAGCTCCAAAATGATAACCATCTGATCTGAAAAAAAGATAATAGATACATGGCCTTTGAAATTAATAGAGTAGTAACCACACTTCATATTTTAACTTAAAATTGATCGCAAAAGAGTTACACATAAGCTAAAACATGATCCCACTTATTCAAAATCAATAACAATAAATGGACAATTTGACATTAACCACCTAAAAGGCTTACAATAATAACTTCTGTGATGTAAATCTTATGTGTGCATGGTGGAGTTCCACGTGGAGTTTACTCATTAGTTCAGCAAATATATGGAGTTCAACAAATATATGGATTGTATGTTTGTGTGGAACGGGTGTTGAATGAGCTGCATGAAGAAAATCAGCTCCAAGGGAAGCATAAGTTCATAACACCGGTGCATGGTTGTAGGGTAGTTTCAGCTGATTTTTTTGGAGGGTTGGTGAGATGGTGTCAGTTACGCTCAGTTAGACAGCTGATATGAGCTGGCAAGATTGTGAGGTGTAAAAGTTAATGCACATGTCTAAGTGTGGTTTAAGTGTTACAAGGTGATCACAAGTGATGAATTACAAGCTGCGTGACGAAATTGTATACAGCAAGTTCATCACAAGTTGGGATACCACAAATCATGCACCAGGTGCATGCATGTAACAGGGCCTGTTCGTGAGGGTGTTTTTGGGTGGCTAAACGGATGAGTTAGGAGCGGTTGAGCATATGGCTGGAAAGCTTGACACATAAGCTATTAGTTAGGATCAGTTTCACTCAGGTTGGTAACCGTTTGTTACACCAACTGAGGGCTCAAAGTCAGTTCAGCAAGTTAGTTCCATAAGTTAGCAAGTTACATATCTTTGTATATATATATATATATAGCTTCTGGTTTGCTGATTTATTCAATGCGTAATCACCTCACCTATCAATGTAGCAATAAAATGAATAACAACGTATTTTCTTCCTTCGAATTTAATCTCTTTCTTTATCCGGATGTTAACCTGTAAAATTGCTAAACTAATTATTTGTCGTCTCTATTTGTCTTGCAATCTACTACAGTCGTGGGAGAAATTATCATTTTCAACAAGGGCAGTCATTTTCCTCACTTTTAATGTTGTTAATAATTGCAAGAGTTGAATGAACTACGTTATCAAATATCATAGAACTACCTTATATCAAATACTATCAAACAACCTATAAATGTACTATATATATGACTGTTATTATTACACTACACCATATAAACTACTAACTAGTATGTTGTAACACACATTTTACGTGGAATATAAGAATATTTATATTATAAAACTAACCCCTTCAATTTTAATGATTCATAATCTTATGAACTTAAGCAAGATCTTGTTGTACCTCTCAAGAACTCACACATTTGTTTTGGTTAATCACTCACGTTTCACTCCGAATTGATTGTTAAAACGAAACTGAAATGAAAACGATCAACACAAAGATGTATAGTGGTTCGGCGTAAGCCTACATTCCCTTTCTTAAGGAGAAGAATTCACTATGATGATGATGAAGGTTACAAACTTACAAGCAACCCTAATTCTTAAGCTTGAAACTGATATATGAAGATGATGTGTTGCTAACTGACTGATCCTTCTCCAACTTATATCAATGGTCAGCCAACGTTTTGATCCCTTTTCATCCAATCAAACACATGCTTACAGAATCAGTTGCAACCAACTGATCTTACAACCGTTTGATTCCTCCAGCTAATGCTTCTAGATGCTTCCAGCTGTCAAGCCATCAAACTATCTTCTTCTGCCCCAAAATGATCCAACAGCTCATGTATGCAATCCTCCTATCACTTGATCATCCAATGAATGAACTCCACGTGTGGCATTTGCTTAATCTCATGCAATACATACACATGCAGGTCTACATCTTCACACATAAAGTCTTGTTTTCATTTTTTATATATATAGGAGGTTCTGGAGTAATTTCAGGATTTTAATAATTCATAAAGTCTTGCTTTCATTTTTTTTTTATATATATAGGAGGTTCTGGAGTAATTTCAGGATGTGAGAAATTAATGAAAAAGTGGATGTTATTAATTGTTGCTGAATGAACTTCAAGACTTTGGTTAATATCAAATCTTTTGTACTCTTGTATGGTTGCAGTTATAATGTGTGATGGTTGGTATGCAGGAATTTACTTTTGTAACTTGATGCATTGCACAAATATCAATTACTTATCAATCAATATCTTACACAAGATAGATTATAGTATATTGCATATCCACACATGTTGAGGATGCATATAATTAAAATGTACGAAAGTGTAATATGGTGTATAACTTCATTAAATATGATATGAAGCAGCTAGATGCATAATATGGTGTATAACTACATTAAATATGATATAAAGCAGCTAGATGCATACTATGTACGCAAAGCATAAAAGAAGTCATAACAGTCTTTCCCCTGTACTTATTTGTGGTCTGATCATTTTGACCAACAAGTATACATGCATAAGGACCAAAACAAGAAAATAAAGCTCCAAATAGATAAACTATTGCAAGAAGGCTCCACATGGCCTTAGAAATTAATATAGTAATTAACCAAATTTCATATTTTAACTTCAAATTGATCGCAAAAGAGTTGCACATAAGCTAAAACATGGTCCCACTTGTTCAAAATCAGTAACAATAAATGGACAATATGACATTAACCACCCTAAAAGGCTTACAATAATAACTTCCCTAATTCTTTTAAAACTTTCTACATGTTTTCAAAACTTTCTTTGCCTTGTTTTTATTTTTTCTTTCAAGAATCTTGATTATTTTCTGCATTCAAGACTCTTGAATTTCTTTGCCCACCTAACAATGGACTTATAAATGGCCCAACAAATTTTTTAAAGAGCGTAACTTATATGGAGTTAGTATACAGATTGAAATGTTTACGACGGCCTAATTCATCAAATTGATCAAGCAAGCAAATTTACCCTCATATAATCTTAATCTTATCTTAATATATTAAAAGTGCCTTGCACTTGTAAAAATTTTTTAGACACCTTTGTCCTCCCTTATTTCTTTTTACTACATTTAAACCCTTAATTAATATTTCTTGTCCTTTATTTATTTCTTTTATTATATATATTTCATACACATTAATTACTCCCAGACTTTCCATCATCCCTATCGGCAGTGTTACTTTTGTAACTTCTCATTTACATCTGCAAAATGAATACTCCGTTTATTACCGTAATAATTTTATACTCCACTATTCAATGTATGAAATGGACCAAGTTTTCATCCATTCTGAAACGTCTAAAATCTGAAACGCCTCATTTCAATTGTTAAAAGAAGTGATGAAGAATAGAGGGATGAAGAATTAGTTTCGGGCTTTAGAGGAAATTCTGTTCGACGATGGAAATACAAGGGAAATAGGGTCATTGCTATGATTTCTGGGTGGACTTTACCTGCAAGGAGACTAAGGACTGTGTGCTGCTCCGTGAAGATTATTTTGAGTGTCTACAACACCCTAGAGAGGTACATCCATTATTCTGCTTATCCTATCTCTTAGACTCACTTGATTATTGGGAAATGAATATTTAATCAGCTTTGGCTTGCAAATTATCAGGGGATTCTTTGTTTGCGGGCATGAAATTTATAGAAAATTATGTGGGTCTATGTCGAGGGTATGGTCCTAGGATTAAAATGGAAAATGATTATGATTACATATATAAAAAGTTTCAAGTGTTTGCATTTAAATAGGATTAATTATTTTGATTCGTAAATTGAATTAGAACATGTTCTGTTCTTAGGATCCCAGATGTAACGACATTGGATTGTTTATTTTTGTTCGATTATTTATGATTGAGGATTAAGGATTGTAGTGCAGATTTGCATTTGATGATTCTAGAAGTCATTGAGATTTATTTTTATAAACTTAAAACTAAATTTGCAATTCGCTAGATTACTTGTCTTGGAATTTTTATGATTGATCTTAATTATTTCATCTTGGAACTTCCTGAATGATGCTTGATCAGTAGGTAGTATTGCAACTAATATTAGGAACTTTAGAGAGTTTACAATATAGTAAAGGTTATTGAACTTATGGTTTTCTTTTATATTATGTATCCAGGGTTTAAGGGAGAATGTATTAGCAATTCAAACTGAGTACAACTGTTTTGGATGTGCAAGGAGTCATATGCAGAGGTTTTGTTTCTATTCAAGATTTTTTAAAGTCAAAATTTCACTTCTTATTATCAGATCCTCTGTTAATTCTATAATGTTTTTAAAGAAGCCTGTTTTTGGTTTATGGATGTTTTAGCAAGTCCGCTAGGGAACTAATTCAGCGCCTTCAGAAGATTGATGGTGATAATTACCGAGGTCGTAGCTTCATTCTTTTTCCTTTTCTCTCGCATCAACGCTTCTCTTTGGGTTAATTCAATTTAAAACAGGAGATCTTAACTGCTAATCTTTTTGTTAATATTTTGTGTTTCTTTTAGACCCTACGCTGCATAGACATCATCAATGCAGGATTTCTGACAGATAGTCTGGAAACCTACGTATATAATGAATTTAATCAAGACATTAGAGTGATAATAATTGATCGGAGAAATGGTATATTAAAATCTCTTGGAGAGTTGAATCAAAATTCCAATGAGGTTATCTCTTAAATGAAGTTGTTTGAATGATTACTATTGCTATATTTTACAACCCTCATATTCACCCTCCTCAAGGCCTTTCAGACAGCAAGATCCAGCTTTCATCACTGCTCTAGCACCCCACCTCCTCATCTTCGATGTATTCAAATGCACTGGTTGATTCGCCCAAGGTGGAAGAGAAGATCGGTGCTATTCCGCACTGATAATCTACTGATTCTGATGTTGTTAAAGGAATTAGGTATTGCTTTGGTTTATTTGAATCTGTTAACTTCATTTGTTGTATCCTTTTAAAGATTTGGTTGATGTGATGTAGAGAAGCTGAATCGATGTAGAAGAACACTCTACGGAGAAGTTTGAAATCCAAGCTGAGGTGTCGCTGCTTATGGATATTACCATCAACACTCTTTACAACAATAACAACATTTTCTTGAGAGAGTTCATCTCCAATACCTCAGATGTGAGATTTTGGTGAATATGCAGGCTTTGAACAAGATTAGATTTTTGTCACTTAAGGACAAGGAAATATTGAGAATTCAAGATAATTTTCACTACATGCTTACGCTTGAACGTTTTCTCTGCGTATGCGTCATGCAGAAACAGTTTTTTTTCCTCAAGGCATCAAACTTCTCTTTTCATCACTTTGTTTTGTGACAGTTGCAATTTTGGAGCGGTGAATGAATGGACATCTTGAAATAATGCTTGGGTTATGTGACGGTTGCTTGAGTATGATAGTAGTTAAGTGGGTATCAAAGATATTAGCTAAACTTAATGTTTATACTGCTATCGTGGTTATTATCAAATTCTTTGTATATGTATATATTGTTGGTAAAGACTGTCTCATGCTTGGGCAGTTATTCTTGAAGGTGATGGACTTGGTGAAGGTTATGGGATGCTAGGTCAGGCTGGAAGTGGGAAGCTACACGTGTTGGCTAAAGTGGCCAAAAGCCTCGCATGTGAGATTTTATATTATATTCTTTGTATATCTAATGTTAAATTTTTTGAGTATGATGCTGGATTTTGGATAAAATGAGTTATCTTTAATATATATAATTAATATATTATCCTGAAAATAATGTGTTAGGCGACGAAATTTGTATCTTTCATGAGCTATGGAAGAGAAAAGTTGAGCAATGAACTGTCTAGGATTTTGGTAAAATGAGTTATCTTTATTTGTTGAAATTTATTGGGTTTATGATACTGCCAATGTTGGTGTACTTATAAAGCAGGATATTGGGTTCTAATTTTTTTGGACAAAATATTATGGAGTTGATACACGTTGTTAATTGATGATACTGATTGGTTATTATATTTTATTTTTTAAATAATATAAACATGAGAAAATAATTTTTGGAAAAAAGGAAAGCAATGCAGTAAACAGTAAAATCTTTCAATTTATAACTAACAAAAATAAAATCTTTAATTTATAACTAATAAAAAAATAAAAATAAAAGTGACACTGGCAAATTTTTATTCTTAGATATACTCTAAACGGTTTAGATAAATGTAGAGATTTCAAATTCATATTATTTATATTTATTAATCAAATCTTGGACTTAATGTTTACACCAAGATGGAGTATGAGGGCTACCGAATTAATTCAAGAAACTCAATGAAAGAAGGGATAAAAAAGAGATTGAGTTGTCTTAGAATTTTTTTTTTTTTAAATCACTATCATTTATATTCTTACATTAAATGACACCTTTACGATTAAATATTTTGAAATATTTAATCGTATCAACGTCCATGTTGAAATGGTGAACCCTCTCAACGAGAGCACCAATGATACACCTTAATTTGTAGGGTATCAGAAAATACTCTTCGAGTGGGTGCAAACTCCGTATCGAACAAGGAGTGGACTGAGGAAGAAGATTGAGAGAGATGTGGAAGAGGGAGATAGAGACCGTGAGATAGAAAGGAGAAGAGCAGAAAGAGGAGATTAGAATAGAGAAGAAGAGAAAGATCGATGATAAGATACAGAAATAATTCTCATAATCTCAAAATACATTCCTAATCACCTATTTAAATATCTCTAATTATAAATATGGAAACTTAAATAATTAAATTAAGTAAAGATCCTATCTAATTGTATTAGACGTTAAGCAACTGTGGAAAATAGTCTTTCAACGACTACGCAAACAAATCAAATCAAATATTTCAGAATATTTAATCGTATCATCAATGAAAATTCTCTTTGATGTATTTTAGCATGATAATTTGATGAACGTATAAGAATTTTAAAAAATAGTATGGATTGATGAAGATTGAATAATAAATCAATTTTGTATCTTCTCATATTTCATATAATTATTTAATTATTATTATTTGATATATTCTAATCAGCCTCTAAGCACTTACTTAAGGAACTCGAACCTATTCGAAGATAAAAGAATTAAAATATTATATGATGCACTTAAGTCTAGATATTAATTTTTGATTATATATAAAGAAATTTTAATCTAGATGATATACTTATTATTTGAAAATTAAGTTTTTGGAATAAAAAATAAGAAAAAGAAAATAAATCACAAAAATCACATATCAGATTATAACATGTACGCGTGCACGTCATAAAATCTAGTTTTGAAGAAAAAGTTTATATGCCCTATAAGTAAAAATTGCAGAGGAATTAATCAATCATTAATGGGGCGCCACCCACGCACCGATCGCTTAAAAAATATATTTTGAAAACACTATTATATACTTGCACTCAAAATACGAGAGGTAACAAATTTAAACATTTAAATAATTAAGAATTGATATCACGTCTATATGTGTATTTATTTTTAGTCATTAATTTATACTATATATTTAGGTCAATAATAAGAAGGTACAAAACGTAATTAGAAATTGTTAAGCAATACATTCTCTTCACTTAATTACTAGTAACTACAAAATTATATTTTGTTTTACCGGTAATATTCATTGTGCACAAAAGTGTGCATTGTTAAAAGATAAATTAAAATACACTATTAAATATTCATCTTTAATATACATAAGTGTGCATTACTAAGAGATTAAATAAGCGATTTTTTTTACAAAAATATAGGATTAAATATTCATACATTTGCGTTTATTGTTAAGAGATTATGAAAAAAATACGTAATCAATGTTCATATTAATGTACATTGATGTTCACATTAATGTACATCAGTGTACATTTTTCAGAGATAATTAAAAATACGTAATGTTTTTTTTTAAATATGCAGATTAATAATTATATTAACGTACATTAGTGTGCATGGCTAAGAAAGTAAATATTAATGTATATTAGTATATGCATTATTAAAAGATAATTAAAAATATGCAATTTTTTTTACATTAGTGTTTATTGTTAAGATATTATAAGAAAAATACGTAATCAATATTAATATTAATATACATTGATGTTCACATTAATGTACATCATTGTACATTTTTAAGAGATAATTAAAAATACGCAATGTTTTTTTTAAAAAAAAATATTCAGATTATCATATTATTGTACATTAGTGTACATTATTAAGAAAGTAAATATTAATATACATTAGTGTGCATTATTAAAAGCTAATTAAAATACGCGATTAATAATCATGTTAATGTATATTAGTATATTCATATCAATGTACATTAATGTGTATTATTAAGGATAAAGCAAAAATAAATAAATAAATAAATAAATAAAATGTTATAATTATCCTCAAAAATTTTCTTAAATCTCTCACATATTAATGCACATTAGTGTTAAAAAAAAGTCCTCCAATTGATAGCTGTGATGGTTGTTGTTAGATGAATATGCGTATCCTTGTGAATAAGGATAAAATAGAAAAAATAAAAAAAATACTTTGTATTTATTAATAATTATATTACATTAATGTATTTATTAGTAATTAGAATATATAAACACGTACCTATAATTAATTATCCCTATATATTTTCTAATATTTGTATTGTATTTTTACATTTAACTTTTCAATAAAAAAATCGTTAACAAAGTACATAAATTTTTATTAAATAATGTATGATTATATTTTTATTTATCCGCATATAACACTAAATAAAGCTAAATGAGATTACCAACGGAAATTGATTTCTATTAGTAATTACCAACAAATTAAAAATGGAAATTGAATTCGTGAGATAGCAACGAATTACCAATATAATATTTACTAATAGAATGAATTAGTTGGTAATTATCAAGGGATTGCCAACGGAAATAACATTTTTGTGATAGGCAATGGAATATATATTTACCTACGAAATTAATTTTGTTGGTAATTACTTCCTCCGTTCCGCCTAAACGTTACCGATTGCTTTTTGTATGTAGATGAAGGAGTATTATTATTTTATGTAGTGGATAGTTGTACTAGTAGTGAGTGGTGGGCCACATACTGTACATTTTTACTAAAAGTGGGAAATAGTGACATTTGGATGAGACGCCAATATAGTAAAATGGTGACCTTTCGATGGGATGGAGGGAGTAATAAGAATTGCCACGGAAATTACATTCATGTTGCCAACGGAAATTACACTCATGTGATAGCAACGAAATATTTACCAATGGTTGCTATTCCGTTGTCTATTACAAAAATGTAATTTTTATTGGCAACCCCTTTTCCGTTGTCTATCACAAAAATGTCATTTTCATTGTCTTGGTAATTATCAACGGATTGTCAATAGAAATTACGTTCTTGATAGCAATGGAATAACGACGGAATATTTAACCGTTAGTAATTACAATGAGATTTTTACATATGTGTGAAATATTTACCTACATATTTCATTCTCTTGATGTTCGTTTTTGGATTTTAAATCCAGGTTTTGGTTTTCCAAAACCACATCCAAATTTTAAAAACCTCTCATATATATACTACTACATTCTCTTTCTTCAATTAATACACATTCTCTCTTTATCTCTCCTCTCTCATTTAACTTTTTAAATAAATTAATATATTGATTTGACATAAAGTTAAAACCTACCCTACTCAAAACCCAAAACAAACATAGAACACACTATTCATGGTTTTCAAATCCCACATAATCCCAAACCAAACATCACCTTGATAACTACTAAGAGATTAGCTACGGAAATTAAATTTGTGTGAATATTTATTAACATAATTACTAATTGATTAGCAACGGAAATTAAATATGTGGAATTAAGTTTAAATTTATAATTATTGATAATTAATTCAAAAATATTGAATAGTTATATAATTAAAAATATAAATAATCATATAATTATTGAAATAATAAGTAGTTACATGTCAAATTAATAAATTATTAGTTTGATTAATAACAAAATGAAATAATTTAATTGTAATTTTTGGTCAGTATATCAAATAACTAATCAATTAATAGGGTAGGTCTTGCGTGAGACCGTCTCACGTGAAACTATTTTTCACTTTTTAAAAAAGTTATTACTTTCGCTATAAATCATTATCACTTTCGCTATAAAATGTTATCACTTTTTATTTACACTATAAACTGTTCATGAAAGAGCATTATCACTTTTATAAATTTATTATCACTTTCCTTCATACAAGTTATCACTTTCACTTCACACAAGTCTTTTCCTAATTAATATGGGTTTTTAACGCTAATTATACTTTAAATAATTTGTTAATTACTCTTTTTCTCTCTTCCGTTAGGTAATTGCATCTCATAAGCAGCCGTTACTCCACTGAGTAGCTACGGAGCTGCTGACGCCTCCAGTGAATATCCGTCGTCACCGTCACCGTCGTTACTGCCGCCGCCGCCGAGCGTGGAGAGGAAGAAGAATAGGCGAGTGAGTAATTGAGAGATCGATCCTGATTTTGTACCATTCCTGCAAAAGCGAAGGTTTCGATACTTATCGAGCGGAGATTCGATTGCGATTCATTTTTCGAATTATCGAGCTGAATTCTTATTGATAGCTCCTTCCGAATTACGATCTCCGCCGCACTCCTCCACCTCCCGTCGTCGTTCCTCCCGCACTGCGCTTGCTCAGGTATTTTCGTATTTATTCTCCTGGTGACTTTGTTGCCGATACCGATTTCCGCCGTGGTCTGCTGTTGGTTCTGGAGCGTCTCTGCCTGTGTTCTTTTCGTCCTGTTTTATTAATATTTTTATTTTTCATTTTTTTGAAAATGTGAATCATCTCTGTGCTGCGTAACAATAGGCTATGTTATGATTATGTAAAAACTCAAAAATGCTTTTCACCTAGTTCTAAGAATCTACCTTGCACCTCCAATTACTGTGAAAAACTTTAAGTAATGCAGGCATTTCCGAAGGTATGGAATCATAACATAGAATTTAGCTTGTACATCTTAGTTGGTGGTGAATTGACCTCTTTCCTAACGAGTTGCTTAATCATTTTCTGTTTAACTATTCTATTATCTTATAATCTCTCTTGCTGGTGTAACTTTGGTTGCTTTCATT
Source organism: Pogostemon cablin (assembly GCA_023678885.1). Lineage (NCBI taxonomy): Eukaryota > Viridiplantae > Streptophyta > Magnoliopsida > Lamiales > Lamiaceae > Pogostemon > Pogostemon cablin. The sequence continues at coordinate 26,061,261 of CM042967.1, forward strand.
TTAATTTTATCCATAGAGTAAATAATTGCACTATTATGGATCATTGTTTGCTCTGAATCTAACTGAGGCTCATTCTACTTCTCTCTCCAGGCAGCAGGAGCTTATCATCAGTCAAATTGAGCACTGTCAGTCATGCAGATGCAGGTGTGCCCAGATTTTTGTGTTGACACTTTTGGGATCTTTTAATATTTCAGCTTTGGCTTAGTTATTATCTGATTTTTTTTCTTCATTGTTACACCTAGTCTGTTTTGGTGCTTATTGCCAATATATAAGAAGGATTTAGGACTTTGGAGTAGCATTTGTTATTAATTGGAAAAGATTCCCAGTTTGTAGAGCATAAATTATCAATCAGAAAATGATAATGTATTCTGCTCTTCCATATTTTTAGTGGTGTATTTTTCTGAGCTTTAAATGCCTATTTGGGGTAACTCCTGTCCATTATCTAGCTTGTAGATGTTGTGTCCTCCATGGAAAGATGTCTTTTTTGGTTTGTGTAAAATTTTTCATTTTTTTGTTGAAAATTTGCTTTATGTTAGTTATTTGGATTTTAAAAATTAAAGCATTTTCCATATCATCATAACTATTTGAGAAGTTGAACACCTGGACAGTACCCTTGTCAGCTACGTGTGCACTATTCTTAGGATAGAGTCAGTTCCCCTATCCCATTGACCCTTGGCTTTGAGGTAAAAGAAACAAAAGCAAATTTTTTGGTGCTGCATTTGTTCATGGGTCAATGTAGCTAACTGGTTAGCTGAAAATGCATTGCTGTCATGTTTTCAGGCTTTCATTGAAGCTGCTGAAATCAAGCTTGATGATGATGTTGCTTCCAATTAGGCAATTGGATCATATGGAGAGCTAATTTCCTTCAAAAGCAGCAGATGGCTACTAAGAACATTTCTATTTTGACTCGTTGCAACACCGGATGGTACTTTTTCTAAGCCTCTTACTTATTTTTGAATAGTCCACATGTTTTGCTCAAGAGAACTTACATTTAACTGATAAGAAATTAGGAATTTAATACTCTTAACTTTTGATTACTCTGGTAATTTGTGTAAAGAAGTGTGGCATTTCTTGATTTCATTCTACAGAAAATCTAATAACAATGAAACTGTTTCATACTACTAAATGTTTTTAGTATTTTGACTTTGTGAACATATTGATAGTCATGGTATGGTACTAGATATGATGATAATTAACCATTAACAAACACGATTTTTACTTAGATTATTTTCTTTTTATGAAATTTTTCTATATGGGTTAGATTATTTTCTTTTTATGAAATTTTTCTATATGGGTGCAGGTTACCCATCTGCATTCCATGGACCTGATAATGTAGATTTTGAGATATACATGTACCTCATGTTGTTATTATTAGTAGCTAGCCAGTAGGCTTTTTTTCTAACTTATATACTCATAATTTCGATGTTATACATCACCAACATCCTTTAGCTTTAGTCATTCTTTTTTCTCTTTACTGATTTTGTAATTCTAATTATAGCTCTATATATATTTTCTTGAAATAGCTGAATATGTCCAACATTTTACTGGCCACTTATTCTTTTTAACATCTTTTATTGAATTTAGATCTTAGAAAGAAACTCAAAACCAACCGATGTAAAAGGCAAAAATGCTTAGCTCTCCTGCGTGGATTTTTCTTTTGGATTCAGGTTAGTTCATATATACTTTATTGAATCTTTTTCTTTCTCTGTTCTAATTTATCAAGGATATAACCATGCGGCACGTTTTTATTTAGTTGCATATATATACTTTCAAACCAGATTTCACTTATATATAATTGGATTTTTTTTAATAAAAAAAAATGTTTCCATGGTACTCTAGAAATTCTACATACAACTAAAGTTCAACCCTCTAATTTATTTTTTGATCTTGACCAAAGTTTGAAGACAATCAAAAATGCTTTTCCACTTAGACCGGGTTCCACAGAAAGAAGTTTTTGTTTTGAAGACAATCATGTGCTTGTCCTTTTTTATATTTCTTAGTTTCTTTGAATAATTCATTTATTATAACTATAGTACATATCTGAAGAAAGATTATCGTAAATGGCCTTTATGGCTTTTCAAAAATGCAAGTTCAAACCTGTCATTCTGCTTTCTACCTGATTTTTATAGATTTTTGTCATTTCACCTTGGTTTCTTTCTCAATTTTTATGGGTCATCCTTCATTTGTGTAACAGCAAAGCTGTAACCTGCTTGGCTTCTAATGCTGATGGATTTCTGTTAGTTTCTGGATCAGAGGATGGTATGATCAGAGTGTGGGGCATTAGAACTCGGAACATTATTCATGTCTTTAAACATACAAAAGGTACGCTATATTGATCATAAAAATATTACTTATGTAAGAGATAAAAATACAATCTTGTGCTGTAATCTGAATGTTGAAAGTTTCATTCTTCCCACTCCTTTTTACCTATATCAGAATTTAAGTGAGCTGACCTCTGTAACATCCTATTAAAAAATTATGTAATTTGAATACTTTATTGTGAAGATACATCAGAATTGCATTTTAAATGTTACCATGAGACATGACAGAATACCTAGTAGCACATCTCTTTGAACACATTGATGAAGTTCAGCGTTTTTGGTGTTTTTAGTTATTGGTTCCATGTGAATGTAATAGAAGAGGTATTAGTGCAGAATTGTGTGCATGATTCATTTAATCCTTATTCATTACTACCTGATAATGAAATTGTTGTTTATTGGAGTGAGGAAGAACTCCATCAATGGAAAAGGCACAAGCAGAGGGAGCTGTATGCTTATTTCTATTGTAGTAATGGCAATCAATCTGAATACATGTTGCAGCCATAAAGTTGTCTTCATTCAAATCATTTGTGGAGACGAAATGAAGCACGAATTGATTTTCATTTGCCTTATTTGCACAGGTCCAAATAACAATGTTATTATCATCAGACATCCACAATATATAAATCCTCCCGCAGCTGAACTGCCTTCCCATTTAAAGAGGCATGTTTTAGCGTTGCCACCTTCACTGGAAAGGTTTGCCTAATTCGCCTGAGGATAATTCCCATGTCAAAGCATACGTTGGTGGTCAGACCATTTCCAATGAGCCCTTAGGATCCTCCTACGTCAGTGTTCAAACAATGGAGGCCCAAATCAAAGAATTACAGGTTTATATTTTATCTATTTCATAATATGGTTGAATTTCTGTGAGTTCTATTCTTCATGCATACACTCTCAGCCACCATTGCTCAATGATTTTTCTAATTTTCTAAATCAGCTCTCCATACAGCAACAAGGTTCTTCGGCAGCAGATGCTGAAGTGGATGTGGGAAGGATGAAAAATGAACAACAACGATAGTCGCAAATGATCCAACAATTGAAGAATATGTACGAAAATCTGCATCAGTTCTGCGTCGATGAACTGTTGGATGAAAACCACATAAAGAGCCAAGGATCATAATATAAAAGGTAATGTATACAATTTCTTGATCATCACTGCCTTCATTCATGAAAACCTTGCTCGTGGTATTATAAACCATCCCATAATTAATACCAATCTTCTTAGTTACTTAGTATCAAGTCGGACTGTCGGAGTCAATTTTAAAAAAGAACCGTTGGAATGATTTGAATTGTATGATTAATGCAGGCATTAAACATCAATACTATTAATGTTTAATGCAAATGATTCAGTAGGTTTTCTAGGAAGAAGTAATAGATTTAATTTCTCTAGATTGTGTTCATCCTCCTTACGAAATCATCCTGGTTCTCCGACGGCAGATCGTAATTGAATTTGCATTGCAGTTAATTTTCTAAAGTTGATGCATACTTATTCGCAGAGGAATCTGTTTTGATTCTGCTGCGCCATGGAGAATCAATGTGGAATGAGAAGAACCTATTCACTGGCGGTGTGGATGTTCCGTTGACAAGTAAAGGCGTAGAAGAAGCGATCGAAGCTGGGAAGAGAATTAGCAGCCTTTCTTTGGACATCATCTACACATCTGCTCTGATTCGTGCTCAGATGACGACTACGCTTGCCCTAGCACAGTAACAAATCACCACTGCATGAAGATAGCATTTTGTGAATGTTAGACTTCGAATCAAGTTATTAGTTTTATGTTGCTCAACTTGATGGTATTGCAAATTAGTAAGTTTATTTTCAATTATGAATACGTTTTTTTAAATAAATGATGCTTTAATGTTTATGTTTGAGATTATTTAGGTGTTCGTTTGTCTTGTATTAGCCTATAAATTAGGTTTATGCTTATGAAAATACATTGACATTTATGTTTAAAAGTATTTCAAGTATATTTTAGTTTTTAGTATATGCTATATTTTTAGAATACTTTATTTATTTAAGGTAGAGAGGAAAAAAAAATAGACGTATATTATTTTATGCAAGAGTTGATATTAGGTGTATGTGTATAACTTTTTATTCTATTTTGTATACATGTTATTTTATTTTGTATACGTGTTTCTTAATAATTGTATACTTTTTTCATACTAAGATTTTCATTATAAAAACTAGCATCCATATGTGTATAACTTCTTATTCAATAGTGTATACATGTTTTTTAAAAATTGTATAATTTTTTACACTCAATTTTTTATTAAAAAAAAAACTAACAATTAAATTGTATACATTTTTGTTTATAATTGTATATGTTTTTGTTTATATTTATTATACGTTTTTGATAGTATCATAATTAATCTATTGACTTAATAACTATAATGTGTTAATAACTTTCTGCTGTTTGATTTTATTGTACACATGAAGGTCAGTCCAGGTGCTTGAGGCCAGTTACTTTGGACCTCTTTGTGCAGTAATAAACCTCAATTCTTCTTCAATTAGCCATGTAGAACCATTCTTGGACTAAAATGTATTCTTGAGTCGTTGCAGCACATTGCAATTTGTAATTGTAATATAAAAAAAAAACACAGAATTTACCTGGAACACATACAATATAAGCTTGCATACATTATTCAAATGGTTATCAATCTGTGACAACTGGTTTAAAAAAAAAAAAAGTTCTTGTCTAAAATGGTGGATATCCCATCGGTTAGCATCAATAACTTTGACACATTTTTTTAGCATACCATTGTTCCATCTCTTTTCAGTATGCGAGTTCTTAGCGTGTTTCTTCTACCGGTTTCTCTCCCTTAGCTTCTCTACAGTCTGATATAAAAGAAAGTTGTACTTCCCTTTCCATCTTGGCTGCTTACTTCTTTAACTCGGTACCCTGCTGGTATTAGATGTTCTTGCTTATCAAATAAAGCAGATAACCTTTTCATCTTCGATTTTTCACTATATTTAAATAAAGCACATACATACATATGTCACTTGAAACTATAATGAGTGAAATTTAGTACTTTAGTGTATTATGTGATGTGGCATCTTCAGTTAGCTAAAAGCATCATGTAAACTACGGCTTCTTATTCGAGAATTCCACTCATCGTCGCTTTGAGTTAAAATATTAGAGTATTATGTCACCTCTTTAGTTTATTTTGTTTGGATTAATATTGTGATTGCATGCAATCCACTAATTTTAGGACAGTGATCCTGAAAAATAGTGAGACACTTTGTTCACATGTTGACTCCTGCTTTACGTGCTACAACAGAATTTGAAATTATAGGACTCCACCCAGGTGAGGTTGTTTAGATTATGTAACAGATATATTCCCTTGAGTAATTTGAAATTCATTTCCTTGCACTTTTGGAATTCTTTTGCGACTTTAAGCTCATTCAACCTTCACTTGACTTTAATATTGAAACTTACACCTTGAACAAGTTTGTCTACAATAGACCAAGCACCTTCCTATGATAGGAAAGAATATGAAAAATACTAATGTAATACTCCAGCACAACGTTTTAAGTGCAGATAAACGAGCTACATGTGCCTTCCACAACTGTAGTCAAGCTTTTTTAAGTGGGAAAATGGTGAAAGAATATGGTAAATGATATTCTTGGATTTGTTCAGAGTTGTTAAATGACATTGTACTAGTAAAAGTAGAACAGGAATTACGTCCTTCTCTGAGTGGAAACTCAAGCTTAGATTTTTACAATGAGGTATGTTTAGCAGATATTGATTGTAGTAATATAATGATACTCTTATGGTCTTTTTTACTTACTTTCCTTCTTATTCATGAAGTATTGTTTTTGCCAACCTGTTGATTCCTAGATATTGCGGTTTTATTTAATGTGTCATACTTGTAATAATTGATTTTGAAGATGATATCATTTTGTGGATATGGAATTGATTTGTCTACTCATATAAGTGAAGCACCTAGATACTCATTTGCCAATTTTCCGAGTTGAGTTGAGTTTTACACGTTTCTTTTGCTTATTATGAGTTGCAATGATCATAATTATAGTTTGATATCTGTTGTTCCCGTTTTGAATATTGTCTTGTTGGTTCTGTTGGATGCATCAGCCGTAGGAACTAGGAAGTACATTAGAAATTTATAGTTGAAGGTCATGTAGTTTGATGCTTATGTCATGGAATTAAATTCTTGTTGTTCATATGTGTATAGTTCTGGAATTATATTTAGAGTCTGTCCTGAGATTTTACCACCCTAGCCATTCTTATATGTAACCTTGACTTTCTGAAATTTTTGGGAACTAATTTCTTTGAGTAGCTGATCTCAATGAGTTAATGATTTTCTGGCAGCTTACTGGGGAAAGTAGAGAATTTGAATCATAAAAACCTCAGTTTTTCAAAAATTCTAGGTAGGTGTGCATTATGCTCAAAGCTTGATTGCTGCTCCACTTGGTTTAAGTTATGTACAGTGTTTAAATTGGGTTGCTATGCTCTGATCAATCAAGTAAAGTCAGATTCAATTTGGCATTCCTCTATCTGACTTAGATTTTCTGACTCTGTTTGTTTAGATTGAGTTTGAAGCTAGGGTCAGGATTAGTGAGTCTGGATTTAGTGCAATTGCATATCTTAATTTTATTCTATAGACTATAGTCATATGGTGGCATTGCTATTTCTTACTTTCTTAATAGCCCTTTTGTGGAACAACATTTTCTACCGTCTCTCTTTCTGTTGATTTTGCAGATGTATATTGGTGTATTTTCTAGGTTTTGTTTTCGGTGAAGGATACTAAAGGGAGGCATGTTCCTGGTTCACATAACTGGAATGAGGCTTGTTACTGGTTCACATAACTGGAATGAGTTTGTACTCATCAATGCAGAGAGATTGGAAGAGTGAGTTCTTGAAAATTCATCTTTTTCTGTTTCTTGACTTCACCGAATGGCTGCCATGTTATGCAGTTTTTGATGAAGACAAAGTCTCTTGTGAGATGCTACTTTCATGAGACGGTTTGTGAGACGTGTTAAAGTATGTCGATTATTTAAATAAAGTATGTTTAATGGTTGTTAATGTATGTTTTTTAAAGTATGTTGGATTATGTATTAAAGTATGATGTTAGTGTGTTATAATTTGATTTATTATCGACATACTTTAACCACAAATAAGCACACTTTAACCACAAATAAGCATACTTTAGTGACGGGTTGACCCGTCTCACATCCGTCTCACCAATAACCCGTCTCACAAGAGACTAACTCTTGTTTTATAAAAAAATTTCAAGGTAAGTAAACATAATTTGGCTAATTTTTCATGTTTTTTCTGTTATCTCTCTATTTAATTCGATCATTTACTTGATAACTTTTACATTTTTCCTGATTTAGTTTCTCTTACCTTCTTTTAAGCTTTTCTAGATTTCAGGGCCATCCCAATATCTTCTCTCCAAAATTTCTTAAAAGTTTTTCTAAAAATTTGCAAATCTGCATTTTTTTTTCACAAATCTGTTGAGTATTGCTTCAACATACTATGATATTTTCCACGCTCTTGAAAATTTGCAATTTCTTGATCTGAACCAGATACAAGCATATGCTGATAAGTAACATGAGTTGTCTACCACAATTCACACCACCATTATATACCCACCACTTTCTCCCTCCTCTTCAAATCTAAGTAATCTGTAAAAATTGATAAGTAATGGATTTGCTTAGAGAAATCAACATTAATGGTGAATAGTGTCCCGTCTTATTCCAAAATTGATAATACAGCATGCTCACATTTCTTCCTGAACCAAAAACGTCGGATGATCGAAATCATGTAATGGAAAAACCAATCAAACATTTCATGAGGAAGACCATTTTCATCGGAGGCTCAGCTCATGTCGGGAAAGGTGATTGGATGTTGGGTTGAAGGTTTAGGAATTTCATGTTGAGGAAGAAATCAAATAATGATGGATGAGAAGGGGGTGATGTGCTCAGGCTTGTCTTTTGTAGAAAGTCAACAGCGAGGAGGTTGACTAGTTGCAGAGGAGGTGTGGAAAATGAAAATGGATGAGGTTGAAAAGATATATGAATATTTTGTTTTATTTTTAAATGTATTTTAATGTTATGTTTATGAGGTGATGTGGTATTTTAATGAATTAAAATTATTTTTTGGTAGGTCTTGCGTGAAATCGCCTCATGTGAGACCATTTTTCACTTTTTAAAAAAGTTATCACTTTCGCTATAAATCGTTATCACTTTCGCTATAAAATGTTATCACTTTTTATTTACACTATAAATTGTTCATGAAAAAACATTATCACTTTTATAAATTTATTATCAATTTCCTTTAAACAAGTTATCACTTTCTTCAAACAAGTTATCACTTTCTGGCCGTCTCACGTCACTTTCACATAAGCCCTTACGTGAGACGGTCTCACACAAGTCTTTTCCATTATTTTTAGTTCCATAAAAATATGAAATATTTGAATTGAGTGTATGTTGGGTGCACCGGGTGCAAGGGTGCACACACATGTGTATAACATTATATTCTATTTTGTATACATATTATCCTATTTGTATATGTGTTTCGTAATAATTGTATACTTTTTTTACATTAAATTTTTCATTAAAAAACTAACATTCATATGTGTATAATTTTCAATTCAATAGTGTAGTATATGTTTTTTAATAATTGTATATTTTTCTAACACAATTTTTCATGGCAAAAGCTCTCGTGCACCCGGGTGCACGGAACACATTTTCGTGCGTCTTTAGAATTTTGGGTTAAATTGTATATCTTTTAGTATACAGATGTGTACCCTTTATTTTTTAAAGAAAATTATTGTGTGTATTTAGGCGCATGAACAACACTCCGTGCGCCTTTAGAAATTTAGTATTATGGGTAAGGGTACATTGTTTTTGATCTAAATGGTATACACTTCAATAATAAAAGGTACACACCATTTTGTTCTAAAGGATATACACTTTTCATTAATATTTTTTTTTCTTTAGAAAATAAAGGGTACACATTTTTATACTCTTCCGTGCGCCCGGGCGCATGCAAGCCTCACTCATTTTTCATTAAAAAAAGTAACAATTAAATTGTATACATTTTTGCTGTTAAGTGTATATGATTATGTTTATATTTATATATGGGTGCACCTTATCTTTAGGTGCACCCGGTGCACACTTTAGCCAAATTTAAAATAATACTCCCTCCGTCTCACACTTGTGCTCACTGTTCACCACCCAAAAAAGGAAACTTCACTTAATCAACCATCTCAAAAGTTATCTTAATTGACAATTTATAGTGTGCACCCGGGTGCACCCATATACAAGTATAAACAAAAACATATATAATTAAGAGTAAAAATGTATACAATTTAATTGTTAATTTTTTTAATGAAAAATTGCATATAATATTCAATAAAAAGTTATACACATATGGATGTTAGTTTTTTTAATAAAAACTTAATATGACAAAAAATATACAATTATTACAAAACACGTATACAAAATAGAATAATATGTATACAAAATAGAATAAAATGACATATATATGGGTGCACCCTTGCACCCGGTGCACCCAATATACACTCTTAATCAAATACTCAACACACAAGAGTTATATAACCAATTAGAAAATATTCAACTGCAATATTTTTAAATCTTCTAAATTAATTTTTTTTACTTATGCCCGAGATTTTAGCCTCGAGTAATTGATTTTTTAATGATTATCATAATTAATTATATAATAAAATTAATGGCTAAATTAATTATTTGTCTGCCTAAATTAAATATTATCATCAAATCCATTATATATACTGACATTAATTTTGAGAAACTTCCCACATCTTCCATCATTTCCATCTTAGAAAAATGAAGATTATGATCATTTTTAAAATTTCTAAATTAAATTTTTTTACTTATGCTCAAGATTTGAGCATCGATTAATGGATTTTTTTTAATGATCTTATATTTATTATAATTAATTAAATAATAAATTTAAAATTTAAAATTAATGACTAAATTATTTTTTTAATGATCTTATATTTATCATAATTAATTACACAATATAATTAAATTTAAGATTAATAATTTGTCTTTATTATCTAAATTAAATATTATCAATTAAATTCATTATATATAGCTGACATTATCCTCAAGAACTTTGACAAACAACATTTCCCACATTTTCCATCATCATTTCCATCCGATATAAATGAATATGATGATCAACTCTGTGTTACTTATTCTCATCCTATTTCTAACCTTCTTTCAATCATTAGCATGCTTTCTTAGAAAGTTCTCGTATACTGTTCATGTTGCTAACCATCTTCCTCAAAGTGAAAATCATAATTTTATGGTTCATTGTGCATCTGGAGACGACGATCTTGGATATCATAATGTTACGATTGAGGATGATTTCGATTTTCACTTTTGTGAAAATCCTTTTTCCACCTTATTCTTTTGCCACCTTTGGTGGGGTGGGAAAGAAAAAGCTTTTGAAGTTTATAATGCTAAATGGAATAAAAACATATGCGTAAAGCGTTCATGTTATTGGGCAGCTAAAGAAGATGGTATTTATTTCACTGGTTATTGGCCTCCGAATGATTTGATGAAGATGTATGACTGGGAATAATATCACAATGTACTCGTGCACCACAATTTAATGTTCATTTCAAATAAAATAATAAAATTGTGGTATTAATATTTGATCGACCTGGTTTTCAACTAATCTTTTACGTTGATAATTTATTTCATTTTCTTATTAAGCACTTAATAGTTCATTTGTTTAATACTAAATTGATCATTGCTTGCATGAAGATTTGATATTTTAAATTTTATTCTTATAATTTAAAATTTTCTTTTTCTAACCATAAATATAATCTCAAACTCTTTTTATACATGAGTAATTAACAAGCTGATAGTGTTAAGCAGTTGTGAAATGTTGTATACAACCTTGACTATATAATATTATCAATAAATAAATAAAAATAATAATTAATAATGTACTTATGAGCATAATATTTATTGTAAATATAATCACAAAAGATATATATTTTTTAATGAAAGTGGGTTAGAAAATGCAATAAATAATTAAAATATACACACACAAAACGCGCACGAAAATGCAATAAATAATTAAAATACATATTTTTCATTATTTTCTTTAAATATGTGTTTGATATAGATTAAAAAACGAGATAATATGTTATGTTCCATGTATGAAGCTGTTTCCTATATTTTATTTTCAAGGGCAAGAAAGTTAGAATTGGATATCACATAAGCAGATCAATATTTTTTTAATTTATAAATTCATTTTAGATACTTTTATTTTACCTTTAATGCTAAAAATTTAAATGAGTTTGTACTAGAAGTTAAAATATTTAATAGGATTAATATAGACGAGTTACACAGTTACACTTGCGTGATGTATTAATTAAAAAAAAAAACCAGACTATGTTTGTACGAATAGGAATAAAGATTTATTTTTCAACCGGTTAATCAACGTGATTTTGATATTCCAACCTAAGTAAATCCATTGTGAGATGGTTTTTTGAGACGGGTATGAGACAGATTGACTAATTATTAAAATATTGTTATTATATAAATAAAATAATTTTATTTATAATTAAATTATATTTTCTCACAAAACGTCTCACATAATTAATATTTCATTTCAACTTTGTCCTAAATAATAGGATTTATTCGTGAATCTAAGCAGAGTTAATTTAATACATCTATTATTTTTTTATCATTAATAAAACCAGTAAAAGTACATGGGACACCCAACAATAGAAATAGAAAGTGGTAAAACTATATGGGAAATAATAAATTTTAATCTCACATCTCATAATAAAATTTTCAAAAATTTCTTATTAAATAATTAGAATCATTTTAAGTGTGAAACTAACCTAGAATTTGAATCCTTCCATAGAAACCATTCATCCTACATGCTAGAAAGTTTGAATGATGGTCCATTTATGTCAACTTATAAAAATTAAGGAATCTTAGCTAATTTTTTGTTTCATTAATAACAAATGCATGAAATTCTTGAAATATAAACGGGATGATATCAATAATAAGCAACTAATCAGTTTATTTTCACCTTAAAATATGTCACGTATATACATGAATTATGCAATTAAAATTGAATGCAACGAATTTTATATAATTTAGTAAAACTTTGAATGATAAAACAAAATGTATAAAAAACAGAATGTACTATATAAAAAAGGATTTATATTGAATTAATAGAATGCATAATTATGTATTAGTAATGCTTAAATTTCTCTTAATTGATTTAACTCTAAATAAAATACATCAAGAGTTATGTATCAAATTTAGATTATTTATAATTTGAAGAGATATCAATTAAGGGATTACTATTTGTATCTCTGAAATAACTAAAGGTATTTAATTTATTAAATACACTCCAATATATATTTTTAATAAAACACTTGACATATTACTAAATATACCCAATAAAAGATAAGTTAACCTTTTTTTAATTGTAAATCTCATTTTTAATTACTAAATATAGTAATGAAGGTATTTTAACCTTGTGATGTTGACCTTCAAATCTTTGTGGAAACATCTCCGGCGACCATATGCAGCGTAGGCCATTCAATAAGATTAGACAAAAGGCTCTAGATAACACTATCAGTCTATCACACACATGTGCCATCTATCTCAGGAAACTAGATACATTATTATTGAGAGTGGATCTCTCCAGATAATGGAGTGAATTTCTTTTCACTGTTATAGCGTGCTACAGTGAGAGGAAATTGACTCTCGTTGCAGGAAAGAATCTTGATCCATTATTATTGGATTCATTGAAAAAGTAGCATCTACTTGCACAAATTATTTTCTCTACCATTTGGTGTACCAACGGACTATTGTACAAGTGAAACACATAAGAGAGTTATGTTTGGTTTGTGGTTATGTGGGTTTGAAAATCATAAATAGTGTGTTCTATATTTGTTTTGAGTTTTGAGTAGGATATGTTTTAATTTTATGTCAAATCAATGTATTAATTTATTTAAAAAGTTAAATGAGAGAGGAGAGATAAAAAGATAAAAAGTATTAATTGAGGAGAGAGAATGTAGTAAATATATATATGAGTGGTTTTTAAAATCTGAATGTGGGTTTTGAAAATCGTAAACGAACATTAGAAGATAGATTTATTCAATAAAATAAAAAAATAAAAAAATGTAGAGAATGTGTATTTAGTTTTTTCTTTTAAGGAAAAGGAAATTTCATTTCAGAGAAATATTCATGATTACAAAGTACAACACAAACTAGAAACCAACAATAATTGACCAACTAAAAATAATCATAATCATAATAATAAACTAACATACAAGCACTTAAAAGCAATCACCAAAGACTATATAAGGTGACTAAGGGGGTTATATGACCACTCTCGATAGCATGATCCATATCTAATATTCTTCATCTTTCAAGCATACCAAGACAACAATTGTGCTTTAATTTTATCTACTATATGTCGAGCTTCCCATTTTCCATCATTAAAGACTAAATCGTTTCTTTTAATAGACTCATTGTTAAAATATGATTATTTCAAATAAAGTATCCTTATTAGTAATTAAAATATGTTTATAATGATTCATACTTGTAATACATTAAAAGCATATTTTAATTTATTATTCATCATATTTTTAAAATATACTCCTTCCGTCACCTCGATAAGTGACAGTTTGCTTTTGGGCACGTGAATTAAGGAGTGTAATATTTTAAAGTATAATAAAGTGAGAGAAATAATATTTTAATATGTAGTGGGTAGTTGTATTAATGTTGAGTGTGGGCCATGTGTAAGTGGTTGAGTATAATAATATTATTGTGTTGTGTCACATCAACCCAAAAAGGAAATGGACACTTTGTATTGAGACGGACCAAAATGGCAAAATTGACACTTATCGGAGGGACGGAGGGAGTATATTTTAACTAATAATAAGCATATTTTACCTATATAACAATGATATTTTAACAATAAATCGACCCATCTCATAACCGGTTTTACATAGTAACCGTCTCACAAAAGATTTTGTAGGGCATATAATGATCAGTTTTTATGTAATAATAAAATAAAAAATTACGAACTCTGAATAATCTACACCTAGTATAATTCAATTTAATTAAGTACTTAGGTTGGGCAGTAGGTTAAGGAGGGTGGGGTGTATATATTTTATCATGCATATATATTCGTCCAAAATTTTAACTTCACAACTGATTTATTTCATGTTTAATTTCAAGCTCTTATAATTAAAAAAGACACACAATTAACACTTCTTTAATACATTTTAATTTTAATATTGAAATAATCCACCTAATATATTTTATCATTATTTATTATTTAAAATACTAAATTACTTCAAAAAATTAGTAAAAAAAAATATTTTTTGCAAGTAATAAAAAGATGAAAACGAGAAAGGGATGAGTGAAGATCGTTTGAGTGGGTGAAGGAGTGGGGGATGAAAATTTTGTCATTAGGTGGTAGGAGTGTATACAAAAAAATAAAGCGCCCCACGACATACCTCAAGTGGTAGAGGGGAGCGTGGAAAGACCCTCCAGCTGCGCTTGGTTGCTGCAGGGCGGGGGTTCGAATCCTGCCTTTGACATGGATTTGGCCCCTTGCAAGCACAAATTAAACAGTAAGCCCTTCCTATAAGCCACTTGAGGCACATCCTGCGATTTACCTCCTCCACCAATCCCAGGACAAGGGCGGTGGGGCCCCTAATGGTGGGTACATCATTTTTTTTTTCAAAAAATAAAGCACATCTATACTAGCCAATAATATAAACATGGGATGGTCCTACAAAATTTAATTGCTAAATACAGGAAGTGTATAAAAATAAGAAAATATAGGCAGCAACCCATTATAGGATGATCAATTATAAAATTTTCTTCTGTATTTTGACTAGAGTATGTTTTAACTTGTAACTATGAGGGACAAAGGTACTATATCGTTAGCTAGTTGTATTTTATCTACATATAATTTGATTTTGATTTTTCTTTATTATTATTTTATTTTTATATTTTTATATTTAAAATAATATTTTATTTTAAATCTTAAATTCTAAGAAAGTGTTTAATTTACTAAATAACTGGGTTAATAAAACTTAATGAATAAACATGAAAATTTCTTTAATTCTTTATTAATTTCTTAAGAATATTGTATCTCATCTTCACATTAAGTTATAATACATTGAACTCCTTGGTTTTATTAATGGTTTAAAGAAAATTAAGTCAATTTAAGTGCAATTATTATGCAAACTCTCTTATTTTTAGTAATTTCATAGATTTTATAAAGTATTATTAACTTTATGTGAACCAAACACTCCCTAAGAGTAAAAATATACCCAAAATCATAAGGGCATGTCTTGTGTGATATCGTCTCACGCAAGATCACTTTTAAATTTTTTTAATAATTATCATTTTTTATTAATTAAAATATTATCTTTTTTGTTAAAAATATTATTACATTTTATTTATACTACGAGTTGTTCATGAAATAATCAATTGTACCACCATCACTTTTTATTAATCCAAAATTATCACATTTTACTAAAATATTATCACTTCTTATCCTCATGAGATGGTCACACACAAATTTTTGCGAAACCACTATAGTAAACTTACTATTATATCTTTATAATTAACTCTAAACCCTTGTAAGCAGTCTTAAACCACAAAATTGAAATTACAATTATTCTTTTAGAATTCCTAAACTTTAGAGTAAAATAACAATAGTAAAATTATAATTAAACTCTTAGAATTAACTCTAAATCTTAAAACAAAATGTTCTAAACCACTAAAGTCAAGTATCTTTAAGCCATAAAGGTAAAATTACATTTACATTATAAAATTTAACCCAAAACATTCATTAACAATAAATATTGAATTTTATGGACAAAGTAGAACATAGATCACAAATATTCATGTAGGTAGGTCATTAATTAGTTTGGTAACATATTAAATAAGTATATTATAAAATTTTTAATTTATAATTAATTTAGAAAAATAAGACTTGAATGTACGCTTAATTAATTGAAAGGGGGTGTACTGCCTTTGTTGAAAAGGTTGCGTGTAATACTAGAGCCAGAGAATGAATGAGACTGGTTTCATCTCATTTTTGCGGGCTCTTCTTCTCTTGATTTTATTTTTAATTCATCATGCTATTTAATGATAAATATTAGGAACTCAAAATATGGAGAACATTTTTTATTGGTTTCATCGAATGATAAATATGTACAATCAATTTATAAAAATATATACAATTAATTATAAATACTCACTTCATTCCGTATAAAAGGTTTACATGGAGATTAAAAAATATAATATTTTAATTTTTATTGAGGTGAGAGAAATAATATTTTAATATGTAATGAGTAATTGTATTAATTTATTGTTGTGGACCCACAGAGATACTATTATTTTTTTTAATTCCTATTTACAATAATCACCAAAGTAAAAATATGTAAATATTTTTATGAGCAGGGAGTATGAATAATCGTCATTATTTTAACATTAACAACCGAGTCCAATATTATTTTTTTAAAACTGAACATTTAAAATTTAAACAATTACATTTGAAAGTGGATTTAAATTAAATTCGAAAAAAAAAAATGGGCATTGTCCCCGTTACTTTTTCTGAAAGGTTGATTGTAGGAATAATAAACATCATACAGATATAGTTGGTAATTAGTAAAAGGTTTCGATTTTCTTGAACCAAATTTCGAACTTAATTGGAATTCTTACAAGCCAACTTTTTTTTAAAAAATTTAATTTCACTCGATTTCATAATTGTTTACTCTACTCTAATTGTTAATTTATTAGGTTTTTGTAAAATGAGACAACCTCATATCATCATCACTTTCAAAAAATTTCGAGTATAAGATAACTTTTGGATTAAACTTAGTTGGAGATACCCAACCAAGTTCACTATGACTCTTAATTATTTTTTTGAAGTTAAGTTATTATTTAAATGATTTTTTTACCATCTTAATAAAATATAAAAAATCACCGTACATTATAATTTTAAAATTAATTTTTATATAATAAAAGTGATTTTGAATAAAGGTATAAGATAAAAATGATTCAATCTAAACCTCTAATATTTTATACAACCAAAATAATTAACTAATTGATTAATGTACTAGAGAGCTACAGAATCGTGGGTAAGTATTGCGTTGGATCGCTTCACGTAAATATTTGTAAAAGACTCGTAAAAAATAATAATATCATTAAATATATATATATATATATATATATATATATATATATATATATATATATATATATATATATATATATATATATATATATATATATATATATATATATAGTATTATTGAGTTGATACAAGCGTAAGCACACACGTAAGCACAAATATTATTTTAACTAATCACTTCTCTATATATATGCAAACGTTTTTCCTTTCAATATACACACCTCTCTTCTCCATAACTCTTGCTATTGTCTGAGGCAGTAAGGAATTGAGAGGTAAGTCTCTCTCCTTATATATTTTCCACACACTAACACACACATATACATATATATATTTTCCACACACTAACACACACATATACATATATATATATAAACACACACGTATATATATACACACTGCAAGTTTTGAAATTTTCTATTTTGTTGTCAAACCTTATCATGTTGAGATGGAAAACTTCATTCCTTGTGCTTGATCAACATTAAGGAGTGTTAAGTGTATGATTAAACTCATGCTCAGTGGTGTTGTAAGTTTAAAACGGTTACAACAGCAAGAACATTGAGAAGTCTGCTAAATTGAGCTAAAATGAGCTCATGTGCACAGGTGGGGTGATTAGCCATAACTTGTAGTCGGGTTGACCAATTCAAGAATTTATCGAACCACAGGGAGGTCGATGCTAGCACTTAAGCGATATCACGTTTATCACGATTTTATAGAGACGAATCATAGATGGATGGTTTGGGTAACAAGTAATTTAAATGAAAGTAGACAAGCAATATTCAAATGACAAGATAAAAATGATGAATGAGTGGTTTTCCAAATTAAGTAGAAGTGAGATTAACAACACTATTGAAGTGGTAACTTATGGATTCATGCATTAAACTCATATGTATCAAGGGTTAAGACTAAGGGCCAACACATATACCACCTAAACTTCCTCTCGAAATGAATAGGATGTAGATCATTTGCACAATCTCAAAATAGCTCAAAGGTTGGTTCTAAATTAAACTATTCCAACTAGGTACTAAGTTCAATTATAGAATCCCTTCATATAATCAATTGACTTCTCAATCTAACTAATCACATGTTCCATCAAAGGGTTCTAAATAATAAAGGACTTCTCAATCACTTTACCATTTATAATGCACATGAGGTGTTTGATGAAATGATTCACTTGACTATCCTAAGCACATAATTGATTTCTCAATCTAATCATATAATTAGAACAATCAAACACACAAAACATCATAGATCTCAAGATATATAAGCACCAATGATAGAAAATCAAATATCCCCATCAACATATGAATTTAATTACATAGATCCACAAATTAACCAACAACCTTCATGTTGCTAATCTCACAAGGGAGATTAGCCTACAATCTTCATAAGATCCATAACATAGACATTATAATTCTTACAAATCATGATGAACTAAAGGATTAACACAAAATTGGAATGAAAACTCCCTTGGAAATGGATCCAATTGAATCTCCCTTCTTCCTTTGGTGATCACCCAAGCTTCCTTGCTTCTTCACTTGATTTGGATGGATAAAATTATGGAGAGATGATGTAGATCTCAAAATGGATGAATGGGATGGAGAATATGGTGTGAAATCAAAGGAATGGTGTGTGAGGTGTGTGGGAACAGTAGAATTTCGGATCTCCTCTCAATTGTTGAATAAAGGGGTATTTATACCCCTTGGGAGGCTTCTAGAAGGATTCTGATTTTTTTTCCAGGAATTTACACAGCACGAGTCGTGCTCGGTAACACGGCCATAAGGTGGCCGTGTTGTGTCTTCTGATGTCGGCACACGGCCTCTACTTACAGGGCCGTGTTGATGAAACGGCTCGTGCTGCCAACACGACTCGTGTGACTGGACACGGCCTTAAGGTGCCCGTGTTGAATAAACTGGTGTCGCCGCACGGCCATCTCTTACAGGGCCGTGTTGGCTACACGGCCCGTGTTGGTGCTGTCTTCTGTTTTTCTTCATTGTTTTGGCTCGTTCTCCTTCGTTTCAACTCCGAATTGAGATCCGCTTTTTCTTACATCTTCCTTATCATATCTAGCATCAAATAAAAAGTGAAAATTATAGGTTTAAGCTCATTCACACACATTTCCATAAAAACACAAAACACAACCAAATAACACATAAAATACGGATAAAAATATACGAAAACACATATAAAAAGACACTAAAATCTAGGTGAAAATATCACTCATCATGGGGACCAGGGTGTTTTGTGGCGGTTGTACACGTGGCATATGCGCGTGGAATGGAAGGTTCTACACATGGATGTGTAGCTTGTCACGCAGGGTGTGTGATGGAGTCAGTTGAAAACTGAAAGATTCGATTTAACTGATTGATAATCCAGCTGGAAAGTAGTTACACGAAGTGGTCCTGTAACTTTGCTAATATTGCATGGTGTATTTAAATGCTGAAATCCATGCATGTGTGCGTTGTAATTCATTCATACTTGTTCAAGCAATAAAGATCTCTCCCTAGAGTGGACGTAGGCTTGGTTAATAAGCTGAACCACTATACATCTGGTGTTTTACAGATTCAAACACACACACACACACATACTTCCATTTTCTTTGTTTTTTATTCTTCTTCAATCATTGTTAGTTGATTGCTAAGTGTTAGAGGAGTGTGAAGATTGCAGATATAGATCACCATCTTCAACAAGTGGCGCCGTCTGTGGGAAACTGAAATCACAGATCTGCAATCAACACAAGAAATCAGAAGCAGTTAAAAGGAGATTCACACCATGGTTGTAACCAAGTTTGATATTGAGAAATTTACAGAGAAATCTGACTTTGGATTATGGAAGATCAAGATGAAAGCTATTCTGGTACAACAAGGTTTGGCAGATGCTATTAAGGAGAAGCCTCCAATCACTGAAGCAACTGCACAATCATCCATTGAAGCCACTGCAGAAGCTGATACACAAGAAAGAGCATTAAGTGCCATTGTCTTGTGCCTTGGTGATAAGGCTCTGAGGGAGGTGCAGAAGGAGACCTCTGCAAGGGCAGTATGGAAGAAGCTTGAAGATCTATACATGGTAAAGTCACTTGCTAACCGTTTATATCTAAAGCAGAAGTTCTATTCATTTAAGATGGATGAAGATAGATCAGTCTTGGTGCAACTTGATGAGTTCAATAAGATATTAGATGATCTGGAAAATGTTAATGCTACTATTGAAACAGAAGATAAGGCCTCAAAGTTGTTATCAGCACTTCCAAAGTCATTTGAGAGCTTCAAGGATACACTCCTGTTTGGAAATAGAGAAACTATCAGTCTTGAGGAGGTTGAAATAGCTCTGAAGACTAAGGAGTTTCAGAAGGTTTCTGATGATCATGAAACATCAGGGGAGGGCTTGATGGTTAAAAGAAATGATCATGGCAAAAAGTACAACAAAAAGGGCAGTTCTGATTCAAAGAAACAAGCAAACAGGAATGTTTATTCTGGATCTGGTAAGGAAGTTAGAAAGTGCTTTCACTGTCATGAGCCAGGCCACTATATGAAGAACTGTTACAAGTTGAAGAATGAAAGGAAAAGGAAACAAGAAACTGATAAAGATGGCCAACAAAGAGTGCAGGTAAATCAGGTAACAAATGATCAGAATCAGGTTGTTGCTTATCCTGAGGCATTGTTAGTTGGTTCATCAAGAAGATCCATGGATTGGATCTTAGATTCAGGATGTACATTTCACATGTCTCCTATGAAACATTGGTTTACTGATCTTAAGCTCCAGAATGATGGATCAGTGTTGTTAGGGAATGATCACACATGTAAAATCAGAGGCATTGGATCAATTATATTGAGGATGCATGATGGAACTGTTAGGACTTTGACAGATGTGAGGTATGTTCCAGAACTCAAAAGAAACTTGATTTCATTAGGAATCTTAGATGCTTCAGACTATGAGTATAGATCAAAAGGAGGTATACTCATTGTAGAGAAAGGGGAATGTGAAGTGATGAGAGGAATCAGGAAGGATGGATTGTACTTTCTTGATGGCCATACAGTGACTGGACAAAACTATGTCACTACTGGAAATGATGAAATTCATATGTGGCATGGTAGATTGGCTCATATGAGTGAGAAAGGACTACAGGAATTAGCAAGACAGAGAGCCATCAACATCAGTTCAACAGAAAAGCTTAATCAGTGTGAGGATTGCATTTTTGGGAAAGCTAAGAGACTTAAGTTTGGCATTGGTGAACATACAAGCAAATCCAGACTTGATTATGTCCATTCAGACCTATGGGGACCTGCAAGAACACTAACAAAAGGTGGAGGCAGGTATTTCATTTCATTTATTGATGATTATAGTAGAAAGATATGGATATATATACTGAAAACCAAAGATGCTGCTTTCATTACTTTCAAGAACTGGTTAACTGAGGTTGAGAATACTTGCTGTAGCAAAATTAAGATATTAAGAACTGATAATGGTCTTGAATATTGCTCTGATGAATTCAATAAGTTCTGTAAGGATAGGGGAATCATAAGGCATAAGACAGTACCAGGAACACCACAACAAAATGGTGTGGCAGAGAGGTTAAATCAGACTTTACTTGAGAGAGTAAGGTGTATCTTGAGTAGTTCTGGTCTTTCCAAAGATTTTTGGGGGGAGTTGGTTAGTACAGTAGCTTTTCTTATCAACAGGAGTCCATCAACACCTTTGAAATTTAAAACACCTCAAGAAGTGTGGACTGGAAAAGTTGCTAACTATTCAAGACTAAAAGTAATTAGTTGTCTAGCTTATGCACACATCAAGCAAGATAAATTAGCTCCTAGAGCTATCAGATGTGTCATGATTGGATATCCTAAAGGTGTTAAAGCTTACAGATTATGGTGCATTGAGAGTAAGAAGTTTATACTAAGCAGAGATGTTACATTTAATGAGGATGTCATGCCACTGAAACCTCTAGTTCAAAATCAGAAGGATAAGGCTGAGCTTGAGGTGGAGCTTATGAAGAAGTCTCAGGAGGATCAGTCAAGAACTGAGGAAGAATCAGTTCAAGAAGGTATTGATTCACCAACAAGAGGTGATCAGATTACATCTGATACTGAGGAGTTACTTAACAGTTATCAGCTAGCAAGAGATAGGCAGAGGAGGGTTATTAAAACTCCAGCAAGGTTTGCATAAGCTGATATTGTATCCTTTGCATTATATTCTGCAGAGGATATAGATTCATATGAACCTAGAAACTATCAGGAAGCAATGAATAGTAAGGATAATGCTAAGTGGAGTGCTGCTATGCAAGAAGAGTTGCTTTCATTAGAGAAGAATCAGACATGGAAAGTTGTTCAGAGACCAAAGCATCAGAAGCTGGTAAGTTGCAAATGGATTTACAAGAAAAAGGTTTCACCAGAGAGAACAGATGGAATCAGGTTCAAAGCAAGACTAGTTGCTAGAGGATTCTCTCAGAGAGAGGGTGTTGATTACACTGAGATTTTTTCACCAGTTGTGAAACACTGCTCCATTAGGATTTTGTTAGCTTTAGTTGCTCAGTTTAATCTGGAATTGCATCAGATGGATGTGACTACAGCATTTCTTCATGGAAATTTGGAGGAGAAAATCTATATGACAGTTCCAGATGGAGTTTCAGTTCAATCACCAACCAGTAAGGCTTGTTTACTTTTAAAATCCCTTTATGGATTGAAACAAAGTCCAAGGAGATGGTATCTCAGATTTGATGAGTATATTATCAAGTGTGGTTTTGAGAGAAGCAAGTTTGACAGTTGTGTATACATTAAACAAGACAGTGAGTGGTACACTTTCTTGTTATTGTATGTTGATGATATTTTAATTGCTTGCAAGTCTATGGAAGGTATCACAGTGGTGAAGGAGATGTTAAAATCAGAATTTGATATGAAAGATTTGGGTGAAGCTACTGTTATATTAGGCATGGAGATCAATAGAGATAGATCAGCAGGTTCTATAGTGTTGCATCAGAGTTCTTACTTAGAGAAAGTGCTCAAGAGGTATAATATGGATCAGAGTAAAGCTGTTACTACACCTGTAAAGCAAGGGATGAGTCTGTCAGCTCAGCAATCAGCTAAGACAAGTGCAGAGATATTAGAAATGGAAAGGATACCATATGCTAATGCAGTTGGCAGTCTCATGTATGCAATGGTATGTTGCAGGCCAGATTTAGCTCATGCAATGAGTTTGGCAAGCAGGTTTATGGGGAATCCAGGCAGGGATCACTGGGAGGCTGTTAAGTGGATTCAGAGATACATCAGAGGCAGCTTGACAACAGGTTTGTATTTCAATAAGTTTACTTCTAACATTGAGTTTCTTGCAGGTTATGTGGATGCTGATTATGCTGCTAATTTAGACACAAGGAAGTCATTGTCAGGCTATGTATTTTGTTTGTTTGGCACAGCTGTCAGTTGGAGATCAACACATCAGTCAGTGGTAGCATTGTCTACAACTGAAGCTGAGTTCATTTCCCTCACAGAGGCAGTAAAAGAAGGCTTATGGTTACAAGGAATTTTGTCTGAATTTGGAGTGATACAAGGATCAGTACTATTGCATTATGATAATTCTAGTGCTATACATTTGTTAAGACATCAGGGATATCATGAGAGGACAAAGCACATAGATGTAAGGATGTATTTTGTTAGAGATTTGGTGGAAGATGGAAAAGTTGTTGTCAAGAAGATTGAAACAGCCAAGAATCCAGCTGATTTTCTTACTAAGGCCTTGCCTAGTTCAAAATTTGAACTATGTAAGAGTCTTATTAATGTATGCTGAGTATATCAGTGAAGAGTTTAGCTGCTCTCACAAAAGCAGTGTTCAAGTTTACTGTCTTGACAAAACAGTGAAACAAGGGATGAGATAGGTAATGCTTTAGTATGAAGTTTTAGGTGGAGATTTGAGATGGAAAACTTCATTCCTTGTGCTTGATCAACATTAAGGAGTGTTAAGTGTATGATTAAACTCATGCTCAGTGGTGTTGTAAGTTTAAAACGGTTACAGCAGCAAGAACATTGAGAAGTCTGCTAAATTGAGCTAAAATGAGCTCATGTGCACAGGTGGGGACCAGGGTGTTTTGTGGCGGTTGTACACGTGGCATATGCGCGTGGAATGAAAGGTTCTACACATGGATGTGTAGCTTGTCACGCAGGGTGTGTGATGGAGTCAGTTGAAAACTGAAAGATTCGATTTAACTGATTGATAATCCAGCTGGAAAGTAGTTACACGAAGTGGTCCTGTAACTTTGCTAATATTGCATGGTGTATTTAAATGCTGAAATCCATGCATGTGTGCGTTGTAATTCATTCATACTTGTTCAAGCAATAAAGATCTCTCCCTAGAGTGGACGCAGACTTGGTTAATAAGTTGAACCACTATACATCTGGTGTTTTACAGATTCAAACACACACACACACATACTTCCATTTTCTTTGTTTTTGATTCTTCTTCAATCATTGTTAGTTGATTGCTAAGTGTTAGAGGAGTGTGAAGATTGCAGATATAGATCACCATCTTCAACACATGTTATATACGTAAATGATCGTCTCGATGCGTAGATTCCATATATATAAATCTTTTGTGAAATGGATTTCGTATGAGTGAGAAAAACTCAGTCAAAGTTTGAACCTCTTTAATGGCATATTTTGTTTCGGTGTGAGTTAGCTTTGATATTATAGTCCGTTTTGAAGCTCTCCTCACGAGGATCACAAAGGTATAATTAGTTTTGAGTTTTGACGTAAAATGAAGAAGTTGGGAAGAAACCCACTTCACGGTATAATTTGGTGTTTTCAAAACTTCAACATTTTGATACAAAATTGGTATTGATGTGATCCTCACCTCACGAGGATTCCAACGGTGTTTTCAGAATTTCAATTGGAGTTATATAACTCAAGTTGGATCATTTTGTAATAAGTTAGGTCATTTTGTAATAAGTTTAAAGTTTTGGGTAGGTTCAAATGAGAATTTGATTAATTATAAGGACTTAATTGCAATTTGTAAAAATATTTATTAAAAAAAAAAAAGGGGCAGAATTCAAAATTTGTGTACGGCAATTTTTTTCTATTTTTGCTTGTTTATTTATTTATTTAATTATTTATTTATTTATTTTATACTAAGTATTAGTATAATTATATATATATACTTTTATATTTTTTTTATTGTAATTTTTACTTATATATTAAATATTAATTATAATTTTACCATCTATATTATTTTAGGTATAAAATCTTTATTTAATATTCATTTTTAATAAAATTAATGTCATTTGTATTTATATTTTTATGTTACGAAAAAATGAATATTAAATAAAGATTTTATACCTAAAATAATATAGATGGTAAAATTATAATTAATATTTAATATATAAGTAAAAATTACAATAAAAAAAATATAAAAGTATATATATATATAATTATACTAATACTTAGTATAAAATAAATAAATAAATAATTAAATAAATAAATAAATAAACAAGCAAAAATAGAAAAAAATTGCCGTACACAAATTTTGAATTCTGCCCTTTTTTTTTTTAATAAATATTTTTACAAATTGCAATTAAGTCCTTATAATTAATCAAATTCTCATTTGAACCTACCCAAAACTTTAAACTTATTACAAAATGACCCAACTTATTACAAAATGATCCAACTTGAGTTATATAACTCCAATTGAAATTCTGAAAACACCGTTGGAATTCTCGTGAGGTGAGGATCACATCAATACCAATTTTGTATCAAAATGTTGAAGTTTTGAAAATACCAAATTATACCGTGAAGTGGGTTTCTTCCCAACTTCTTCACTTTACGTCAAAACTCAAAACTAATTATACATTTGTGTCCTCGTGAGGAGAGCTTCAAAACGGACTATAATATCAAAGCTAACTCACACCGAAACAAAATATGCCATTAAAGAGGTTCAAACTATGACTGAGTTTTTCTCACTCATACGAAATCCATTTCACAAAAGATTTATATATATGGAATCTACGCATCGAGACGATCATTTACGTATATAACATGATAAGGTTTGACAACAAAATAGAAAATTCCAAAACTTGCCGTGTGTATATATATACGTGTGTGTTAGTGTGTGTTTATATATATATATATGTATATGTGTGTGTTAGTGTGTGGAAAATATATATATGTATATGTGTGTGTTAGTGTGTGGAAAATATATAAGGAGAGAGACTTACCTCTCAATTCCTCACTGCCTCAGACAATAGCAAGAGTTATGGAGAAGAGAGGTGTGTATATTGAAAGGAAAAACGTTTGCATATATATAGAGAAGTGATTAGTTAAAATAATATTTGTGCTTACGTGTGTGCTTACGCTTGTATCAACTCAATAATACTATATATATATATATATATACATAGTGGAGTGGTTATAGTGGGTTTGGTGGGTATTACATCCACCCCTACTAAAATAAAAATTTCGTCCTCGAAATTTCACTTACCAGGTATAGGTAGATGTGGATATTTATTTCGCATGTCGTCTTCGCGTTCCTACGTTGCTTCTTCTTTATTGTGTCTGCTCCATTGAACTTTGACTAAAGCAACTTCACGATTCCTTAGCTTATGAACTTTCCTATCAAGAATGGCTATAGGAAATTCCTCGTACACTAAGTTATCGTCAATTGTTATAACCTCGTGGTTAACAACATGACTTGGATCAAACACATATTTCCGTAGCATAGACACGTGAAATACATCATGTACTCCAGCTAATTCAGGTGGTAGAGCTAATCTGTATGCCAACTCACCAATTCGTTCCAAAATCTCATAAGGCCCAATGTATCTTGGCTTAAGTTTTCCTTTCTTTCCAAAGCGAGAAATTCCTTTCATTGGTGAGACTTTGAGAAAAACTTTATCTCCTTCCTAGAACTGCAAATCTTTGCGTCTTTTATCAGCATAGGATTTTTGTCGATTTTGTGTTGTCAAGATTCTTCTTCTGATCTTCTCAATCGCTTCCACTGTCTTTTCTACTATCTCTGGTCCTAGAATTTTCTTCTCACCAACTTCATCCCAATAGAGTGAAGATCTACACTTCCTTCCGTAGAGTGCTTCGTAAGGGGCCATGCCTATTGTGGCTTGAAAACTGTTGTTGTAAGCAAACTCTATCAGTGGTATGTATCTTTCCCAACTTTCACCAAAATCTAGGACGCATGCTCTCAACATGTCTTCCAATGTTTGAATAGTCCTTTCAGATTGGCCATCTGTTTGCGGATGAAATGCCGTGCTAAACTTTAGCTTCGTGCCCATTGCGTTTTGTAAACTGTGCCAAAATTTTGATGTAAATCTTGGATCTTGATCAGAAACTATAGAAACTGGTACACCGTGCAATCTGACAACTTCTTCTAGATAAATTTGTGCAAGCTTATCCATTCCATGAGTCATTTTCACTGGAAGAAAATGCGCAGACTTGGTCAAACGATCCACTATCACCCATATAGCTTGATTTCCTCGCACTGATCTTGGTAAACCAGTAACGAAATCCATTGTGATATGCTCCCATTTCCACTCAGGAATCTCTAATGGCTTCAAGAGCCCTGAAGGTCGTTGATGCTCTGCCTTCACTTGCTGGCAAGTCATACACTTTTGGACAAACAAGCCTATATCCTTCTTCATATTTCTCCACCAAAATGAATTCTTCAAGTCTTGATACATCTTGGTTCCTCCTGGATGTACCGTGTATGGAGTACCATGAGCTTCTGTTAAAATTTCTCTAATAAGATCCTCATTTTTAGGAACACATAATCTTTTTCCAAATACGAGTGTTCCATCGTCTGTGAGAGCAAATTCCTTTCCTTCCCCAATCTTCACGCGTTCCTTAATTTTTCTGAGAATTCTGTCTTCGTTTTGAAGTTTCTTGACTCTATCTCTTAAGGAGGGTTTAATCAGTAACGCTGTTAGCACTGCTTCAATGCTACTTGGAGGTATTACTACTTCCAAACTCATTCGAGAGAACTCCGCCACCAATAATTCTTAGTTTGTTATAGAGCAGGCTAACTCTCATTTTCCTTTTCTGCTTAGAGCATCTGCCACCACATTTGCCTTTCCTAGATGGTACAGTATTGTACAATCATAATCCTTGACTAATTCCAACCATCTCCTTTGCCTCATGTTCAAACTATGGATTGGATTGTGAGTCGCGTATTTTTATTGATGCATAATCAGGAGGAGCGCTGTTATCTAAGACATCACTTGAAGCAGAAAAGTTGTTTGAAAACATCTCAATGAATTCACATGACTAACCAGTAGAGAGAGATAGAGGATCATATGTACTTGGCAAGGTGGCGCAGGTTGAACATCAAGTGAAGCCGAATAGGGAGGATGAGATCGTCTCTGGTCTAGCTAACATCAACAAGCTACTAGAGTCCCAGCAAAGGCAGATCACAGAGTTGACACAAAGGGGCCTAGTATGAGGCAGCAACCAGTGAAGAGTGTTGAAGATACATTTAATCATTACATGGTTGAGAATGATGCAAGGATTGATCGTCTTGAGGATACCATGAATGTTGATCGTGCAGATTTATCTAAGCCGTTGAAGGACCTTACTTCGATTATGGGGCAGATGACCGTGAATGTGGATCAATTGACACAAAAGTTAGAGAATAATGCCATCACATTGCGTTCTGGAACGTAGTACGAGGGGCCAATGAGGCCGGAATCAAAGATGAGAGTGGAAAGGCCACGATTCGACCAACATTCAGCTGGTTTGACCTGTCCTACAGGTCAAACCCTGGTCGAACCAGATCGTTCGGAGCACTCTGTTTTGACAGAAGGTCGGTTCGACCAAAGCAACATTGGTTCGACCTGGTCATCAGGTCGAACCGAGGTCGAACTGTATTTGGCGAAGCACCCTGTTTCATCGCAGCATTAGTTAGACCACAACGTGATTGGTTCGACCAAGCCATCTAGCCGAACCCAGGTCGAACCAGAGGTCAAAAAACAAACAGAGAGTCGGTTCGACCTGTCCAGAAGGTCGAACCCAAGTCGAACCACAACTTCAAAGTGAGAGCAGTCTTCCAGATGATCGGTTCGATTTACATACCTGATTCGACCTGTCAAGCAGGTCGAACCAAGGTCGAACCCTGCCGAAACATCTCTGTTTTTGCGTCGAATGCTCCATATGATGTTGATGTTACTCCAGTACCATTACGTGAGCAGAATACTGAGCTTATAGGTGAAAAGAAGTGGGAAAGAGCTAAGAAGTTGAGAGCTAAGAAGCTTAGATTGCAGATGGATAATGAAGATGTGGTTTTCTCTCTTGATCATGCAATGAAGATGCCCATGGAGACTCAATCATGCAAGAGCATAGATGTTGTTTCTAACTTGTTTAATCTTATTTTTTCTAAGACAGATGATTCTAAATTTAAGTGGAAGATTGACAAGGAGGAGTCTAGACAGCCATGGGAGGAAGGAAATTCTGATGATCATATTCTTATGACCAAGAAAGGTGAGGTGTTGAGTGTAGACAAGAAGAGGAAAATAAAGTATTTGAAGGTGAGGATGCGACAGGACCGTCTTCCAATCCAGTAGTTTAAAAGGTTACATCCGTCGTGACTCTCCGACGTTAAACATGAGCGCCTGTTGGGGGGCTTGTCCTTCCATTTTATTACTTTATTTCTTTCGTGTGAGTAAGAAATTTTTATATTTAAGGTGCTTATTATTCGGCAATTGCATCTCTTTTCAAACTTAGTTTCAACTTACGTTTTTACTAAGTGTGGGGGGTGTAATGTACTTACCTCATTGAAGCACCAAGAGTATAATCTTTTCTTTGTAATGTTTGCTAGGGAAGTTGATTTTTTGAGGTATAATGAAACTTTAATTGGTTTTGATGTGTCGATTTTTTGCAATTTGCCTAGTGTTCAGTGGTGTGTCTAGTGTGTGGAGTTGATTTGATAGTCAATTGATTATTTCTTATAGTTCTCCGATTTTATTATTGATGAATCTTGTGATGATGAGTGTGTTTGTGCTTTGATGATAGAAAAGGTAATTAGGTGGCAAGACGAGTTCTACATTGATGCTTTGACTTGAGGAGCTCGTGCATACGTTGAAGAAAAATCAAGTGCCCTCGTTTTCTTTTTCTAAATATTTTGTGTTCTTTTAATTCATAGAGTGGAAGGATTGAGTTTTTTGTGGTGATCCACATGAGCTTATTGTTTAAATTGTGTCTGAAATTCATATACTCTTGAAATTGATGAAGGAAGTGTACTTGAGTTATATTGTGATATGAAGTTCTATGTGTACTTGTGAGATATTACTTACTATGAAGAGTGCTCTGTTACTTGTTAAAAACCCATGTGAGATTTTGAGCCTTATTCATGTACATAATCACATGATATTTCTTTTCTGGTGAGTATCATTCTTGTGTGTGTATTCTAGAACTTACCTTGAGTCTCCTTGAATATTCAAGATTAGTCTAGCGGATTATGGAAATGATATTAGGCCATCTTTGATATTTAACCCATATTTCCCATATAATTTACCTGAATTCATTAAATCCCTAGTCAGCCCATTTGATCCTTTTTTAAATCAATTCTTTTGATAGCCAATAAAGCTTAATTGAAGAGAGTGGTGATTTGAGGGTTGATAAGGTTGATGAAAGAAAAATCTTAAGGATCAAGAAGAAAATTCGTAGAGTAGTGCTTAAATCTAGTACTCCATTGAATCAAACACCCTAGGGTAGTGCTTAAATCTAGTATCCTATGGAGGATGTGAGAGGTAGTGCCCAAAACTGGTACCTCGAAAGAGAAAAGAGAAAAAAAAAGAGGGTGAAGAAAAGGAGAATGATGGAGTTGAAGAGCTAGGAAAAGTTGAAAAAGAAAATATGTAGTGCTTAAAGGAGAAAGATGTGAGAGTTTGAAGAGGATGTGCTTGATTAAAGTGATGAGGAAGAATGAAAGATCAAGAGAGACTGCAGCTTGATTGATCCGAGTTTTGAGTCACTTATCCATAATTTTCCTACCTTTTCCAAAGAGCCTACATTACAACCAAATAAAAGACCTTTTGATCCATGATTTGCTAGCTATAAGTAAAAGAAAAGTTGAGACAATTGGCAAGCTTATGGTTACGCATGTACTTGGATTGAATTTGAGCGTAAACACCTTAACCCATAAGTGTACATCTTTACACTTGAGTGCGAGTGATATATACTTCCCGTGAGAACATGTTGATGGAGTATTTGAATTGGTGGTGATTGTCTTCACTTGTATGCTATGAATTGATTATTATATATAATTAGAGTTGCATGACCTAAGTTGAGGACAATTGTATTGTGAATGGGGTATTGGTCATAGTCCTTATTTTCCCGCTAATTTTCTTACTCTCTCTCTATCTTTATTTTTATTTTGTTGCCTCGGGACGAGTAACGGGTAAGTTTGGGAGATTGATGAGAGTCGAAATTAGCGTGTTTTAGTGTCCAATTGAACACCTATTTGATTGATATTGTTGACTTTATTAGCACAATGGTCTTATTTTCATTATATGTGAGAAAAGGTGCACTTGAGATATTTTATTATGTTTTAGGTGGAAAAAGGACCAAAAGTGTAAAGTTGGAGAAAATGTGCAATTTGTGCAAGAATGCTGAAAACGCACGTCCAACTTTCATAATTATTCTTTGTTTTCGTGGAGCTCAATACTAGTTTTGTGATACATGGTTGGAAAACTGCTGAAAAGATGATTGTTGTGGCGTAAAGAACACCATCATTGGAGTCCGAACGAGGAAGTTATGAGCAAAGTGGTGATGCCGCGCGAGCTGTGCCGAACAGAATAGATGTACTACTTTCCATGGCTTGTTACAGATTCAATTCTTGTAGTTTTTGAGAGTTCTTTATATATATAGAAAGCCAAGGAAGAGAGGATCACGTGATCACAAGAATCACTCAATTCAGAAGTCGGATGTGAAAGTTATACACGAAATGGTAAGACTGAGCAAATCGGTTCGACCTGCTTGAGGTCGAACCGAGGTGGAACCGGATGAAAAAAGAGCTGGTTCGACCACGACATGATGGTTCAACCTATTGGGCTGGTCAAACCAACCACCTGGGACTTCCAGAAGGGTGATTCGACCACGGTTCGACCTGTGGAGTTGGTTCGACTTGTTTATGAGGTCAAACCGAGCTTCGGGAACTTACAAAATCCGTATTTTCGAGGCCTAAATACGTGTGATCACTTGAAAAGCCCATTCTAGCCCTAGGAGATGTGATTACAAGTATAAAAGGAGGTCTATGCAGCCACAAAAAAGAGAGAACACAACAACAAGAGAGAAGAAGAGAGGCCACAACATACAACACCCCACAAGGGGGATCACCCCCTAACCATCATCCTTTCCTCCATCCATCCATCACTTTGAAGATTCGATTGTGGAATCAAGAGGAGAATTAAAGAGCGAGAAGGACGCAAAGACACCATATCTAGAGTTTATTCATTTTCTAATTTATCTTGTATTTTCCGGACATTCGGGTAAGATTTATCCAACCCCCATGTGTGTTTCCTACAACATCATGGGCTAGAGCCTTTTTGGTAGAACTAGGGTTGTGAAGGTTTTATCTAGTTAATTGAACTTCCATGTGTAAACTCCGTACAACACTACTTGTGAATTTATTTTATATAAGATTGTGCTTTTTTAATCCATACTCATAGTCGTTTTGTGCATCAATAATCGTTGTGTAGAGTCTGAATACATAATATGGTTATTGGTTGAGTGCGTTCACTGTTGAGCAGGGTTTTATATTATAATTCTAAGTGAAGGGATTCCGAAGTCTTATTAGAACTATCTTATATGAATACTTGTTAATTGAATTGAATTCGGGTTAATAAGTAGGATAAAGATGATAATTTTATAGTACCTATAAAGGGAGATCATATCGGGTTAGAGTACCATTCCTAGGGGGAAATAATTGATACTGATAGTACCTAGAAAGGGGGGTGAAGTTATATCTCTTGCCCCGAGGTTATTCACACATGTTACACACTTGTTTACTTGTGTCTATAGAGTAGATATGCATGGTTTAGTGATGCGTCCATATTCCACAAGGCAGAGTCGGACACCAACACATAAAAGTGAGATTAATGAGTGAAACTGGATTATCCTAGAGCTACATATTCTCCTACTTGATCCACTTTCGTTAATTCTTCGAGTGATATTTTATTTAATTTGTTATTTTAATTAATTGTTTATTAGTTAATCATTCAATCCTCAAGCTATATTGCCACACTTGTCTTAATTAATTTAGTAAATAATTAAATTGATAATATGTCGTCCTTTGGGTTCGATATTCACTTGGTCGCTTAATTAAGCTGCAACTGATATCCTTAATACTTGGGGATTAATTTTGCGTGCAAAGAAAATGCGCATCAATTTCCAACCATGTATCACACTTTTCATTCAAATCTCCACAGGAACACCAAAAAATATCACAAGTTGGACGTTCGCTTTTCAGTATTGATTGCACAAATTGTACCTTTTCTCCAACTTTGTACTTTTGATCATTTTTTACCTAAAACACAATAAAACACCTCAAACGCACCTTTTTCTCACATATAATAAATATAAAACACTTGTGCTAATATGTAATAAGAATTTCCATCAAAAAGGTGTTAAATTGGACACTCAAACACGCTTATTTTCACTCTCATCACCCAACCCATAACTACACCCAGCCAGCCGCAGGACATCATCTGCCTTCTTCTTCAGATCTGCAGTCGACGCCAACTGTTATGAGGAACGAAGCTCGGACTCTATTAGTCGGGAGAGGAATGGTTAGGGAGATGGTGGGCAGAGACGGGACGACATTGTTGTAGCTCCACACTCCGGTGGCGTTGCATATGGCATGGTTCACGCCTGTAGGAAGGCGAGCATGGTGTCGCCATCGCGTATGGCGTAGTTCACCACTTCACCGTAAGGCTGATACAGTCGCCGTGGTTCAGAAATTGGGTGAGTTGGACGGCGAAAAATATTTTAATTTCTCCCCCAAATCTCAGTTACTCCAAGTCTCCATGAAGGAAAAGTCATTCTTATGTGTTGCTATTATTTTTCTATATTTGAAATTCTATTTCTCTTCTCATTTTTGTTTGAGATTTTGGGGGTTTCCTTATATTTGAGAGTTTTGCAGATCTATTCGGAGGAGACATTCTTGAAGTTTATTTTGCAAATATTTTTTATTTTGAAGTTTAATTTGGTTACAAAATACTATTTGAAAGTTACTCCATAAGGATTTCTTTTTCACTCCATTTCAAATCGATTAAATCGTTGTTAAAACTGTACCGAACCGAAACTTTGGTTTGGTTTTATATGAATTTTCAGAGTGTTCGGTTTCGGTTTTATTTTGGTGTTATATTTTTTAGAATTTCGATGTTCGATTTTGATAAATCGGTTCGGTTCAATTTTTCACCGATGCACACCCCTACTCGTAACATGCAAATAAAGCCCAAGAAAGAAGCAATAAAAACAAATGGGACAATCACTGTCTCGTAAAACTGTGTGCATTTATTACAATCCTGCGATAGAGCAGAGGAAGGATAGTTAGATGTAGTAATAGTTAATCAAAATTTGTGATCACAGATTTTACACAAATGATAACTCAATCTCTTAGCGAGGCCGCGACGTACTTGATCAACGACAGGCAGCTTCAATCCCTGTGGATAAAAAAATCAAAACATTAGCAGAAATATCTAATGAAAAAGGAGAATTGTGTGCATGTGGGAAGAAGTAATTTTTCTCTCTCTTAACCTCACTCAAGCAGCCACTCAAATTCTCAAACCCTTCCTAGTAGGTATATAGAAGGGGAAGTATCAAAACAAATTTTAAAATTTTTCATAAGTAATTATGTTCTGCTTCTTTTGGACAACCCAAGAAAAATGTCTTTTCCTAATTATGGTTATTTAACTTTTTCAAGGCGGGCAGGAGGGGCGACTAGTCACATATTCCCATATATTAATTTTTTTAAAAAAAAAGTTAAAATATTTCTTTACAGATATTAAAAAAAATGGGTTATTCTGTGATGCACCGGGTGCACCGGTGCACCTAGGATTTATAGGCTATAAAATAGGATATAAGTAGTTATTTTTTATTATTTAAATTCTAATTATTTTATTTTGATCCAATAATAGTTATTAGGTGATTTTTTTTATCTAAGGGATGATGTTGACTAGGTGCACCGGTGCACCTGGAGCACCCTAGTTCAACTCTAAAAAAGCAGAACTGATATTTCCATATTTGAAAGGATATTTGGGCAGGAAAATAGGCTACTTTCCATTTAAGGCATACTTTCTTGTTTATATATATATATATATATATATATATATATATATATATATATTGTTGGATTATATACTAAGAGTATAGTTTTAATATGAATAATATTATAATAATATTTGGAATGAGAATTATTGATTAAATAATTGCATCTTACTCCCTCCGTCCGCCCGAAAGAGGGGCATTTACTTTTGTGCACATTGATTAAGGAGTATTATTATTTAATGTGTAGTAGGTAGTTGTATTAGTAGGAGTGTGGACCACATATTTTAGTTGTATTAGTAGGTGTGTGTAGGTCTTATGTGTGTAAAAAAGGAAATGACCATCTTTTAAGCGGACGACCAAAATGAAAAAAATACCCTCTTTCGAGCGGACGGAGGGAGTATAATTTATTTATATGTTGATGTAATAGTCCATTTACTTTATATTGTAGGTAATATGGTGTGAGGCATCGCACGGGAGATCATATTATCGCCTCCTTATAAAGTATAAATAGATGCTCACAATTCAAATATACGGGGACAATCTATCGGAATGTTTGCAGTGTGATTTGGTATTAGTTTATCTTGACTATTAAATCACTAAGGTGGTGTTTGTTTTGGGTTTAAAGTGATTTAATAAATCGATGAAAAATGTTATTCTATATTTGTTTTGGGTTTAAGTATGGTAGGTTTAAACTTTATGACAAATCAAGTATTAATTGAGATGGGAGAAAATGTAAAAGTAAGTAAGGGAAAGAGAGAAAAAATATTAATTGAAGAGAGATAATGTATAGTAGGGGTAGGTAAGTGTTAGTTGGGTTTGTAGGTGTATATATGGGAGATTTATTAAATCTAAAACCGGGTTATTAAACCCAAATCAAACATTGCCTAAAAGATAATGTTCGTTTTTGAATTTTAATTCCAGGTTTTGATTTTTAAAAACCCACATCCAAATTTTAAAAACATCCCCTATATATACCCACTACATTCTCTCTCATACATTCTCTCTTTATCTCTCATCTCTCATTTAAATTTTTAAATAAATTAATACATTGGTTTCACAGAAAGTTAAACCACCCTACTTAAAACCCAAAACAAACATAGAACACACTATTCATGATTCCACATAGTCCCAAACCAAACATCACCTAATACTATGTGTGTAATGAGCAGGATCGCTTGAGATCTTTCAACTTATACAGACTACATAGGAGAACTTAATCTCAGTGATTATGGATATTCGTGCTCTTAATCCCTATACAATAACCTCGACACGTAAGCTAGTATGTATCACTTTGATTCATCAATTTATGAGATTTAAATATTAAATCAACAAACTCAATGAGTTAAAAAATAGTGTTGTCTCTATAGTGTGATGTTGATTATAGAAGGAATCTGTGTCCTATTAAAGAGGATGATTATGTCCCCTTGAGGAGCTCATAAGGATTATCATGTAAACCCTACAGGTGGATTTATTCCGACATGATAACAAGGTTGAGTAGTACTACTTTCGGATGAGAAATTAATTAATGGAGTTATCAGTAACTTAACTAATTAATGGTCATTGTATATCTTAAATATGGGGAGATTAACGGGGCTCAAAATAAGGAGCCCATAACGTAATATGGGATTAGAGCGGCATTGGAGTAATAATATTTTATTGGTCTATATTATTATTATGGACTTAAGTATAAATTTTTGGTTAAACTTAGATACTTAAGCCCAATGGAGGCCCGACTCTAATTTTTCATCCTGATCCCTATTGTAGCCTATATATAAGTCATCTCAACTTATCCGAAAACCCTATTCTCTATGCCTAATACACGTGAGATAGAGGGAGAGGAAGCAGATTGAGAGGGTCTTAAAGATCGTCGCCCACATGATGTCAAGACTAGACTTGAGAATATAGCAGAAGATCAAGAATTTTTTTCTGTAGCTGTTCTTCTTCAACATACCCTGTTGAAAGGTAATACGTCTCTATATTCTTACTTCCACTGATATAGAATTGCATGGAACCCTAACGCATGGAGGTGGATGATACCCCGCCTGTAGAGCCGAGCCCCCAGGCTCCGCCGGTTAGTGTTCGCGCGCCCAGCCATGAGGTGGACTCGGATGCTACTCAGATTTGTGGGGCGACTGTTCAACGGGATTTGGATAAGGGCATTCTAGAGCCGTCTAACCAAGAGAGACTTGAGGGCGGTAGCACGATGATGAGAGTAAAAATAAACATGTTTTAGTGTCCACCTTTTTAATAGTAATTGTTGTTATATATTAGAAAAAGTGTCTTATATTCGATATATCTTTGAAAATGTGCATTTGAGGTGTTTTACTGTGTTTTAGATGGAAAAATGATCAAAAGTGCAAAGTTAGAGGAATGCTAAAAAAACACACGTCCAATTTATGTAATTTTTATGTATTCGTGTGGAGCTCAAAACTAAAAGAGTGATATACGTATGGAAAGCCACAGAAGAGATGATCGTTTTGTCATAAAAAACACCTCAAATCAGAATCCAAACGAGAAAGTTATGATCAAAATAGTGACGTCGTGCATGCACACTACAACATAAGTGCCATTATATAACACCTTATAGTAACATTTTAAATTTATTTAACATAAATTGGTAACACTTTTGAAATTATTACAATACGTCAATACGTAACACCTTTGCAATAGTTTTTATATAATGAATATATAAAAGTAATTCTTTTCTAATATGTAACACTTGAATATAACACTTTTACATTAGCTATACTTCATTGTAACACTTTTACATTAGTTATATTTTCTATGTAACACCATTTCATAAGCTACAGTTCCTATGTAACACTTTATATAAGTTTAATATTTTTAAAATATAATTTAGGTAAGTAAAAAAATTTATATATATCATACTTTAATATAGTTTTTAAAAAAAAAAGCATTTAAAGATTAACTATTTATTAGTTATTAATATATATATATTATTAATTATTATGTTATATTTAATGTAATAATTATATCATGTGTAAAAAGTGTATAATATACCATGTCTCACGCATCCAACCAAATATGTTTATATGCTTTGTCCTTTTTATATTTCATTTTCAATTTTAATTTCTTTTTTCAAGTTGATTTTTTTTTTGTCTTTGTAAGTTAAAAATTTTTTAACTGTTAGAATATAACACAGAGTGAAATATATTTTGCAGTAATCATGGGATTTATTTCTCATACTTTGCAACATGGGATTTATTTCTCTCATTCACTTCCTAAATCATCGTACGAAATTATGGAAAGATTAATGCGTCAACATATTCTCTACTCATATTGTTTTGTGTGTGTGTGTGTGTGTGTGTATATATATATAT
This sequence comes from Pogostemon cablin, assembly GCA_023678885.1. Lineage (NCBI taxonomy): Eukaryota > Viridiplantae > Streptophyta > Magnoliopsida > Lamiales > Lamiaceae > Pogostemon > Pogostemon cablin. Next base: position 26,100,362 of record CM042967.1, read on the forward strand.
ATATATATATATATATATATATATATATATATATATATATATATATATATATATATTGAGTTGGACGAATAAGAGTTAGATTAATAATACTACTTTCTCTTCCTACTCTTCCATTATGTTTATATCATACAGATGAAAATTCTTCATGGTATCAAGAGCCAATTTTTTTTAGGCATGTCGACTAAATCCTCTAATACTTGGCCATTTCTAACCGCCACAACAGCTTCAGGAACCAGTGGAGTTGCATCAGGAACCGGTGGAGCTGCATTAATAGAGAATGATGCATATTTCTTGCACGGTGCTAACCATCTAGGATTATCTCTAATTTTATCTCAGCTAAATGGAGGTAATTATCTACCTTGGAAACGATCTATGACTGTGGATTTGGGCGCTAAATGTAAATTAGGCTTTGTTAATGGTGAACTACACGACTTACTTTAAATAATGAAAATCATGCTTTATGGAAAAGGGTATATATAGCAGTGTTTTCGTGGATTATTAATTCTTTATCTAAGGAACTGGGAGAAACTTTTGTATATGCTAAAACATCTAAACAACTATGGGATGCAATTGAACAAAGGTATTGTGAGAGTAATGGTCCTCTAAAATACATACTTATAAGAGAACTTAGTACTCTAGTTCAAGGAAATAATATTGTGGTGGAATACTTCAATAAGTTGAATCGATTATTTCTTGTACATGTAATGCGGGTAGGATCATAGCTCAGAGAAATTTGGAAAACAAGTTAATTCAATTTCTAATGGGGCTTAGTGAGTCATATGATCACTTGAAAAATCAAATAATGCTTATGGATCCTCTTCCAACCATAGACAAGGCATATTCAATGATTCTTTCTACAAAAAGGCAAAAATCTGTTCAGGTCAACTTTTCAGAGCTTGATTCATCAGCCATGGCAGTTAATATGGGGAAATCTGGTAATAGATTTCAAAATATCCCGAATTCACGGGAAGGAAACAGAGGCAAAGGTAATGGTCGGCTATCAAAGGAGGATAAGGTAAAATTCATCTGTGAGCATTGTGGTGTTCCTGGTCATGAAATCATTACATGCTTCAAAAAGCATGGCTTTCCCAACTGGTACAAGCAACTAAAGGAAAAGAAGGCCAAATCTTATGCCCACTCTGTGGGATATCATGATCAGAAGTCTACCAATAAAGAGATAGATTATCCTAAGAAAGGGAAACATATTTCAGATTTAGAGGCAATCTGGTACCAGCTACAACTTACCCAATACATGAAAGAGAAGAGTAAGGAAGACATGGGAGTTGATCGTGCACAACTCATTGACTTTGCTAGTAAGGCAAATACACCATTATTTAAATATGCTTTATCTATGTTTTACGATGTTCATTCTTCTGGTTGGATTATTAACACTGGGGCTAGTAGATATATGTGTTGTAATTCTGCTCTCCTACATAATATTACTGCATTGAAAGATACAATTACAGTTTGCTTACCTGATGGAAGTACAAATTTTGTTGAGTATAAAGGGGAATCACAACTTAATGCTGATATAACACTTAAGCATATGTGTTACATACCAAGTTTTCAGTACAATTTACTATCTGTCCATCAGCTTTGTACAGACTTTGGGGTGAAATGTATCTTCTATGGTTCTTCTTGTCAAATGCAGGGCCCACAGAGTAATAAGACAGTAGTCGAGGGTGAGTTGGTTGGGAATCTCTACATCCTAAAGCAAAAGGATAAACCGAATATTTTAGCCAACACAGTAGCATTAGATATTTGGCATAAAAGAATGGGACATGCGTCCATTGGAGCTTTGAAGCATTTGAATTGTAATAATGATACCACTGATTCTATCAGAAACTGTGACGTTTGTTTTAAGGCTAAGCAATGAAGATTGTCATTTCCTCGCAGTTCTATACAAACTGATTCTTGTTATGAATTGATACATGTTGATATATGGGGTCCTTGTAAGGATTCTTGCATTACTAATACTCCGTATTTTTTAACTATTGTGGATTATTATAGTAGAGCCACATGGGTGTATCTAATGAGATATAAGATAGATGTTTGCAGGCTGTTGAAACATTTTATTCTTATGATTGAGAAACAGTACACTAAATCAGTTAAAAGGTTGAGGTCAGATAATGGAAAGGTTCAAATTTTTCTTAAATTAAAAGGGGTGTGTAAGCAATTAAAATTCACGGTCCAATCAAATGGCGACACGTGGATTTTATTGATTAAATATCAATTTTAATTTATTATATTTTATTTTGGGGATTTAATAAATTAATTCCTAAAATAGATTAATAAATAATTGATAATTAATTTAATACCCAATAAATTAAGTAGAATTTAAATTAAGTAAAATTTGACCCCTAAGTTAAGTAAAGCATGGAAGGTTCCAGAATCAGGTCAAAATAAGCAATGACCAATCAGGCTGTGATATATTTGGAACGGCCCAAGCCCGCAGAACCAGGCCAAATCTGTCATAGACCAATCAGATTGCAAGTTATTTATGGGGCATGCTCATTCCTTCACCTATATAAGGAGTCATCTTCCATTCAACACACACTAAAAGACCTGAAGACATAAACGCTCTGAAGAGATCAAGAACACGAGCAGCGCTCCCTTGAGATCTTCAAGCATCTTCAAGTCAAGAACGACAAACGATTGGGGATTAAGGTGCGGAGCCCCCCAAATCAAGCGTTCTTCATATACTGAGTTATTCGGTGTTCTTCGCGCCAAGAACAACATACGACCCGGGATTAAGGTGCTAAGCCCCCCAGATCGAGTGTTCTTCGGATCAAGTACGTTTAATCCAAATAAAGGCTCGACGCCTCTGGATTAACGTTATAAGATCCAAATCCGAGTTCGGACAAGCTTCAACTGAAGATCCGACTCAACATACAGTCAACGCAGTCAAATCAAAGTCAAAGTCAAAGCCAAATTGGTTCGAGAGAAGAATCAGAGGATAGATAGAGATTGTTTCCTTAATCATCAAGTTCAATCCATCTGGATTATCATTGTAATTCTTTTGTGTTTATTTTATTATAAATACAAAAATTTGTTATTACAAATTTTGGCACGCCCGGTGGGACAGTCTCTACCTCTCATCTCTCTACAAGCTCGAAGTACGATATGACTCCTGTCAGGATTACTGTAGGTAGGACTGCTGCTTCTAAGCTCTCAGAGGCATTGACTGAATACGTTGCTGTTGTTACAAGGAGCATGTCAGAAAAAGCTCGTTCGGAAGCCTCATCTGGATCCAACCCTTCGGTTGAGGAGGCTTCGAGAAAACAACTACTTATGAAAGATGATAGTGATGAAGATTCTGCATCTTCAAACTCTTCATCTGACTCCGTTGCAGCTCCAGTAATGATGGCAGGCGCCACGACTGTTGAGGAACAATTAGCAAACATGATGAAAGCTATCGAGGGGCTCACGAAACACATAGAGGCTCAAGACACAAAGATCTCCCAATTGATGAAAAGAGACATCGCGGAGACTAGCCGTGCAAACGGAAAAGGAGTCATGGACGATAGTGAAGTGGAAGAGGTCACAAGGCGCCAGGCTATTGAAAAGGAGCAAACTCAAGGAACGTTGCCACTTTCAGCTGATGGAATGCTCCAAGTAGATCAACTCAAGGATATTATACTTGGAACAATAAAAGAAAGGTTTGAGGAGAATTCCAAGCCTACTGTTACTTATGTCAAGCCATACACAAAAAGAGTGGACAACTTGAAGTTGCCAGCTGGCTACCAGCCTCCCAAGTTCCAACAATTTGATGGCAAGGGAAACCCGAGGCAGCATATAGCACACTTTATTGAGACCTGCCATGACGCTGGTACTTATGGAGATCATATGATAAGGCAGTTTGTTCGCTCTCTCAAAGGAAATGCATTTGATTGGTATATCGACTTGCAAGCTGAATCCATTGATAGTTGGGCACAAATGGAACATGAGTTCCTTAATCGTTTCTACAGCACGAGGAGAACTGTTAGCATGACTGAGTTAACTAATACTCGTCAATTGAAGGAAGAACCTGTGATTGATTATATCAATCGATGGAGAAATTTGAGTTTAAATTGCAAGGACCGATTATCCGGAGAGTCTGCTATTGAGATGTGTATCCAAGGGATGGAATGGAATCTCCTTTATATACTCAAAGGAATTCAACCTAAGACTTTCGAAGAGTTGGCTACTAGGGCCCATGACATGGAATTAAGTATGGCTGCTAGTGGAATCAAACATTCACCGATGTCGGACTCCTACAAGTCTAAAGATAAACAAGATTTCAAAAGGGGGGGCAAGTCCTATGTTAAAAGTTCCAACAAAGAGTCAATGGCCACACATATTATGACGGTCAAGGTTCGAAAGAATGAAAATGATAAGAAAGACAAAGGGAAGCAAGTTGCCCAAGAGTGGGGGCAAAGAAGGTTAACTCTGAAAGAGATGCAAGAAAAGGAGTATCCATTTCTGAATTCAGACATTTCTGGTATATTTGATGATCTGATGAAAAACAAACTCCTTAATCTTCCTGATATGAAACGTCCAGAAGAAGCCGGTCGAACTAATGACCCAAAATACTGCAAGTATCATAGGTTGGTGAGTCATCCAATTCATGATTGTTTCGTTCTTAAGGAAAAGATCATGCAACTGGTTAAGGAAGGGAAAATCGTGTTAGAAGATGAGGCGGGCACAAACTTTACTTCTGTAAAAGAAAGTCATGATGAAGGCTCATGTCATGTCGTGAATGAGGACAATGAAAGCGAACAGCTTGAAACTAAGGGTAAAGCTTACTCCATGAAGGTGACCTTCACGGATGAAGATATGTTGTTGGGTTCGCAATCTCATAATCGACCTCTATTTGTGACTGGTTACACTAAAGGGATGCGAGTGAATCGCATACTTATTGATGGAGGTTCGGCAGTGAACATCTTGTCCTTGAGAATGTTGAAGAAGATAGAAATACCAATGGATGAACTCAACCATAGCCGATTGATGATCCAAGGGTTCAACCATGAGGGGCAAAGGACTCTCGGCACAATAGTTCTTGATTTGCTAATTGATGAGATGAAATCCACAGTCCTTTTCCATGTTATTGATGCAAAAACTTCCTACAACATGCTTTTGGGGCGTCCATGGTTACATGAGAATGGCGTGATTCCTTCTACATTACACCAGTGCTTCAAATATAGTGAAGGTGACAACGTGAAAAGAGTATTCGGTGACGACAAGCCATTTACTGAAGCTGAAGCTTACTTTGCTGATGCTAAATATTTCTTCAAGAGTACAAAGGAAGTAAAGCATGAAGAAGCCCTAGTGCAAGATAATGGGGGCAATAAACAAATAAAGGATGAGGAAGGTAGTACATCATCTGCCACTCTCAAGGATAGCAAAGGCAAAGGGCTTGAGACCTCAGAAGAGTTGACATTGCCTTTAACAAAAATTGATGCTAGTAAACTTTCTTCTCCACCACTCAAAGGATTCACACGTCCTATTGAAGGACCAAAGACCGAACACGGTGAAGTGTTTGAAGGCGAAATAACCAAGTCGTATAGTCCACAAGCTTATAAACTCCTTATGAAGGCTGGTTATGAGCCAAGGGAAAAAGCGATGGCGAGCAAGGTGTGTCAAGAAACTATCAACCCACCAGGACATGGGCTCAATGTTACTCAGAAAATGTTGAAAAATGATGGTCACACTATTAAGAAAGCTAAGCCAGGTTTGGGATATGTCCCTCAAAAGCCAGTCCGCATTGCAATTAGAAGAGCAAGTACAAATTATATCACCGAGGGAGAAGCTTTATCCACGGAGGATATGTTTGACGCAAGTAGTAGGGAAGTCAAGAGAATATCTGTTTTTGAAAGGCTTGGGAGTGTCTTCGAAAGGCTTGGACCCTGTAAAGGGAAGTGTAGGAGGCAAAATTATGTCAAGTCCCTTAACCTCCGAAAACTCCGGAGTCAAAATCCATCTCGTATCAAGCGGCAAAATATCTTGACTATCTCAAGTGGAAGAGTATTGAAAGCTAAGGTGCGAAGAATCGTCTTTACCAAAGATGATAGTAATAATGATAGAGAAAGTGTAGCTTCCACCAATCATATTACTGCTGTGGAAGATTCTCAAATGGAGGAAGTAGATGCTGAAGATGCCCCTCCACAATTTGAAGAAGGAGTGAAAGCCACTGTTGATGAATTGAAAGAAATTAACTTAAGTGATGAAAATGACCCACGTCCTACCTACATAAGTGCTCTGCTAAATATTGAAGAAGAAACAAAGTATGTTAGCCTTTTGCGAGAATTCAGAGATGTCTTTGCATGGTCGCATAAGGAAATGCCAGGCTTAGATCCAAAAATTGCAGTGCACCACTTGTCCATTAAAAAGGGAACTCGGCAGGTTAAACAAATGCAGCGTCGATTTCGACCAGAGTTGATTCCTTTGATTGAGGACGAGATTAATAAGCTTCTTGAAACAGGCAAGATCCGAGAAGTCAAATATCCTACATGGATTTCCAATATCGTGCCGGTAAGAAAGAAAAATGGACAACTCAGAGTATGTGTTGATTTTCGAGATTTGAATATGGCATGTCCGAAAGATGATTTTCCATTACCAATTACTGAACTCATGATTGATGCAACAACGGGGCATGAGGTCCTTTCATTTATGGATGGGTCATCTGGCTACAATCAAATTGGTTTGGCTCCTGAGGATCAAGAGAAGACAGCCTTTCGTACTCCGAAAGGAATATATTGCTATAATGTTATGCCATTTGGCTTAAAGAATGCTGGTGCCACTTATCAGCGAGCCATGCAAAAGATATTTGATGACATGCTTCATAAGATTGTCGAATGCTATGTTGATGATATTGTAGTGAAATCAAAGGAAAAGAAAAATCATTTTCATAATCTAAGGCGAGTGTTTGAACGATTAAGAGAGCATCAACTCAAGATGAATCCGCTCAAGTGTGCATTTGGAGTTTCATCTGGGAAATTTCTTGGGTTTATTGTTCGCCGTCGAGGGATTGAAATTGAGAAAGCAAAGATTGACGCAATCATGAAAATGCATGTGCCTCGGAACATACATGAACTCAAAAGTCTACAAGGAAAGTTGGCATACTTAAGGAGATTCATATCAAACTTAGCTGGCCGATGCCAACCATTTAGTCATCTCATGAAGAAAGACAGCATATTTGAATGGGATGAAGCTTGCAATAATGCTTTCAACAGCATTAAAGAATACTTGATGAAGGCACCAGTGTTGAGTGCTCCAATACCGGGACGTCCATTAGTCCTTTATCTAGCTGCTCAAGAGCGTTCTGTGGGAGCTTTACTAGCACAAGAAAATGATGATGGTAAAGAAAGAGCTCTATATTATCTAAGTAGAGCCATGACTCCAAATGAGTTGAAGTATTCACCCATTGAGAAGATCTGCTTATCCCTTATCTTCGTAATTCAGAAGTTGAAACATTATTTTCAAGCTCACACAGTTCGGCTAGTTTCGAAAGCCAACCCACTAAAGTTTGTCATGTCAAAACCAGTACTCTCTGATCGGCTTGCAAGATGGTATCTCCAACTGCAACAGTTTGAGATCGTGTACGTCCCTCAAAAGGCCGTAAAAGGACAAGTGTTGGCAGATTTTCTAGCTGATCATCCAATGCCTGCTGAATGGGAACTATCTGATGAACTCCCCGATGAAGATGCTTTCACTGTGGACATAGTTTCTCCTTGGAAGATGTATTTCGATGGAGCATCTCATAGAGAGGGAGCTGGTGCGGGAGTCGTGTTTGTAACATCCAGTGGTGAAGTTCTACCTTTCTCATTTTTCTTAACAGAAAATTGCTCTAACAATGTGGCTGAGTATCAAGCACTCATACTTGGTTTAGAGATGGCCGTCGATATAAAGCAGCTACACCTTAGAGTGTATGGTGATTCGCTATTGGTAGTAAATCAACTCCTTGGAGTGTATGAAGTGAAGAAGCCTGAGTTGTTGCCCTATTACAAGTATGCTCAAAAGCTTATGGGTTATCTCGGTGATGTTGATATTAAGCATCTGTCTAGAAGAGAGAATAAGCAAGCTGACGCCCTCGCTAAGCTAGCATCAACTATAGCTATGCCAGAAATGCAAATTCAAATACCGGTGTGTAGAAGTTGGGTTGTACCACCAATCTTTGAAGATGATGATTATGAAGAAGTTGAAAATCATGTGGTGGAGGTTTTCGAAATTGAAGAAGAAGATTGGCGCCAACCACTTGTGAATTATTTGAAATATGATAAGTTGCCTAACGATCCACGACAAAGAGTTGATATTCGGCGTCGGGCACCTCGGTTCATCTACTTCAAGGGTACACTTTATAGAAGATCATTCGATGGAATTTTCTTGAGATGCTTGGGTAAGGAAGAAACTATTCAAGCAATGGAGGAGGCTCACTCCGGAATTTGCGGTGCTCATCAATCCGGACCGAAGCTACATTTCAGAATTAAAAGGATGGGCTACTATTGGCCAACCATGGTGAAGGATTGCATGGATTACGCACAAAGATGTCAAGCTTGTCAGTACCATGGAAATCTTATTCATCAACCTCCGGAGCCTTTACATCCGACAGTCGCTTCATGGCCTTTTGATGCTTGGGGTTTAGATGTGGTAGGGCCACTTACAAAGTCTTCTGGTGGTCATCTCTACATTCTTGCTGCAACAGATTACTTTTCAAAGTGGGCTGAAGCTGTGCCTCTGAGGGAAGTAAAGAAAGAAAATGTTGCTGATTTCATTCGGGTCAATATCATTTATAGATATGGTGTCCCGCGCTACATCATCACTGATAATGGAAAGCAGTTCAGCAATAGTTGGATTGATAAGCTATGTGAGAAGTTTGATTTCAAACAAAAGAAATCTTCAATGTATAACGCAGCTGCTAATGGTCTTGCCGAAGCTTTCAATAAAACTTTATGCAGTTTATTGAAGAAAGTGGTCTCCAAGTCAAAAAGAGATTGGCATGAAAGGATCAATGAAGCTTTATGGGCGTACCGTACCACCTATAGAACACCTACTCAAGCCACTCCGTATTCCTTGGTGTATGGTGTTGAGGCTGTTGTGCCTCTTGAAAAGCAAATTCCTTCTTTGAGGATAGCCATACAAGAAGGCCTCACCGAGGAAGAAAATGCAAAGTTACGTCTTCAAGAGTTAGAAGCGTTAGATGAAAAGAGGTTGGAAGCACAACAAAGACTTGAGTGTTACCAATCTCGCCTTTCTAGAACATACAACAAGAAAGTTAAGGTACGTTCTTTTCAAGTTGGCGATTTGGTGCTTGCTGTGAGAAGACCTATAGTAGTCACCCATCGCATTGGAAATAAGTTTCTACCCAAGTGGGATGGCCCTCATGTTGTGAAAGAAGCCTATACAAATGGCGCCTACAAATTGATCTCTGAAGATGGCGTGAACATTGGCCCCATAAATGGGAAGTTCTTGAAACGCTACTACGCGTAAAACAAATACAAGTACAACGCTCCTTGACGCACGAGCCTAAACTGCATGTTACTCCTGGTCCGCATGAGTATAAACTGTGTACGACAAACTCCTGGTCCACATGAGTGTAAACTGTGTACGACAAACTCCTGGTCCACATGAGTGTAAACTGTGTACGACAAACTCCTGGTCCGCATGAGTATAAACTGTGCATGACACCCACCAAAGGTAATTATATGTGGTTAAACTATCAATTCACCCCACTCAGATATTTTAAGTGGTTAAAGCATTAAATATCTTACTTTGTCTAAAGTGGTTAAAGAATAGTCACTCCTGGCCCGCATGAGTATAAACTGTGTACGGCACCCCCCCATTCAAATCAAATCATGTCCCCTTGAACTACGTAATGACTTGATCCTCTGCGAAGAGGTACGTAGGCAGCTTAGCATTTTACTAAATTCAGTCATAATCCAAGCAATTCGAGTCGAGTTTGCGAGGCAAGCGATAAATTGAAGTGTGAACGAGTTAAGAAGAAAAAGGTTGACAAAGAGAAGATGTGGTTGAATGCAAAGACAGTGGTGAAATGATGAAGGTGGTAAAGTGATGAGGGTGATCCATGTTGTCCCTTAAAGCTAGCAAAGAAAGAGGTTTAAGCTAATTTAAATTTATGGATTTAATTAATTAAAAGGTCCTAAATAAATTATGGGATCAATTAATTATTAAAAACCAAAATTATAAATTAAGCCCATGGAGAAGCCCAAGATGCTTAAGTGAGCCATTAAAATAATTCATGTGTGTTTAATTAATTTAAGCCCCAAATCATGAAAATTAAAATCAATATAAGCACTCTTGGCCCAAAATATGAAGCAGTAGGCGGCCCAAGTGAATAAGAAGGATCAGATGGCCCAAGTAGAAACTGAAAATAAAAAATAAATAAATAAAAAAAATAAAGGGCCCAATTAATGTTGGAAGCACTTGAATGCAGTAACCAAGCTGATTTGAGATTGGGTGAGTTTGAGCAAGTCAAAATTAACTTGATGGGGTCAAAATTGAAGTTATTCTTTTTTTTCCTCTATGAAATTGCGTGGAATGGGTTTCTCCAGCAAAAGGGGATTAAGCTGCTCAACCAATTCCTCTCTCTTCGAAAAACAACAACCAGCCATCAGTACCCGTCAACACCACCGGGGATTCACCTCGCATCGCCGCCGGTCACGCACCCGGCAGCCTGAAGCTCGCTGTTGCCCTTCACATAAGAAAATCATAGCCAAACACAGTTGGATTCGCGACCCAAGGAGCGATGCTCGCTGCCGAGGTACGTTTCCGCGCGCGCTACTTCCAGAGCTCGATCGACGTGCCGCCGCCAGGGTTCACGCCGGATTCTCGCTAGCGAGCAGCCGCCGCGAGCAGTCGTCGAGAGCAGCCATCAGCCGCCGCTCTCACACGCCATTCTGCTTCCCAGTCGCCAAGAGCATTACCGAATCCAGTCTGAATCACACTAAAGCGACGAGACCATCTTCCGGCTGGTCCGATCGAAAGCAGACAACAACCGCCCTCCCGCTCTTCAAATCAAAGCTGCCGAAGGTATGAGCTCGATAAGCAGTCACCATAGGTGGTCTGCCATCAATCGCCCTCCCGCTCTTCAAATCAATGCTGCCAGAGGCATGAGCTCGATAAGCAACTACCATGGGTAGTCCGCTCTCGTTGCATCAACACGTCGGAGGTGTGAGCCCAACAAGCAACCACCATGGGTGGTATACCGTTGACTGCTTTCCACCTCGCGGTATGAGCCCAACAAGCAACCACCATGGGTGATCCGCCGTCAACCGCTCTCTACCTCGACATCGTTGGTTCGACTGCCTGAGTATGTTAAAAAGCTTCTCTTTGGTCAGGTTTCTTCATATCGTCGCCAAAACGTCATCGGAGATGTGAGCCCAACAAGCAACCACCATGGGTGGTCTACCGTTGACTGCTTCCCATCTCACGGTGCGAGCCCGACAAGCAACCACCATGGGTGGTCCGCCGTCGATTGCTCTCCACCTCGACGATGTTGGTTTGACTTGAGCCATTGAAAGTCTTCTCTTTGGTCGGATTTCTGTCACCTCTTCGCCAAAGCATCGTCGGAGGTGTGAGCCCAACAAGCAACCACCATGGGTGGTCCGCCGTTGACTACTCTCTATCCCAACGTCATCGGAGATGTGAGCCCAACAAGCAACCACCATGGGTGGTCCGCCGTTGACTACTCTCTATCCCAACATCATCGGAGGTGCGAGCCCAACAAGCAACTACCATGGGTAGTCTACCATTGATTGCTCTCCACCTCACGGTGCGAGCCCGACAAGCAACCACCATGGGTGGTCCGCCGTCGACTACTCTTCACCTCGACGAGTTGAGTCTTGTGTGTTGGATAGCTTTGATAAAAAAATTGAGTTCATGAAGTACCATTATATAGCAGTGGATTCATGGATAATTATGGAAATTACTTGTGGACTCATGGATAATTATGAAAATTATTCATGGATAATTATGGAAATTACTAGTGGACTCATGGATAATTATGGAGATTATTGTGAGGTGTGCAAGCTCTACAAAATTGTAGGAGATTCTTTACTATAAATAACTTTGATAATTTTGGGTAAGGTTCATGAAGCTTGGTGAACAAGAAATAAATCATTTGCGATTCCTTCACAACAAGACATACTGTCCGTGAACAAATCGCAAGGGGGCATTTGTAAGCAATTAAAATTCACGGTCCAATCAAATGGCGACACGTGGATTTTATTGATTAAATATCAATTTTAATTTATTATATTTTATTTTAGGGATTTAATAAATTAATTCCTAAAATAGATTAATAAATAATTGATAATTAATTTAATACCCAATAAATTAAGTAGAATTTAAATTAAGTAAAATTTGACCCCTAAGTTAAGTAAAGCATGGAAGGTTCCAGAATCAGGTCAAAATAAGCAATGACCAATCAGGCTGTGATATATTTGGAACGGCCCAAGCCCGCAGAACCAGGCCAAATCTGTCATAGACCAATCAGATTGCAAGTTATTTATGGGGCATGTTCATTCCTTCACCTATATAAGGAGTCATCTTCCATTCAACACACACTAAAAGACCTGAAGACATAAACGCTCTGAAGAGATCAAGAACACGAGCAGCGCTCCCTTGAGATCTTCAAGCATCTTCAAGTCAAGAACGACAAACGATTGGGGATTAAGGTGCGGAGCCCCCCAAATCAAGCGTTCTTCATATACTGAGTTATTCGGTGTTCTTCGCGCCAAGAACAACATACGACCCGGGATTAAGGTGCTAAGCCCCCCAGATCGAGTGTTCTTCGGATCAAGTACGTTTAATCCAAATAAAGGCTCGACGCCTCTGGATTAACGTTATAAGATCCAAATCCGAGTTCGGACAAGCTTCAACTGAAGATCCGACTCAACATACAGTCAACGCAGTCAAATCAAAGTCAAAGTCAAAGCCAAATTGGTTCGAGAGAAGAATCAGAGGATAGATAGAGATTGTTTCCTTAATCATCAAGTTCAATCCATCTGGATTATCATTGTAATTCTTTTGTGTTTATTTTATTATAAATACAAAAATTTGTTATTACAGGGTGATTCATGAGAGAACTTGTGTGTACACTCCACAACAAAATGGTGTGGTAGAGAGAAAGCATAGACATGTACTTGAGCTTGCAAGAGCCTTCTTATTTCAACCTGGATTACCTACTGATTTTTGGTCTTATGCAGTATTGATGGCTACTTTTGTTATCAATAGACTGCCAACTAATATTTTGAAATGGAAGACCCCCTATGAAGTTTTGCATGGAAAGATGGCAGACTATGATAGGCTAAAGCCTTTTGGGTTTTTAGCTTTTGCAGCTAACGTTTTGCCCCATAAAACAAAGTTTTGTCCAAGAAGTATTATGTGCATCTTCTTGGGATATGTGCAAGGCCAAAAGAGATACAAACTGTACAATTTAGAAGCCTCACATGTTATGGTCAATAGAGATGTCACTTTCTTTAACCATATCTTCCCATATTAATCATTTACTTCACAACCTGTATTGGATTTACACAATATTGAAAATGATATACGGAGAGCCTCAGAACCTGTCATCCTTCATAGAGATTCAGAAGAGGATAGAGGGACTTTACATACACAAATGGACCCACTTGCTAAAATTACAAGGAAGAGTAGTAGGGTCTGGCAGCCTCCTATGTGGCATAAAGATTATGATTGCAGCATTCATGAAGATCCTTCGGTGCTTCAAGCTTTCTTTACAAATATTTCTAAGGAACAAGAGCCTAAGAACTACACTATTGCAGCTACTAAACCTATGTGGATTAAAGCTATACAACAGGAATTAGATGCATTGGAAAGCAATAAGACTTGGCAGCTCACTACATTGCTACCAAACAAGTCAATTCCTTCTTGTTGATTATAGCATTTGGCTACTAATATTGCCTTGTACCTCTTAACACTTCCATCCGCCTTCCTTTTAATCTTAAATACCCACTTGCATCCAATAAGTATTTTCACCCATTACAAAAGTAGTTACGATTCAAAAGTTTCTTTCCATTGCAGCAACGACAGGATGGAGTTTGCATCAATTAGATGTAAACAATGCTTTTCGTCATGGCTCCCTTTCTGAAGAAGTATATATGCTTCCTCCTCAAGGATACTCAAAGGAAAAATATGGAGGGGTTTGTATGCTTGTTAAAAGTCTGCTTTATGGGCTAAAACAAGCATCTAGAGAATGGAATCTAGACTTATGAGACAAGCTTGAAAATTTTGGTTCGAAGCAATCTAAACCTGATCATTGTCTTTTTATACTACAACAGGAGGGTAGATTTCTTTCCATATTGATATACGACAATGATGTCTTGATTACATGTTCAGACAATGGTTTGATTAATAAGCTGAAATCATACCTAGATTCAGCCTATATAATAAAGGACCTTGGTTTTGCCAAATACTTTCTTAGTGTTGAAATAGTTAGAAATTCTACTGGATTATCTCTTTCTTAGAAGAAATATATTTCTAATATTCAATCTGACAATGGATTGGTTAATTGTAAAATAGTGTCAGTTCCTTTGCCTACAGGATTGCATTTGTCATCCTCTGATGGAGAACCTTTGAATAGGCCAGATCAGTATAGAAGACTTATTGGAAGACTTCTCTATTTTACACTTACTCGGTCTGATATTGCCTATTCTATGCAACAACTAAGTCAATTTATTAACTCTCCCAATACTACACGTTGGCATGCAGCTGTGCATGTTCTAAGATATCTGAAGAGTTCTATATCATTTGGTCTTTTTCATCCAGCAAAATCCCATTTTTCTTTGGAAGCATACTGTGATTCTGATTGGGCATCATGCAAGGACACCTGACGTTCTATAACAGGTTATTCCATCTTTTTTGGAGGGTCTCTTATCTCTTATAAAAGCAAGAAACAGTTCACCGTCTCTCGTACCTCTGCAGAAGATGAACATAAGGCCCTTGATTCTACGGTTTGCGAGCTCAAGTGTATATATAATATTCTACAAGATTTTTATATTTCTATTAACTTGCAGATTCCTTTACATTGTGATAACCAAGCAGCTATCCATGTCACTGCTAACCCAGTTTTCCATGAGAGGACGAAGCACTTGGACATTAATTGTCACTTAGTGAGGGATCACTATAAGGAAGGTTTTGTTCTACCTAGGTTTGTCTCTTCAAGATTTCAACTTGCTGATGGGTTTACTAAGATTCTTGGAGGGGAGCAATTCCGGAGTTTTGTTTCCAAGTTGGGAATGCAAGACTGCTCACATTCTCCAACTTGAAGGGGGGGTGTTGGAATATAATACTGAGTAAAATATATTTTGCAATAATCATGGGATTTATTTCTCATACTTTGCAATAATCATGGGATTTATTTCTCTCATTCACTTCCTAAATCATTGTCCAAAATTATGGAGAGATTATTGCCTCAACATATTCTCTACTCGTATTGTTTAGTATATATATTGAGTTGGACTTGTAACAAATAAGAGTCAGATTAATAATGCTATTTTCTCTTCCTACTCTACCATTATGTTTATATCATACAAATGAAAATTCTTCATAAACCTCGCTAAAAATCTCAATTTTGGTCTTTTGTGTTCTTTAAAATTTTAGATACTTTTTAATATCTGGTACAAAGCTTTAAAGTTGACATTAAATAATTGTATAAAGTGTCAGAAATGTTGTTGCACTAAATTTTAAAAAATAATAATTAAATAACTCAAATTTTAGAGAACAATGAAGATAAAAAATGAGAATTTCAACAAGATTTAAAAGTTTCTAAAAAAAACTCTTTTTTTTTATTGGAAAAAAATTATATTAAAGGAGTCTCAAGCTACTCAACAAAAAATTGAGTAAGTCTTATGTGAGACCGTCTTACATGATACATTACGTGAGATGGATAAAATTTAGTAACCTTGATTGTCGTCATTTTTACGTAAATTTTGATAACTTTTTATATGTGTAATCGTTTTATTTTATTCGTATCGTCCCAAAGTTATCTTCACACTTCCTTTGTAAATTACAAAGGAAATGTGAAGATAAATATGGGATAGAGGGAGTATAATTTTATGGAAATATATGAGAATCAGCTCAAACATATGAATAACAAGTAAAAATAGAGCAAAACAAAGACGGGAGCTGAAACGGTGAAGAAAAACATGAAGAATGAAGAAAGTTGAAGAAAATCTAAAAATTGTCAAAACACACAAAAACACGCCGTGTGTTTGTGCAGTGGCCATGTTTTTGTTATTTGCATACGACTTCCAGTGAGCTCGCTGAACTACAACAAAACACGGCCAGAACAAAAAAACACGACTGTATTTTTTTGCATCTAAAAACACAATAGCGTGTTTTTGTGTTAAAAATTGCAAATTCAATAAAACATGGGCAAATATAAGAAAACATGACTGTGTTTTTTGCAAAAGTGTCAAAATTCAAGTGCGATTTTTAGGTTTTTCAAGAGTGTATAAACACCCCCAATTTCAACATTTGCACCAGAATTTGTAGGGTTTTGGCTGGACATACTCATCACACATCATTTTCTCATTTTACACCATCATCTTCATCCATTCTTCATCCATCCATCTATCCTTGTATCTACCATCAAATCCACAATCCAAGTGATCAAGGAAGTAAGGGAGAGTGAAGATTGCAAGATGAAGAAAAAGAAACTCCATTGAAGGACTTCAAAGGAGAACCTATTTCTAATTTTTGTGAACTTCTTTATAGTTTTATCATGGGATTTGTAGATACAATTGTCTATGTTATTTTCTCTAAGACTATGATAAGTTAATCTCCTTTGTGAGATTAGCTCCATAGTTGGTGTTGGATAATTTAGTTTTTATGCAATTGAATTTTTATTTTAATTGGTCATTTGTGTTATTTTTATCATTTGCTTGATGTATATGATTGATTTGTGTGACTAATTGTTTTGGGCATGTGATTAAATTAAGAAATCAATTATGTGTTTAGGATAGTTCATGGAATCATTTCATCATACACTTCATATGCATTAATTTAGAATGAGATAGAGATATCCTTCTAGATTTAGAACCCTTTGATAGAATATTTGATTAGCTTAATCGAGAGATTAGATGATTAGATGAGGAGACTCAAACCATTAGTAATTCATATATAGTACCTTAAAAGGTAATTTTGCTTATGATTTAGTACCTCGTTAGAGAACTCGTAGAGTAATTAGTACCTAGTGGGAGGTATTCAATTTGGTCTTGATCCTATGTGTTTTTGGGAGACTTATTAAGGGCCTACATCCTATCCATCTTGAGAGAGAGTTTTGGGGGAATTAGTGATCGCTCCTATAATAGATTATAATTAATTACATGATTACTTTGTGTCTATGCCATGATTGTTGCTAATCTCAACCTCGCATCATTTGGAATCCATTCATTATATTTGCATTTATCTTATTTTCATTAGTTTAAGTGCATTCATTTACACGCTTATCCTCCATCCATTTCGTCGTCTTTATAAAGTCACAATAAACTTGAGATCGCTTAAACTCTAGCACGTTCCTCCCTTATGTTCGATAAATTTCTTTAATCAATCATCCCGACTATTGACGACCAATTAAATGGTGCTGTTTTCAGGGAGGTAACGATTGCTAGTAGTTCGACGAAGGATTATTTAGAATGGTCTTAATAAAGTAATGGTTGCTAGCAGTTTGACGAAGGATTGCCAGGGAGTAATCATTTTAATTGTATTAATTGAGAGTTTTTTGTTCTTGAATATGTCACTGTACTAATGATGAGTGCTATTTTTACCTAAATTTTAGTGTATTTTTGTATAGGTTTTCGTATTAGTTTATCCGTATTTATATGTATTTTGGTGGTGTTTTGTATTTTTGTGAAAATATATGTGAATGAGCTTAAATGTATGATTTTCAGTTAAAAAGAGATTCTAGACGAGAAGAGAAAGATGTAGGAAGAAACGGATCTCAATTCGGAGTTGAAATGAGGGAGAACGAGCCAAAACGAAGGAGAAACAGGGCAGCAAGAACATGGGCCGTGTACGGAACACGGCCCTGTACAGATTGGCCGTGCTCCGTCCCCAGAAAATCCTACACGGGCACCCCTGTGCCCGTGTGTAGGACACGAGCCCTGTGCAGAAACACGGGCCGTGTACCAAATACGGCCCTGTACAAACAGGCCATGCACTGTCACCCGAAATACCTATACGGTCGCCCCTGTGGCCGTGTACTACACACGAGCCATGTAGGTGCTGAGATCAGAAAAATTCTAGAAACTTCTAGAAGCTTCCCAAGGGGTATAAATACCCATTTATTCAACATTTAAGAAGAGATTCTTTGGCCATGCACACACACCTCACACACTATTTTTTCCATTCTACAACATCATCTTCATCCATTCTTCATCTATACCATCTACCTTTATTCCTCCATCATTTTCTACATCCAAGTGAAGGAAAGAAGCAAGGAAGAGGGATTAATTGCAAGGAAGGGAAGAAGATCACTATTGGAGCCAATCCAAGGGAGTTTTCATTCCATTTTTGTAGTAATCCTATTTGACTATCATGATTTGTAAGGTTTATAATGTCTATGTTAATTATCTTTAAAGATTGTAGGCTAATCTCCGTTATGAGATTAGCAACATGAGAGTTGTTGGATAATTTTGGGATTTATGTATTTGAATTCATATGTTGATTGGGTTAATTGATTTTCTATCATTGATGCTTTAGATCTTGATGTTTATGATGATTTGTGTGGTTTGTTGTTTTAAACATGTGATTAGATTGAGAAGTCAATTGCATATTTAGAATAATTAATTGAATCACTTTGTCATATACTTCATGTGCATTATAAATTGTAAAGAGATTGAGAAATCCTTTGGAATTTAGAACCCTTTGATAGGACATCCGATTGATTAGATCGAGAAGTTGATTAATCGTGTGAATGGACTCTCATTTAAACTTAGTACCTAGTTAGAATTGTTTGAGTGAGAACCAATCATTTGTGCCAATTGTGATTAATATCCTATCCATCTTGATAAAGAGTTTAGGTGAACTTAGTATTTTCCCTTAGTCTATACCCATGATTCATATGAACTTGATGCATTTATCCTAGGATTTCCACTTCTTAATTGTTGTTAATCTCACTTTTGTTTAATTTGAAAAACCATCTTTCATAATTTTATCTTGATCATTTTTGCTTTGATCATTGTTATTTTAAATTGTTTACAACCAATATACTTGATGATTCATCTCTATTAAATCATGAAAAATGTGATATCACTCAAGAACTAGCGCCGACCTCCCTGTGGTTTGATAAATTATTTTTATTAGTCATCCCGACTACAAATGGCTAATCAACTAACGAGCTTACTCATAAATTTGATTGGAAAATGCTAAGATGAATAAAAAATCTGCTTTGTGAATACCGTTCTCTTTTGATTATATGATTATATATGTTGAAATAGAATTTGAATAGTTGAGAGCAATTTGACGTCTTATTATGGCAAGTGTTTTATTATGTGCCATTAATGTGTGGAGCATACTTGATGCATTTGTTTTATACTTTTTTTTAATGATAATTTATAACTATGGGCATTCATTAGATTATTTCTGCCAACCTTTTCGTGTACTATAGCACCTTTGCCAGCTGGAGGAGTAGCTCCTGCTATTGCATTAACAGACAATGCTCTGAAGCACTTAAAGAAGATGAGAGCCAAGCGAGCAAAATGAAGATCTGCAAGGTGGATGCTCTGGCATGTCTTACACTATGGAGTTTGAGAGCAAAGAAAACACAAGACCTGATGATTCTGCTATGTTTTAATATAGGTCTAATTGCATTTATTACATATAACCACCCAAGTATTGATTTAGTTTGTTTAAACTGACCCTTGAGAAGGAATAACTTTGTTCAATTGTAAAACATCCTACTCCCTATGTAGCCCACAAGGTCTTGTCCATCACTTCTTTTTGGTATGCAACTGGACTACAGTGGTACGCTCATTAATTTCAAGAATCCAAACGCAACTCAAACATGCACCATGATTGAATATAAAATACATATGATGGTTTTAAAAGACACTACTCAGAATCTTTGTGAAGTAGTTTGATATGAGCATAGCAATTTGTGGATGCACTGCTTTCTGCAAAAATATTAATTTAGTTGCATCATACAAGCTTAATTACAGTGTTTGAAATTTATGATTAGTCATTTCAAAATTTATAAGAGATGTTGTTGTCCTCTTCTAAGATAAGGCAATAACTAGTGTGGAAGGCATAGGAACGGTTGTCCATATAGGACAAATCATGAAACTGTTCATATAATATTTTACTTACATGAGATTATTCTTTATTCTGGTGTAGTGTTAGATAATATGTAGCTCCTTTTAAAATTAGGCACTGATAGATTATAGGAGTGAAAATGCCAAATTTAACAAAAATGACCTTGATACGACTCGGTTAAAATGAAAGATTCGATTGTATATATTAATTACTCGATTTAGTATGTCCATGACTCGATTGTAAATATTTTTGTGACATAATTGCATACATCATAACTCGATTGTACATATTTATGAAACTTTTAAACCGACTCATAAATCGAGTTAAGGGTATTTTCATCATTTATAGCATTTAAAAAATTATCACTAAATATAGAGCATTATAAAAATATTAAATTTATATTTTAAATTTTAAGAATTTATTTCTACATAGTACAAAATATATTAGGATATTACTAGTACGTATTTTATTACTACCCAGAAGTATTCAATGAAAAGTCTTAATTATCTCTTTATACATGTTAATAAAATACATAGAATTTTACTGTTATCATATCTTATATTTTAGTTCTCTTTCTACATAAAGAAATCAATTTTTCTGAAGTATTCAGAAAATTTATTATGAAATAATAATATCTTCAATATTTCTGTAAATATTCTGTGAAGACTTTGAATGTTTTTTTTTTCTGAATACTGGTTGAACATTTTTTTATATTAATTATTAAGTTCAACATATTTTTTGAGCACAAAAAGTACTAAAAAAACTAACGATTAAGTCTTACGTTTGAATATTTTTAAAATTATTATGTATTAAGGTCTACATATTTTTTTAATATAAAAATTAGGATTAATTACTCATAGGTACACACTCTGTACCCCAAATTATTACTAGACACATTGATTTAAAATAATTATTATTTAATACAAAATATTAAAGTAAAATACCAAATATACCCCTAAATCCATATATCTTTAAACCACAAACCCCAACCCCCACCCACCACCGGACCACCTGCCGGACTGCCGCCACCGTCACCGGACCGCCTCCGGAGCTCCGGCCATTGGCCGCAAAAAAAAAATGGTCGCCTGAAAAGCTGCCGGACCGCCGCCACCAGACCACCACATTTTTTTACTGCACACACATTTTTTTTACTGCACACACTTTACTGCACACAATATTTATGTGCAGCACATTTATAGGGGTAATATTGGAATATCACTATATATTTTGTAGTTAGTAGTAATATTTTTGTATGTTTGTATCTCATAGTAATTTAGGATTTTTTTGTGTACCTAATAGTAATCCTCCCTAAAAATGATCAAAACTACCGAATATTAAGGATTATGTATTTTTTTAATACAATATATCTAAAGCCTATCGAGTACTAACACCTACAATTTTCTGAATACAGCACCAGATAATTAAAATATTCACGATATGCGTACATATTTTCTTCATACAAGCGTACAAAGTGCTTTCTTCCATGGCATCTATTATGTCTTAGGTGCTTTCTTCTCCGGCTTTCTCTTTTGTTCTAAAAGAAGAATCATCGAATAAGAGTGAGATTGAAATTGAACACTACATTCTTAAAAAAAATTTAATGTTTGATGTATTTTTAACAGATTGATTAATCTCCAATATATTTCCTAATTTAAAAGAGAAATTAGTGGATAAATTAATTTCTTAATATAATTAAAATAACAAAAGTTAAAAATAGTACTCCCTCCATTCGCTCCAAAAAGGTCTCATTTTTTTATTTTGGGCGTTCGCCCCAAAGGATCTCATTTTCTTTTTTACACATATGAAACCCACACACACGTACTAATACAACTAAAAAATAAGCATCACACCTCCACTAATACAACTACCCACTACACATTAAATAATAATATTTCTTAATTCACATGTCAAAAATCAAATGTTATTCATATAGGCTTACGGAGGGACTATTTGATATATTCGTAATGATTAGTAATATAATTTTAATATTATATCTAGTAGTAATATAGGTAAAAAAAATGTACCTATGAATAATAAATCCAAAATTTAACCCTAGATGTAGGAAGGTTGTGGATCCAACCAAATAAAATCAAGGTCCACGTTACTCAATTTTTAGTTTCTATTAAGTAAATAAAAATAATTTCTTCTCACACTTTCCTTTCCAATTCATTTGAAAACACCTTCAAAAATAAAACGACACATAATATCAACATCCTTGCTATATTAAAATTGTACAAAACTAGTTTAGTCAAAATCAACTATATTATAAATTGGGGATGACTATTTGCATCCCCAAAATTACTAAGTGTACCCCATTTTTAATTAAATTTAAAATTTTCTAATAAACATGACAATAATACCCTTATTACAAATTAATTACTCTCATTCTGTGTATGAACCCCAATTCCTACATTGATTTATTTAATCACCAACGCCAAATAAAATTATCATTAGATATTTTCAATATTATACAAGAACGTCTACATATATAGGCATATAGATATAGCAGATGAGAACATGTATAAACGAAACCTTGCAAACTTCAGGTGAAAGGAAATTGCGGAGGATTAGTTACCTGTTTTCCGCCATATTTTAGAAAAACCTCAAATTCCCAATTTTCTCTCGATTTTCATCCTTATTGTGAATTCTTCTGCCCTGTAAATTCTCGATTTCTCGTGTTCATTTTTTATTGTATCTTTCGCGGTGTTTTTTAGTTATCTATTGTCTTTGACGAGGGTTTATGAGGGGATCATGAAAATGTGTGGAAGATGAATTGACCACCGATTGGACCTTCTGTTAGGAAATTTGCCTAATGATTTGAATTTTGATTTCACGGATCTACCCGCCGATTATCGACTTCACACGATTCTAATTGTTCTCTGTCTATTGACGACATAAAGCAGTTTTTATGAACGATGAGTGTGATCATCATGAGAGTGAAGATATTTTAGCAGTATCTTTTAGATTCCTTGCCTGAGTCAGAGTTGGATATGGGTAAGGATTCTTCTGCTAGTCCTAAGTCGGTGGAGGTTCACTTGGAGGAAAGGAGAAAGAGCAGGGCAAGGATGTTCCACAACTGAAGGAGAATTATTAGAAAGATATTCTCCCCAAAAGTGAGGATTGGGTTTGTCTTATATGTATATAAATATTCACGTTGATACACGGTACATATCATGTACAAAAATAAAATAATCAAATGAGATATTTATAATATTAAAATCTTTGACCAAATCAATTCTGTCCAATCATCTCTTCATTAACATCCCCCCTCAAGCAAAGCATGTGGGAACCAACCCGAAGCTTGGATCGGAAAAATTCAAATAATGGACGCAGAAGACTTTTTGTGAAGACATCAGCAAGCTGAAGATGTGATGGAACAAATTGTGTGCAAAGACGACCGGACGAGACAAGTTCTCGATCAAAATGATAGTTTATATCAATATGCTTAGCATGTTTGTGTGCAATAGGATTATGGCTGAGAAACAAAGCACTCTTATTATCACACAATAAAATATAGGGTGACACCGGTAAAGCATGAAGCTCACGAAGTAAAAGAGTTATCCAAATGATTTCTGAAGCTGCATTAGCCAATGCTCTATACTCGGATTCACAACTGGATCTAGAGACAGTAGGTTGTTTCTTCGCACTCCAAGAGACAAGATTTGGCCCTAAAAATATAGAATATCCATAAGTAGAACTTCGAGTGTCTAAACAACGGGCCAATCAGCATCAGAGTAACCAATCAATGAAGAAGATCCCTTTGTAAAATCAAGGCCAAAATCAATTGTTCCCTTAACAAACGCAAAATATGTTTCACAACTCAAAAATGATCAGATGAAGAGTTTGATTGAAACTGACTTACAGGGTTCACCGCAAAGGGAATATTAGGACGAGTGATTGTCAAGTATTGAAGAGCCCCAACAAGAGAATGATATAAGATCGGATCTGAGAAACAAGACCCACCAACTCGAAGAACCTCTGACGCAGCTAAAGGAGTGGAAACTGATTTAGCATCAAGAAGATCAGCTCATTTCAATATATCCCAAGCATATTTGGATTGGCCTAAGAAAATACCATTTTTTTGTATACGTGATCTCGAGGTCAAGAAAATAATTAAGGCGGCCCAAATCCTTAATTGCAAATTCGTGGCAAATTCGCTGAATAAGACGATGAACAAGAGTGACATCACTGCCGGTGATAATGATGTCGTCAACATAGACTAGTGAGTATAATATCATCTGGCTCTTTTGATAAATAAAGAGTGATGTGTCGGCCTTACTCTCAATAAATCCCAAACTTAATATAAACTCAGAAAGTCGTTGAAACCAAGCACGAGGAGATTGCTTCAAGCCATATATCCTTATTTAGGCGACATACATGAGAAGGCCGAAGAGAATCAGTATAGCCAGGTGGTTGCTCCATGTACACCGGCTTTGAAAGAATACCATGCAGAAAGGCATTATTTACATCTAGTTGATGTAGTGACCAACCATTCTTGACAAAAGAAACAGAATAACCCTAACTGTGGAAGCCTTTACAACAGGGCTGAAAGTGTGATCATAATCGAATTCAGGAAGCTGAGAAAACCCTTGCGCTACCAAACAGGCTTTATAACGCTCAATGGAGCCATCTGCACGATACTTAGTACAAAAAACCCATTTAGAACCAATGACATTTTCACCAGAAGGTCGAGGTCCTAAATCCCAAGTGTTGTTTTTGCAAAGAGCATCAAGCTCATCATCCATAGCAGCAACCCAATGGGGAGATTTAGCAGCAGTCTTAAAACCTTTTAGGTCCTTGGTGGAATGTAGAGATGATAATAGAGCATTATAAGCCAAAAATGAAGTTGATGGCGGATACTTTGGCTTGAAAATACCGTCATTAGCTCGTGTTTGCATCGGATGAGATGATGCTATAACTGGTGGATGAGGAGACTGTGGTGGAGAAGGTTGTACTTCAGGCTGATTTTTTCCAATGGAATAACCGGTGGAGTTGGCTGTAAAAGAACCTCAAGTGAGTTATATACTGGGCAAATAGAACAATGATCCTGTTGCATAATCTCTGGAGTTGAAGATGATGGAGATGACGGCGGTGCAGGCACCAAAGTGATGGATGGGTCAATGAAAGTGGAGAAATCCAAAGCATCAATAGGAGAGGATTGAGTAGAAGCATCAAACGGGAAACAAGCTTCATCGAATTGAGCATGCCGACTGATATATAAGCGAGATGAGACCGGATCAAGACAGCAAAATCCTTTATGACGAGAGCTATAGCAAAAAATACACAAGGCACACTTCGAGGGAAAATTTTGTTAGTTTCATAATCTCATAAACAAGGATAAATACGACAACCAAAGACATGCAAGTTATCATAAATTGGCTTAGAAGCAAATACCAATTCAAAAGGCGTTTTATCATCCAAGATGGATGATGGTAGCCGATTGATTATGAAGACAGTTGTTCCAAAAGCTTCAATCCAATACATCATAGGAACAGAAGCGTGAAATAGCATAGATAACCCAGTTTCAATGATGTGGCGATATTTTCTCTCGGCTCTTCCATTTTGAGTAGGTGTATATGGACATGACATAGAATGAAGAATGCCACAAGTTCGGAATAACTGCCACAATTTATTATTCGTAAATTTTGTACCTCCATCAGAGTGAAATTGTTTAATAGTAGTAGAGAATGTATTTTCCACCAATGCTTTAAATTGCACAAAAAATCATAAAAATCATATTTCAACAGGAGTGGATAAAACCATGTGAATCGGGAATAATCATCAATGAAGATAGCATAATATGAGTATCCATCACACGATTTCACAGGCGCAGGACCCCACTAGTCACAGTGAATAACATCCAATACATGTAAAGCACGTTTCAAATTATTCATGAAGGGTAAACAAGTGCTCTTAGCTAACTGACATGAAGAACAAATGGACAGTTTGGGAAAAACAGAAGTTAATGACAAAAAACCAAGTTTATTCAACAATTTTATTGTATCATGATTCACATGGCATAAACGACTATGCCACAACTCAAAAGAACGACGAAGTTTCTGACAACGTAAACCAGCAACAAGAGCAGAGTGTCCATGTTCCAAACTGTATAGCCCATTCTTATGTCTGCCGCGGGCCAAAGGTATTCCTATAACTCAATTTTGAATTTCAAAGTGCATATCAGAGAACACAACATTTACAGGGAAATCAGATGTGAATTTACTGACGGATAAGAGGTTCTTTGTGATGTGTGGCACTACCAAGACATTTAAAAGGGATATATCATGTGATAGAGAATGTGAACCAACATGAGAAATAGATAATGCATTACCATTGCCTACGACGACTCTGTCAGACCCGGTATAAGCAAAGGCAGAATCCAAATGAGTAGAAGAATTTGTCATATGTGCCGACGCACCAGTGTCTGCATACCAGCCTGAAGAAGCAGTTGGATTGAGAGAGCAGGCAGTGGTGAAAGCCTCAGCAATATTTGCTTGTGGAGATGCATCGGCATAACGTTTAGGGCATGTAGTAGCATAGTGTCCATCAGTCCTACATATTTAGCATCGTGGCGGAAGATGCCCACGTCCTCTACCCCATGTTCTTGGAGCATATGGTCCAAGAGAATGATTTCTACCAGAACGAGAGTTATTTAAGTTACCACACCCAGAGTTTGAGCCATTGAACTTTTGTTGTTGAGTAAGAAAAGTTGGAGTTTGAGTTATGCCAGAAGACGAATCCAAAGATCTGGTGAATAAGTAGTGGGATTCTGCTTTGGAAAGTAAATCTGAAAAAGAAGGCAAAGGAGTGAGATTTATCTGTGATGTGGAAAATCCATGGAACTCAGGACCAAGACCTCGGAGGAACCAATGAGATTTATCCGTCTCATCAAGTAAACAACCCATGGATACAAGTTGATCACAAAGATTCTTGAAGATGGCCCCGTATTCCATCACAGATCGTCTGACCTTTCTCAAGAATTGTAGTTCATCTTTTAGACGAAGCTCTCTAGCCTTTGATGGCTGATTAAATGTCGCTGCTAGAGTAGACCAAATTGCTGCGGAAGAATCACAGCCTACAACTACAGCCATGGCTTTTTCAGTTAACGTCGAAGACAGAAATACGCGAATATTTGATCGCGTTCAAACCAAGTCTCAAATTCAGGGTTTGGCAGGAGATGAACCATCAACAAAGTGAAGAAATTTCTGTGTGACAAGTAGAGGGAAGATTTGACTGTACCACATTAGATAATTGGTAGGCTTCACTTTTATGGTAACAAGATGAGTCATGGCATGGAGGTTGCAGGACGCATCAAAAGCAGATTTGTTGTTTTCTGCCATGGTGAGAAGTAGCAATGAAAGAGATAAAGGGTAAGAGTAGCAATGAAAGAGATGAAAGGGAAAAGTGAAAAGGAGTATTAGGATTGCAGTGTGGCTGATACCATGTTAGAAAGATATTCTCCTCAAAAGTGAGGATTGGGTTTGTCTTTTTGAAGTATATAAATACTAACATGTTGATACACGGTACATATCATGCACAAAAATAAAAGAGTCAAATGAAATATTTACAATATTATAATCTTTGACCAAATCAATTATGTCCAATCATCTCTTCCTTAACAAGAATAGCGTAGTCATAGTTGAAGAAGATGATGAATTGATGATGATGATCCCAATGCTAAAAGCGTAAAATGGATATATTTGTTTCTAACTAAAAGGATAAAGGGTCATATGTTTAGTAATTGGTGTTTATTTATTATAATGTTAGTATGGTGTATATAGTAATTAGGGATCTTTAATTCGGGTGCAAATAGACATTTCTTACAAATTTTATTCAATTAAATAACCCAAAAAAACTTAATTTTTCTTGCTTTGTTACTGCAAAAGTTATACTCCATTTCTCTATGCGAGTCATCCCGAAATAGGAGTATAATTTACCCAAAGAAATGAGTGGGTTACAAAGCACACCTAATTTGAGCTCTGTAAGGAGTATAATTTACCCAAAGAAATGAGTGGGTTACAAAGCACACCTAAATTGAGCTCGACGTTACAGATTGTTGTGTACGAGTACTAGCATAAGAATTAAAATGTACATTTATAAAAACAGGCTTCCTTTCTGAAAAGTGTAAAGACTGACAGATTGCTCATCTTATAATACAGAAGTTCATCGTTGACAGTTCCTGAGCTTAGCTAGTACAAAAATAATAATAATGATGAGTATAAATACAAAATTGGGGTAATATTGATTTGCATAAATATATTTAGGACTTCCTCCTCTTGTTTGATTTGAGACTATGGTCATGTTTATTCCTCTTCTTCTCACTGTTTTGGTTCTCTACCTCCTTCTCGACTTTTTTCCGCTCGGATTTTATGCTAATTACACCGCCTGGGACAACCTTCCCACTGCATTTTTGTAAGGCATTCTCAAAATCGGCTTCTTTGTCAACAATGGCGTACTGTTGAAGGAGATCCAGGTTTAGGCCACCAACTACCTTTGATCTCATATCGTCCTAAATGCATTGTCTCAAGTTAGACCATTGCTTGTCCATGATTAAGAACAGGGAAATTGAAGAATAATAATAGTAAAAAATGCCATCAGACCTCAACTTGTTTTGCTGCATCGTTCAGATCATCATCAACAGACACTGGATGGGGTTCAAATGAAATCTGAAATAAAATGCAATAGTAAGAAAGAACAAAAGACAAAAAAAAAGGGGGGGGGGGGGGGGGGGGGGGGGATTGGGGATTTTCACCCATCATAAGCAGCTGTATCTTTAAGAGTTTTCTTACATCTTTTAGGCGAGAAACAGTTGGTGGAGTCTCACTCAAATATTTATAAAACTTTTTCATCATAATCAGATACAAAGACAGTACTCGCTGACGTTCCATCTTCATCTCTCCCTACAGACCAAAAATGAGTACAAAGAGGATTTAATACATGGAAAGAGAACAGGTTAATCAGAGATTAGATTCTAAGTTTTCTGTGTTACTCCCTCCGTCCCAACAATATCTTTACTCTTCGTTTCCATTTGTCCCACAATTAACTTCACAATCCAAAAAAGGAAATATCACATCAATCCAATAAACACACAAAACATTTTGCACTTTATTCATTACCTAAAAATATTGCATTACCCTTAAAGTCAATAAAGTAGGTCAAAAACACCTTTTCTTAAACTATATAGTTACAGTACCCGTAAAGATAAACCCGAGACGGAGAGAATATTAATTATTACGTTCTGCCGCAACCCAGAAATAAAAGGTTATGCAATTAAAGTAATAAATACAGTACCAAGCAGACATGTCTACTTGGTACAAAAATGAAGCGATTATCATAAGCAAACAGGCGCACATAGCAGCAATGTTGTAAGAAGATAATCAAATCTAGCAACATGCATTTTGATTCTCTTCACTACCTGCCTCACAGAAAGAAGCCTAGTTCCAAAGAGAGCTTCATTAGATAGTAATGGTATTCAACCAAAAAATTGTCAACAATTGCCTCCCACAAAATGTTGGAAAAACATAGAAAACATTACAAGACATCATTCACTATTATCATGTATTTTTGCATACTCCATAATTCTTATTCTGAAAGTCAAGTTTGGCCTCAGATATGATAACTTTAGGTGCTGCTGGCACACCACCCTCACCTGATGTGGCATCAGTAATTTTAATTGTTCAAGGAGGATATTCAGATAATGCACATACTGATTTTGCATTTAACAAGACCACAGTTTCACAAGTGAGCTTTGTTACCAGATTTGTCATAATTGAAACTTATTTTTTGAAAAATACATCAAAGCACCATGTGCCTCCATATTCCCTAGAGATATCTCATTTACTGTAAATTATGTCCTGAATAAACTTAGAAAGATAGTACCTCAATGTGGGACATATTTTTTCCTTGCAAGCCAAAGCAGAGCAAAATAGATTCTTGGATAGGTAACAGTGAAACTGGAATCTTCTTCAAGAAGTATGAACGAGCTAGTTCATCCACAAAATCTTCAGTCTGCATCATAAACAACGATTCAAATTTTACCTTCACAACGTAGTTGGCAATCTAGGGTAACTGCGTAGCTAAGTGAATCATATTGATCTACGAAAGGATATCAAGATGGTCGACTATTCAAAAGTTATTAGTAACTCTTATCGACCTCAAATACAAGCTTTGGTAATCAAGAAACTAATCTTATTTACTTCTGTTTTCACTGCATCCTACGAAATTTTATACATATAGTTTCAGTAAGAGGATTTGAATTGTGCGAAATCAACTGCTCTGAATTCACACAAAATTGTAATGATTTGTGCTGTCAGGGTACTGAAGTGAGCTAAATGCTCAAATGCGCTCAGTGTACATATATCAATATATTTCGAAAAGAGACCAGTGTACTTCACATCATCATAGTCATGCTGCACAATGGAACACATGATCTAGAGTTATCAAAACATTGTGGAAACCATAATAATTTTTTTCACATATTACCAAGAAGCCATATGCTAATTAAAAATTACCAACAAAAGCAGTTTCAAAAAGTAAGGTGCCTAGATCATCTAAAAAATTGCAGACTTTAGATTGGGATTTTACGCAACCATTTAATTAAACTTTGAACCCACTATTTTCCTTGCATAACTTCTATAAAAAACTATTTGCAAATAATGACAAAAGGCAAGGTAAATTCCCTCTCGCTTCAGCAAAGGCAAATAAAAATGTATCATCATCAGTGTGATCATACCATTTGATATGGAGCAAGATTATTTGTATAACTTTCCAGTTGCACCATAGCATAGGATGACAATGTTTCACTTATTGATTTTAAATATTCAGTGGAAGGGGTCGAAGCATTATCCACCTCTGAGAAGATGTTCTTTGGCTCCAAAATACTGCAAAAGCCAGGAGCATGAAAACACTGGAGAGTGATTCAAAACTAACAAGCATAAGACAGACATACCTCTCAGCAAGCTTGTACTCCATTTGACGAAATGTACGAGACAAAAGCTTAATAAATTTCTCTCTGAACACTGATAACAATATGATAAGGATTCAGATTCAATTTGAATTAATATAAACTCAGACTTTAAAGAAAGTAACTTATATGAAAATTAATGGTCGGACCTCGATAAAAGGTCCTGAAAGAGACCAACTCATCTGATCCACTAGATTCAATGTCACCACTGTGTAATGGCTTCACAACCATGCAACTGTGCTCACCAGTCACAGCATTCTGATGATTGAAATGATATTACAATTGATTAAACTGACTTCGCAGATTTCAGAAGTGATAAATGTCAACTGACAAAAAAAGAAGATAAAAACACAAAAATTAAAGTTAAAATCTTACTGCAGCGGAGGCAATGTAGAATGGATCAAAATTATGCTTCCTCCAAAAGCGTAAAAGTTCATGCGTAAGACCAAAAGAGACACCAAGGTACTGGAGCTTCTCCGGTCTCCGCTCACGAAGAGGTACAAGCAGTGGAGGAAGATCAGTTCTTGGCTTTATATTTTCTTCAAGCAGAGCAGCCTACAAGTAATCCACAATTTTTAGCTCGGTTAGTATAGCTCTGAACTAATGATATATACAAAATATTCCTGTTCTAGCCTCGGTAGCTTCTCTAATATACACAAATTCACATTTGTTCCTCCCATTTGTGGTGGCCACAAAGCAGATTCTGACTGAATTACTAGCAAAACTACATATGTAAAATATCACATCCCTAGGGGCATTGGTAAGAGAAAAGTCTTTAATTAATACTGCCATGAGGTATGCATCCTTCTTACAAGAACACTACATAAGGTAAACCAAAGGCATAATTACAGGATTAAAGAAAACAGTGAGAAAGACCTTCTCAGCGGCCTCCACAACTCTGACTGGAGAATTATCTGGAAGTTCTACAGCATCTATTTCAGAGATTGCAGTCAGCTGACCCTCAAAGTACCTATGAGCAACAAAACTTCACTACATGTCTCCAGGAAATTTTATTATCTTAGTTGGCAAGCATATGACACATCAAAAACTTGATAAGGGGGAAAATCTCTTGAGCATTCATAGTTAACATCTACGTAATCATTTCAAAATGCATGCTATCAGTAGTCCTTAGAAAATAATTAATATAAATTAATAAAAGCTTGTCCAGTCAGGCCTACAATTAAGTGAAGCATGAAAGGAAAATGTAAAACCAATTAAAATACTTCCTTCACATTCACCTTTCAAGAAGCATTACAACTCTATTGAAAAGGCTTTCAAATGTCAAAAAAATATTTATCAATGGAAAATAAATTAAAAATGAATGTTCTAACGTCATGATTGGTATAATGGAATTGTTTGGGAATAGAATCGTTATTCCTAAACTTACTATTGATATATTTTATTAACTGGGATCTCGATTCCATAGGGAGTGAGTATGCCTAAAACTAATAGAGATTCATCTAAATCACCAGGGTTTTATGTAACCCATTCTTTAAGAAATCTGTTTATTTTATATTATTTACAATATTATGTTTACTTATAATAATTTTATAATAGTTTTCCTTAGTTCTAAATTAATAACACTTACATCAACAGATTATAATTTGAATTGAACAATTTTAGATTTTAGTGTGTGTTTCTAAACAAGTTATTTTAGTTGCTTTGTATGAAATTACAATTTGTTCTGTATTTATTTTGTTAGATTCTTTTTTATGTTAAGTAAATATGGTGTACTATAATAGTGAAGTATTATGTATATATTTTAAAGCTTATGATAAGTTGTGTAAATTTCAGGATTTAGGTTTAAAAGTATTTATTTTCGAAAATTTTGTAAGATTTTATGTTAAAATAAAAATTGTTGCTGAATTTTATTAATTTTTAAACAATTATTTGTTAAAGGATAATTTAGTCATATAAGATATGCAATTTTTACACTAATCATGAACTAGAATCAATCAAGGAACGCATTTTCCATTACTTAAATTATTCCTAACAATACTAATCATGAAAATTATTGTTATTACTCATTCCTTTCCCATCTCTATTCCATTCATGAGTCCATTCCATTCAATCATAATTTTATCCCATCATACCAATCACTCCCTAGGAGAATATGATAATAGATTATAAGCATGCAGTTCCTTCTCTTTGAATTCAAAATAGTAACATTCGGATAATGATTCCATTCTCTAAAAAGACTTAAATCCAAGATGCAACAAGCTTCCATTTACTCGCAAGAACTTCAGGAAAATTTAAATTGTAGTATAGCACAAGTCAGTTTATTAAAAGTCTATCACCCCAATGAAGTTGCATGGCCACAGATCCTAGAATATTATAAATCTAGCAAACTCTTTTGCCTCCTTTCAGTTATTTCGTAAAACATCACAAAGACACATTTGAAAAGACTATATGAAAAATAAAAATATTACCTTGACAAAAGCTCAATAGCAGCTGAACCATAGCCAAGCTACAATATTTGAAACATGTGAGGTAGGGGGTGAAAAATATAATCCACTCTTATTAAGAGAAACTAACACTAGTATTACCCTCATTGCACTTGGATGTGTGGCAATGCGTACAATCCGAGCACCTGAAAGACTTGGGAAAACTGCGTTGCGGAACTGTTCACAGATTTTCCAGGGAATTACATCTCCAGATGGCTGTCGTCCATCATTTAAACTTTTAATTGCAGATTTATGAGAAATTTGTCCCTCGAAGCAGATCTATACAAAAGTTCATACAAAGATTCTATTACTAGCATCAAGAGGTACATCTGATAATAGTACAAAATAATCCTGTAACATGGAAAAAAAGCATATTTTGCCGACAGCACTTCTGTTTAACAACTTTTTCCACATGCACTTATTTGCTACCTTTTATCCTTATACACGCCTATTTCTAACTTTTATCTTTTTCTACTTGTTTTTCACTTGCTCGCTGTGCTTATACATTTTAATTTATAGTTTAGTCCTCAGTGCTTTTGCCTCATGTTTCATTAATAAGAACAGAATTTTATAGGAAAAAAACTGGAGCAAAAGTGTGGAAAATCATGTCCATGGGCAAAACATTTTTAAAATAAATGGAAAATTCTTGAAAATACAATGGTAAAAAGTAAAAATCTAGAAAATTTTAAACAAAAAGGCTGCACCCAAGCCCACCACCTCCCCACCTTCAAGTTTACCTATTGATTATAGGCAAACCAAAGATTAAAAAATCCAGTTTAAGGAAACACATGGTCTCAAATATTAACTCTAGAAAAAGACCTTAATACCATATATGCAGAGAACCGACACTATTATCAGCTTTTTTTTACTAAACTCAGGAAAACAGACGGCAATGCCCAGTGTATTCACCACACTAAATGGACAAACATTTTTTATGCACACAAACTTCACAATCATAGCATTTACTACCATGAATGTTCCCCTACTGATACTAAGCCAGTCAAAGTACTATGTTTTCATTCAGAACAACGAATCTAGTCAAAAAAATAAAAATAAAATAATTAGAATTTTCATAACCAGAACAGTAAATTGTTCAGAAGATTGAGTCCTTTAATTAATTAATTAGAAAATAACTGTTGATTTTTAGACAGCTAGGCTATCACAGTATCACTTCATCTGCATGAGGGGGAAAAATATCATCTGTTTAAGTCATCCAAGGAAAGGCATACCTGAATGACACACAGTATATCAGGGAGATGATTCTTGGATTCGTCAACAGGACCTGCAGAATAATAAGTTTAAGTAGTAAACACACTAGTAGCATGTTGACAAGACATACAGAGTGCACATACTAATATATTTACCAAGTAAAACAAACAAGTGGTGAGCTGGAGCATCAGCCATCAGTTGTAAATCATCTGGAGTATTCTTGTAATGAGAAGCAACACACAAAGCCATCATCCTCTTCACAAATAAACATCAGAAATAAATAAAACCCAACATGTTAATAACAAACAAGGACGGAAATAAAAGCACGGACTGACACTCTAGTGTATGATTACCTGCATGAATAATTCACTGTCCTTGTGAAAGGAGAAGAGTGTATCTCGATTGACATAGTAGAGATCACATTCGCTAGGTGGGGGCAACCTGAAAAACAAAAAATTATCTCAATGGGAAGATAATGGCCTTCCAGCTTCACTCAACAAAAACTCAAAATACAACCTGCTGATACTAGGGATGTAATTTGTTGCATCCAGACATAGTAAAGTATTAAGCCAGGATTCAATGGGATCACCAGAGGCATATCTGATTGATTCACTCAATTCAATCTTCTTGAAGAACCGACCTACAGGTGAAGTTTATTAACATTAGGTCATTTGCTTGCATAGATGAGCATAACGAGAATTTACAAACATAGATATTTGCATCTTTAATCAGGAGTATAATTGGGATGGTAGAAAATACCTAGTAAAGTGAAAATGGAAACTCTTCTCCCTAAAGTGAAGCATATACGCTATTTATGTTTATAACAGCATGACATACAAGGAAGACTGGCAATGCCATACTAAATATAAGTGAATAATGTATACTTTTCTAATTTTTTTTTTTTGTATAAATGGATTATTTACGTATATATGTAACTTGGGATATAAGTCCCAAATACAATTATTGAACTTTTCCTGCACTCTCCACACATAGGCAAACTACACATTATCTGGAACCACTTAACATTGATATGATCCCAGCTAGATAAACATTTCAGAGGTAGGCAGGTAGCATTACGAGTATAGCTCACATCAGGAGAACACAGATCTCACTGTTATCTGGAAATACATCCAGAAACAGCTACTAACAATTAACAAAAATAAAGAGAGGCAAACGTAGAACATAATGTAAAGTTCATAATCTCAGAATGATTTGATCAACAAAATATCATAATCAAAGCCAAGTTGATTGCCAGCAAATACACCACAGGTTAAAGAGAAGGAAACTAATCATGGATAATCTAAGTAGATTTACTGAATTATAATAGCAATAAAGAACTGTAATAATTAAAGCCTAATAATATAATTGCTATGACCTTCTATGACGTAATAGTTTCTTTTATCTACACATAACATTTTCCAAAGTTACTTCATCTTCATGACTGGTCATACCAACTACTACCTACTTTGCACCATTTCCACAATCTGTTATAAGTGCTGTTTATTATGCTGCCAAAAGTTTATAAGAATTCTGAAACAGGAAATTACGAGAAATCCAAATACAAAGTTCAGAAAGAGCAGAAGCATAAACATTTCAAATAAAATGGAAATTCATTAGAATTTTACGTAAAACATCACAATAGATCAGCAACCCGTCCATCAAGTAACATACCTGAAACAGGTTTCTCTATGCTTCTACTTGGTATCTGGTTTTGCTCCTCAAGTTGTTTTATCAGTTTTAGAGATAAAGACCTTCCTGTACCTTCGTAGCTTTTACCAAAACAAGGGAGTAGAATTAGCATCACTTTGATCTACAGTTTATTTAACAATCCAAAGACAGGAATTTCTCCAGAATAACTTTCACGAAGAGGCTCATAAGATACAGAAAGTGTCTTTTACATGATAGGGAAAAGAAACAATATAAGCAACTTAATATAAGAACATGCAGTACCCATTCACAGTTGATGAGAGGAATACAAGGTAAGGACCAAGCAATGACTTCACAATGGGTAAAGGTATAGCTGCTGCTTCATCAACAACTAGCAATTCCACTTGTGAGAGCTTTTCATGTTCATGGGGCTCTATGTACTGCACAAGAAATAAAAAGTCATTCTCGTTATTTCTTTGTTAAAACATGAAAGTGCAAGTTCTAGAAAGTGCATGCAATTTTTTCCTGCCACAATTCTATTCACCTGAACAGTCTGTCGGTGTTGTTTGTAGATGTTTATCCGCACAGTTGCTTTCTTAAACTGAGGGTTTGTGCTCTTCACAACATCATAATCCAAGTGCTCCTATAAAATGATGGTGCACCAGTATATCAAAACA
This sequence comes from Pogostemon cablin, assembly GCA_023678885.1. Classification (NCBI taxonomy): domain Eukaryota; kingdom Viridiplantae; phylum Streptophyta; class Magnoliopsida; order Lamiales; family Lamiaceae; genus Pogostemon; species Pogostemon cablin. The sequence continues at coordinate 26,137,573 of CM042967.1, forward strand.
CAATAAATACTTTTATTCCATGCATATGCATCTGCATAAAATCTCAGTAAAAATTATACTGGATAAATAAATTCTGCACTATATGAATAATAGGAACAAATGTTGGGAAGTAATAAGAAAAATAATGAATACGGCTTTGCATAGTTAACAACAAGAAAGAGTGAGGTGCCATACCATGTACTCAAGCGAATCAAATCCCTTGCATATGAATTCAAAAAGTGTCTTCAAATTCTCTGGGCTTGGTGCAGTTACAAAAATATTGGAATACCTATAATTGCATGCATTCGTAATTAGTATAGAATGCTAATGGAAAAGTGAAGCTGAGGTAAGGAAAGAACAAAGATTACTATCATGCATGTAATATCAACTTACCCTGCAGCAACAGCCCCAGAAATTGCCAGACCAAGAGCAGCTGACTTCCCTCGTCCACGACTAGCAAGCAAAGCAACTGTGCTTTGGAGGTTCTTGTCCAGGATTGCATCAAGGAAAGAAACGACAGCTTTACCCTGTTGAAAAAATTATGGTAATAATTTATCAAACTGCAAAAAGAATTGTTTATGAAGCCAAACCAAGCCACTATTACCTGGTCCATTGTGCAGCATTTTCTAATTAGAGGACCAACAGGAAAGTCATCATTCAGTTGCTCCTTTAAATTTTTAAGTTCTCTTTCAGCCTCTGATAGTCCTTCCAAATCCTATGAAAACCAAAGCATGGATAGGAAATAATCACATGAGACTCCAGGAGGACAATTATTCATATAATTAGTGATTACCAATTTATTTGATGCCCTATTGAAAAAATTAGACAAAAATTAGACAATTTATTCATATAATTAGGACTATCCTATTGAAAAAATTAGGGTAATAATTTATCACACTGCAAAAAGAACTGTTTATGAAGCCTGTCCAAGCCACTATTACCTGGTCCATTGTGCAGCATTTTCTAATAAGAGGACCAACAGGAAAATCATCATTCAGTTGCTCCTTTAAATTTTTAAGTTCTCTTTCAGCTTCTGATAGTCCTTCCAAATCCTATGAAAACCAAAACATGGATAGGAAATAATCACATGAGGCTCAGGAGGACAATTAGTCAATTATTCATATAATTAGGGATTACCAATTTATTTGATGCCCAATTGAAAAAATTAGGCAAAAATTAGACAATTTATTCATATAATTAGGGACTACCCTATTGAAAAAATTAGGGTAATAATTTATCAAACTGCAAAAATAATTGTTAATGAAGCCAAACCAAGCCAATATTACCTGGTCCATTGCGCAGCATTTTCTAATTAGAGGACCAACAGGAAAATCATCATTCAGTTGCTCCTTTAAATTTTTAAGTTCTCTTTCAGCTTCTGATAGTCCCTCCAAATCCTGTGAAAACCAAAGCATGGACAGGAAATAATCAAATGAGGCTCCAGGAGGACAATTATTCATATAATTAAGGACTACCAATTTATTTGATGCCAATAATTCAATAGGGCCTGTAACTCAGGAAGTAATTTCAGAAAAGGTGCTGTTGGCACACGGTAAATGGCTCTGTATAAAAGTCTGAAAGAAACAAAGGTCGACATTTTTGGCGCTAGAAAAACATAAATGATGTCTGACTACCATGGAAAGCAATGAACATGGATAATCATATTTCATTTCCCAAATCTATCATGTTTCCACAAAGCAAGAAGTGTACCTCTTGATTAGGCAGTGATGTGATTGACTTCATATGGGAAGAAATTGGTAGAATGTTCAGTTCGTCATCCATGAAGATGCAAGCTTTGCATGAAGCAAGTGATAGCAAGAAGCGTTCATTAAAGCGCCCAGTTGCCTGAGAATGTGATTCTGTACGGAATCTCTCATGGACATCCTGGGATTAATCAAGATCAGTAAAGCACCGAAACTATAAATCAACCAAAAGTAAAACAAACACTAAAGAAAATAAGAGGACAAATGGGGCAAGTAAATTGTAGGAATTGTTGGGTTGTGGAGGCATATTGATATTATTCCACTGATTATCTGCTTTAACATGTCAAAATCTTTGTTCTAAGAATTAGAGTTTAAACAAATACCATAACCATAGTGTAAAGACTTGTGAGTGAGGTCAGGGAGCGAAGCAGCAATACTATCAATCCACCACCTTCAACTGTTTCAATAGTCCTTGCCAAGAGATTAGGTGTCAAAGCTTCAAAATCCTACCAAAATAAAATTGAATTTACGCAAATGTCATATTTTGCTAACAAATGGCATCTGAGTTTTCCTGGCAGTACCTGTAATATGCACATGCCGAATGTGTTTCCAAGAATTCTCTCGGAATCTTTGTATAGGCAATAAGTAATGACAGCATTTTCAACAAAAAGCAAAAAAGGATCAACCTTCTCAGTATCCAACAAACACCTCTGCTTGAGCTTCTTCACTTGCTTGGCCCGCTTTCTTTTATGACTACATAACAAAAGAAATATACAGGATTAAACCAATTGTTATTTAAGAAGGAAGTTATCAGTTTTGTGTAACAAGCACTGCACCAATAGATTCAAATGTATAGATTCAAAATTAACATGCATTCAAGTCCAATGGTAGAAAAAGAGTAATAAAATATAGTAGATAAACATCCAATGATCCAAGAGTTATAAATTCAATTAAAGAGGACAGCATCAGAAGAACTATGCCCCATATAAGTGGTAACCTGAAATGTTTAAGAGCAATGCACAAATATATATACATAGTCGACATGGAAAATCATCAGACTTATCCACCAAAATTTAAAACATTAAGAAAACAATAAACTCCATTTCATCCTAATATGACAACATTTCTATGTGAATCTTCAGTAACACTGTAACAGATAAGACAGAATCAACATTTCTATAAATTCCAACTTTAATCTTCACTCTAAGTACAGTAACTAACTGGAATCATCACCAAGAGCATATAATTACTCAATGGGGGAAAACCTGCTAAGATCGAGTTTGTCCTTATAGCACCATAACACATTCGGCCTTGACTTGGTCACCGATTTGCTCAACATGTAATGCAAATTCACAATCTGTTTCAAGAAAAGGAAAAAAAAAACGAAGTATTAATGAACTGAACCCACCATCTGAGCATTAAAATAATAGGAAAACAGATACACAAACATATATTCACACGTTGGAAAGACAAATAGTCGCCCCTACGTTGTGCATAACATACCTGATCGCGGGACTTATCACCAATAATGACAAACATGGAGCGATGACGGGATTTAACGCCATTCTCAATCAGAATTCGGATGCGTTCGTCCACTTTTTTCCTCATTCCGTTCCTTAATTCTCAATGTATGAACAGAATTCGCAGATTGGTATAGTATTTCAAATTTGTGTTGTAGGTTACAAGTGTTTTAGGGGCTAGGGTTTAGTGATCCGGCTTAATCTATCAATCTATCTATATATTATATATAAAATAAAATCTGAATTATAACGCTATTATTTTTTTATTTTAATCATAAAATCTAATTATATTATTAATACATTTTATTAGAAATAATTACTGATAGGTACACACTTTGTACCCCTAATTACTACTAGATACATTGATTTAAAATAATTATTATTTAATACAAAATATTAAAGTAAAATACCAAATATACCCCTAAACCCATATACCTTTAAAACACTAACCCCAACCTCCACCCACCACCGGACCACCGCTGCCGCTGCCGGACCGCCGCCGCCGCCGGCGGAGCTCCGGCGGCCGGTCGCCGAAAAATCTGTTCGTCAAAAAAAAAAAAAAAAAAAAAAAAAAAAAAAAAAAAACTGGTCGCCGGAAAGCTGCCGCGCCGCCGCCGCCGGAGCTCCGGCAGCCGGTCGCCGGAAAAACTGTTCGTCCAAAAAAAAAAAAGAAAAAAAAAAAAAACTGGTCGCCGGAAAAACTGCCGGACCGCCGCCGCCGGACCACCACATTTTTTTGCTGCACACACTTTTTTTTTCCTGCACACAATATTTATGTGCAGCACATTAATAGGAGTAATATTGGAATATCACTATATATTTTTGCACCTAGTAGTAATACTTTTGTATGTTTGTATCTCATAGTAATTTAGGGTTTTTTTGTGTACCTAGTAGTAATCCTCCCTTTATTATTTATATTTTACTTTTTTATTTAACAATATAAATTTAGTAAATATAATAGATATTTCTTATTAATATGGCATAATTTCAATAAATATATCAATCAATATTCATATAATTTATTATTATAATTATGATTTGATTAAGGGGGCGGCTATTTGCACCCGGATCTACTAAATAAATCCCACTTAAAATATATTAATATGAAAAGACGTAAATATCCTTTTATAAATTATTCAAATTAAATTTCTAAATTCACCCCAATTAAATTTCTAAATGCAACCCAAATCTAACTCCTCTTCTTCTTCGCCTAAATCAACCACAAACGACAAATAAAAACTTGATCAATACTCCATAAAATACTACAAAGATTCACTCTCCATTCAAAAATCAACTCACATTTGAAAACCGTGAAAAATTGAGTGCCTATTAATCAGAAAGGAACGATTTCGCCGGCGAGCAGATATTGGTGTGTGTTTGGGGTGGTGGTGGTAAGGCGGAGTTGACTTTTGACTTTGAGAAGGGTTCCTTCCTTGGATGCACCCGAATTAAGCTAATTATCCCAGTATACATACAAATATTCTCCCAACATACATACAAATATTAATGGCTTGTAAGAATTTGATAATAAATGATATGGAAGATGAAGACTTACCAGGTTTTAGGTTCTACCCTATAGAGGAAGAACTGATTTCCTTCTATCTCTATAATAAACCCACTACATTAACTACAGATCTCGACAGGGTAATTTCAGTTGTTGATATTTATGATTATAATTCATGGGACATTCCTGTTAAGAACTCATTTCTTACCTACCATTATTTTTTTTTAATCTCATGAATTATTAAATCATGATTTACGATATGTATTATAATGAAAATTAATTAGGGTTGGGTGGGAAGGCGAGTCCGGCGGACGGGGAGCAGTGGTTCTTCTTCATGCCTCGTCAGGAGCGGGATACTAGAAGGCTACGAGAAGGGTGGGTAGAAGTGGAGATTTGTCAGTGATCTTTGAAAACTAAGATGAATATTTTTCTTTATCTTGTTTATTAAAAAAATAAAAAATATAGAAAAGAGGGTATAATGGTATTAATTGGGGTGTATTTAGTAATACTTATATAAATATTAATAAAATATTAGGGTATATGTAATAATGGGGTACATTAAGTAATTTCGGGGTGCAAATAGCAGCCCCTTTGATTAAATATACATAAGACATATGATTCTTCTTAAAATAATTATATATAAATATTTTCATAACCTAATTAAATTTATATTCTCATTTTTTTTTCTAATACTTTTTTTTTCTTTTACAAATTATACTTTCATATTATATGCTCTTACTCTAATTTTTTTTAGGTTTTATACTTTTATTTAATCTTATATGCAGGTTTAATCCTTCTTCATAGAGGTATGATTATACTTTTTAATTTTTTTGTCATCTTATTTTTGTACTTTTGTATTTTTTTATATATAAATTTAGTAAATATAAGAGATATTTCTTATTAATATATGCATAATTTCAATTAATATATCAATCAGTATTCATATAATTTATTATTATAATTATGATTTGATTTAATGTATATAAGACATATGATTCTCTTTAAAATAATTCTATATGAATCTTTTCATAACCTAATTAAATTCATATTCTCATTTTTTTTTCTCTAATACTTTTTCTTTTCTTTTACAGATTATACTTTCATATTATATGCTCTACTCTAATTTTTTTTAGTTTTTATACTTTTATTTAATCTTATATGCAAGTTATCATTCTTCATAGAGGTATGCTTATACTTTTTAATTTTTTTGTCATCTTATTTTTTTACTTTTGTTTTTATTTTCTTCTAATTATTCTTCTTTTTCTTCTCTTTTTTTTAGTTTTTATACTTTTATTTGATCTTATATGCAGGTTCAATCATTCTCAATGGAAGTATGATTATACTTTTTAATTTTTTGTCATCTTTTTTTTTTCTTCTAATTCTTATTATTTCTTCTCTTTTATAGATTCCATTTTCATATTATTTATAATCTACTATTTTTTTTTCTTTTATACCTTTATTTGATATTATATACAGATTCAATCATTCTCCTTCGAGGTATCATTCTACTTTTTAATTTTTTTATCTTTTTTTTTCGATTTTCAATTTACATTATTTAGAAATAATTCAATTTTAATATTATCGTCCAATTAATGTTTTTGATTTCAATCATAAAATATAATTATATTAATAATGAATTTTATTATTTAAATTTTACTTTTTTTATTTAACAATATAAATTTAATAAATTTGAGAGATATTTTAACATTCATATTATTCACAATCTACTCTAATTTTTTTATATACTTTCATTTAATCTTATATGCAGGTTTAATCATACACCATGGAGGTATTCATTACCTAATCAAATTCATACTTTTTTTTTCTCTTTTTCTCTAATACTTCTTTTTTTTCTCTTTTACAGATTCTACTTTCATATTAATCATTATCTACTCTTTTTTTTTATAATTTTTATATTTTTATTTGATCTTTATATGCAGGTTCAATTATTCTTCGTGGAGGTATCATCTAGAAGATTACTGACTTTTTAGCAGATTTTTACACGACTCGACCCGAGTGCATGCTCACGGCTCGAGTCGGGTCATGTTCCTGCGGCAAATTCAGCAGCAAACGGAGCTCGAGTCGTGTAGCAGAGCTCGACTCGAGTGATGAACGGGACACGACTCGTGTTCTGGACTCGGACACAGGGGAGGCCGTGTAGCACTTTCTGACGCTATAGCAAGCCCTTTTCTTACAGGGCCGTGTCTGGCGCACGACTCGAGCTGCACCAGTGATGAGAGTGAAAATTAGCGTGTTTTACTATCCAATTTAACACCTTCTTGATCGGAATTGTTGTCATATATTAGCATAAATGTTTTATATTCATTATTTATGACAATAAGGTGCACTTGAGGTGTTTTATTGTATTTTAGGTGGAAAAATGATCAAAAAGTGCAAGATTGGAGAAAATGTGCAATTTGTGCAAGAAGGCTTAAAAATGCACGTCCAAATCTTGTAATTTTTCTGTGTTGTTGTGGAGATCAAAAATGATGGTGTGCTACATGGTTAAAAAGCAACTTAAGAAAGGATCATTTTGGCGTAAAGAACACCCCAATCGAGTTCCGAACGAGGAAGTTATGAGCAAAATGGTAACGTCGCGCGAGCTATGCCGAATAGAATTTTTGTGTTACTTTCTATGGCTTGTTGCACATTCAAATCTTGGAATTTTTGGGAGTTCTTTATATGGATAGAAAGCCAATGAAGATAGGATCGCGTGAGCGCAAATATTACTAAATTCGAAACTCGGATGTTGAAGTTATACGCGAAACGGTGAGACTGCGCAAATTAATTCGAACTGGACAGCTTAAACGTCTGATTTCGTCCGGCTTCGACTTCCATTGCTCAATTTCCGACATTTCCATTTCAATCTCCCTTCAATACAGCTGGAAACAACCCTCAACATGCATTAGATTCTTGGAGAAACATCAACATCCATCTACTTTCATTAAAAATGGAGATGAAAGTGATGTGAGAACAACTCTACCTAAAAGATCACTTGTTTTATGCTTGAAGGATGCTTTCAATGACTCATCACCACCTGCCAATTCATTTGTTTATGCATGAAAGATGCCTTCTTCATTATTCAAGCCACCAACAAAGCATCCATGGGTTCACTATAAAAGGGGCAGCAACACTACACCTCAAAACACATCCCACAACACAACACAAAGCACAACACACCACAAAAGAGGGCTGCAAGTGCAGCAAGCTTGCTGCCCTTTTCAAAGGGTAGCAAGCTTGCAACGTGAGGAGCTGCAAAACGCCAAGGAGAGGAGGAGAATTCAAGTGCGATTAAGAGAGCAATCCAACGGGAGATAAGGAGAGGAACGCAAGCCACGTGACACTAGGGTTTCGTATTCTTCTCTTTAATTTTTCTTGTTGATTTTTGTTATGAATTGCATTAGCCATGAGCTTTGTGTTCATGAGCTAAATACTTTTACGGTTCTAAGGTTTTAAGTTTATTGTAGTTGATTTGAAAACCTAGATTAATATTGTTGATTCATGCTATTCATATTCTTGTTTATTCGATTCTATAAGACATTGTCAAAATGAGTGTAACGTCTTCATAATATGCCATTGACATTGCCCATGATGCGTGGTATATTGTGTTATCTTGAGTGCATACATAATTGATATTGTCTATTTGTTAGGGATTATGGTAGTTTGCCCGTGAACACGATAATCCTAAGAACTAGTAAACAAGATGCTTGATTATCCTAGTGGAACAATGCAATTAGGAAATCAAGTAGGAAGTGAATAAGTTTGATTAGTACTTTCAGAGAATATATGTTAGTCGAACTTGCCATCCGGAGGTCTGTTAAGTTCGCCTTATTAGTATCTAGGAAGGAGGCTCAAAACTGTTCACGCGTCATCTTGTGATGTATTTCCATTAAAATAGCATGAATGAACAGTAGGACGTCTAGGGGACCAAATCAATTGCACTACACCTGAAACCTTAGAGCTGTTATTTCTCTCTTGATTCAATCTTAAATAATCCTTGCTTTCCTTTATTTCATTAATTGTCATTTAAATTTTGTAGTAAATAATCTTTCAAAAATCTTGAAAAATTGGTTACAACAATTCTAGTTGAATAAGTAATTTAAAGAAAATAGATAGTTGACCGTCCCGTGGGTTCGATATTTTAACTTGGGTACTTGCCACTGCAATTGACATCCCTACCTTGGGGATCGTAAATTGGGGTGCGCGAATTCCGATGAACAACCAGCTCGACTCGAGTAGCAACACTCGAGTTGAGTTTGGTCATGCTCTGTTTTCCTTCTTCGTTTCATCTCACTTCTCCGTTTTTGCTCCGTTTTCACTTGTTTCACAAACGTTTAAGCTCATTCTCACACATTTTCATAAAAACACATAACATCACCAAAATACACATAAATACGGATAAACTAATACGAAAATGCACATAAAAAGATACTAAAATTTAGGTGAAAATATCACTAATCATGTATAGTACACCGAATTCAAAGATAATTAATCTAATTATATTCAATGCTATGATTTGGTTTAAAATTGTATAATTTTTTTTATAATTTGAAATAAGAAAATAAATTTATTGTAAATCTTAAAATGAAAAAAAAAATATAATTTAAAAATTAAATTTAAGAAGGGTAGGTCTTGCGTGAGACCGTCTCACGTGAGACCATTTTTTACTTTTCTAAAATAGTTATCACTTTTATTATAAAACGTTATCACTTTTCATTATAAGATGTTATCACTTTTATTTATATTAAAACTGTTCACAAAATAACATTATATCTTTTCATTAATTTATTATCACTTTTCTTTATAAAAGTTATCACTTTATGACCGTCTCATGTAAGTCCTTACGTGAGATGATCTATATGAGACAGTCTCACACAAGTCTTTGTTATTTAAGAAATTAAAGACTAATTTTAAACTTTAAATTGAAATATTTATGTTATATTTTCTAAATTAATCATATCCAAATAAAATTTTAATTTAAAATAATGAAAAAAATTACAAAATTTTATTTAATATAAAAATACTATTTTAAACTAATTTTTTACTATTATTTAGATCATGTAATTTAGAATAAAAAAGTATACTAAACAAATAGAGATATACACGTTGACAAATTAGGAGATGTACACGTATACCCGTTGATAGCAAAAATAGGATATGTACACGTTGACATCAGAGCAATAATTAATAAAAAACACGAAGTCTCTTATTAGACATTATTTATGTGAGACGATTTGTGAGACGTGTTAAAGTATGTTTATTTTTTGATAAAGTATGTTTAATGGTTGTTAAAGTATATTTTCTAAAGCATTATGAATTATGCATTAAGGTATGATTTTAGCATGGGGTAGGTTTTGCATGAGATCGTCTCATGCGAGACCATTTTTCACTTTTTAAAATAGTTATCACTTTCGCTATAAATCGTTATCACTTTCGCTATAAAATGTTATCATTTTTTATTTATACTATAAATTATTCATGAAAGAGCATTTTAACTTTTTATTAATTTATTATCACTTTACTTCATAAAAGTTATCACTTCCTGGCCGTCTCACGTCACTCTCATGTAAGCCCTTAAGTGAGACGATCTCACACAAGTCTTTGCCTTTAGCATGTTATAATTTGATTTATTAGTGACATATTTTAACTACAAATAAATATATTTTATTTATACAATAAGCATACTTTAATGATGGATCAACCCATCTCACAAGAGAGTGTCTAATAAAAAAAGTTATTAAACTGCTACTACTAGTAGATATTAGGGTAATAGATGACATGGGTCACATAAGTAATCCCCACACATTAGAAATAAGAGATTAATAAAAAAATTATTAAACTGTTATTTGTCAGAGAGTAGAAAACGGCCCAATCAAAAAACCCAAAAGCCAAGCCCAAACCCACGAGCCCAACCATCTCGAAGCACCAAACAGCCCATCAGCTACAGGGATAAGAGGAAATGGGCCAGACGGCCCAGTCCAGAACCAAGCCCATCACAAAGCCCAAGTGCAGAGGACCCGGAAGGTGAAGCCCATTCCACGGAAGGGTCTAGAAAATCAGCATCGGATACCACTGGAAGGTGGGACCAGAACTACGTGTACTCCACTCTGAGTATACAGCACGATACTGAGTGACTTACCGACGAAGCAAGCAGGTGGCCGACAATCAAAGATGCCAAAGCAAAGCCACCACCACTATCTTTACTTTTGCTTACTTTTCTTTTTACTTTACTTTATTCCTGTCGTATGAAGGAAGCCAGCCAATCAAAGCTTGTAGGATAAGCTGAACTCTCGCCTATATAAGGACGAGTTCTTAGCCATTTGTAATCATCAATCAAAATATAAATCAAAACCCCTTCTGTTCGCAGAAGCCCTTTTTTCTTCTTAATCTTTATGCGTCTTGGTTAAGTTTAAGAGCCTCAGTTAATTCAACAATTCGTCTTTGAATTACTGAGCTTAACTGGTCTTTGATTCGTCTTAGGCAGAGTTAAGAAAACCAGATTAGCTTGGCAATTGTCCATAGTCCCGAAAGATTGACAAGCCCCTTGTTAATCCAACATACTCGCACGAGGATTATCGTGTTCGGTTATTCATAGCTTCAAAACTCTGATAACCCCGATTACCCATAGTTCCTGAAAGACTGGTAATCAATCCCACCCATTCAATCCAAATTTTGCATATGTCAGATACCACCTCCTGACAACTTGGTATCAGAGCAGTCGATCTTCCGACTAGCTCTTCCAAGCATATGGTTACTACTAGATCTGGAGCAGCAAGTACAAGCATGACAAACACAACTCAGAACCAGATGGAAGCCATACAACAACAACTAGCAACTCTGACGCAAACCCTGGAAGCACTCATAGCAGCTCAAAATCAAACAGTGGCAGCAGCGGCAGCAGCACCACCAGCACAAATAGAAGCAGAAAGAGCAGACGAACATCCTCCAGAACAAGTACTACAGAGATGGAGAACAAACGTACCAGCGCCAAAGATAGATCTTTTGATCTTCGATGGCCAAAATCCTCGATCATGGATCCGAAGATGTGAAAAATTCTATAAGTACTACAATATTCCTGAGAACGGTTACTTCGAGATACTATCCAACTATTTCGATAACCGAAGCGAGCTATGGTTCAATCAATGGGTTGAATCTAACCCAGAGTTGAACTGGACGAAGTTCGTAGAAGACTTCTGTGTAAGGTTCGGTGTCAAGCAGATGCACGATGTCATCAAGGAGTTAAGCAAGTTAAAACAGACTGGATCTGTTATAACATACACAGAGAAGTTCGAAGAGCTCAGAGCAGCAGTAAGGTGTAATCACCCCATGGCATCCTATGAGGTATCATTATACCTCAGTGGACTACAAGAAGAGTTATGGGCAGCCGTAAAAACATTCGAGCCAAGGTCATTACAACATGCGTACAACACGGCGCGACTCCAAGACATAGCCCTTGGGCTATGGAAATGAGCCGGAGTAAAGCCAAAGCCACCAACAATTCCCTACAGACGACCTCTTCCAGTAGTAGCCCCAACGCCGCTACGATCATTGCCACCACTTAAAAGCAACAAATGCTTTAAGTGTGGAGAAGACTAGAGACCTGGTCACCAGTGTGCCCACTCCAAGAACCTAGCAATCGACGGAGAACAACAAGAGGAAGAAGAGATCGTGGAGGAAGAACAAGAAGAGGAGCAAACTGAGAAAACCGACGATGAACCAATACCCTTGGAACTCGCTCAGCTATCTGGAATCCAGAAAAGGAAAAGTACAATCAAGATTCAAGGGAAAAGCCAATGCAAGACCCTCCGAATCCTGATCGACAGCGGAAGCTCTCATACCTTCCTTAATAAGGAAAAGATGGAGGAACTCCAGCTAAGGACAATAAAGGCAAACCCACTGTAAGTGACGATAGCCAACGAAGACTCCATGACAACTCGAGAAGTTATCCCAAACTTCCAATGGCAGATAGGCGCTCACCAGTTCTATCACGACACGTACGTGGTAAAATTGGGTGACTATGATCTAATACTGGGAACGAATTGGCAAGAGAAACATGAGCCAATATCCTTCCAGTATACAGATCAGAGGATATCCTGCCAGAATGATGGAAAACTGATCACACTGTTCGGGGAGAAAAGCCGGAGCCACTGCAAGATGATGACTTGTAAGGAGATGCTCTACTCTGGAGAGAGCAGTTCTGATGAGGTCTACATCATCCTTGAGGAGAAGAAGGAGTCCCATAATCCAGAAAACTTCGAACTGGTATTAGAAATCCTGGATAATTATCCAGATATCTTTAAGAATCCAGAAGGACTACCTCTGAAAAGAAGTTTCGACCATGCTATCAAACTCAAGGAAGGAAGCAGAATCCCCCAACAGAAGGCATACCGCCTACCCCACAACCAGAAGGTTAAAGTCGAAGCACAAATCCAGAAGCTATTAGAGGATGGATCTATCCAACCATCCCAAAGTGAATTTTCTTCACCAATATTATTGGCCAAGAAAAAGGATAATAGCTGGCGCATGTGCGTAGACTACCGGGAACTCAATCGATCGACACAGAAGAATAAATATCCTGTGCCGGTGATTTAAGACCTATTAGATGAACTGCAAGGAGCAACAATCTTCTCCAAGATAGACCTCAGGTCTGGATACCACCAGATCCGGATGAAGGAGGAATATATTCCCAAGACGGCATTCACCACACACCTAGGACTCTACGAATTCTGGGTAATGCCATTCGGACTCACTAATGCTCCTGCTACATTTCAAAACTGCATAGACAGTATATTCCAGGATTATATCCAAAAATTCATTCTCGTTTTTTTGACGATATCCTGATATACTCCAAGGATGTGGAAAGCCACAAGAGGCATCTGGCCCTTGTGATGGAAAGGATGAGGCAACACCAGCTAGTGGCTAAGAGATCTAAGTGCTCCTTCGGAGTGAGAGATCCAGTACTTGGGACACGTCATATCCCAAGGAGGTGTTGTAACTGATCAAGAGAAGGTACGAGCAGTACAGGAGTGGCCGATCCCCACTAACCTCAAGGAGCTAAGAGGCTTTCTTAGATTGACGGGCTACTATCGTAGATTCATCCAGAACTACGGTACCTTAGCCAAACCTCTTACCCAACTGCTCAAGAAAGACAACTTCAACTGGACTGAACAAGCAATGGGAGCCGTAAGGAAGCTCAAGCAAGCCCTGACCACAGCACCAGTTCTAGCCATGCCAGACTGGAATGCTCAATTCATTCTGCAAACTGACGCAAGCATGGAATCAGAGCCATCCTAATGCAGAACAAGAGGCCCATAGCTTACTACAGCCAAGCTCTAAGCCCCAGGAATCAAGGTCTTTCGACCTATGATAAAGAACTCATGGCGGTACTGATGGCGGTAAAGAAATTGAGGCACTACCTTGAGTCATATCCATTCATCATCAAAACATACCACCAAAGCCTAAAGTTCTTAACAGAACAGAGAGCTACAACTGATAGGGGTTTTCTAAACACACAAATTAATCCTCAAGTATAAGGATATCAATTGTAGTCGCGAAGATGACCAAGTTACAATATCGAACCCACGGGACGGTTAAATATCACTTTCGTTATATTCTAGTATACTTTAGACTACGTTTGGTAATTGTAAAGGTTTAAGGAATAATAACTTCTAATCGAAATAGCAAAAAAGAAATAGTAAGAGTAGATAAAAGTGAGTTGTGATCAAGAAGAATAGTAGGTAGTTCGTCGGGTCATCCAGTTTCACTAGCAATTCATATTTTCATGTGATGGTGTCCGACTCTGCCCTGTGGTTTGTGGACGAATCACTAGACCATGCAAGTTTACTCTATAGACACAAGTAAATACGCGCTTGACACGTGTGAATAATCTCGGAGCAAGAGATATACTTCACCCCCTTTCTAGGTACTATCATAATCAATTATCTTCCACGTCTAGAATCTAACCCGATTTGATCTCCCTTTTTAGGTACTATAAAGTTATACTCTTCATCCTATTCATCAACCCGAATTTAATTCAATTCATGAATATTCATATAAGACGGTTCTAATAAGACTTCGGAATCCCTTCACTTAGAATTATAATAATAAACCCTGCTCAGTAGTGAACGCACTCAATCAGTAACCATGTTATGTATTCAGACTCTACACAACGATCATTGATGCACAAAACGACTATGAGTATGGATTAAATATGCAATCTTATATAAAACAAACCACAGGTAGTGTTGTACGGAGTTTTACACACGAAATATGAATTACATCATGAAACTTTCATAACCCTAGAACTACCAAGGTGGTTCTAGCCCATGATTGATCTAGGAACAATCATGGTTAGATTGATCATTCTTACTTGAACCTTCAGCGAACTTCTGTCACTGCCCTCCGGATGGATCACCACCTCTACTCTTGTCTCTCTTATGATTGATGATCAAAAACTCCCTTCATTCTCTGTATGAGCCTCCTTTTATACTTGTAATCACGTCTCTAGGGCTTGGAATGGGCTTTCTAAGTGATCTCACGCGTTTCGGCCTCGCAAATCCGGATAAGGTAAGTTCTCGCACGTAGGTTCGACCTCGTCAACAGGTCGAACAACTGGCCACAGGTCGAACCCCAGGTCGAACCCCGCTACTGGAAGAATTCTGCACTGGTTCGACCTCTTGAACAGGTCGAACAACTTAGGACTTGGTCGAACCCTAGGTCGAACCTCATCACTGGATAATTCCCGCTCCCGATTCGACCAACTGACAAGTCGAACTCAAATGTCGTGGTCGAATCCTCTTTTCTGCAAACTGTTCGACCATGGTTCGACCTGATGGACAGGTCGAACCACATGAGTCGTGGTCAAATCCTCTTCTGTAAGCTCAGCAATGCTGGTTCGACCTGCTGGAGAGGTCGAACCCTCCTCCAACCAGGTCGAACCCTCCTAATTCTTGGGCGGTTCGCATGGGTTCGACTCCGTCTCTTCGATTCTTGGCACTTTCACTCCGTTTTTGCTAAGAAACCACTCAAATAGCTCCACTAACACCTGATTCATGCTAATTCACAATATATATAGGTTTTCCACTTATTTCCACATCAAAACTCTCCAAAACTAGCACAAAACATAGCGCAAAACTTGTGAATTTACACACTCATCAACAACCCCGATGCAAAGAAAAGGCATATCGCAGCTGCTGGGATTGGAATTCGAGATCCAGTACAACAAGGGAGTTAACAACACCGCAGCCGATGCCTTGTCCAGATGGAACCAAAAAGAGGTCATAGACTTACTGGGCTAACCGAGTGGAAAATATGACTACTGGGTCAAATACACTCCACCCCCAGAAATGGAATGGCCATCAACTCACACTGGATGTATAGAAAAATTGGAGGAATCCAGCCAGACAGCAGAAAGCAGTACAGCGGTAGCAACCACATCTATGATTCCGACCTGGAATCAAGATCTGATTAAAAGCTACCAAGGTGATGATCTTACCACCAAACTACAGGAAGAGTTGCTCAAGTACAAAGGCAGAGTCTACGTAGGTGTAACAACAAATTTTTGTATTTATAATAAAATAAATACAAGAGAATTACAATAATAATCCAAATGGATTAAACTTGATGATTAAGGAAACAATCTCTATCAATCCTCTGATTCTTCTCTCTCGAACCAATTTCGCTTGACTTTGACTTTGACTGCGTTGACCGCGTTGACTGTGTGTGTGTTGAGTCGGATCTTCAGTTGAAGCTTGTCCGAACTCGGATTTGGGACCTTATAACGTTAATCCAGAAGCGTCGAGCTTTTGTTTGGATTAAACGTACTTGATCCTAAGAACACTCGATCTGGGGGGCTTAGCACCTTAATCCCGGGTCATATGCTGTTCTTGGCGCGAAGAACACCGAAGAACTCAGTTTATAAAGAACGCTTGATTTGGGGGGCTCCGCACCTTAATCCCGAATCGTTTGCAGTTCTTGACTTGAAGATGCTTGAAGATCTCAAGGGAGCGCTGCTCGTGTTCTTGATCTCTTTAGAGCGTTTATGTCTTCAAGTATTTGAGTCTGTCTCCCTATAATGAATGGAGGAGTACTCCTTATATAGGTGAAGGAATGAGCATGCCCCATAAATAACTTGCAATCTGATTGGTCCATGACAGATTTGGCCTGGTTCTGCGGGCTTGGGCCGTTCCAAATATATCACAGCTTGATTGGTCATTGCTTAATTTGACCTAATTCTGGAACCTTCCATGCTTTACTTAACTTAGGGGTCAAGCTTTACTTAATTTAAACCCTACTTAATTTGTTGGGTATTAAATTAATTATCAATTATTTATTAATCTATTTTAGGAATTAATTTATTAAATCCCCAAAATAAAATATAATAAATTAAAATTGATATTTAATCAATAAAATCCACGTGTCGCCATTTGATTGGACCGTGAATTTTAATTGCTTACAAATGCCCCCTTGCGATTTGTTCACGGACAGTATGTCTTGATATGAAGGAATCGTAAAAGATTTGTTTCTTATCCACCAAGATTTCATGCACCTTACCCAAAATTATCAAAGTTATTTGTAGTAAAGAATCTCCTACAATTTTGTAGAGCTTGCGCACCTCACAATAATCTCCATAATTATCCATGAGTCCACTAGTAGCTTCTATAATTATCCACAAATAATTTCCATAATTATCCATGAGTCCATAATTATCCATGAATCCACTACTATATAATGGTACTTCATGAACTCAATTTTTTTCATCAAAGCTATCCAACAAACAAGATATTCACTTCAATTCGTGGTTCTTCCTTCTCTTATTTGAATTTTTCTTTTTTTTTCCAAAGTGTAGCTTAAAGTGTTTCTAAATTTTTTTTTTCTTCTTCAGCATCGGTCCAAGAAGCTGTCAAGACAAAACACTCAATCAAAACACATCATCCAAAGAATTCAATCTACAAGTGTAAGCTCTCAATTCCTTAATTTGCTCTTTTTTTTTTAACTGTTTATTCGTCTTGTTTGCTTGTTGTTCCTGTCTTCGACCAAGAACTTAGTAACATGCTTGTCCTCGCCCCTCTTTCTCTTCCGAGAAATCGACGGTGAGCCTTGTCCTCGCCCCTCTTTCTCTTCCGAGAAATCGACGGTGAGCCTTGTCCTCGCCCCTCTTTCTCTTC